>OY759217.1:53828243-54553243 GCA_963662175.1 Aradus depressus | reverse complement strand
TTTCGTCTAAAATATTTAATTATCCCTGGGTCTCTCATAAAAATAAGTGGAACATTAAAAAAGCCGACTGGACTACATTTTCATCCTACATGAACAATCAAAATTGTAAAAACGTAAAATACAATGAATTTATAAATCTCATTAACGAGGCATGCGAAAAAGCCATTCCGTCAAATTTTCCGTCTAACAGCAACTCGAGAAAACCTAAAGCATGGTGGAATTCGGAGTGTGAGAGACATATCCGGGATCGACACCTGGCTTACTTAACATACAAAAGGAATCCGTCGAAAGACAATTTTCTATACTATCAAAGGAAAGTATTAGAAACGAAAAGAATCATAAAAGATAGTAAAAAGAAAAATTGGTCAGAATTTTGTGAGTCCTTAAATCGAAATACGCCATTAACTGTTATTTGGAAAAAACTAAAATCATTAAAAAATATTAATGGAAAAATCCCTACTTGCATCAAAACAGGAGACTGGACAAAAGAGTTCCTAGAAAACCTTACTCCTCCTTTTGTTATGAACACCTTCGATAGCCATGAGTCCGACCAAAGCGTCTTTTCACAACCCTTCACAGTAGCCGAAATGAAGTCCGCATTAAAAAATGTAAACAATTCTGCTCCTGGTATGGACAATATTCACTATTCTATGCTCTCTAACCTACCTCCCAAAGCTAAAATAGCATTACTTCACATTTTCAATGAGATGTGGAGCTCAGGCTGCTTCCCGGACGATTGGAGGGAGCATCTTGTTATCCCCATCCTAAAACCTAACCAAGATCCATCCCAGGCCAAGTCCTACCGTCCCATCTCCCTCTCCTCTTGTGTTAAAAAAACCTTCCAACGAATGATTAAGTATCGTCTCGAATGGTGGGCAGAATGTTATAATAAATTCCCAATCAGTCAATTTGGTTTTCGAAAGGGCAAATCAATATATCATGCACATTCTGAACTGATAACCGATATCCACCTTGCGTTTTCAACACAAAAATCCACTTTGGCTGTATTTTTAGACATCTCAGCTGCTTACGATAGCGTAGATCTGTCTCTTTTGGGTAATAAAATGATTGAGATTGGCATCCCAGGGAAAGTGGCTGAAAGTATTATAAATCTAGCTTCAGATAGAAATATTTATCTCAGAGTTGGTAACACTATGTGTGGTCCTAGGGTAGCTAACAGCGGGCTCCCTCATATACTTAGTCCCATTTTGTACGCCTTATACGTTTCTGGTATTGAATCTGTTTTACCCCCTGGTGTGAGAATTCTGCAATATGCTGACGACATTTGTCTTTATGTAATACATAAAAACGTTGAAAAGACTTTAGAGTCGCTTAACACTGCAATGTCCAGTCTCAAGGCATGGTTCCTTCAGATCGGATTGTCGATATCCTCTAGTAAGTCCTTTTTGTGTCCGTTCTCTCGGCAGAGAAGGTTACCTTTAGGAGAAGTAGTCACTCTTGGTAATGATAACTATAGGGTAAATAAGGAAGCTAAATTCTTGGGTCTGTACTTAGATAAAACTTTAAGTTGGAAAGCGCACATTAACTATCTGTTGGGTCAGTTAGAATCCCGGATCAACATCTTGCGCTGTTTCAGCCATTTTAGGTGGGGCTCTGATCCAAATATCGGCCTCCTCTTTTACAGATCCAACATAAGATCCATAATAGACTTCGGCTCATTATTTTATGGCGACGCAGCGAAAACCAATCTCCAGAAGGTACAATTAGTTCAGAATCGCTGTTTGCGGCAAATCCAGGGATATCTACGAAGCACCCCGATAGATGTTATTCATGCAGAAGCGAATGAACCGCCGCTAGAAGTTCGGCGACAAATCTTAACCCAAAGGTTTTTGCTGCGACTCATTTCTGTAGAATCTCCAACAGTTAATAAAATATCCCAATTAGTAAAATTAGATCTAACAAGTAGCTTCTGGCAGAAAAAAAGGTCACCCAGTTTAGCATATAATTTCACAGCCATAACCAATTATTACACCCAAATTTATGTAAACACAAAATTACCGGTGTACAACTCACAGTACTTCTTGCATAAACTTGCTATCTCTACAGCCTTTTTGCGAGACTATTCGTCAATCCCATCGCTATTTACCAACTCTGCTTTCTCCATGGATATCCAGCTATTATGGCCACAGTGGCATTATATTTTTACAGATGGCTCTGTAAAAGACAGTAAGGTAGGTTGTGCCTTCTTTGACCCACAATTAGATAGATCTGAGTTGTTTAAGTTGCCAGAGCTAACAACAATATATTCTGCCGAGTTAGTTGCCATTCTCGAGGCTTTAAAGTACTTAGAGAAGTTACCTTTCAATAGAGTGGTTATCTTTTCCGACAGTCAAAGTTGTATTAGAAAACTTAGCAATATTAAAATTGGAGTTCACTTAAATAATTTCGAGTTGGACCTCCTATTGACTTTAAACAACATACAAGAGTCAGGCAAAGTTGTAGTGTTCTGTTGGATTAAGGCTCATATAGGAATAAAATATAACGAAGTGGTTGATGGTTTTGCTAAACAAGCGTTATCAGAAGGGACCCCCTTACCAGTCCGGCTACCCAAAGAGGATCTTAGTGGACAAATTAAAAGGAACTGTCGGTCCATTTGGCAAGAGATGTATACCAGTAGTGACAAAGGAAGTTGGTATAAGAGGATGAACCCGAGAGTGGGCTCAGAACCCTGGTACAGGGAGGCCTGTCTCCCCAAGTCTGTATGTACTGTTATCAATAGATTGAGGGTGAACCACGGGATCTGTGGGACGTATCTCTTTAGGATAGGCAAGGCAGACAGCCCACTGTGCCGGGTGTGTCGGGTGGAGGAGAACCTGGAGCACATTGTACTTACATGTACCAAATATCATACCCAGAGAGAACTTATGTTCACTGAACTGTATAAGCTAACCCAAGCCCCCTTTAACTATCCCCAGCTTTTAATAACCCGCAACATTTTTATTTACCAATCCATTCACAAATTTATAATGCAAATTCAAAATCAGCCCCAGATTCCTTAGCTATAAATTGAACCAATGTAAGCTCTGACTGGGGGGCGGGTTCCGGTGGGGGGCCTGGGCTTGGGGTTGCTGGCTTGGCTGGGGGTCTGTGGGGGGCACTGTCGGGGCACTGGTCTATAGACCCAGGAGCTCCGAAGGTCTGGACGGCCGGCACTACATGCAGACCTTCCTTCAGGAGCCTCCACTCCAGTCACTGGTCGGCGCTATGTATATTGTTTTGGGTGATGTGGTCCGGCGGTGCCTCCGGCTGTCCCCCGGCTTGGCTGGGGCCGCTTGCTTGGGCCCTCTGTCTGGGCTCCTCTCTCCAGTATCCCGTCTTTAGCATAATTATCTTTTATAGTGTAGTTTTAAGAAGAGCAATGGCTAGTGTGGTGTCTGCCGAGGCCAAAAAAAAAAAAAAAAAAAAAACAACTAACATTTAACATATTTATATAGATAAGATCGATGAATGAACAATATCTGAAGTATCTTCATGTTTGGCTCATGTATTTTTGTTGGTTAAAGCTAAGCGCGCACGGCAATTTAAAAAAATTAATATCATTGAATCAAATGCATATGCGCTCACTTGGTCGGTACGGCCGGCCGGACAGGGCTTCCGCACCTTCCGCCGTTTTAAAAAGTCGGCGAGGAAGAACTTCAGGACATTTCCGAAAGGCCGTACCGATGACTCATCGGCATTTCTGGAGTAGTGAGCGCGCCCCTCCGGCGGGCGCCTTGGAATTGTTTGCCACGTCATCCTCATGACAGATTGATAGTCAGTTAAGTTCTACCCTTCTACAAAAAGAGATGGATGTGTCCAAATTGATTATATTAGCGCAAAACTATCCAGAAATATTTAACATGCGCCACCCTGAATATTTCAACAGTAGCAGACGGGAAAATATATGGGAAGAGATCGGTGGACTGATGAAACAGAATGGTAAGTAACTTGAAGTATATAAGTAATAATAATTTTTAGTATTAGTAATAATTAATATTATGTATAATAATTTTTAGTTGTGTCCATTGATGGATTGTCACTCTCACACTTATAACTGTCCTTACCCTGCACTGTAGGTAAAGAAAGTATTTTGATCCGTCAAAAACTTGAGAATGCCGTTTTCAATGGATTTACACGTTTTAGGGTCCCCTGAGTCTTTGATTTCGACGAAATCGGCTATTCCAGTGGTTACAATTATAATCATCACATGTGAACATAACACTGTTCAATAATATTGGATTTAGATGGATTATTATTAATAGTAAACATTGAATCTTCTACATTTGTGCCAGGTACCATTTTTCTTAAAACATATGTATATTTTATATAAAAAACTACACAAAAATATTTTCTAATATTTAGAAAGAATGGTTATATAACCATTACTGATGCAACTAGATTGAGTATGTAGCAGTCGCATATGTTCAAGCAATTTCGAATTCATTTACTTATGTTCATTTATTATAAGTTGTATAATTAAATATTTTTTAAGTAGCCTACACAGTTTTGTGACAAAACAAAATTATAACTAAGTTTTATAGTAATTTAAACACATTGTTTTCCAGCTTGAGATCGTTTCTGTTGCCACTTTACTGATCCCAACTCAGAGTTGAAGTAATCTTTAAATATGTTTCGGACCTCTATAGCTTCGCAACCAGATAAACCACCTGTGCCTTTTAATGGAGCAAGTGACTTAGCATCTGAAACTGTAGTTTCTAAGTCTTTTTCAGTCCGGTGACATGAGTCCGTCTTTAAATAATTTTGCAAACAACAGGCTGTTAAAACCACAGAGATCAGGTGCTTCTGAGAAAGGGACAGTTTCTTTTCAAAAATACGAAACCTTCTCACCAAAATTCCAAATGCATTTTCAACTACATTTCTTGCACGACTTATGCGGTAGTTGAAAATTTTTTCTTCTATCTTGCCATGTACATCGTTTGAGTATGGGCGCATGATATTTGCACGAAGAGGAAAATCTTCGTCACCAATAATCACATGAGGAAGATAAATATTAGTACCAGGTAATACCTTTGAAGGCGGAAGGTTTAGTGAACCATTTTCCAGCCTTTTTCCCAATTCAGAAGCATTGAAAATACTTGAATCGGAGTTTTTTCCATAACCACCAACATCTACAAAAATGAACTTTTTATCTGCGTCCACCAATGCTAATAATACGATGCTAAAGCACTTTTTATAGCAGAAGTAATCAGCTCCACTGTTATGAGGTGCTTCTATGATGACATGTTTCCCGTCCAAAGCACCAACAGCGTTCGGGAAGTTCCATTTCGTACAAAACCCTCTTTCAATATCTTTCCACATCTCCTCTGTAGGTTGGGGCATCGCGGATGGTTGTAAGCACTTCCATATTGCCTTGCAAGTTGAATGAACAATTTCTCTTACTATTGTTAGACCCATTCTGAAAGAGAATGCCATGGAGCGGTAAGACATTCCAGTTGCAAGAAACCTAAAAAGAAAAAATAAAAAAATTAATTAATTCTATTATGAAACGGTATTATTAAACACATTGTAGGCCCTATTTATTTATAAGCACGAGATAACTTTAACTTTTGTTTGTTTTGAAGATTGTGTTAATTCAGTAGACAATGTAAACGTATCGTGTTTCAGGTACTGAATGCAAGGATCGTTGGGCAAAAGTTCGAGACAATCATCGAAAAGCACTCCAACGCCGGAGAACCAAAAGTGGCCAAGCTGCGAAAAATTGCAAACCACCGAAGTTTGAGCAAGAATTACCCTTCCTGGTACCATATCTTGCCGATGGCGATAATCGTCAATCAAACTTTACAGCTGCTGTCGATCAAGATGAAGAAGACCAACACTATGAAGAGGAAGATAATAATTCCGAAATGCCAGAGTCGCCTAATATTTCCTTGCCAGTTCTAAGCCATCTAACGATAACTTCGCAGGATTCGCTCTCCACCTATCCTCCGTCATCCACGGCATCGTCGCGTAGTTGGTCGAAGAAAGAGCTCATTTCCAACCCGAAAAAAAGGAATAGGGCTGGAAATGCCCCTGCAAAAACTGCAGCAACTGTGTTGGAGGACTATTTGGCAAGAAAAAGACAGCAACCTACCGAAGAAGACTCTTTAGCAGCCTTCATTACAACAATGGGAAAAACTATCAACAATTTTCCTCTTCGTGACCAGATTGACATAAATAGAAAAATTTTTAAACTGGTTTCAGACAAAGAAATGGACATTGCACTTAGAGTGGGGGAACCACCAACGTCTGTATTACACAACATGGATAGAGTTTCAAGACAGTCACATTTTTTTTCGCAAGCTCCACCTCAACCAGAAAACACTGGCCTTGTTTTACCAAAATACAATGAAACTCCTCAACGACCTACACCACAACCAAATGCTGACGAGGCAACACTTAGCAACTACAGCGCTTGGGGATGGAGGGACGAAACTGATGCATGAGATTTCAATAAAAAATAAATTAAAAAAAAAAAAAATTGATATTGCCATATTGTTTTTTTTTTTTTTTTTTTCTAAATATAAATTGTATAACATTGAAGCTGCGCCGTTATTTATTCATTTATTTTATACATTCCCCTATTGATTGATTAATGCAGCTCTACAACCCGCTAACGAGTCTTGGCTTCCTCGAGCAGCAATCGCCAGGAGTCTCTGTTTTGTGCGGCTCCCATCCAGTTCTGTATCCCGATGTTCCTGGCGTCGTTGGTCACACAGTCCGACCACCGCAGTCTCGGTCTCCCTACTCTCCGCCTTCCGTGCAGGACTTCCGTCAGTAGCTTTCTTGGGATCATTTCTTCGCTCATCCTGATAATATGTCCGGCCCACCTTAACCTGCCCAGTTTTATCACTTTAGCCACATCTGGTTCTTTGTAGAGGTCGTACACCTCCTGGTTGCTCCTACGCCTCCATTCTCCTCCCACATACACCGGACCGTAAATCTTCCTGAGCACCTTCCTTTCAAATATTTGGAGGTCTCGATCTTCTGCTTTAGTAGTTGTCCAGGTTTCTGAGCCGTATGTGAGAACTGGGCGGATAAGAGTTTTGTACAGGACGACCTTCGTACGCCGGGCTACCAGGTTACTAGATAGATGCTTTTGAAGCCCATAATAACATCTGTTAGCGCACATGATCCTCCTACTGGTTTCTGCTGATATTTGGTTGTCACTTACAACCTGTGAGCCGAGATAAATGAACCCTGACACCTGCTCAAAGAAGTAGGGTCCAAACGCCACCTTCTCTCCCTCCTGCCTAATTTCTTGCTGAGACACCATATACTTGGTTTTACTCTGGTTAATCACTAGTCCCAGTCTTCTAGCAGCGGCTTCAAGGGCTAAAAAGGCTTCAGTAACTGCTTGGCGGGACCGACCGATTATGTCTATGTCATCAGCATAGGCGAGAAGCTGGACCATCCTATTAAATATCGTGCCCGTCGTCTGTATTCCCGAGTTTCTTATGGCTTTCTCAAGGGCCAGGTTAAACAGGAGGCATGCCAGGGCATCACCTTGCCTCACTCCTCTTCTGGACAAGAACTCTTCTGATGTATTGCCCTTGACTTTTACCACACACTGTACTCCTGACATTGTCAACCTGATCAGCCGTATGAGCTTACCTGGGATGTTAAGCTCCACCAGTGCTTTGTACAGTTGCTCTCGGTCTATACTATCATATGCTGATTTAAAGTCTATGAAGAGGTGGTGAGTAGTAATCCTGTATTCTCTTCCTCTTTCTAGAATGGTCCTGAGGCTAAAGATCTGATCAGTGGTGGATCTTTCACGCCTGAACCCACACTGATAGTGGCCTATTTCCCGCTCAGAAAAAGGTAGGAGCCTATGGAACAACACATTTGAGAGGATTTTGTAGGCACATGGAAGGAGAGATATACCACGGTAGTTCGAGCATTTTAACAGATCACCTTTCTTATGAATAGGGCATATAACTGTTTTTCTCCAGGCCGCTGGCATGGTTTCCTCCGTCCATATCGTGATTATTAGATTATGGAGGAGTTTCCTAAGTTCGCCACCACCATGCTTAAACAGCTCCCCCGGTAGCCCGTCAATCCCTGCTGCTTTATGATTCTTTAATCTGTTAATTGCCTCGATGACCTCATCCTCATCCGGTGGTTCTATTTCATCATCAGTTGCCATGTGCTGCACTATTTGCTCCTGCAAATAGTCCTCCTGTCCATTGAGGAGATTCTCAAAATATCTTCTCCATTCTGCTGTGCAGGCCTGTGTATCAGTGAGGAGAGCTCCCTGCTCATCCATGCACATGGAGGGGATTTGCTTGAAGGGCTTCCTGCTCTTATTTGCCGATTGGAAGAATTTCCTTGCGTTGTTGTCCAACCTGAACTTCTCCAATTCTATCAGCTCCTCATTTTTTGACGCCCTCTTCTTCTGACGGTGTAAGCGTTTCTCATCTCTCCTTTTTCTTCTATACTCCTCCACAGTCCTGCGTGTGCGTCTATTCAGCATGACCCGATATGCCACATTTTTAGCGTCGGTAGCGGCCTGACACTCCTCATTGAACCATGGAGATCTGACATCTTTCTCAGCTGGCCCAAGAGTCTCTTTAGCCGCTTCTTCGATAGCTGTACAGCAGTCGGCCCATTCTCCATCAATACCCGCCACTGGGGGTTCCCGAGATCGCAACCGTAGGTCCAGAGCTTCTGCATATTGCTCCTTAACTTGAGGGTCATTAAATGTCTTTAAGTTAAACTTCTTGCTCGCGGGTTCCCGTCGAACTGTGGAACACGATATTCTTGCTTGAATGTGAGCGATACTGAGGAAGTGGTCTGAGTCTACATTAGCCCCTCTGAATGTCCGGACATCGGTTATGCTGCTAATATGCCTGCTACTCGCGAGAATATGGTCAATCTGATTGACTGAACGACCATCAGGTGAGGTCCAGGTGCCCTTATGTATACGCTTGTGAGGGAATAGAGTGCTGGCAATGATGAGATTTCTGGATGCTGCAAAATTAATGAGCCGCTGTCCATTTCTGTTGCTGGTTTCATGCAGCCTATGTTTGCCGATGGTAGGAGTGTATATCTCCTCCCTTCCCACCTTGGCATTCATGTCCCCTACAATGATTTTCATGTCATACCTTGGGCACGAGTCAATTGTTGTTTCCAGCATCTCATAAAACTCATCTTTCTCGTCGTCTTCAGCATCTTCTGTTGGAGCATATGTACTAACTACGCTATAATTATAAAATTTTCCCCGAATTCGGATAAGGCAAATTCTCGGGCTAACTGCCTTGTAGCCAATGACCAAGTGACGGAAAGCTTTCCGGACAATGAATCCGGTACCATAGGAATGTAACCGTTCGCTGCAACTGTAGTAAACTGTGTGATGCTTCTTCTCTAGTATACCTTGACCAGTCCATCGGATCTCCTGGATGGCAGTTATGTCCAACTTATATTTTTCAATCTGATTCAAGAGCAAATTCAGTGCTCCGGGTCTATATAATGTTAAAATATTCCAGTATCCAAGATTAAACCTAAGACGTTTGCCGGGTTGTTTCCTGTGAAATCTATCAATATCCGAGGCTCTTGTGTGAGGTTTCGTGATAGTTTGCGTTCGGGCAGTGGGGCTATCAACCCTCTCTACGTACCCTAGTCCTGTGGTGGGGCTGCCACCTTGGAGCCTTCGGACTTGCTCCCCCGTTCGGGGCGACTACCTAGGGGCGGTGGCCCTAGGGTGTGTACTGTATATGCCTTGGTGGTTTGTGTGGGGGTGCATGTCATGTGTGCTGCGATGTGTTAGTGTGCTCGTGTTCCCCCAACCTGGAGGGCCAGTGGCTGATTGCGGTCCAAAGGGCCGGGCGATGGGGTCGCTACTTCCCTACGCCAACCCATTCCCCTATAGTAAAGTCAAATTAGCAAAATATCATTTAGTGAATTGGAAAATAAATTGGTGTTAGCCTATATGTTTGGTACTAATGTTTGGTACTATTTCATTATGTGTACAGGTTTTAAAATTGTGCTAAACCTGGAAAACTTTATACATTGTTTGGCATATAAAACCCGTCTGGTCTTCAAAATGTTTATACAGAATACATAGTAAGTTTAGAGTATTACAAAGAATAATATTAATAAAACGACCAATGAAATAATCACGTAGGAACTTACCGCAAACAAATCGCTAGTCTTTCCTTTGGTTCAACAGGACTTCGAAACTTAGTTTGTTTCCTGAAGATTTCATAAAGATGAAAAGAATGAGGTCATAAAGGGATTCGAACTTCTCCTGAGTCATTCGGAAGTATTGAAAGAATTTAGCATCATCTTCCATAAGGTCCGGAAACAAGGTATGAAATTCACCAAAAGTCAGTCTTTTTCTATTGATTTGATGAATCCAAAAATTTTTTTTTTTTGGTTAGCATCTCTTCCTCTTCTTCTACCAAAATTGCACTAACAACCAAACACTCGTCATCACTATCCATTTTGACCTTGTTCACCACAAGGTAGCTAAGTATACACTGCCTGATGGCGGGAGTTCCCGTTTAGTACGCGCACCCACCTTTAAAAATGCCGTCCGTGCCGTACCGGCCGTCCGTGCGTACCGGCCGTCCGTGCCGTGCCGCCCTAGTGCGCGCTTAGATTAATTCCGGCATTTCTTCCAGAGATGTCTTCTTATTTTTTCCGACAATATTTCGGGACTCTTACAAGTCCCTTCTTCCGGTCACTATGAACCTATGTAGTATAATTGCACTCCAAAAAGAATCCTTTTTTCTGTGCGTTTGTCAATACTACCGATAGATGCATATCTATTATTTGTATCCATATAAATAAAGCTGTTTTTAATAAAATATAAAAATTTCATGATAAAACCGGATTTTTTTTATATTCCAATCAATTAGTCCAATTTAGGAACCAGTTGCTTTTATTGCACCAAATGCACAAATTTCTTTTTATTTATCCCAACTGAAAATTATAACTAGATTTGAACATTAACTTTGCGCATTTGAATCAGTCAATGAGATAGAAAATCAAACACAGAATTTGATAAAAGACAGTCAAAAAGATTTATTACAAAAAATAAAATAATGCTATTGGTTTAATGCAGGCAACCACCCTTATATTGATATCTGCCTTCAGTGTTCCGCGTCTGAAATTATTCGCCCAAATCAAGTTGCAGAAAGGTAGCAGACAAGTATTTTCATTCATGGTGTAAATTTGGGTAAAAAAAAATGGTGGATTAAATAGACAAATTAATCCTTCTTCTGAGCCTATTTGAAAACTTTTTTGGGTATAGTAATTTTATATTAATCTTAAAAAATCGTTTATTAGCTAGCTATACATGAACAATTGCAAATCTATTTCATAAAAATATTTTCAAAACCATGGAATAGTTGAATATCCATGTAATGAGGGTCCTGTAGAATTAACTTTGTTTGTTTGTTTTTTCTTTATTTCTACCTCCTTTGAAGTTACACCATTTGTTATGAAAGCAATTATATCTACCTAACACAAGCATAGCTGGTGATCCCTCTTCACAAGCAAACGTGAATAAAGGTCATTTGGAAAGAAAACGATGTACTAGATATAGACAAATTGAAAAAAATAAACCTTTATATATGAAACTCAAAGAATGTGGCTGTCTGTATGTTGGGCATTCTTCAAAATGACGGTCGAACAATAAAGTTTCTGTTCGTCCCATCAAAATGGCTGAACCTACATATTTCAACTAAACTTCATATTGGAGTTTGTTAGCCAATCATAGTATTACAAAACATAATTTCAATCATGATAATCCAAATATATTAAACTATGAACAAATAAACCTATCTAGAAAAATGAAAGGATCCATGTGCATTGCAAAACAAATTAATAATGCAGTTAATTTTAAACCTGATGCAGGTAACAAAAATACTACAAACGAGGCGCTGAGTTTCAAAAGTCGTTCTTTCCGAAATGTGTGGTTCTTCAGAAAATGCAAAAAAGTGTTTAAAACCAACCGAAATTGTTTTATTATTAACTTTTATTTTTATTGTGTGTGGTTGGCAATACTGATGCTTCGTTCCAAGGGAAAAATAACGTGGATCACATGGAAAGGAGCAGGAACACTTTTAAAATTGTAAAGAAGCAGTTTTGCCACCATTCGCCTTAAAGAAACAGTTTTGGAACTATCGGTCCAGTAAAGAACCAGTTTTGGCACTCATTTCAAATCACCTGGCTCGTTGATGAATTTCACTTTCGAGGAAGAAAAAATTGTACCAGTAAACAAAAACCTTATTTAATAAAGAAAAAGTTCAGTAAACAAATAAACACATGAATAAAAATATTTTTCTTAAATCTCTCTCTTGAAAACTCTCAAGTTGGAGCCAAAGTGACGAAAATAAAGAGAAGACGACACAGTATATCTCAGTCAGCATTAGAAGTACCTAAATAATACTGGTCATAAAAATCAAAATGCGCATAAGGAAAAATAACAAAAAAACATAGGTGAAATGCTTAAAACAGACATACCATTAGGTACGTACAACTTTTTTTTTTTTTCATACAAAATCTGTAGAAGTAGAGAACACTATAGTAAGTTAGATACCTACACCCTTTTAAAAGTCAAAGATAAAAAACGCAAAGCAGCTTCTTAAGCACTTGCGTAAATCTTACACCTTAAGATCATCACATTTCAAAAAAAAGCCGGGACCTTTTTCTCCTCATCTGCTGCATCTGAGGCTGGGGCTTCATCATTACCGTTGAATACATTTCTGTAGGCCAACCCTTCCTGCTCATGCCAATCATCTCCGAAATGTTTTTCCAACAAAGCTTTGACATCCTTCATTTGGCATCTTTAAAACTGACGCTGTAAGGCAAGACTTCTGGCACTAAGCTAGTGGCTGCTTTTCCTTTCTTAAAGACCGATTTAAACGTACACAAGTTATTTCGGTAGTGAACTTCCCCCTCGATGAATATTGATCCTCTTGAAGTTTTTTTAAGAATAATATGTTTTCATAAAGCGAATCGGAAATGGAATTGAGAAGTGGGTTTTATCGCAAAAGCCACTCAAGTAACATCCATTTTTATAAAAATTTAAAAGGAAAAATTTTAACTAAAATTAGCTAAAAACAAAAACACAAAAGGACTCAGGACAGTCCAGCCAAAGTACAATATAAGCAGGTTATGATTAGTAAAGAAACAGTTCTGCCACCAACTTAAGAGTCAAACGTAAAGAACCACTTTTGGATCTCATCTATTGGAGTAAAGAACGAGTTTAGTAACTAACCGTGATTTTCAAAGCTATTTATAGGCGAGAAAGAGAGAGTTTTGCTACAAACTGATAACACAGATCGAAAGATGGGGAAAAATAGAATAATAAACCACTATCATCTCAATTTCTCACAAAAACAGAAAGAACGACTTTTGGAACTCAGCGCCTCAAACTAACAATACAAATTTCCTAAATAAACAATTAAAACATACAAATAGTAATATTTAAAATAAAGAGCATTCTGATAAATTCCAACGAAATAAAAAGAAAATTGAAAAAATACAGATATAAATAAACAGTTAAAATTGAACAATAAAAAAAAATATAAAAAATTAAAACAATAAGAGAAAATAAATTAAAAAATATAAAACAGCTTAGATCAAGATAGACTTGGAGGTCTAATAAAAATCTAAATGGATGTTAACTCGAAAAAATAAGGTAATTTGAATACAAATCAATATTGATCAAATTTAAACAATAGAATAATTATATAGTTAGTTATAATATCGATCCTTAGATTTCGTTAACTAGTGATGGAAATCTGAGAGATAGGAGAAAAACTTTCAATAAAACCCTGTTTTCTAAATTGTTTTTTGAGAAAACTCAACCAAACCAATTGAAATAACGTATTCTTTGATGCTTTCATTGAACTTTACTATTTTAAGTATTTTACCAGGCCGAGTGTGTTTATGTGACACACAGGTTGGTCATCCTGAATGTAAAATAATTAGTGTTAAATCACTCCAGTTGTATCTAAAGCAATTGCTATATCAATGAGGTTGACTTTATTTTCTCCATTAAGTAGTTAGTTATTATGATTCATGCCCGGGCTTTACTACAAGATCATATCGCCTACTACCAGAGCTCTCGTTCGTCACTCTGGTGGACATGAGTCCGACTCTACTGTGGGAGTCCTCACTTTTTATTCACCTAGGGTAGGGGTCATTAACGAGTACCTGACCTCGTTCAGGGACCATCGCTTAACGTCCCATCCGAAGGACGGCGTGCTTCAGTTTATTGTACCTCCTAGATAAAATAAAATAAGGGCCTCTGGCAGGTTTCGAACCCGCAAGCACTGAGCTATCGGCGCACTCATTTTCCTTAAGTTCATGTTGTTTGTTCCATCATCAGGAAAAATGGCTGAACATATTTCTCCACCTAAATTTAATTTATAAATTAATTTATTTTATATGTTCTATTTTTATTAATGTATTTATTTATTTCTATTTTTGTATTATTAGCATTGTACGTATATATTTTACTCATTGTGTACAACTATTATTATTTTCTACATATTCTCCTTCACTTTACAGAGACATTGTTATTCATTTATATACCTATAATTATTATTGCACTTTTGTCATCCACTATTTTACTTTTTCCTATATCTATCATTTTCTTTGGATTTACTCATAATTCTTACCGATTGTAAATATACACACTAAGTTAATTTAAAAAAAAAAAAAAAAAAAAAAAAAAAAAATGCATGCAAGAAATAACGTTTTTTATTCTTTGTGCGAAAATCGCATGTAATCAGCTTCAGGTAAAGTATTAAAACTGGAAGTTATTGCTGGGCAACGCCGGGTAACCTGCTGGTCACAAATATAATTGAAAAATATTAAATAAAAACAATATTCATGAATAGAAAATAAAGTGAGATTTAAATACATTGATAAACAACTAACATCATTAGAAAATAAAGTGAGATTTAAATACATTGATAAACAACTAACATCACTAGAAAATAAAGTGAGATTTAAATATATTGATAAACAACTAACATCATTAGAAAATAAAGTGAGATTTAAATACATTGATAAACAACTAACATCATTAGAAAATAAAGTGAGATTTAAATACATTGATAAACAACTAACATCATTAGAAAATAAAGTGAGATTTAAATACATTGATAAACAACTAACATCATTAGAAAATAAAGTGAGATTTAAATACATTGATAAACAACTAACATCATTAGAAAATAAAGTGAGATTTAAATATATTGATAAACAACTAACATCATTAGAAAATGAACATGAATTGAATATATAGTGAAAAAGTATGCATAAGTGAGTACAAACAACCGTACTAATAAATAAAAATAAATTCCCAGAAGAAAAATTCCCATTCAATAAAAAAAAAAAAAAGTATGAAATCATTCATTGCAAAGTTTATAGAGAGAGTGATGACGTGGCTGGGCTCCCCACTGGCTCTTATCGGCCGGGGCAAGGGAATTAATTATTTCATTTTTATTTTCTGGTCAATATGCACGGCCAAGGTACGTGAGGCCCAGCGAGAATAAAGCAAAAACAACCATACCATTTGCAACTGAAAAGTTAAACATGTTACTCTATTTTTTTTTTTTTTTTAGTTACTTACTATGACTCATGCCCGGGCTTTAATTACTAAGTCATATCGCCTACTACCAGAGCGCTGTTTCGACCCTCTGGTGGACATTAGCCCGAGTCTACTGTCGTAATTTTGCTTACCCTAAATTTTTATTCACCTAGGGTAGGGGTCTTTAACTTAGAGGTATCTGACATGGCACAGGCTCGCGGCCATCGCTTAACCAAAATCCGATTCCAAAGGATGGCGTGCTCAAGGTTTTTTTCTCCCTCAGATAAGAAAACTTAAGTGGCTGGGCCGGGTGTGTGCGAGGTAAGTATTGGAACAAGGTGGTGGTGGAATTAACGATATCCCTGTTTCCTGCTGTCCTCAAAAGAGAACCTTCAAAATGACATCTTCTGTTTTCTTCTTTTTGGTTTGGCAGTTTATTTGTGTGGTGAAGCACAAAGATCTGAGGTAGGCACTGTGTTAGCATCTTGTTAACTGGCAGCAGGAACATTGTCGTTGTGGCGAACATAGAACGGCTTCCCAGGACACAAAGATACTACTCGTGTAGCCAGGTAGCTGCTAACTCTGCAGATGACGCTAATTGGCAGTCTGCGCAGTTTGTATTTGGGGGGGCACAAAGCGGGTATTGTAAGGGCGGGGTGAGTTATCGCCGCCTCCAGCCACAATATCCGTCTGCATTTGTACATTATCTTGAAGCACGACGTATAAATGAAAAAAACAACACAAAAGATAACACGAGGAGAATAATGGCTGACCCAACAGAAAGGGACGTAAGTTTCAGAGACTTCATGTATGATTGTGTACGATATATCGCATAAAGGTGGTTGCCACTTATCCTGGCGACCTACAATAAACGAGCTACATATTGGCAGTAATGTTCAAGTAATATTTCTAACTTTAGATATAAATGGGAAACATTCTCCAAACGCATGTCGGGCTTCGGGTTCCATATCCCTAATATTTTTCTCGTGCTGTATATGTATTTGTGTTAAACTAATCAGCTAATTATTATTCATAGAAGGTTTGAAGTTACATAGGGCAGCATCTTGCGGTTCAGCGTTTTCAGAAAAAGGGTGGGACATACATTTTTATACAGTTTTTCTCAAAACCCGATGAAACAAAAACAAAAATATCGCACCCGTCGTAGATAAAGGTACAACTCAAAAATTGAATTTGATCGAAAATCAACATTAAGGTTTTTGTTGTTTTGTTTCTACCAAGAGGACGTGATGGGTATATCTTGAGTGTGGCGTGAGAGAGGAAGGCCACCCACCGGTAGCTCCTCAGATTGAAATTTAAAAACAATTAATGGGTATATTACGAATGTTTAGTTTCAAGAAGTGGGGATTATAGCAATTTGGGATTATAGTAAGTCACGGTTCCACCTCCTCTTCAGTCTCCTGGGAGGATTGTGTGGCAAGTGTGGGGAAGAAAGTGAGTGGATGTATGGATTTGGGTGTGAATGCAATTTGCTATGGAAGCGTCTATAAAGGTCCTGAATTGTGTCGTGAACTGTGTTTATCATGAGGTCATTGTGGAGTGTTCTGTTACTTACGTATGGTGGGCATTGTGTAATGAGTCTGAGTGTCTTTGGAAAATCTGGATATCTTTCAGATTAGACTTTTTCACTGAATCACAAATTTGTGGTTTGAGAAGGAATGTGCAGCAGTACCGCTGTTGTATTAAAGGTAATTTTGAATGTCTGTCGAAGGAAATGAAGCATTTTAAATTGTTTGTTTAGTGTATTATGTGAAGCTTTCATGTCAGTCTTCTGACCTAAATATCTCACGTTGTAAGTCTGAGAGAGGGGCTTGTTGAAGATGAAAACGGCGGGACATACACCTCGTTTTATTGTTAGTGTAAATGTTATAAGTTGTGATTTGTCCGTGTTGAGTTTAATTTTCCAATGTTGCACCGGTTTTCAATTTGAGTGAGATGGTGTTGTTATGTGAACGACATGTATGGAAGATTCACCTGCAGCTATGATGGCAGTCAGAAAAAGTAACGATAATTTTCATGAGGGTAAGTCAAAAGACTTATTCTAAGTCATGATCATATATAAATAAAACAAACATATGTATTTATTACAAGTTGCACAATATGTCCGCCTTCCTCAACTTAGAAGTCATCATCATATCTTATAATATGATATTAACACATAAAAAAAAACCTAAACATGTCAAATGGATGAAACAATGAGTATGTCCCCTATTTTGAGGTTATATTTCCTGACATGGTAATCGTGATCTGTGTGGAAGGCTAAGTGTGGAAGAATGCAACGGTTGATGCATCCGTGAGAGGGCATGTAGGTCTCAATGGAGAGGAGGGGACAGAGCTGCATTCCACATAACTCTTGAGAGAGAGCCAGTTGCAAGTTGCATGATATAAGTGCAAGTCTGGAAGCAGACCACATTGAGCAGGGCCCCTTCTGTCTGTCAGTGTTTTGCTCAGTCACGCTAACTCTAGGCCACATTCAGCAGGTTCCAGCTTGGCGAGATGTCCCATCCTGTCTTTGAGTCTACTGCCCAGTCACGCTACTCCCACAGTTTGTTACACCTCCAACCAGTTTTCTCTTCTATTTCTCATGGCCATATAAGAGAGCTTCTTTAGTTGAATTATTGAACAGAGAAGAGAGGTATTTTCTTTTGAGTTAGCAGCCTTTCAATCTGTTTCGTTGCACGATATCTGTCGCATCTCGTCTCAGATTCACCAAAAATTCTGCAAGTTCGTCCCCATCACTTAAAGTCCGTACCGAAGGACGACGTGCTCAAGTTTATTTTCCACTTCCTGGTCAGAACAATAAGAGTCCCGTCTAGTTTTCCAACTAGCGATTCTGAGCTCATTGGACACCACATGTGAAGATAAAATAATTTTCCATTTGGTTTGAACTGATATTGTTCAAGAAGGTGGGCTTTGTGGGAACGTTTTCACATATTTTCTGAAAAACACATTAGGACAGAAATGTAGGTAAATAGACAGCAACGAGAAACCATGATAGTCAACCGTAAAGAGATTTAGATATATTGGGAGGGTTGTTGTGTACACCTAGGGACCTAAGCATCGAATGCTCTTATCCCTTCCCTATAGGCCCTACAGCGGGTGATCGCAATTTTACCTACCCAGGTTTAGTTACATTAGATACGACTCATTATCGAGTACCTGACATTCGAAATGGCCCTGGATCATCGCCTAAAGTCCCATCCGAAGGGCGACATGCTCAAGGATTTTACCTATCAGAATAAATACCTGTAAGCCTCGGGTGGATTTCGACGGCCCGATCTTGAGCCCTATAAAATTATCCATACTTCGTACTAAGAAAATTTAAAACCAGTTAAGCGAAAATAATTGTAGTTGACCAATAACGAGGTAACATAACGTAACCTACCGCAGGATATAACCTATTGGTATCTTACTGTGTCACGGCCGAGGAATCAAGTTGATGACGTCTCAGAGGAGTACCCCCATTTTTTTTATGAGTGTTATCATTTTATTAGTTATCAAAATGTACAACTTTTTATTTCTCCCATATTTTTTGGAATATCGTGGTGAAACAAATTGTACAATTCTCAGAATTTGAAATAGGTACTTAAAAAACTATTGTTACAAATTGTTTATTAATGGTAGGTTTACATGTAAGGAAGCTCTTGGCAGATGTTTCTTTTATTGGGAGGGGGCGGGCCGCGAGCTGTACACCCCTGCTTAGGATCATAATACAGTTGGGTTCATTACTATAAGATGGTTAATAGAAGTAGGTAGGAGTAAGTGTGGGGAGGAGAAGGTGTTAACTATGGTAGATAAGGGATGGAGGGGGCTAACAGCCATTAGTTGGGATATCTCCGTGATTGGAGCTAAGTAGGGCCGATATGGGACTTAGCCCTCCGACTTATCTGGGATTAGAGAGTGGTTGTACACAGTCCACAGGCCCTACCGTTACTTCTCTCTCTGTCCCGTCCAAACTTACAGCCAATCCAGAGTAACGTCAAATGACCGCGCCTCCTAATTCGCTAAGTCAACTAAGTTTTCTCACTCCCTCTTAACTTTATTCTTCTTCGACCAATTATCTTCAAAACCAGATATTTCAAAGCAAAAATAAGCCAATTGAAGGAGGACATTCTAAGACGAGATGTAAAGTTGTCATGTAAACTTGGAGATGGTCACGTGATGTTGCCTTCCTTTTGTCATCGAGGATGAGACCAAGTTAGTATTGAGGAGGTGCGCGCGCATCTATTTCCTCCAAAAGTATCAACTCACTATTCCAGTCACTTTGCCCATCACTAACATCTTAACAAATTATAGGGTCGAATTTTTTGAAGAAAATATGAAGAGCTGACAAAGTGCCAAAAGTGTTTTGACGGTTGCCAGGCACGCGCCAAACAACTCTATTAGCAGGTACAAAAAGTCCACCCTGTACGTTACCTGTCTATCTGTTTATCTACCTAGTGGCAACCTTCCGCCCGCATCCCCCTCCAATCTCTCAGTCTAGCTGTTAGACACTAACTCACTCATTTCCTTCTCTTTTATCTCTAATACGTCACTTCGATTGCTAAAACAATAATTATTACACCTTGTTAAAATATTGGCATCTAAATGACAAAATCAAATTGGATAGAAGCAAATATTCGACTGTATGACGTCGTATGTAAAAAAAAAAAAAAAATCAGTGGAGAGAAAAATATTTTTATGCCGTCTGGGTTAGGACTATTGACTTCACATTTATTTGCTAACGAGGTATTTGAGATCACAGGAAACATCAACGAGAGGTTCATTAGAATGGACAACAGATTTATTGCAACATATTCTGTAGAATATTATTTGTAAAACTGCAACATACGACAGTTTGTATTGTATTGACAATTACAAACTTTTGTATTATAATGGGATGTTAATGAAGAAACGTAAGACATTTTGAATTTATATTTATTCAAATTATAAATGATGCTAACTATTGTTCTTCTACTGCTATAAGTAATAGTATTTAAATTAAATAATAATAATAACAATATCATGTAATAACATCTAATATTAACAATAAAATACATTTTAATTTATTTTAAGTCTTGATGATATGGGGGGGGGGGGGGGGGGGGGGGGGGGGGGGGGGGGGGTTAGACACTCTGGATCTTGTCACTTCCAAACGGTCTTGCCTTCTTGCAAGTCCTTGGAAGTAGAATGGTTTTGGAAAACTTTAGTCTGCATCGTTGTCAGAAAAAATCAGCTTGTATCGAATATGCTCATCTAGCAAATATCGAAATGATCTGAAGACGAAAGCAATAACAATATGAAAAGGTAAGAAAATACTCTGTTTTTGTACAATACGATGTGCTTTAAACCCTTTGACGGATGCGTGCCTTAGTGGACGATTTTGACAGGAAAGGGAATATAGAACGCGCAAAACAACTCATACCTCACTTTATGTTAAACATAGTATACTTTTAACCTTTTTTTGTTAAACGGGGGTGCAAATAAAAATGTTAACCCTTTCATTGGGACCGATGGGGTGAGCCTTTAGGCGAGCCCCTACAGAAGGCTAGGTGTTGACTAGCGCTCCAGGGGTCACGTAGAACAAACAATACAGGCTCCTCACAAGGTGTGATACAGCTCAGTTAGCGCAGTTCACACAAGGAGGTGTCCTCAGAGCCTCCCTATCTGAGGATCTGCCCCCCTGGGCCCCTCCCATATCGGGCCATCGCTCCCACGATCTGAGCCAGCGATCTGCCACCTCTTCAATGTCAGCCATTGTCGCTGTTCTGCTTACCCCACCCGTTATGTCAGCCTCATCACAAGTCAGACTGGACAATTAAAGCTCTTCTGTGAAACCCCAGCAATGTAATCACTCTCTTAGTTTCCACTCTCCCGCTAAACCCTTCTCCTTTTATGCCACTTTGTCTGAACATCGATCTATCTAAAGGTGTTTTCATTCTATCACTTCTTCCATAGGTAATTGAAAATGTACAATAAAAATTACCATTTTTAAAACGATTGTTGCACTCAAAATGTGTGACAGGAGTATGCACAGAAACTAAATCAACTGCTCTAGAAATGAGAAGATGAGAATTTTTGTAGTTTTTCAGAAACAGGGACTTACACAGTCTTTTTTTTCTGGTCTAAAATCGTATCCAAGGTTAATGAGAGGGTAATGAAAGTTCATAACAAATTCTGAACTTTTGTGGGTTTGTTTGTCTTATGTGGAAAATTGATCGATCTCAGCATTAGTTCCTTAGTCAAGTACTGCAGACATGGCCACTTTCCATTCAATATCTAATAACAAAAAATATTCGATAAGTAAGTAAAATCAGCATTATTTGTAGGAAATAATGACAGAAATATATTAATGTTTGAATTTTTAAGAAAATGTGAACTATAATAATAACAATAATATGAAGAAGGCTGATGAAAAGAGATTATCTCATAGATTGTAAAATACAGAATATATTTTATTTTACAACCTGTGAAATAATAATATCAAATTAACTCATTATTAAATAAGCTTGCGGGCCAGGATGTAAAGTATCTAGTGGTAACCTTGGTTACGAGGGCCACCTGGAAACCAGAACAAGCATACTGTAGACTCAACCAACTCTTCCAGAAAAACACCACATAAACCCGAAGCCAGGATACTTGTGTACAAATCACTCATTCGACCCATATTAACATACGCCTCCCCCGTTTGGGACAGACATTTCTGAACAAAGTTGCCCTTTGTTCACTCCAAAGGTGGCCCTCAATGCGCCCTCTGGTTCGTTAGGAACTAAGAGCTGGGTCTGCCATCCATCACTTGCAGCAACTGAAGGACCTCCACCATTGCAGACTCCAGTTCACCTCCGGGGCTGCTGTCTACGGTCTTGGACCAAGGTTTACCTTTATTATGATTTATAATTTTTTGATTAATTAATTAACTAATATTTTTTTATTTTTTACAATGTTACAGTAAGTACGTATAATCAATCACTTTGTGTAAGACACTGATGTTACAGTATGTATAATCAATCACTTTGTGTAAGACACTGATGTTACAGTATGTATAATCAATCACTTTGTGTAAGACACTGATGTTACAGTATGTATAATCAATCACTTTGTGTAAGACACTGATGTTACAGTAAGTATGTATAATCAATCACTTTGTGTAAGACACTGATGTTACAGTATGTATAATCAATCACTTTGTGTAAGACACTGATGTTACAGTATGTATAATCAATCACTTTGTGTAAGACACTGATGTTACAGTATGTATAATCAATCACTTTGTGTAAGACACTGATGTTACAGTATGTATAATCAATCACTTTGTGTAAGACACTGATGTTACAGTAAGTATGTATAATCAATCACTTTGTGTAAGACACTGATGTTACAGTACGTATAATCAATCACTTTGTGTAAGACACTGATGTTACAGTATGTATAATCAATCACTTTGTGTAAGACACTGATGTTACAGTATGTATAATCAATCACTTTGTGTAAGACACTGATGTTACAGTATGTATAATCAATCACTTTGTGTAAGACACTGATGTTACAGTAAGTATGTATAATCAATCACTTTGTGTAAGACACTGATGTTACAGTATGTATAATCAATCACTTTGTGTAAGACACTGATGTTACAGTATGTATAATCAATCACTTTGTGTAAGACACTGATGTTACAGTATGTATAATCAATCACTTTGTGTAAGACACTGATGTTACAGTATGTATAATCAATCACTTTGTGTAAGACACTGATGTTACAGTAAGTATGTATAATCAATCACTTTGTGTAAGACACTGATGTTACAGTATGTATAATCAATCACTTTGTGTAAGACACTGATGTTACAGTATGTATAATCAATCACTTTGTGTAAGACACTGATGTTACAGTATGTATAATCAATCACTTTGTGTAAGACACTGATGTTACAGTAAGTATGTATAATCAATCACTTTGTGTAAGACACTGATGTTACAGTATGTATAATCAATCACTTTGTGTAAGACACTGATGTTACAGTATGTATAATCAATCACTTTGTGTAAGACACTGATGTTACAGTATGTATAATCAATCACTTTGTGTAAGACACTGATGTTACAGTAAGTATGTATAATCAATCACTTTGTGTAAGACACTGATGTTACAGTATGTATAATCAATCACTTTGTGTAAGACACTGATGTTACAGTATGTATAATCAATCACTTTGTGTAAGACACTGATGTTACAGTATGTATAATCAATCACTTTGTGTAAGACACTGATGTTACAGTAAGTATGTATAATCAATCACTTTGTGTAAGACACTGATGTTACAGTATGTATAATCAATCACTTTGTGTAAGACACTGATGTTACAGTATGTATAATCAATCACTTTGTGTAAGACACTGATGTTACAGTATGTATAATCAATCACTTTGTGTAAGACACTGATGTTACAGTAAGTATGTATAATCAATCACTTTGTGTAAGACACTTGGTGTGCCGGCCCAAATAAATTGATTCATTGATTAAATAACCTGTAAAACAGTTTTAATTAAAGTAATCAATTGACTTAGCAGCTCCTATAACCTATAAAAATATATATATATATATATATAAATGATGGTTTAAATAAACCACACTTTTCCTTTCATTTTTGTTGTTATTTTTCAATAATGAACCATCGATAGCGAAATCGTCATTTTGAAATTACAGGTTCTTGGCAATTCAGAAACAAAATATGATAATAATTGTGTTCATTTGACCGAAAATCGAAAGGGGATTCTTCATTTTTGGATTCAGTGATCAAAAAAATTAATTTCGGTATTTTAATTTAAAATAACATTTTTTCTTTCAGATTTCGGAAATACAATGAGTAATGGAAAACAAAAAAAAAGTTGGAAAAGATGGATAGTTAGCGCCAGGCTGAAGTGTATGTGAGTGTGTGGTCTTGGAACAGGCACCTGTCGGGTGGAGGGTGTTGACGGGAGCGTCCGGTACTATAGGTGGCCTCCTCAAACAGGTATGTAGGGGGGCGTCAGCCAAAAGTACGCCAAGCTCTACCCACATCTCCAGTGGTTCATATCGAAGGTAACAAGCCGCTTGTAACAGGTACAGCAACATTCTCAATTGGAGCAAAAAAATATATCATTACAAATAAATTAGTATATTATAAATAAAAGAGTGATTATATCGGCATCGATTGAGAAGAATGGACAATAATTAAAATTAACAAAACTATTTAGAAGGAAAAAAAAAATAGAATTCCTTCATGTAAATTCAAGGACATATTTAGAAAATATCATTGAAAAAATAACAACCTTCCTCTTTCAAAGATATACTTTAAATAATTATATTCTTCTCTGTTTAAATTTCCTAGAGAATGCAATGATGTGGGCAAACAGCTGCTGACGTGAAGGTGGACCCTCCCACACGCCTCTTTGGAGCTGACGTAAAGTGCCGACTAGACCCGAACAAGCCCGAGCAGCCTCTGTGGAACACTGAACACAACTTGTTTTATTTAAATTCAGATTTTACCCTCTTATATACGTCAAATGACATTATACGAAGTGGAGGGGAAGTCAGTCAACAATTCCATGAGTTTTCAACGGAATTTCATGTTTTCCGACCTCTAGGTTCCAAATATGAAAAGAAATGTCTGTGTGTCTGTGAACACGACAGCTTCCCGTGGAATGAATGTATCGACATGAAATTTTATACTTAAATCCACAATCCTCTAAAGACGACACCTATTGACTTTCAGCCAAATCGACCATAAAGAAGGGGAGATAGGGGGGAGGCTTTACCCTTATTTTATTATTCAGATTTCTATTTGAGACGAAAATTCATTTTTAATGCATTCCATGTTTTGAAGACTTTACTGTATGAACTTGATGAACTTCCATTTAGTATTTGTTAAATCGTGGCTGAACATGGTAGAAGTATTTAGATATATTATATATATTTAGTGAAATAGACAATATTTTAAAAAAGATACGTTTTTCTTTATCCGTGTAGCGGCCTGGCCGCTAGTATTGTTGTAAACATTTGATAAAATTGATTGTTGATAAAAAGGCTCTCAGTTGAAATATAAAATCTAAAAAAATACATAGAAAATCTTGTTGAAAATAAAGTGGAGTTATTTGGTATATATATAAACCCGAGAACGCTACAATTGGTGGCAGCGGTGGGATCAAAGAAGATATTACCAGAATCCATGCCAAGACGTGCGAGACAGGCTACTAGAGGAGCGGATGGCCTGAGTGAGGCTATGGGAGACCATGACGGGGCGTCCGGGGACGCAGCCCAGAGCTTTGTCAGGCCGGTAGTCCAGCCGAGGGCCTACACTGAGGAATCCGAGACTTGGGGTGAGTACCTCCAGTATTTTGATACAGTGAGTCGCCTCAATAACTGGACGGGTGAGGGGAAGGCCCTGTTCCTGGGTGCGTATATCACGGGGGAGGCCCGTAGCATTTATAACTCCCTCCCAGAGGCGGTCAGGTCTGATTTCGACCTTTGCTGCCGGGAGATAGGGTCTCACCTTGAGCCAGAAGGACTGCGTGAGCTCCGGAAGGACGCGTTTCGTCGTAGACGTCAGGAGAAGGCAGAAACACTCACCCAATTTGCAACGGGCCTCAAGATGTTCTATGCTCGAGCCTACCCATATAGGGAGGGACCCGAAAAACAGGAGGCCCTAAAGGACCAATTTTTATCCGGACTGAGAAGTAAGGAGACCCGACTACATACTGCCCTGACGCGCCCCAGTTCACTTGACTCGGCGCTCAGGCGGGCGCTGGTTGTAGAATCTACCTGCGCCTTGTATGGACCGCCGTCTGATGTCGCGGGGATTCGAGGTGAGTGGCAGGAGCAGGGTGGTGGTGTGGTTGAGGGCGCTGCGGCTACTGTTTCAACCGATCAAGTGCCGCTCAGAAACTTTATCCAAGATCAAAAAGCCCAGATACTAGCGCAAGGGGCCCAACTCGCCGAACTGACTAAAGCTGTGTCCAAGTTGACGGCTCGGGTGGATGCAGGAAACAGGCAGCCTAGGGGGGTCCGCCGTTGTCTGACATGCTGGTCCTGCGGGAAAGAGGGGCACGTAAAGGCTTCCTGTCCGGGAAACTGAAGGGGGCCACCAACGAGGGCCAGTTGGTGGTCTGCAAACATCTGGCTCCAGCTGTCTCGGATAGCACCCGTCTGCGGGGTAATTGTGTGGATATCGAGATACACGGCCGACGAATAGTAGCCCTAGTTGACACGGGGGCCACCGTGTCGATGCTTAGTCTGAACTGCGCCCAGCGTTTGGGCCTGCGACTGCAGGAGCAGCCGCGTTGCAGGCTCACTGCTGCAAATGGTGAGGAAATCCAAACTGCAGGGTTTATTGACGCCCAATTAAAGATGGGTGGGGCCACGTATGAACATCGGTGCATTGTGGGTGACATCCGTTTCGATGTTATATTGGGTGTTGATTTTCTGAGGGAGAACAATGCCCGGCTGTCATTCAAAGAGGATTTATTGGAGATGAAAAACAACCGAGTCCCATTACGTGCTGTGGGTGTCCATCTAGGCCGTAATCTAGACGTCGTCCTTGGGGAGACTGTTACGGTGCCGGGACACCACGAAATTATCATTACAGCCCCCCTTTCCGTGGAAGAGGGGAGGGAAGTTGTGTTTGAGCCGAGAAAGCGAACTGAGGAAAAGACGGGTATCCGGCTAGCTCGAGTTGCAGCTGTGGTGCGGAAGGGGGAGATCCCTTTGCGCTTACTGAACCCTTGTTCCGAAGAGAAAATATTATACGCTAAGACATGCCTTGGTCAGGTGGAGGTGACCCTGGAGGGCATTGCAGTGGTCGAAGATGATCGTCGACAGCAAGAGGTAGGACCGAGGGACGTGGACGTTGAAGCCCTGTTCCGCGTGAACGACATGGTGCTGGGTGTAGGTCAGAAAGAGGGTGTCGTACGGCTTCTTCGGGATTACGTCGACATATACTCTCTGGGTTCCACGGACATGGGTCTGACTACGTTGGTGCAGCACAAGATTGTGACCGAGGGCGCCGCGCCGATCAGGCAGCCGGTGCGCAGGATCCCGTACCAGCGGCGGCAGGAAGTTAGGCGGCTAATGTCAGAAATGTTAGAGCAAGATGTTATCGAGCCATCCAAGTCCCCGTGGGCCAGCCCGATTGTCCTGGTCTCCAAGAAGGATGGGAGCATCAGATTTTGCGTAGACTACCGTAAGCTAAACGACGTCACGAAAAAGGATGCATACCCCCTCCCACGGATCGACGATATTCTTGACAATTTAACGGGTGCAAAATATTTTTCGTCATTAGACCTCGCGGCAGGCTACTGGCAGGTAGGTGTGGAGGAAACTGACCGAGAGAAAACAGCGTTTGTGACCACAGAGGGCCTGTATCAGTTCAGGGTTTTGCCGTTCGGGCTTTGTAATGCACCTGGCACATTTCAGAGGCTCATGGACTTGGTACTGGGAGGGCTGAAGTGGACCACTGCCATGGTCTACCTTGACGATATCGTTGTGTGGAGCGCCACTGTGGAAGAACACCTAGCCAGACTACGCGAAGTGTTTGAAAGGATTCGACATGCAGGTCTTAAGTTGAAGCCCCGCAAGTGTCAAATCCTCCGTCGGCAGATTTCTTTTCTGGGACATGTCGTGTCGGCTGAGGGTGTCGCCACAGACCCGGGAAAGATTGAAGCAGTGCGCAACTGGCCCGTTCCTACGAACATGAGTGCTCTGCGGTCTTTCCTTGGGTTTGCTGCGTACTATAGGCGCTTCGTGAACAACTTTGCCGAGCTGGCATCGCCTTTATATGGGGCCGTCAAAAAGGGAAGCAAGTTGCAGTTTGGGCCAGAGCTGCAGCAATATTTTCAAGAACTGAAGACCGCATTGACATCCGCCCCTGTTTTAGGTTTGCCGCAAGCTAAAGGAGCATTTGTGGTCGATTGTGACGCCAGTGACTTAGGCCTAGGGGCAGTCTTGAGTCAAGTGCAAGACGGAGTAGAGAAGGTCTTGGGATATGCTAGCCGAGCCCTGTCGAAGGCGGAACGTCACTATTGCACCACACGCAAAGAAATGCTGGCCTTGGTGTTTGGAGTGCGGCACTTTCGATTTTACTTGTATGGACAGAAGTTCACCGTCCGGACGGATCATAATTCCCTTAAATGGCTGCGATCGTTTAAGGAACCGGAGGGACAGGTCGCTCGGTGGCTCGAATTACTTTCGCCCTATGATTTTGACGTCATCCACCGTCCTGGTAAACTACACGGGAACGCTGATGGACTATCCCGATCATGTGCGCAGTGTCAGGGAAAGAAAAGATCAAGAAAGATCGCCGGTAGCGAAGATGAAGCGGAGCTCGAAGAGGAAATAGATGAACGGTCCACTGAGGAGAACACAGTGGCCGGCGAGTGGCTGGGAGCTGTGGTGTCGGATGACACTTTGTCGAAGGCCCAGGAGAACGACCCGTTGCTTGGCACGGTGCTCCAGTGGATTGCACAGGGAGCCCGGCCACCTTTTGGCGAAGTCAAAGGAAAGAATCCAAAATTAATCAGCTTGTGGACGCAATGGAGTCGGCTAGAGAAGCGTGAAGGCTTGCTGGTGAGGAGATGGGACGAGGAAATGAAACCCTCGCGACATCAGCTGGTGCTCCCTCAGACGCTAGTGGAAACGGTGTTGGAGGGTCTTCATGATAGCCCCGCGGGGGGAGCGCATCTAGGGATCACAAGGACGCTGTGCAAGGTAAGAAATCGGTACTACTGGCCAGGTCACCGAAAGGATGTTGAGGCATGGGTGAGTGCTTGTCCGGGGTGCGGAGCAAAGAAAGGGGCACGGAGAAGGGCGCCAATGCAAAGAGTCGTGGCCGGCTTCCCGTTCCAGAGGGTGGCCGTCGACATCCTGGGGCCGCTACCGCGAACACGTGGTGACAACAGGTACATCCTGGTGGCGGCCGACTACTTTACGAAGTGGGTGGAAGCCTACCCGCTGAAAAACATTGAAAGCGAGACGGTGGCGAACACCCTCATTCAGGAGTTCTTTACTCGCTATGGGGCTCCCTACGAGCTGCATACAGACCAGGGCCGCCAGTTTGAATCTCGCCTCTTCTCCGAGCTGGCAGCCAAGCTGGGAATAAAGAAGACCCGCACCACCCCCTATCACCCGGAGTCGGATGGCTTAGTTGAAAGATTCAACAGGACGTTATGCAGCATGCTCAGCCATTACGCCAGAGATCGGCAAGACAATTGGGATCAATTTCTACCGCAGGTGATGATGGCGTACCGGTCGAGCAGACATGAGACGACCTGTCTTACACCCTACTATGCCCTGTTCGGTCGGGAAGTTAGGCTGCCCATTGACATAATGTACGGGCAGCCTGAAGACGAGACTACACTCGACGATTTTGTGTCGCGACGAGTCCAGCGGATGGAAGAAGCCATCCAGTTCGTACGGGAAGTGCAAAAAAAAGAGCAAGAGGTCCAGAAAGATTACTACGACCAGAGGAGCATGGAGAGCCATCTTCAGGAAGGGGACAAGGTATGGTTGTGGAGTCCTTTTGTGGGCAGAGGTCGGACTCCCAAGCTGCACCGACCCTGGGCGGGACCGTATAATATTTTAAAAAAGTTGTCCGATGTCACATTCCGAATCCAGGCTCAGGAGGGACGACGGAAGCGACTCGTGGTACATGCCAACCGGCTGAAGGTGTACAGAGCTTCACCTCGGGTCCCACCTCAGCCTCCCCGGGGAGGGGAAGAGTGTAGCGGCCTGGCCGCTAGTATTGTTGTAAACATTTGATAAAATTGATTGTTGATAAAAAGGCTCTCAGTTGAAAATATAAAATCTAAAAAAATACATAGAAAATCTTGTTGAAAATAAAGTGGAGTTATTTGGTATATATATAAACCCGAGAACGCTACATCCGAAACAATGCTACTTGTGAGCATGGTTGTGAAATAAGTATCTGTAGAGGCCTCTGATAGAGGCGGAAGCTGAGGGCAGATCGCGGTACCCTTGAGAAGTGGGGACCTCCATCGTGTGATATAATAGCAACCTCATTTATCACATCACTCCACTGATGAACATCGCTATTTACCATCATCAGGACATTTTCAATTGGTGCCAAAAGTTCCAGTACTCTGAGTTATTTAACGTCTTCACGATGATCTCTCTTTGTTTGTGTGTGACTGGAATTTTGTGAGCGCTAAGAAGCAAAAATAATTTAATTCATCTATTATTTTAGAGTAAATCTTATCACTAGAGAACATTTTAATATCATCAGAAAAATTTAACTGAAATAAAAAAATATTATGCAGCTTGGAGCGAAATTGTGAAGGTAAACATTTCATCAGAAAAATGTTGTTTTTTCAATTTCCAAAGGTCTGATTGAATTATATTCGATATTATACCAGGAGATTTAACTGAATCAGAAAGGTATTTATAAGTTCTATCAAAAACATTCGGAATTTCAAAAAAAGGCATAAATTGACCATGATTATTAATTATTTCTAATTCGCCAGCAGCATTTCGCTCTTCAGTACATCCTAGAAAATGTTCAACAGGTTCAATATAATAACCTAAATCTTTCAATTTTTTTATGCGCTTATGCTCTGTTTTCCTATCTGAAAAAATATTCTGTACTTCATTAGACCCTTCTTCGATAGATGATTGGCCATTCGAATTGACACTAATTTATTTTAAATAGTTGAAATATGTACTATCGACAAATGTATGAAAATAATTAATTATTCTTTGAATTAGAATTTTAGATAACTTTGGATCTGAATACAGTGTTGAGATAATTCGAAGAACATGGTAAGACAATGTTAGCCTTCCATGAATCATCCCATCAAGTTTTCAACTACTACCTTGTTGCTATGATTATCGTTATTAATAACATTCTTGCTATGATCATCATTTTCGAGAACATTACAATCTAAAGGTGGTATAGAAGAAAGATCCTTTTGAAATTTGGCAACTAAATTGTTCACGTTTGACTTATCATTATCAATCTTATGTTTACAAGAAAGAAAGTGGTTTCTACATGACCTTAATATGCTGAACATTCGGTGACGTCCCTTTTGAGGACATCCATAAATTACTTTTTTTATGATGAACATATGTAGCATGATGAGCCATTTCAGTGGTTTTGGTAAGTTTAAAACAGGAAATATGTACATTTAGCCAACATAATAATAACAGTTCGTAAAGTGTTGTTGAGTATAGCAATGATGGTAATAAGTATTGTAATGAAAGTCTTCTCTGAGAAAGATAGTGAACTATTTCAAAAACTAGATCAGACCTGTCAGCCCTCTTCGAAATCTTCTTCGACAATAGTGCCCGTCCAATAGCAGCTTCTCGCAGAATTGTTCTCAATTCCTGTGGATAATATATAAATCTAAATTATTTTTTTAAAACAAATGCTAGTATATTAAAAGCCAACTACTCTTAAGTATTTCAACAAACTAGTTGTTTTCATTTTACAGTAAATTTTACTAAAATAATAATTGTTCATAAATAAGTTGTGAGAGCGGCCTCAAGTTCCATGTTGAGTTTGCACTGGAATTTGTCTTTTTTCGATTCCTCCATGACAACAATTTGTGTGTGGCTGTGAGCACGATAAGTGCCCATAGAATGAACTTATCGATACAAAATTGTATATGTGTATATTGAACCCCATAAGGACAACCCATCTTGATGTTCATTCAAATTGGGCCAAGGGTAGGAAGGGGGGGGGGGGGGGGGGGGGCTTACAACAAAACAATAACTGCTGTTGTAATGATCGTATCAGCACAAAGATTTATGTGTAAGCTCAAGACTTTATGAGAGTGACATCTATGAAGTTTCTATGAAATCGGTCAATCGGAAGGTGGATCAGCGGTGGGCTCAACCCAAAAACCCCGAATACTGCCGATGTAATGAATTTATCAACATTATATTTAAATTCAAAACTTATGGAATATACCTATCAAGTTTCAGCAAAATCGGTCGAAGGGTAGAGGAGAGGGACTCAATTCAAAAACCCTGATAATGCCACTGCAATGAATGTACCTACACAAACCTTAGTGTGAGGGTTCACAACATTGTTGGTTCTCACGGTCCATTGTTTATAGGGAGAGCGACACTTAATTGATTAATTCGTTCTGGGGAGGTATATTCCCAGTGATGAATCCGCAAGATAGCCTGCTAATCCCCAAATAATAACGAATGAGAACTTATTGTGCTAATGGCTGAAATATCTTATTTTCAACTAGTGAACGTTAGTGTCCCTGTGTGGGAACTTTATTTATTCCAAAATACTAGCTGTAAGTAGAGTGTAATATATTAGTGAAGATAATGGTAGATTGGAGCAGCCAGCTGGCAGGTGACAAAGAGATGTACCTATGTACAGACAGACAGGGTGAGGGGTAATTAGAACAGGGAGGGGGGGGGGATGCGGGTAGTCACGTGACATGTAGCTAACAATATATCTATGTAGAAGGTAACCAGGACAAGATACCTCAACGGCAAAGAGCCATCGAAATCAGGGATCAGCACGTAATTCGTAGATCAGACCGGAGCTGTAACGTCCACAGACTGTCTTCCCAGTCAGTCGCTGTAACAGCCCCTTGAAGCGCTACAGACGGACGGTAGGTGATCCACCGCAGCCACTAGGATAGCCCATATTGTCTTCCCAGTCAGTCGCTGTAACAGTCCCTTGAAGCGCTACAGACGGACGGTCGGTGATCCACCGCAGCCACTAGGATAGCCCATATTGTCTTCCCAGTCAGTCGCTGTAACAGTCCCTTGAAGCGCTACAGACGGACGGTAGGTGATCCACCGCAGCCACTAGGATAGCCCATATTGTCTTCCCAGTCAGTCGCTGTAACAGTCCCTTGAAGCGCTACAGACGGACGGTAGGTGATCCACCGCAGCCACTAGGATAGCCCATATTGTCTTCCCAGTCAGTCGCTGTAACAGTCCCTTGAAGCGCTACAGACGGACGGTCGGTGATCCACCGCAGCCACTAGGATAGCCCATATTATCTTCCCAGTCAGTCGCTGTAACAGTCCCTTGAAGCGCTACAGACGGACGGTAGGTGATCCACCGCAGCCACTAGGATAGCCCATATTGTCTTACCAGTCAGTCGCTGTAACAGTCCCTTGAAGCGCTACAGACGGACGGTAGGTGATCCACCGCAGCCACTAGGATAGCCCATATTATCTTCCCAGTCAGTCGCTGTAACAGTCCCTTGAAGCGCTACAGGCGGACGGTAGGTGATCCACCGCAGCCACTAGGATAGCCCATATTGTCTTACCAGTCAGTCGCTGTAACAGTCCCTTGAAGCGCTACAGACGGACGGTCGGTGATCCACCGCAGCCACTAGGATAGCCCATATTATCTTCCCAGTCAGTCGCTATAACAGTCCCTTGAAGCGCTACAGACGGACGGTCCGCATAGAGGTGTTTCTGGAGAAAAATGATTCCACCATTGAAAGATTGGAAGTTTAGAGGGAGTGCGGAAACATACGTGTGTTCCAGAAGGGAAAGGAGTTCGACGATTTAGAAGGAAAGCAGAGACTTATGTTTGTAACAATGTCAGCAGAGAGGCTTCAACCAGATATGATGATAATCAACCATCATGAGTTCTGCTTGGTTTTAACAAAAATAGTCAAGGAAGTAATCTATATTAATAAAGCTGAAACGGGGTTTGTTTGTTTGTTTGTTTGTTTGTTTGTATGTATGTATGTATGTATGTATGTTTGTTCCAGCATCACGCCCAAACCGCTGGACGGATTTTTATGAAACTTCCCATGTAGCATTCTTTTGAGCCCGATTGAATAAAAGGCTATGTGGCGTCCCAAAATTTTGATCGGGAGGGGGGGTTGTAAGGGGGGCCTAAGTAAATAAATAGTGCTAACTCATTAACTAATGGTCGAATTGTCATGAAATTTCACAAGTAGTATTTTTGAAAGCCAAATAGGAAAAAAAGGTGTGTGGCGTCCCAAAGTTTTAACTGGAGGGGGGGTTGTGGGGGGGCCTAAGTATAAATATAGAGCTAACTCATTAACTAATGGGGAATCGTCATGAAATTTCACATGTAGTATTTTTAAAAGCCAAATAGGAAAAAAAGGTGTGTGGCGTCCCAAAGTTTTGAACGGGAGGGGGGGTTGTGGGGGGGCTTAAGTAGAAATATAGAGCTAGCTCATTAACGGTTGGTCGTATTGTCACGAAATTTCACATGTAGTATTCCTGAAGACCAAGTAGAAAAATAAGGTGTGTGGCGTCCAAAAAATTTTAACGGGGGGGGGGGGGGATAGGCCTAAATATAAAGATACCGGTAGCTCATTAACTAATGGTCGTTTTGTCACGCAATTTCACATGTAGTATTCCTGAAGGGCAAATAGAAAAATAAGGAGTGTGGCGCCCCAAACATTTGAACGGGAGGGGGGGGGGGGGGTTGTGGGGGGCCTAAGTATAAATATAGAGCTAACTCATTAACTAATGGGCGAATTGTCATGAAATTTCACATGTAGTATTTTTAAAAGCCAAGTAGAAATATAAGGTGTGTGGCGTTCCAGAGCTTTGAACGGTAGGGGGATTGTGGGGGGCCTAAGTATAAATATAGAGCTACCTCATTAACTAATGGGCGAATTGTCATGAAATTTCACATGTAGTATTTTTTAAAGCCAAAAAGGAAAAAAGGTGTGTGGCGTCCCAAAGTTTTGAACGGGAGGGGGGTTGTGGGGGGGCCTAAGTATAAATATAGAGCTAACTCTTTAGCGGTTGGTCGGATTGTCACGAAATTTCACATGTAGTATTCCTGAAGGCCAAATAGAAAAATAAGGTGTGTGGCGTCCCAAAGTTTTGAACGGGAGGGGGGGTTGTGGGGGGGGCCTAAGTATAAATATGGTGCTAGCTCAATAACGGTTGATCGGATTGTCACGAAATTTCACATGTAATATTCATAAAGGCCAAATAGAAAAATAGGGTGTGTGACGTCAAAAAATTGTGAACGGGAGGGGGTTATGGGTGTAGGCCTAAATTTGAAGATAGTGATAGGTCATTAACGGATGATCGGATTGTAATGGAATTTATATATACTTTTCCTCTGTGTTGGGAATAACGTCTATTCTTCTGTTGTCGTACCCAAGTTCGCGAACTATGAAATGGCTATCGTATCCAGAGAGGTTATGAAGAAGTACTGGTATAAATTTGGGGGTCTGGTAGCGTAAGTTACACGAATTATGAGCAGGGCCTCGGTATTTTCCAGATAGATGTGAGTGGTCTCTTACCTTTCCGTTGTGTTCTGTGTCAGAAAAAGGTTTATCGCACAAATAACATGAATTAGCCTCATTGAATGACTTATCTTCATCCGCCGTTAACACTTCCATATCCTTCTTAGTTAAATATATGTCCGAAATAATTTCTGCAATATTTTTTAAATTTTGTACAAAATTTGCCGCAGCATCAACACCACGGTATATTATAGGATCTGTTGGGAGAGCAGACTGAATATCTTCAACTTCCTCTGACTTTTTGACATACAGGCAATAGCTCATGGGAATGTGATTATGACAGTGGCGTGTGTTTTTATTGTTCGGTGGGTCTTCTTTAGGTTCCAAGATTGCCTCAAAATCAGCATAAATGACATACGGAACTGGCAATGCTCGTTCTACTTTTTCAAACTCTATGTACGGTTTTTCCAAGGGGAGTTCCACGCGGGCAGGTTTATGTTCCCTGCAGTCTGCGATATGCTCCAAATACCTGCTTTCACCGTCATACCTCTCGTCGAAATGAGTGAAACATCGTTTACACATTTTTATATTATGCTCATGTCGTGTAATTTGAGAAGACACAAGGCGCTCAAAATTTTTTATGTATACATAGTGCTGCTTCTCCCCTTTTGTCAAAAGAAGTAAATCTCGATGGTCTTCCAATTCTTCCTTTACTATTTTCATAGGAAACACATTATTGTTTTTGTCCAACCCGAACACATTTATGGAAATATTGTTTTTTTGCTCAAAATATTTAATTTTTTCGTATTCCATCGGATATTTTACTGAGCTGAAGTCGTATCGGTGCTGGATGCGTGTATATTTCGAAACTCGGTTTGCATCACGTGTGATTAATTTTGCTAGTACAGCGTAGCGAAAGCATTGGTCATCTTCGTTTTCAACATTGGTGCAAGCTTTTTTTGAACTAATAACGGATGGCAGGGGGATGTACGTGCTACCTCGCAAAGGCTTATACTTGTTAATACGTAGTCTCAAACCATCCACTGCGTATAAGGCCCATCCGCTCTTTCTTATTTGTGACTCTTCCAATTCCTTAATAATAGCATTAATGGCGTTCGTCAATACTTCATCTATTGGGGTCTCCATACATAATACTTTATTTTTGGTTTTGAATGCGGTATCCAAAAGTTCTCCAAGCTGGTTTTTCATTGTACAATCAACGACAATGTTGAACTTGACTGAGTTGTGTTCTGCTACACAATCCTTGAGCTTTATCATTATCGTCAGTTTTATATTATTTAAAAAACTTATTAAATCTTTATTTTCCTCACTTGTCACGAAAAAAGGTTTTAACCGTCCTTCAAATGACGTCTCATACTCATATAGCCCATTAGATGTAGTTGCTGAAGCCATCAAGTCCTTTTTTTTGGGCTCTCCTTTTCTTACCAATTTTGGGGGCGAGGGCCCCATGCAGGAATTTTCATGTGATGTTAAATTATCTTTATACTCACCACAATGTGTGCATATAGATGCTACGAATTCGTTAAACTCCTGGGAATCTCCGAACAATGTTCCACAGGACGTTTCGTGGACTAAAAGCGCAGCTTCTGCAGAATGCTCCGCACCGCACTTAGAACACAGATAACTATTAACTACATTTTTCGATGGATTACAAAATGGTTCGTGGGTTAGTAAGCACTGTTGGGTAAATTTTTCTACACATTTACTACATAAATAATCTGAGTTGTTTTCCTGTGGTATCTTGTTATTCTCTTTGCAAATAAGCTGGTGCATTCTAAGATTGTATGTCCGGGGGAATTTTCTACCACAAAGTGAGCAAGAAAGATTTCCTGCAGAAGTGAGCTTGCAGGTAAGCTCATGTCGTCGACAACTATCCAAACGAGTAAATCGCTTATCACATTTGCCACAAACGTGGGACATGTTTATTTTATTTTAATGAAAAGTAATAAAATAACAAAATGATTCAAAATGTATATATAGAAAAAACAATTCACGAAAAAAATGTATCTATATAAAAAACGAATTATAGAAAAAACGATGAACGAAACAAAATGTAACTATATAATACGAGAAAAAAAAAAACAATGAATAAGACTAATTAGAACAATGTAACTATATAACACGAATTATTGAAAAACAATGAACGAAACTAATTTGAAAAATGTAACTATATAAAAAACGAATACGAGAAAAAAACAATGAATAAGAGTAATTAGAACAATGTAACTATATAACACGAATTATTGAAAAACAATGAACGAAACTAATTTGAAAAATGTAACTATATAAAAAACGAATACGAGAAAAAAACAATGAATAAGAGTAATTAGAACAATGTAACTATATAACACGAATTATTGAAAAACAATGAACGAAACTAATTTGAAAGATGTAACTATATAAAAAACGAATACGAGAAAAAAACAATGAATAAGAGTAATTAGACAAATGTAATTATATAAAAAACGTAATAAAGAAAAAACAATGAACGAAACTAATTAATTTAATAACTTATAAATGAAAAAATATATAGAATGTAAGACAGACTTAAGTAGCAAAAGTAGAGAAAACAAGTTCTTTTCAATAACACTGAGGTATGAAGAATGAGCTACCTCGTTGGGAGCGGGTCCTTATATAGACCGAGTTGACGCATGCGCAGTAATCAATAAAAAGAGGGAGGGGGAACTGCAAGAGTTGACGTGTCGTCAACAAGCAGTGACATGTTCAAGAAAGGACACCAACTACCCCAACATATAGTGACATGTATATTCATGATGTAACCTGTTTATTCTTGTCGAATACCGGGTCAATATGAATGGGGTCTTAGCCCGAGAGTACGGATTTTCTTATAGAAAAAATTATTTTTTAGCCCTAAAAAGGTCTGTTATAATGCAATCCTCCTGAAAAAGTAGATATTCACTGTTGTAATTTTTTTTTAGCCATGTAAAGTTGAAGCAGAAAAATGCTTAATTCACTCCTAAAAGATCAGATGTTAAATGTATATTTTTTAACGTATTAAACCCTACTCGTTTTGGTCGTTCGAACACAACATCGGTTTTCCCCAAAAATTCGTCCATGGTTAATAACCATTGATAACCCCTAATATTACGAGGTGGCGTAGGCGGTCGGGGATGTGAACCCCCAAATTCATATGGCGGCGGTGTAGGAATGAGATATCCATGCTCCCAAGACATAATTGTTAGAATAACTGGAATCAGTATGACCGATTGGAGCCCCTGGGTATGCCTGCAACAACAGGTCTCGACATGTTTGACCATGTATATGCATGCAAACAACATTTCAAGGTCAAGGATGTCATCAAGTCGGAGAACTCGTGAAATTATTAATAATCGATTGTTGGAATAATCTATATTAAATATATGACAATTGTTAATATATATATCTGAAAATTTAAAATTGGTGAAGTATGCCTGCAACACAGGTCTCGACATATGTCGACAACGACTCAATTACTATAGCTACGAAGCTCATTTCCAAACCATTGTAGATATATAAAAAACAAGAATTCACAAATAACATCAAAGGACAGCGTGCTCAAAAGTGTAGGTAGGCAATTTTTCCATCATATTACTCCAATCGGACAACATACTCAATATGAAGAGCTTTGAATTATATTTTTAAATACAATACTATTCATGGCACCGAAGGACGGCATGCTCAAAAGTGTAGGTAGGCGATTTTTCCATCATATTACTCCAGTTTAAAATAATACTGAATACAATGATGATGATGATGATCATGCTAGGACATGATAAGGTTCGAATGCAAGGTTCGACATGTTAGATCATGCAAGTGCCTGTTCAAGGTCACGAAATCAGACTTTAAAAAAATGTTAATTATTAATAATCGATAGGAATAATCATTACTACCCCAGAATACACCATAATTGTTACTTGATATCTGAAAATGTATGACTTGAAAGTTATATACCTAGATTTTAGCTCCCTTCATTAACCATGTCATGATAGACGAGGGGTTAGCAAGCCAGACTCCAAAATGGAAGATGGTGAGTTCGAATCCCGTCAGGTATCGTTTTTTTTTTCCTTAAGTTGATTTAATATCAATAATAATTTGATTTCTAGACGCTTGGGAGCGCTAGTGGGCTAATTAAAAACATTTGCAAAGCAGGGTGTAGAGGGAGAGTGGAAACTTATTTAGGTTTAGAGGGAGAGCGGAAACTTATTGAGGTGGGGGTGTACGATGGTGGGTGGAAACTTATTGAGTTGGAGAAGTACGATGTTGGGTGATTCAAGGGGGAGAGCGGAAACTTATTGGGGTGGGGATGTACGATGTTGGGTGATTCAAAGGGGAGAGTGGAAACTTATTGGGGTGGGGATGTACGATGTTGGGTGATTCAAGGGGGAGAGTGGAAACTTATTGGGGTGGGGATGTACGATGGTGGGTGATTCAAAGGGGAGAGTGGAAACTTATTGGGGTGGGGATGTACGATGTTGGGTGATTCAAAGGGGAGAGTGGAAACTTATTGGGGTGTAGAGGGAGAGTGGAAACTTATTTAGGTGGGGATGTACGATGTTGGGTGATTCAAAGGGGGAGGGGGAGATTTGAGATGGGGATGTACGATGGTGGGTGAGGAGGTGGTGGTGGTGGTGGAGCAGAATTGAGCAGGATCAGAATTGAGGTGGTGGAGGTGGAGGATCTGGGAGGAGCAGATGTTGTGGAGCAGAATTGTGGAGCAGAAATTGTGGAGCAGAAATTGTGGAGCAGATGTGGTGGTGGTGGCGCCAGAACCGGCCTTTATACACTACTCTAAGTCATTAACGGATGATCGGATTGGCATGGAATTTCATATGTAGTTTTTTTAAAGGCCAAATAAAAGAATAGAGTGTGTGACGTCACAAAATAGTGAACGTGAGGGGGGGTTGTGGGGGTAGGCCTAAATATAAAGATAGTGCTGTCATTAACGGATGATCGGATAGTCATGGAATTTGACATGTAGTATTCTTATGGTGGGTTGCACCAACCAGGATCAATTATGATCCAGGATCAAACGAAGGTTTGATCCTGGATCAACTGCTTTGATCCACCTTTTCTGTCTCACCATTACTGATCCAGGATCAACATCAGACTTTGATCCTGGATCTTGATCTTCCTGGATTAACCAACAATTTTTGTTGCACCATCCTAGATCAAGCAATTAATCCGAAGAAAAGGGTCTGTGATCCCGGATCAAATTTGATACCCCAGTTAGGTAAGATCAAATACCAGGATTAATTAGTTGTTGCTAAAGTCATTCCAATTTTAAAAAATTTTTCAAGTTTTCAATTATGTCTGATGTTGAGTCAATAGAGAATCTTGAGGAATGGTTAAATAGTGTTGAAGAAATTGACGAGGATACATCACATTTCGTTCCTCGTGTGATTCGAGAGAGGCGAGATTTATTTTCTGAATTTGATGACGGAAAATTTAGACAGAATGGTAGAGATGCAATCGCAGAGGAAGACTTCAGAAGATTGAACTATGAGAGCATTCTTAGGTTCATTAAGGAAACTGGGAGACTGAGCACGCCATGAAGGACTTGGGTCAGGTAGTATAAATATAGGCATATAGGTGATATAATAAGGGGGAAGCCAAGCGCTTCCAGGGAAGGGATAAAAGCACTGAGTGCTTAGGTCCCTAGGTGTAAGCACCAGCCCACCACAGATATATATATAGACAGAGGTATAGACTGTCCAGGACACATGTTTTAACATTGTTTACATCTATACAAGGGGGACAGATGCAAGAAATAAGCCTATTTCTCCCATGAACAGGCTACTAATTACGCTGAGATACTATGCTACGGGAAGCTTTCAGATGACAATATCTGACATAGCTTGGATTCATAAATCCACAGTGAGTAGGATAATTAAGCATGTTACACACCTAATAGCTTGTTTAAGAAGGACTTTTGTGACCATGCCTGAAAATCAACAGGAATTGAGAGAAATAAAACAAAAGTTTTTTCTCATCTCCAGGTTACCAGGTGTGATTGGGGCTCTTGATTGCACCCATATTCCCATTTTAAGGCCTCCAGGGCGAAATGCTGAACTTTACCGCAATCGTAAGGGTTATTTTTCGTTGAATGTACAGTGTATTTGTGACTCACAATTGAAATTTATGAACATTGTGGCACGCTGGCCTGGCTCAACCCACGATAGCACTATATTTAACCACTCTGCTATACGTGCACGGTTCGAAAATAATGTGTATGATGGTTACTTATTGGCAGATGCAGGATATGAATGTACTCGACATACTCTGACACCAGTTTCTAATCCTAGTACTGCTGCAGAGCAAGCATATAATAATGCACACACCAAAACAAGGAACACGATTGAAAGATGTTTCGGTGTTTGGAAAAAACGCTTTCCTTGTCTTGCTAGTCCTATTCGCCTCAATCTAAAAACAACATTGGCTGTAATAGTCGCTACATCAGTTCTCCACAATATCTGCTGTGAAGCAGGAGACACTTCGCCTCCGCAACAAGATGATGAAACTCCACATTATTATGAGCAGCCAGTTGCTGTTTTTGAAGGAAGCCAAGCTCAAGCATCTCGAGCCTTACGAAGATCTCTCATACTGAATGTGTTCCAAAGGTAATAGTGGCAGTTGCAAGAAACAAAAATTTGGCAAAAATCATTTAACTCAAAAAGTGAACCTTTATAAAAACAAAACTTTGTAGTTAAAGAATTTATAAAAATTTAATTATATTATTATGAGAATGTATGGAATATGAAAAAATAATATACATTTGAAATCTTGACAATTTATTAATCTTTAGAAGCTATACTAATTTTTGTAAACTTTTACATTACATGTAAAAGTTTAAAAAAAATAGTATAGCTTCTATTATTTTATACAAAAATAATTTCAATGTTCAAACTTCTTCGACATTTGAGCTTCAAACAACAGTTTGTTGTGCTCCCGCTCTTCTAAAATGTTTTGAAGCTTTGCTTCCTCCACCTCCAATTTTTTTTCCAAAATTTTTTCCCAATATTTTTTTTTTAATTCGTGCTCCTCTAACAATAATTTACTCTTCAGATTATAAAGGTCATTAGCGCCTGGTTCTCTAGGTTTCTTTTTCTTCGCTCCTCTGGAATCCTGCTGGTCTGGTGGAGCTGCATACGAAGAGGTCGAAGCACAAGGAGTCAATGAAATTGACTCCTTGTCAGCCTTTGATTGAGTGGGTTGGGTGTTTCCAATGTCTACAGCTTCTTCTCCCTCTAATGAAAATCCCTCGTTATCCACTATTTGTACTGAAAAAAAAAAAAAAATAATAATAATAATTAAACAATTGGCTTTCTTCACAGCTTACAATTAGTTGACGTTTAAATATGTTCTAATAAAAAAGTAACTTACTTTCCATGAAGTCTCCATCCATGTTGTGATGACCAAAGTCATCATCATAAAAGGACGGCAAAGGCTGAAATTGGTCTTTCAGAGACAGCACCAATTTTTCTTCACTCTCCGTCAATTCGGAGACATCTGGCGGTCCACCACCTGTTTTATGTCTCTGCACCTGAGAAACACATTATTATGTTAAAAAAAGGTGATACTACAAAAGTCAATTAATAGGAATAAAACCTAAAATGGAACCGAAAATCAAATTGAAAAAATATTTTTGCAGTGCATTAAAGAAGACTTCCCGAATTATACTCTTTAGCCGAGATATTTTGGAACACTTAATAAAAAATAAAGAAAAACGTGTTTTTTTTTTTCAAAAAAAATCTTGTCTATTTCACAAAATATATCTACAATCAGTAACAAAAATTTTCGGACAATTTATAATTTTGTTTTTCTTTTGCAGTTACACATAGTTATATGGCAAAATATTTAATTCAAGCAAAGTTTTAAATTTCGAGATCATCAATCATTTCAAAACGCCGTAAAACAATTAATTAAACATTTACAGCTAATAGGAAATTTTGCATTAATAATTGAAGACAAGAAATTCACGTAACAAAATTTTCTGGACACCTGTTGTTTGTTTTGTAAACAAATGCGACTCTGATCATGATCTTTAATCCCTTCTCAACCAACCGCTAATACCGAACAAATGAAATGTGTTTATATCCTTCTATTACTGCATTCAGTAGTTATTTGTATTTCCTGCTGTCAAGATGGGTCGAACATCTTTTGAAGTTCAACAGATAATAATTTTTAATTATGAAAAAGGATTAAGTGTCCGCAAAATCGGTGGTATGGTAGGCCGAAGCAAAAGCACCGTAGCCGATGTAATTCGAAGGTATAAGCACGAGGATCGGATAGATTTGAAATCTTCCTCTGGCCGTCCAAGAGTATTAAACGACCGAGAAAGGTGTAGCGTTGTCCGGAAAATTAAAAACAAGCCCTCGAGGAGTGCACCTCAGATCGTCGCCGAGGTATACAGAGAAACGGGAAAGAAAGTTCACCCACAAAATGTTCGAAGAATTCTAAAAGAAGCAGGATATAATGGGAGAGTACCGAAAACCGTTTGTGAGTGAAAAAAATATAAAAAAAAGATTGAGCTTCGCAAAAGAGTTCCAGAATCATTCAGAAATTTTTTGGAGTAATGTCATTCATCTGCGAGGTAAAATAAACTTAAGCACTCCGTCCTTCGGATGGGATGTTAAGCGATGGTCATGAGCCTGTACGATGTCAGGTCAAAGCGTTTGAGCTCTCACATAAACACACACATGCAATTGATCTCTGATGTTTACACGATTACAAAATTTTTAGTACATATTATTATGTATACATATATTATATGTATAGGGAAGTAAACAAAAGTAAAGTAATAGTATATGTATACATATATTATACGGAAGTAAACGGACATGATCTGGAAACATTTATTTGTCGAAATATCGGAGAAAAAACGTTTAAATTAGAAAAATTAGGTACTTAGTTTCTTTAGAGGGAAGGTGGAGGGGATAGAGTAGGGGGAAGGGACGGTTTCTGCCGAGGGTCAGCGCTGCTGTCGCTCTCTTCCAACGTCATATCACAAAAATCTAGTTTTCTGACATTACATGTCCTGAGATTTCTTTTTATGTTGTGAAGAGTTACAAGATACAAGAATATTTTATTATTGCGGTTTGTTCTATTGCAAGCAAATACTTTTGAATGTAAGTTTAATATATTTAGTCCCGACAAAATTTGGAGAAAGCGTAATGAGGAGCTGAATCCAAAAAATTTAAAACCAATAGTAAAACATGGGGGTGGCTCAGTGATGGTGTGGGGGTGTATGGCGTCTAGTGGAATTGGTGAACTGGTTTTCATTGAAACCACCATGACTGGAAAAGTTTATGCCGAATTACTAAGGAGCAATTTGAAAAAGAGTGCTGAAAAACTTGGGATTTTACGGACTTTTCATTTTTACCAAGACAACGATCCGAAACACACCTGTGAATTGGTACGTACTTGGCTTTTGTATAACTGCCCTAAAGTTATGAAACCCCCCCCCAATCGCCCGATCTCAACCCAATTGAACACGTATGGGGTGAGCTCGACAGGAAAATTCGATTAACACCCATTGCTTCAAAAAACGAACTGAAACAAAAGTTATTAGAAGAGTGGGGTAAAATATCTCCAAATTTCACCAAAAAATTAGTTTCATCATCAATGCCGAATCGAATGAAAGATGTTATTACACAAAAAGGGTACCCAACCAAATATTAATTAACATTATGGTTTTTGAATTTGTGAAATCGTAAAAAAAATATTGAATTTATTTATAGTTGTTTACATTTTTGTCCGAAAATTTTTGTTACCTACATTACTTGTTATAAAATTTATTAAATTAAAATATTTATTTGTTCTAATCAAAGCTGTTTTTCCTTTATCCTAACCCACTTTTGAATTCTTATTCTTGATTGAAAAATGGCTTTAATTATTTTTTAAAATTATTTTTTATTACTTTTGCATTTAATTATTATAATTTTTTATTGAAAAATCAAACCGTCCGAACATTTTTGTTACTGGCTGTATATAATATGGGAGTACTTTCGGTACTGCTAACAATCAGAGACGATGTACTTAAAAAAGAGGACTGTTGGGTAGGTTCCAGAACAAATAATACATTATAAAACCATCTCAAGAGCACTAAAGAAAAAAAGAAGAAAAAAGTGGGGTTTACTATCTAAAATGTAGTTTTTGTAATTTTGTTTATGTATGTCAAACTGGGAGAAAATTTAAAAATAGGGTAAAAGAACGTTTCAGAATTAGGCTTAAACATTGACACAACACACACCTCAGTAAAATTAAATCGTAAAAAAATTTAATTTTTACAAATTTTTAATTAGGATTTTCAGATTCTTTACAAAAAACTAGGTTTTCCGGTATTTTTAGTTTTCTTGTACAAGCAATAGTAACAAAATTAAAATTGTAATAGCAGAAATAAGTTTTTTTTTGGAAATTTTGCAGATATTTGTACTCTCTTCTTTAACATGGATAATTTTCATTCAAATTAGTTCAAGAATAAATAAAGCAACTGAAAATAAATTAAGTTTGACTTGGGGGCCATGGTTGCCGTGCGGGCTAGAGCGTAGGGCTTTGGTCGCATGGTCTCATCATGGTTTGCGGGTTCGAATCCCGTCCGGGAGTGAGTTTTATTTCGTAGATAGAACTCCCTCCCGGGTCCATGGATGTCTTAAATAATTTATATATTACACATTGACATGGCTAATATGCACCGTACATAAAGCCAAAAAAAAAAAAAGTTTGACTTACCTTACTTTCAGCTATCCTTTTCTTAGCTCGAGCTTTTGTATTTTTATATAATAGCTTCAGCTGTTCCACACTTCTCTTCGCGGACAGGGGAAATTCATGATTGAATTTCTCCCGAACCTTTTCCCATTCTTGGTTTTTTTGTTTTAAGAAAACCTTATCCGTTTCCTTGCATTCAATTATTTGTTGAGATAATTCCTCAGTACAAAGCTCCAGAAGGAAATCTTTTTCCCGCAGGGAAAAATTTGCTGACCTTTTCGTCATTGTTAAAAGAAACTAACGTTAAAAGAAACTAACGTAAAATGCAAGACAAAGGTTACTTGATGTTATGATTTCCTAACCTTTCCATCGAAGTATCGATTATTTCTTCCTACCTCTATGCGTTTCGGATCACTATCCTAGATCAGTTGATCTGGGATTAACACTCGTCTATAATGGTTGGTGAAACGAAATAAAATATTTGATCCAAGATCAAACTGATCCAAGATTAAGTAATCTCGCAAGTTGATCCTGGTTGGTGCAACCCACCATTAAAGGCCAAATTGAAAAATACGTTACGTGATATCTCAAAAATTTGAACGGGAGGGGGGGTTGTGGGGGTAGGCCTACATATAAAGATAGTGATAGGTCTTTTGATCGGAATGTCATGGAATTTGACATGTAGTATGCTTAAAGGCCAAATTGAAAAATACGCTACGTAACATTTCAAAATTTTGAACGGGAGGGGGGGTTGTGGGGGTAGGCCTACATATAATAGTAGTGATAGGTCTTTAACGGATGATCGGAATGTCATGGAATTTCACATCTAGTATTCATAATAGACAAAAACAAAAAAAGGATATGTGACGTCTGAAAATTGTCAACGGGAGGGGGGTATGGGGAGGGCAAGCATATACCTAAATGGTAGTTTCAAAAGCAATATTTAAAATTTGGCTGTGACCCTTTGGACGGGAGGGGCGGGGGTGCATTAATGCAGAATGAATCTCACATGGAGCTTTCTTAAAGATGGGATATCGCTCTAATTTTAATATGGTGGGTTTCCTAAGCATGTATTACCTAGGAGGTCCACCGTTGCACGGTAAATAATCACCAGCGTTCTTAAGCACAAAATACCTAGGGCATCCGCTGTTGCAAGGCACATGCTAGCTGCGGTGCCCAGCATTCCTAACTACATACATACTATCTGTGATGCCCAGCGTTCCTAAGAACTTATTAATACCTGGTTGCACGGAGTTGCAAGGCGCATACTATCTAAGGAGTCCGGCGTTCTTAGAAAGCATCCAGAAACGAAGATTGTCAACCAAAGAAAAATTCAGATGTATTGAAAAGTCCCATCCGAAGGACGACGTGCTCAAATTTATTTTTATCTTCCCGATCAAAACATCTGAACTAAGTGACTTGGCTAGATTTCTAAATGGCGATCCTGAGCTCGGTAGACTCCATTCTTCAAATTTCTCGCTTTTAAACGGTTTTTAGATTTAATATTTGTTAAAACTGATGATCAACCGGGTTATCTGAATCCTAGACAAAAATCGAAATAAAAATGTTTTTCGAAAAAGTCGGACGAAATCCCATTCTTCAAATTTCTCGCTTTTTAACGGTTAATATTAGTTATAACTGATAGACAGATTCAGATATATCGGGGAAGTCCCATCCGAAGGACGACGTGCTCAAGGTTATTTTTAACCTAAGTGAAATTTCAACTACCCAGGTTTAGATACATAACATACTACTCATTATCGAGCACCTGACATACAAAAAGACCCTCGATCATAGCCTAAAGTCCAATCCGAAGGACGACGTGCTCAAATTTATTTTTATCTTCTCGATTAAAACATCTGACCTAAGTGCCTTGGCTAGATTTCTAAGTGGCGATCCTGAGCTCGATAGACTCCATTCTTCAAATGTCTAGTTTTTAAACGGTTTTTAGATTTAATATCTGTTAAAACTGATGAACAACCTGGATTCTGAATCCTATACAAAAATCGAAATAAAAATGTTTTTCGAAAAAAGTGGGGCTGAATCCCATTCTTCAAATTTCCTGCTTTTTAACGGTTAATAGGCTTAATATTAGTTAAAACTGATAGACAGATTCAGATATATCGGGAAAGACCCATCCGAAGGACGACGTGCTAAAGGTTTTTTCAACCTAACTGAAATTTTAGCTACCTATGTTTAGTTACATAACATACGACTCATTATCCAGTACCTGACATACAAAAAGGCCCTTGATCATAGCTTGAAGTCCAATCCGAAGGACGACGTGCTCAAATTTATTTTTGTCTTCTCGATTAAAACATCTGACCTAAGTGCCTTGGCTAGATTTCTAAGTGGCGATCCTGAGCTCGATAGACTCCATATGTATGATAGAATAAGTTACCGTTTGGTTCCAACTAAAATTATCAAGGAAAAAATGTGGAATATAAGTGGGCTTTGAGGTACCAAATAAATACAGCTATGGTGGTAGATAGGCAGCATCCAGAAACGAGGATGGTCAACCAAAGAAAGATTCAGATGTATCGGGAAAGTCCCATCCGAAGGACGACGTGCTCAAATTTATTTTTATCTTCCCGATTAAAACGTCTGACCTAAGTGACTTGGCTAGATTTCTAAATGGCGATCCTGAGCTCGGTAAACTTCATTCTTCAAATTTCTCGCCTTTAAACGGTTTTTAGTTTTAATATTTGTTAAAACTGATGAACAACCTGGATATCTGAATCCTACACAAAAATCGAAATAAAAAAGTTTTTCTAAAAAAGTCGGGCTAAACCCCATTCTTCAAATTTGACATATTTTCTGAAAAACCAATTAATACAGCTATGTTGGTAGATAGGCAGCATCCAGGAACGAAGATGGTCAACCAAAGAAAGATTCAGAGGTGGTATCGTTAGTGTGTTGGTCGGTGATGAGTGCTGCGAGTGGCGCGAATGTGTTGTGCGTGGGTATAGTGGAATGAATTGCGTACCTGTTCCGCTTGGGCTGGGTGTGGCTGGCCCCCGGTGAGAGCTCTCCGTCTAGCTGCATGGCTGACTCCGGGAGTGCTGGGAACTCCATGTCTTCTTCTGGGGTACACGGTTTCTTCGGCTGGCTCACTAGTCGGGGTGAGTTCGACTGATCTGGGTTACCTGTATTGTTCAGTCGTGCTTTGAGGTTATCCGTGAGTCCATTTTTCGTGTTGACTGGTTTTTCGGTCGAGGTGATGTTGGGCTTCATTCTCACTCGTAACTTGGGTGAAAAGTAAGTAATTTTGCTCACTTTTATGGGTATAAATAACTTTTCAAATAATAAAAAGGTAAATTTTCTTGAGACAATTTGTTTACGTGTTTAAACAAACAAAAGTTCACAAAAACGTTAAATAAAACATTGAATTAGCAAATTTCCTAGCATCCTTAAACGTTCTGCTCAAACATAGGGACGTGACATCACCCAACACTACGTGACATCACCCAACACTCCTCTCACAGTTTGTTCATCTCATGGCCTCAGATTTTAATTATGGAATGTTTCATGAAAAAGGTACAAACATTATCTTAAATCTAAAAACCGTTTAAAAGCGAGAAATTTGAAGAATGGAGTTTACCAAGCTCAGGATCGCCATTTCGAAATCTACCCAAGTCACTTAGCTCAGATGTTTTAATCGGGAAGATAAAAATAAATTTGAGCACGTCGTCCTTCGGATTGGACTTTAAGCTATGATCGAGGGCCTTTTCGTATGTCAGGTACTCGATAATGAGTCGTATGTTATGTATCTAAACCTGGGTAGTTGACATTTCATTTAGGTTAAAAATTACTTGAGCACGTCGTCCTTCGGATTGGACTTTTCCGATACATCTGAATCTTTCTTTGGTTGACCATCTTCGTTTCTGGATGCTGCCTATCTACCAACATAGCTGTATTAATTTGTTTTTCAGAAAATATGTCAAAACGGTACCTCAAAGCCCACTTATATTCCACATTTCTTCCTTGATAATTTTAGTTGGAACCGAACGGTAACTTATTTTATCATACATATGGAGTCTATCGAGCTCAGGATCGCCACTTAGAAATCTAGCCAAGGCACTTAGGTCAGATGTTTTAATCGAGAAGATAAAAATAAATTTGAGCACGTAGTCCTTCGGATTGGACTCTAAGCTATGATTGAGGGCCTTTTTGTATGTCAGGTGCTCGATAATGAGTCGTATGTTATGTAACTAAACCTAGGTAGCTAAAATTTCACTAAGGTTGAAAACACCTTGAGCACGTCGTCCTTCGGATGGGACTTTCCCGATATAACTGAATCTGTCTATCAGTTTTAACAAATATTAAATCTATAAACTGTCTATCAGTTATAACTAATATTAAGCCTATAAACCGTTAAAAAGCGAGAAATTTGAAGAATGGTATTTAGCCCGACGTTTTTCGAAAAACATTTTTATTTCGATTTTAGTGTAGGATTCAGATATCCCGGTTGTTCATCAGTTCTAACAAATATTAAATCTAAAAACCGTTTAAAAGCTAGAAATTTGAAGAATGGAGTCTACCGAGCTCAGGATCGCCATTTAGAAATCTAGCCAAGTCACTTAGCTCAGATGTTTTAATCGGGAAGATAAAAATAAATTTGAGCACGTCAAATAAATTTGCACCGGCTAAATACCATTCTTCAAATTTCTCGGTTTTTAACGGTTTATAGGCTTAATATTAGTTATAACTGATAGACAGATTCAGATATATCGGGGAAGTCCCATCCGAAGGACGACGTGCTAAAGGTTTTTTCAACCTAACTGAAATTTCAGCTACCCAGGTTCAGATACATAACATACGACTCATTATCCAGTACCTGACATACAAAAAGGCCCTTGATCATAGCTTGAAGTCCAATCCGAAGGACGACGTGCTCAAATTTATTTTTATCTTCTCGATTAAAACATCTGGCCTATGTGCCTTGGCTAGATTTCTAAGTGGCGATCCTGAGCTCGATAGACTCCATATGTATGATAAAATAAGTTACCGTTTGGTTCCAACCTAAAGTATCAAGGAAGAAATGTGGAATATAAGTGGGCTTTGAGGTACCATTTTGACATATTTTCTTTAAAACAAATTAATACAGCTATGTTGGTAGATAGGCAGCATCCAGAAACGAAGATGGTCAACCAAGAAAGATTCAGAGGTATCGGGAAAGTCCCATCCGAAGGACGACGTGCTCAAATTTATTTTTATCTTCCCGATTAAAACATCTGAGCTAAGTGACTTGGCTAGATTTCTAAATGGCGATCCTGAGCTCGGTAGACTCCATTCTTCAAATTTCTAGCTTTTAAACGGTTTTTAGATTTAATATTTGTTAGAACTGATGAACAACCGGGATATCTGAATCCTACACTAAAATCGAAATAAAAATGTTTTTCGAAAAACGTCGGGCTAAATACCATTCTTCAAATTTCTCGCTTTTTAACGGTTTATAGGCTTAATATTAGTTATAACTGATAGACAGTTTATAGATTTAATATTTGTTAAAACTGATAGACAGATTCAGTTATATCGGGAAAGTCCCATCCGAAGGACGACGTGCTCAAGGTTTTTTGAACCTAAGTGAAATTTCAGCTACCCAGGTTTAGTTACATAACATACGATTCATTATCGAGCACCTGACATACAAAAAGGCCCTCGATCATAGCCTAAAGTCCAATCCGAAGGACGACGTACTCAAATTTATTTTTATCTTCTCGATTAAAACATTTGACCTAAATGCCTTTGCTAGATTTCTAAGTGGCGATCCTGAGCTCGATAGACTCCATATGTAAGATAAAATAAGTTACCGTTTGGTTCCAACTAAAATTATCAAGGAAGAAATGTGGAATATAAGTGGGCTTTGAGGTCCCGTTTTGACATATTTTCTGAAAAACAAATTAATACAACAATGTTGGTAGATAGGCAGCGACCATAAATGATGATGGTCAACCAAAGACAAATTCAGGTGTATCGGGAAAGTCCCAACCGAAGGACGAAGTGCTCAAGGATATTTAAAAAAATAAATAATATAAGTCAGTTAAAACAACTAAGAGCCCCGTCTAGATTTCCAACTTGCGATCCTGAGCTCAGTAGACACCAAATATAAAGGAAAAATACGTTTCCGTTTGGCTCCAACTAAAATTATCAAGGAAGAAATCTATATTAATAAAGCTGAAAAGGGGTTTATTTGTTTGTTTGTTCCAGCATCACGCCCGAACGGCTCGACGGGTTTTTATTAACTTCACATGTAGCATTCATATGACCCCAGTTGAATAATAGGCTATGTGGCGTCCCAAAATTTTGAACGGGAGGGGGGGTGGTGGGGATAGGCCTAAATATAAAGATACCGGTAGCTCATGGTCGGATTATCATGAAATTTCACATGTAGTATTCTTAAAGGCCGAATAGAAAAATAGGGTTTGTGACCTCTCAAGATATTGAACGAAAGGGAGGATAGTGGGGGTAGACTTAAGTATATAAATAGTGGTAGCTCATTAACTAATGGTCGGATTGTCATGGAATTTCACATGTAGTAATTTCAAAACAAAATTTGAAAATTCGTTGTGACGTTTCAACTTTTTGAATCTGAGGGGTGGGGTGCATTAAGCTGAAGGAATTTCACATGTAGCTTTCTCTTCTTCTGTACACCGGTATTAAGCAGATACTAGCTGTGGTGTCTGCCGTTGAAGTACTATAAGGCTTATTCTATATGAATAATTGAAAATTATAACATCATGAATGTACTGTCGAAGAATTGAATTGGATTCGAATGAGAGATATTTGGTGAAAAGTCAAAGTTCCCCGAGCAACGCCGGGTATTACTGCTAGTTATTAATAAGTAATATTGTTAGTTATTAATTTATGAGTCCCACGTTTATTATTATAATTAAATTTAAATACAGTTGTCCACAAAATTGTAGTCTACCTCCCCATATTATATTTTTGTTAATTGATTTTAATTTTTTTTATATAACATATAAAATTAAGCATTTTCAGGTGCAAGCTTGGAAAAACAACCCACTCGACCCACTTCAATGGGGATGGAAGACGGGAAGTTTAGGCCTTAGGCCAGTAACCACTACTGAAGAAGTAGCACCTCTGGAACTCCTGAAAACGATATGCTGCACATGCTCTAAAGGATCTCTCTGCACTGCCTTGGAGCTTGCCCATGCAGAAAAAATGGGATGAGTGCACCACCATTTGTAAATTATGCAAAGGCCAGTCGTGCACAAATGCTGAAACAGAAAACCAGATTCTTGGTACTGACGACTTCGACCTAGATTATGATGACTACCTGAAGGAAGGAAGTAGAGAAGACCTTAATGATGTTTTAAATATGGAAGAGATGGAAAAATTAGAGTCCATATTAACACTACCAACTTCCTCCAAACGTCTTAAGAAATAGAACACTGAATTAAATAATGATTTTACACAACTATAAGTAATTAAAATGTATCATAATAAATTTGAGCGTAATTAAACCTAAAAAGTATTTAAATAATTCAGTAACCAATTTTATATAATTATACGTTACTTGATATTACTCGATAACTATTGCGAGTATTTATTCATTATTAATAACAATATGAAGATGTGCTTGGTGGGGGGAGGGGGGGGGGGGGGGGTGCTAATGAGCTACTGCGCGATTTTACATTGTGGTGAGGAGGGGGGGGGGGGTACGTTTTTATGACAATTTAATGGTCTACAACTTTTATTCTATGACATTTCGTTCTAAAGTTCGTAGTTTCATAGATATTTTACGTTTTATAGTAAAAAAATGTGTTTTTTCAAAAAGTGTAAAAATTTGCCATATTTCCACGTATCGTTTCTATGAAACTACTTGATCAAAATATAATGTCATAGTACTTTTTAGAAGCAGAATTTAATGCTGAACACTTTTGAAAATAACAAAGTTTTGATAAAGTGCTTAGTTTAGGAGCTATTCGAGAAAAACCTAAAATAGTCCGAAAATTTCGAGGTTTTTCGAACGTCACGACATACGCTCCACTGGGAAATTGGGGCAAAACTCAAACTACTCATATTAGAGGTCTAAATAAATGATTAAAGCAGTTTCCCGAACTCCACCAATTATTTCCAGGCACACCATTTTTTGGAGCTAATTTGCTTGGCCTATATACATCAAAGTCCGATAAGATTCAACCAGATACGATGATAGTAAATCATAAGTAAAAATATAGAATATATACTAGTTGATCCTAACTAAAATAACAAACTATTTTTCTCACCTACTTTGTACTATGTCCGATATTTAAAATATTTTTTTTTGTACATGTACAAGACTACAACACTGCACTACAGTGTACTTAAGACATTATAAAACACTATACTGTCGTTATGGAACGGAATTTAAACAGTTGTCAGAGATTTAAAAAAAAAATTGTCCAGACTAAATATACATTAACTTCAGAAAAATCGGATTTATTTATTATTCTAGTGAATAATAATTTAACGAATAGATATACTGGGAATAAATTTGCATTATATTCCTACCCCTGAAGCTGTCTGCGTGCGATGCCTAGTCATAGAATAAAAAGGTTATATTCCTTAGCCCCCCCCTCCCCGAAGGAATAAAATTTGTATATTATTGAAATCTTTCCGTCCAAACCTTTCATATGTCGTTCTAACAAAATAGTTATTAAATAAATTTGGGGAAAGAATTTGTTTAAATGTCTATTCCCAGAAATATTCTACTTGTATTTTGGAATTTACTGAAGCTTCCATTTGTGGCCAGTAGGTGCGTCTCCTCCTTGCCCTTCCTCCTGATACCGTCTCATCTCATGTGAAAGGTTATTTACTAATTTACAGACATTTTTATCAAATATTTCATTCCAACGGTAGAAGATAAAATGGTGAGTTTTTTAAATTTTAAATTTTTTCCTGTAAAGAAACTAGTGAGGCATACATCTGTAGAAGAATTTGGTAGAAATAACTTTTCAAGGCAATTGGTTATTTAAACATTGAATTAACATACCTTGAGAACTATAAGAGATAAATGGGACAGCCAGCCAGTATTTTTTCATTGCCCGGGATTAACGATGGTAAGGTGTCATTTAAATATGTTTTGGTGGTTTTTCCAAGATATTTGACCACATGGAAGTGAGTGTATCCTGACTTTTCCACTTTGTAGATATATAGGTAGTTCTGTAGAGTGATTGTTGGGCTGAAGGCTCTTCCCAAAGTCCGAAATGATAGTTAGCCGGCCAGTTTTCGAATTGGCCACAGGTCAGATATTTAATGTTGTTTTCACCGGATTTTCTTGTTTTCCGACCCCCTGATTTCAAAAAATGGATACCTATTGATTGTGAGCCAAAGAGGAGAAGGCATTAGTTGGGGCTTAACACAAAAACTCGAATACCTGTCGATATATTGAACTTATCGACATGAAATTTATTACGATGATTCAGAAGTCCCTGAGAAAGACACTTATTGATTTTCAACCAAATCGTTAGGTTGATTCTATTGGGAGAGCGGCAACTTACTTGATTAATTCGCGCTGGGAAGTACTACATTGCCTGTGATTGACCAATTTTTTTATTCGATAACGCGTTCTCTATCCGGTAGATAGGTAGTGGGCTGCTCGCGTCTATCAGTTTAGTATTCCTGAGGAGTGAGGCTAGGCCGGGTGTCGCGTGGTCCGCATTACCATAACGACATGCGGGACACACCGCATCGCGCACCTGACTATCCATCCAGCTGCCATGTGTGATATGGCTATCTAGAGACTACTCGACTCGGCTCACACACTCTTCTGTCCTGATAGCTTCTCCTGGTTCAGTTTGAGGTTGATCTGATGTTGCGCACGGCCTCTAACCAAACTACATTGCAACATTCACATATATAGATATATATTGATATTAATTGTCCTCTTATAGATTTGGGGAAATATTATCTTTGATTTTTTTTATCTATACCCAAACAATATAACAAATTAATCAGATGGAGATTAAAACAACAAGATGTAAAGCCAGTACAGAGGCTTTCTATGGGCAGAACTCGAACTGGCTCAGTCTTAAAGCACACACACGAAGTCATGTTTTGTCATCAGCGGTTTTCTTTGTTTCATTGTACAGACTGTACTGAGTCAGGCTGATTCGGAGAGTGACTTTCTTATATCTAGAAATACCAGTATTACATGAATTTGAGAGGAAGAGAGGAGGGACAGTGATCTTACTAAAGTGGTTGTATAATTTTTTTGTTCTTTTTAATAAAAAAACTACCAATAATAGAAACGAGTTCATTGCTATGTGTTACAGTTAAAACATTTTTAGGGAGCTATACAACTATAACTTTTGTTTGTGTTGGTCCTATCTCAATTCGAAGAAACGTTAGCGATTGGAAATTTTATAAGGAACATTTTCAGTAAGAACCAATTTCTCGATAGGACTAACTGTTTTCGCGTAAATCTAACATACGTCTAAAAAAACTGGTTTCATTACGACATTTCAGACGGTTTTCGGCGGGTATGTCAGAAACCGGGCGACCTTCGAAATATCGTATTTCCTATTAAATGTGTTTGTCAGTTTTCTCTTCAATTTTTATTTTTAAGTGATTTTTGATTTGGTCATAAATATAAGTGGTATCTTGTAAAAAGTGCTTAGGCCCCAAAATGAAGAGGTCTCATTGAACTAGGTTGGCGGGGGGACTCGCACAACGGCTGCACTAACTTAGAGTGATGCATCTTAATGAGAATTGCATTTTTCTTTTAATATTTTATAATTTTTATGAATTTGAAAAATTCCGGTTCCTTATAATATACATGATGTATAAGATATTGTTTCTCTGTCTCTCTTTCTGGTGTTGTATGCAGATGGAGCGGTATGTAGGACAGCACTCTCACCTGGCCGACTGTGAGAAAACATAGGGAGATATGAGAACTAGCGACACCTGCCAGTGAGCACAGGCAGCTCCAAGTGACGTGAGTGTACATCTGTCCAGGGGTCTCCTAGGAGACAGTACCAACGTGTATTTAGGCAATGGGCTTTCCATTCATGATTTTCCGCTCTGCGCGAGTTTTTACCGACAGGTAACATCGCAACATTAATAGCTAAATGGAGCTCAGCGATTCGGGATTGTGGGCAGCGGAGAAAATGTAAAAAGTGTTGTGAAAGTTGAAGGTAAAAAATCGACATGCCACTAAAAATAAAATGTTTTTGGGATTTGCGATAATAAGTTTTGTCAATGTATGATGTGAACACCTCTACTGTGGATAGGTAAAATTTACTATTTCCAGAGTAGAGTTGGGCTCATATCCACCAGAGCGCTCTGGAAGTAGGCAAACAAGGAGGTTGATACATTTGAGGCCTAGGCTTCTATGGATATTGATGAATAGTTTATGGCATTGCCGAGGTCGGGATTCGTTCGGACCCGGGACCTTGGCTCCCAAGGCAAGGCCGCTAGTCACTCCGCCATAGATACCACTTTATTCAATGATGTAAGCAATGAACAATTATTATTATTATTCAATATCAACAATTATAGTATCACTTTTATGAGAATGTTAATGTTAATGGTACACCAGTTTTGAAGAGACACAGACTAATGTCGGCTCCGTATCCTAGCAATGCCACTACATTTCTTGGACGCGTTAAATGGAGTCGCTTGTAATCTTCATTTCGTTGTTCTTGGACTTGTGCTAATTGTCCTGCCGATAAAGACGCATCCAAACTTTAAGCTAATTCAGAAGATTACTTTCATTAATAATATGTATTTTTATGCTTCGATATGTGTAGGTAACAATAATTCAACGTGCAATAACGAGTAGATGAATGTTAGGTTTTAAGAGAGAAAAAATGATAGAGACATTATTTTTGGTTGGGAGGATATTTTTCGTTGGAGGAAACCAGTGTGGGGGCGGACTCTAGGAATGGCTGGGTTTGGTTCATGTTTGGTACATTACATTGCTGCCTAGGTTCATGTTTGGTACATCACATTGCTGCCTAGGTTCATGTGTACCTACCTGAGTGATGTACCGCCCGCATTGTGGCAGGTGACACCACGTCTGACTAACCAGACTGTAAGTAGAGATAATATCTCCGTACTGGATATATTCACAATGTGTAAAAACAACATGTCACTTATGAAATACAGGGTGGCGCCTAGGTCTTTTTGATAATTTATTTATTTTTTCAAATATTCTAAATAAGATTTGGCAAATAAACCTTGAAATGGAAAATGGGTTTCTGTTCTTCTACGGTTTATCCTATTACCAAGAGGAGTAGTATCTTTTCGAAGCTCAGTTTCTTCAACTCATCTGGGTTGAGGAACGCCTCATCTAAGATTCTCCTTCGGATATGAATTACCTTTACATTCACCCAAGGAACGTAGCGTGGTTTCCTCCATATCTGCACAACTGAAGAAGAATGAATCGGCTACAAGATTCATTTAAAGGGATGTTTTCTTAGCGAGTAGTGTCCAGTTAGATCCCCGATCACTTTTTCCAAAGTCTCCCGGGGTTGGTCCTCTAATCAACTCTTCTGACTATCGTCAACTCGGTTGTTATCCATAAGATGAGTTTCTCTAGTTCCTCTCCTCGAGCAAGGTTTAGCAACCCGAACTGGAACAGGGGTTGGCATTTTGCTAATATTTCCAGCTATTTTATTCTTTTTGAAGTCGTGTAGACTGGGGACATGAACCCCAAGACAAGGTTAGCAGTGAGGGAGGATGATGAGCCCTCCTCTCTGCAAGTAGCTCGGTTGGCGACGCCAGGCTCAGTTCTTTTATTTATTTTTTGTATAGTTCTATTTAATGTTTTTTTTTTTTTTTAGTAAAGCTCCCCTTTTGTTTTTTGTTCTGGTGTTGAGCGTCTGATGAGAGAGAAGAGTGCCCGGAATGCTGTTGAGCTGAAGACAAGTTGTGCTGGAGAGACAAAGAGGAGGGTCTCAGGTTCCAGAAGGCACACTCCGCAGAGGGCTCCAGACAGCTCACCTTTCTCCAAACTGCTCTCGTCTCCATCTTCACAGTGTCATATCGCATCTCCACCTTCTTGAAAACAGTAAACGGAACTTTACAGAGAGCTGTCCATCACTCCATGAGACCAAATCACATTGCTAAACAGTTGTCGTCTTTCTAAAATATTGCCCAACGTTAGGAAAATATCGGGTTCTTTCAAAAGTTCTGTCCTTTTTTTAGGTAAATAAAAATTAAAGAAAGTAATATATACATAAAATCATTGTATTCATCAAAATAATCGCCATTACAATCAACAACCTTATCCCAACGTGACGGAAGGTCCCAAATACATACCTTTTTTTAAAAACGATGGATTTTGCTGCCAAAAAACTTATTCAACTCCGATTCTAGGCTTTGCCGGATCGAATATTTTAAGTTTAGACTGACAGCAGTCTGATATCGTGCACTAGAGCTCTGCAGTGATGGTTTGCCCCTGACTTAGGAGCTTATAGTGCACGACGCCTTTGCCTGTCCAGAAAACAACCAATAACACCTTTTTCGGGTGAAGATCAGGTTTCGGAAATTTATTCATTCAAAATTTATTCATTATTTATTGAAAATTATTGGTTTTTCATCAGCTGAGAGCCATTGATAACACCGCCTAAAATTATTGTATAATACAAATTTTTCATTACCAGTGAGGATTGCAGGTTCGAAACCCGGCCCTTAGGTTTTTACTTCCCCAGCTATACTAAGTATAGGGGAAGTTATGTAATCGGTCAAAATTTGATGGGGATTTTTCAATGGAATTTCCATGTTTTCCAAACTCCGGATTCCAAAAATGTAAAAAAAAAATGGATCAGTTTTTAATCGAGAAGCTAGAGATGAACATGTTGTTAATCGAATCATCTTATTGGCATCCGATAACTTGTGAGGGCCCCATTTGTCAAGCTTTTTATTTTTGCTATTTGATGTAGGTATCTCCAGGCTGTTGTTTCTGAAATATCTAGTCTGTTACCTATTTCCGAACATGTTTGACGTGGATCCGACTCTATTAATTCCCGAACTTTCTGTTCTTCGTTAACTTGAGGTCTTCCAAGATGAGCCTCGTCTTCGAGCGTTTCGTCGCGTTGACGAAATTTGGAAAACCAAAATGGAGCTTCACGCTCAGAGACAGCCATCTCACCAAACACGGAGCATATTTTTCGAGCGGCCACAGTAGCTTTTAAGCCGAGTTTAAACTTAACTGTTACCAGTATTATAGTTATAGTTATTAGTATTATAGGAACCATAACTATAATACTGATACCTGTTTTAAATGAATTTTTTGAAACAATTGAAAGTATTTCTATCCGAGGCAAAATAGCCAAATTAACACTTACCTTCCCAAAAACTCAGATGCGGTTATTTCAAAAAGGCTTTTTGAGGTGCGATATATATTACAATATTGTATCTATTCTATTGTAACTAACTCTATTGTAACATGGATGTTACACTGTAAAATACAAATAATTTTAAATAATAGATTTTATAGTTATAACCTAATAAATAAGAATATTATCTTTGTAGTTACAATAAAAAGATCGAATCATATCATCAATTGAATTTTTTTAATACACAGAATTAACCTTGATAGAAAGTATATTTCTTTAAAACAACTACCAGAACTCATAAATACAAAGCATGTCCGCTACAATCATAATTTTTTCATTCCTTTTAAATACTAAATCTATATTCAGATGTCAATTTTGAATTCCTTTTAAATACTAAATCTATATTCAGATGTCAATTTTGAATTCCTTTTAAATACTAAATCTATATTCAGATGTCAATTTTGAATTCCTTTTAAATACTAAATCTATTGTGATGTACACTACGGAACATTTTTTTAATGAATATTTTAATGAAAAGAGGTAATTTTTTTTATTATAATCTAATATCATATATATATTAGATATATATCAAGGTGTTTGAGAAACAAAACAAGAAAACATATAAAAAACAGCTGTGAAATAGTGTTAAATGTAATGGAGTCGTGAGCTAGCTCTTAAACGGTGCATGTGGTTTGATATGTTTTAAATAAAAATGAAGTTGAACAATTAGATGAAAGTTGACTGGGGTGGAATTAAAGTGAAGAGTTGACGGGGTCTGGTTTTTGTGGTAGAGGCGTCGAGAAGGTACAATTAATAATATATATTTTTCAATATGCCCAAATAAAAAAAAGAAATAGTTTTTTAAGTATTAATTTAATGTTTTTGTGCCATTGTAAATTTTTGTTTTGTTTGTTCAAATGTTAATTTCTTTTAAAATTTAAATATGTAAATATAGATAATAACCCAATTATTTGTCCTCTTCAAATTCTATTCTATTCATCTTCCCTGTTGTCCCAGTAGTATCATTTAAAAAACCTTTGGATTAGAAATTAATATTATTTAAAATTATTTAAAAATTGGTATCTCTTTGTGAATCCAAGTGTAAAGTTTGTTTAATTGAATTTTTTTCGTTGTATACGTGTACTTTCTTAAAAATTGCACGTCTTAAATTATTGATAATATTTTTTTTAGGGCAATTTTCGGCAAACTACTGTAGAAATCAAAATTTAAATAAACAAAAGAGATCAAATTTCTACAGGAAATGTGGTAGCAAACAAGTTTTTATCACATTTTTGGCATATCCCTTGTGTGGACGATTTTCGCCACAAAGCCCCATCATATTTTGGCAAAACCTTGATGGGAGAATTTTTTTTTATATTAATTAAAGTAGGGAAACAGGTTGAAAAAGATGAAAAGGATAGAATAGAGACAAATAAGGGTTACATTTAATTTTGAGAAATAATTTTTTTTTTTGCCAACTTCAAAAGAAGGTTATTATTTTATATAACATTGTTTTTGTTTAGTAATTATATATTTAGTAAAGTAAGAAAATGCCAATTACCAGAGGACAAGCGAGATTAGAGGAGGAAAGTAGAGAGGAAGGGTCAAGTTCGGAGGAAAGATCCGATATGGAGTTATCGGAAGATAGAGAAAGGGAGACTCCAGCCGCAATGGAGTCCATGCAGGGTACAGGTGAGGAGTCGCAAGGGGAGGGGGTAAATAAAGATAAAGAAAAAGAGGGCATTGCTGCTCCTGATATGGAATGGCTCCGTGTTGTGTTGACAAAGTTAACTGGGGATATGGGAAATTTAAGGGGGGATATGGGAAATTTAAGGGGGGATATTGGAAATATCAATCAAAAAATAGAAGAACAGGGAAAAGAATTAAGGGGGGATATTGGAAATATCAATCAAAAAATGGAAGAGCAAAGTAATAAATTAGGAAATTTAGAGACAAATTTAAAAAGGGAAATGGGGGACAAATTAGGAAAATTAGAGACAAACTTAAGGGGTGACATTAAAGATTTAGAGGTGAGATTAGATAAGCAGGTGGATAGCTTGAAGGATCAAATAGGGAGTTTAGAAATAAAAAATCAAGAGTTAGAAGACAAAGTTGATCAGGTAGCAGAAAGTTTAAAGGGGGAATTTAATCAAAAAATAAGCATTTTGGACGAGGGAGTGAAAATTCAGATGGAAGGAATAATCTGTAAACTAAGTGTTGCAAAAGAAAACTGTGATGAGCGGTTTCGAATTTTAGAATCGAAGTTGTCAAGAGTTGGGGAGGACAATAGCGTCCAAACAGCTGTAATTTCTGAACGAATAAGCCGTGTAGAGGGAGTTCACGAAGAAGGAACAGAGAATAACAGTGGGGAGGAACAGACCCAAATTTTAGAGAAAGATGTGGAGGAAGAGAGTCAAAATGTAGAAAAATTAGAATTAAGTGAAATTCAAGAAAATATGATGAATGTTGATGTGGATGGACAGAGTGAAAGGAACATTTGGATGTTATTAGACAAAACAAACGAACAGACTGAGGACAACAAACAAAAGACAAATTTTAAATTTAAGGAAAATATAGTTAAAACTTACAGACAAACTGGAAACAGAAAGGAGGTTAATAAAAGACATAAGAACAATTTTAAAAAAGGAGTAAGAGAATTTAAACAGGTATTAAGGACAAAATTAACACTGAACAAATATTTAGAAAAGGGGGAGGGGATTTTTAAAGACATAATTCGCCGGGGCATCCGGAAAAAGATAAAATTAAATTTGGGCTTTGCAATATAATTGCATTAGCCACTTTTTATAGTGAACCTATTTTTTTTTTGCAACTCGGATGAGTTTGAGGAAATGACTGACAGACTAACATGACAGAATTAGGATTAATTTAAAATATGACGAAGTGACCATGGACTAATATAATAGTATGGATGATACATTTATTTTTGGATGAGAGAATTTTGGTACATGAAGAGTATGAATGAATTTTGGTATAGTTCTGCGTTTAAATTAATTAGGATTTAAATTAATTAGGATTTACATTTTTTTAGGATTAGATTAGATATTAGGATCAGTATAAAAATTAATCTAAGATTATATTTAAGGATTAGTCATCCAAATTTAATATATACAAATTATTTATTTGAGACTTACTTGTTAATAACGATTTTATTGAAAATTAAAACATATATATATACAGCTGATTTTGAACGAACATAATATGGAAGAAGATAGATTTTTTTTTTATTATATTTTTTTATTACAAATGTTAGAAAGATAAAATCAGCAGGCTGAGAGATGCCTAGATCTCTTTGGAGACATGACGAACTTCCTGAGGCCGAGTCAAGGGGACAGATTCTCTGTTTCGGAACTGTTCAGCTAGGATACCGGACGTGACTAAATCATAATAATATTATAAATTAGAAAGACGAACGAAAATGTATAGAAGCCTTGAAAGGATAATATATTATATAAATTGTATGTATGCATAGGTTAGTAAATTTTTGTTATTATAAATTCTATTATTTAGACTATTTCATTTATTATTTTGAGTAACATTTTTTCTACGTAAATTTGTTTAATAGAGAGAGTAGATGAGAATGGGAAGAGTTGTAGGAGCAAATTATATAACTTTAGGAATAGGAACAAACAAAGGGTAATATTAATTAGAGAAGTTTTGAATTAATTGCTGATGACATTCTTTTAGACGTCGGGATTATATAGATTTGTTTTGGGAGAAATTATTTTTTTTAATCCTAGTAAGAGCTAGTGATTAATTGGAGATTTATATTTTTTTTTGATCTGTGGGAGATGATTTTTTTTATGTCGACTAGAAAGAACTAGCGGTATATTGGAGATATATATTTTTTTTCTGCATGGAAGATGATTTTTGTATGTCGACTAGAAAGAACTAGCGATATAATGGAGATTTATGATGTAGTGTTGGTTGCCTACCTGAGATAGGAGGAACCGTATTTTTGCTACGTCGACGATGAAGTTATTATTATTAGGGAGTTATTAGTAGAGAAGGAAGTTGAAGTAAAAAATATGTGATACATTTTTTTTTAGTTAGGAAGTATGAAGGACGTCTCAAAGAATTTAATACCTCAAAAGACAAGTACTATATATATTAAATAAATTAAATTTGTATTCCTTATTACCCGGCGTGAGGCCTAATTTTGATTGTTAAGTAATATTTTGGAAGTGTGATGAAGTAAAACCGAAGGATTTATTTAATTTTTATTTCAAGTAAATTTTTTTTATATATAATATATAATTAATTATATAATTATTTTGAATACATACAAATGTTATATTGATGGTAAAGGCGGAAAGTAAAATTAATTGGCAATTTCTTAAATCTGCATCCAACTTGATTATTTCCAAACTTGAATTCATGACTATGACTGATCCTGTAAATATGTAAAAATTTAGTATTATATTTTTTTTATGTTCAATTAGTTCAAATTTCTATAAATTTAAGTTAACATTTTCTTTAGGTTAAGGATTAATTGTAAATTTTTAGATTAATATTTGTTTTTGTTTATTAGAAATTAGGTACGTATATATATAAGTTTAATAATTGTAAATAGTTATAAAAATATAAAAAATGGGCATATATGTATAAAAAGAGCGTCGAATTGGGCATATAAAAAATAAAAATAAATCAGTGAGTGTAAGTGAGAGAGAGACTTCGATACATCGTTGAGCAATGAGTTGAAGACACCAAGGAGCCAGCCAACATGTGCGTTTGAGGAGGAAGCTAATCTACCTGTGTATTGGAGGAAGACGTTAATCCATCTGTGTATTGAAGGAGGAAGCTTATGTGGATTCGAGGAAGAAGCTAATCAACCTGTGTATAGGAAGAAATTAAATCTGAAAGAACTTATAAAAAAAAAAAAATTTTGTGAACAAACATTTTTTTTTTAAAGAAGGAAAAGGCAAATGTGATGTACACTACGGAACATTTTTTTAATGAATATTTTAATGAAAAGAGGTAATTTTTTTTATTATAATCTAATATCATATATATATTAGATATATATCAAGGTGTTTGAGAAACAAAACAAGAAAACATATAAAAAACAGCTGTGAAATAGTGTTAAATGTAATGGAGTCGTGAGCTAGCTCTTAAACGGTGCATGTGGTTTGATATGTTTTAAATAAAAATGAAGTTGAACAATTAGATGAAAGTTGACTGGGGTGGAATTAAAGTGAAGAGTTGACGGGGTCTGGTTTTTGTGGTAGAGGCGTCGAGAAGGTACAATTAATAATATATATTTTTCAATATGCCCAAATAAAAAAAAGAAATAGTTTTTTAAGTATTAATTTAATGTTTTTGTGCCATTGTAAATTTTTGTTTTGTTTGTTCAAATGTTAATTTCTTTTAAAATTTAAATATGTAAATATAGATAATAACCCAAATATTTGTCCTCTTCAAATTCTATCCTATTCATCTTCCCTGTTGTCCCAGTAGTATCATTTAAAAAACCTTTGGATTAGAAATTAATATTATTTAAAATTATTAAAAATTGGTATCTCTTTGTGAATCCAAGTGTAAAGTTTGTTTAATTGAATTTTTTTCGTTGTATACGTGTACTTTCTTAAAAATTGCACGTCTTAAATTATTGATAATATTTTTTTAGGGCAATTTTCGGCAAACTACTGTAGAAATCAAAATTTAAATAAACAAAAGAGATCAAATTTCTACAGGAAATGTGGTAGCAAACAAGTAATTATCACACTATATTCAGATGTCAATTTTGAATTCCTTTTAAATACTAAATCTATATTCAGATGTCAATTTTGAATTCCTTTTAAATACTAAATCTATATTCAGATGTCAATTTTGAATTCCTTTTCATAATAAGAAAAAAAAAAACATCACAAGGAACAAATGATATAAAAAAAAGAAATATAAAAACAAAAAACTTGACTTGAGAATCAAAGAGGTGGTGAATGTATGTTTTGTATGTCATCATTGCACTGGCCTCTAAGCACAATTTTATTCACTTCAAAAAGTTGCCAGTCATGTTTTTGAATGTTTTCTTTCCTTTATTGGAAAATGAAAACATTCCATTTTTTTTTTTTCAAAACAAACATTTTACCAATCAAAAAAATAATATATATCATTTTTTTTTTTTTTGTAAAATATTTATAATTTGAAAAAAAAAAAGGAAATTTTCCTATTTTCCAATTGAATAATTAAAGAAAAAAATACATGAATGACAAATTTTTGAATTGAATATAATAATCCTAAATGTTGCAAGGTGTCTGTCCCTCCCACATTTGGCTAAAACATGGATATTTTCATCTTGCTTCTTAACATACTGATGATAAATAAGAGGGTGGAATGTGGGTAACCTTAGCTGTTGTAAGGTGAAGGGACAAAAGAGGGACCACCCGTCCGGGAGTTGTGTTCTGGTGGATAGAGGACCACGAGGCAAGAAGAGAAGGAGAGGGTGGCAATGAAGAGATGTAAGCGGATATCGGGAGGGAGGACCCGGCATAAAGGATAAAGACATGGGGAAGACAAAGAGTTGAGCTGCGGAGCAGGTTGACAAAGAGACTCCACAAATTCCGCTGTGGCCAGCTCTTCGCGGCGTCTCAGCTTCCATCTCTTCAGAGGCAGGCCGCTGTTGTGTCCTATAAAGCTCGCTATGAATGACGTGACGGAGTCTTGCGACAGACTTTGTGTTTTTATTGTATGTTTTCTATTATGATTTGTTTTTATATAATTATCAAAACATTGATGGATATGAATATTGTGTCCAAAAAGTGGAACAGAAAGACTAATTAACTTTAACAGGACCTGCATGGACTTTCCTACCATATCTGGGAGGTAAAACACCTTGAACACGCCGTCCTTCGGATGGAACGTTGTTAAGCGATGATGTCAAGTACTCGTTAAAGGCCTCTATCCTGGGTAACTAAACCTTGATAGGAGCGGTCTGATAGTAGGCGATATGACCTTGCAGTTAAAGTCCGGGCAAGAGTCACAAGAACTAACTGACGCAATGTGATACTATGTCCAGAACTAAACTATCAGTCGCAGAAATGGTATTGGACCTAGAAAGACCATCATTGGTCTAACCAAACCATGGGGACGGTCACAGAAAGTGAGCTTGGCCGGTCGGTGAGGGAAAAATCTCTAGTTTAACAAAAATCTAAAATGTTTGTTCCATTAACTACATATAAATAACTAATTAACTTCACACTTCTTTGTTTATTGGGCACATTTACAGCTCATAAAAACCATAAGTAAATTTGATGACAATAATGGATAATACAATGAAGTAAAATAATAAATGGCAACATTAAGTACAAGGATAAGTAAATACAAGAAAAAATTTTAATCTATAGATATTTTTATAAATTATGTATGTAGGTATATACAAACAGTTGAATATGGAGAATGGTAATAGTACAAAAAAAATATACCTATATTAAAAAATACAAAATATTGATAAATTTAGATTGAGATCATGACAGGAAGAGGGGAGGGGAGAGAGAGGTTAGGAAGACAAACCCAGCCAAGGAGGAGACAACGGAGATGGTGGAAGTGAACTTCCTAGTAGTAAAAATAATAATACTAATAAATACAGTTTTAAATGACGATAAGTTTTTTTGTAATTCTTCCAAAAGTGTCTTCCTTCAGGACGATTGTTCTCTTCCTCAAATCACAATGTGCGAAACATTGAAAAGAAAAATAAACCAATTGAAATGAAATAAAGGAGAAATAACTTATAAAAAAGCATATAAATAATGATATTAATAATGAAAATATAAAACAAAAAGTAATTCCGATGGACTTTAATGAAGAAATCTGTGGAGGAACTTTGAAGAAAATAGAAATAAAGCTAAGTATAGGATGATACTTTTGTATAAGAAACATGACTTTTATATCATGGTTATTTTACTCTTTTTGAACAATCAGATTAAATAGTGGCCCTTTTCCAAAGAAATGGAAAGTTGTAATTTAACTTACAATATAGAAGAGGTTCTGTTGTCTTAATAAAAACTCACTATTTGGCCAACCTTTCGCAAACTATTTATTTCCTTCATCAGAGCTTATAGAATATATTTTATTCACACGAAACAACCTTCTTCTATATTGAAAAGATACTGTCGACTCGTATCATCATTATTAACTTACAATGTTCCGTTCACGCGGATGTATTTCTTTTGCTAATATTTCCTAAATATTGACAAAAACATGATCATAAGTTAAATAAAAAAATATTTTGGAAACGTAATAAATAAATAAAACAAACTTATTTTTGGAATACTGTCCATTTCACAAAAATGTTAAAAACTACCTTTTTCGGCATTATACCACTCTCAGGATTAGTTAATCATAAACCCCGTCAGTTTGCTGAGTGCCAATCCTTCTTGTGCAGGTAAGGTTGGAATGTCAACTTGGAGATCTCCGTGGTTGTACTGTTAGCAATCTGTTTGATCTGAATTAAGACAGGAAACTGACAGAGTTTGTAACCAAACATTATCATGGTTAAATGCCAAAGCCAGTAGTGTATGTATGTATACAATTTTTATGGAATAGACAATATTTCAAAAAATAAGTTTGTTTTATTTATAACATATTTCCACTGTGATACAATGATTACATTTTCCATAAATTATGTCAAAATATAATAGGTACCTATGTCACTTTTTTGGAGATTTTTTTAACCTAAAATGTTTTTTAAATTGAGTTTTTGGGAAATTACGATCAAAAATTATAAGATACCTTTAAATTCTGCACTCTCCAAAACTAGGGATGTTACCTCTCGAATGAAAATTTATTTTATAAGAAACAATATATTTTTTTCCCTCGGATTGATATTTATATATACATATTTTTATTTTTATAATTTCTGCCATGAGTAAATTAATTTCATTTATATATATAATCACAAACCTTAACCATATTAATGATACATTTTTTCTTTATTGTAAACTGTGAAAATTCTATTCGTTGGTGAAGTAGGTTTGTTTCGGAGATTTATTTACTTTATTTTATGTGTGACGTCATATTATAGTTTGTTTTGTTTTAATATTATATTTTATTTACGTATTTTAAAACTTCTGCTCGCTCAGGATATTGCCTTCGTTTAGATATCATTTTTGTAATACAAATAATATAATAACAGAGTACGGAAAATTATATTACTCAAGAAAAAATAAAATGATAACAGTAATTGGTTTTTTGGTTATAAATGTTTTGTGGGCACTATTTTCAACACAGTAAAATGACACACAATAAAATGATAATAGTAATTAGTTTTTTTGGGTTATAAATGTTTTGTGGGCACTATTTTCAACACAGTATCTGTCGACAACTCAAACTAAATCATTAAACCTCTCAACACACGTGAACAAAACCAGAAAGCAACAAGGTGGCCATCTTGATATCTCATATGCTCATATCTTTTTATATCGATAAAAACTGTTCCAAGGGTGTGTTCCTGACAAAACTGTATAAAACGGCTGACTGCTACATCACTTCCCCCCAATGACTGAGTCACAGAAGCGCACAGGAAGTTGGATGTTGCGTCCTCGCCGGGTCCGTGTCATCTGGGGTGGTTCGGCTTCTGTGGCTGAGTCGTTGGTAGATGACCGGTCAAGTGTCCGCTGTGCCGGTTGTGCTGTTGGTCGGGTGGTTAAAGTTTGTTCGGCTGGATCCCGGAGGATATACGCTGGCTTCAGTCGGTCGGTGGAAACGGTCTTCGGTCCGGAGGGAAGTTGGATGTTAAAGGTCTTCTGTTGTCGGTCCAGTACGAGATGAGGTCCTGAGTAGGGTGGTGGTAAGGGTTTCCTGACCAGGTCCTCCCGCAAGAAGACGTGGCTGCAGTCCTTCAGGTCCTTAGGTACGAACGCAGGTGCAGAGCTCATTCTGTGCAAGGCGGGTCGAAGATTCTTCATGTGCTCGCGGAGTCGGTTTAAAAATGCATCTGAGTCAATAGGTCGTGCGGACTTCTCCAAGAGCTCGCCTGGTAGACGTAAGGGTTGACCAAATGCCATCTCTGCGGCGCTCGTTGAATTGTCGTCCCTGATGCTGCTCGCAAGCCTAGGAGAACTGTGGGTAGAAGTTCTGTCCAAGAGCTTGAGGTGATGAGGTGTGCTGTAAGCGCTGCCTTCAGGGTACGATGCCATCTCTCGATGCATCCATTTGCCTGTGGATGGTAGGCGGTGGTCCGGCATCGTTGGGAACCAAGGATGTGCATGAGCTGTCTGAAGAGTTCACTCTCAAACTGACGTCCTTGGTCCGTGGTGATTCTGGAGGGTACTCCAAAACGGCTGATCCATGTTCTGTAGAGGGCTGACACGACTTCTGCTGCGGTGATCTCTGCCAGGGGTTCTGCTTCAGGCCATCTTGAAAATCTGTCGGCCATGGTAAGACAGTAGCGCTTCCCTTCGGATGATGGCAGAGGTCCGATGATGTCTACATGGATATGTTCGAAGCGTCCCGCTGGCGCGAAAATTCCTGGCGGAGTGATGGTATGCCGCTGTATCTTGGAACGTTGACAAGCAAGACAGCTGCGAGCCCATTCGGCCAAATCTGTGCTCATACTAGGCCAGAAGTATCGTTGGGCGATGAGGCGACGAATACCACGCACTCGAGGATGACTGAGGCCATGAAGCTTCTGGAAGATATCTCGCCTCCGGATGCGTCACAAGCCAGAGTGACTTCAGCGTCGGTTGACGGATGTGCGAGGGTCACGGCGTCGCGAATGTCCCGTTGGCATTGTGCGAAGGCTTCTTCAGCTGCAGGTGTCCACTCGATGGGCTTCGAATCGGTCTTCTTGGTGTTTCCGATAAGAGGGTTCAAGTGTCGTTGACACTCGGCAGCCTTGGGAAGACATTTTCTATAGAAATTTAACATTCCGAGGAAACGGCGTAGTTGTCCTCTGTTCGCTGGTCTTTGGAAGTCGCAGATCGTTTGGACTTTTGTAGGATTCGGAGAAATGCCATTTGAGCCAACTACATAGCCCAAAAACTCCACCTCGGGTTTGCAGAAGACGCATTTCTCGACGTTGATAGTGAGTCCGTGCTTGCTGAGTAATCAAAAAACTTCCTCAAGATGGATCTTGTGCTCTTCTTCGTTGCTTGAGGCTACCAAGATGTCGTCGAGGTAGACAAAGACGTATGGCAGTGTGAGGATCATGTCCATCATTCTTTGAAACGTCTGAGCGGCATTCCTTAACCCGAACGTCATCCTTAGAAACTCGAAAAGTCCAAAGGGTGTGATAATCGCCTTCCTCAGCGACTGGAACTTGGAAGTAGGCGCGGTTAAGGTCGAGCTTGCTGAAGACTGTCTTGCCATGGAGATTGTTACTCATGTCGTGGATGTTGGGGACGCTGTACCTGTCCGGTAAACTCTGTGCATTCAGCCGTCTGTAGTCTCCGCAGGGTCTAATACTGCCATCTTTCTTCATCACAATGTGAAGAGGGCTTGCCCACGGACTCTTCGACGGACGGCATATCCCCTCTTCCATCATTCTTTGGAATTCCTGGCGTGCAGCATTGTATCGGGCAGGCGTAAGTCTTCGAGCCTTTGCATTGACGGGCGGACCTTTCGTGTCGATGTAGTGTTTAATGGAGTGGGTCGGCTCTTGGAGGACTTGTGAAAGTCGAGTAATATTCGGAAACTTTTGAAGTATCTCTGAATGCCACTCACCCATTGGGAATGCATGTACAGACGGAATGTTCTGCGTGGTGATTATGCCCTTTGAAGTAAGACCCGTCTTGCCATCAGCCAGTTGGGATGGTCTGAGGTCCACTAGTATATCGCGGTGGTACAGGAGATCGGCCCCTATAATGTTGTGACTGACGTCTGCCACGACGAAGTTCCAGGCGAGTGGTCGTCGCATTCCTAAATTGAGGTTTCTCCTCTCCTCGCCATAGGTCTTAATGAGAGTGTCAATCGCTGCGTATAGTGTGAGGCTGGTCACTGTCCGTTGCACACGTCGCTTCGCGAGAACAAATATGGAGGCTCCGATGTCCACAAGGTATCTGTCTCCAGTTGTCTTGTCGGTGATGAAGAGACGGCGGTTATGGCGTGCAGCGACTGATTCCGCCTCGTCGGTCGCTGAAACTAGTTTCCCGTAGGCTTCCAGTCGCATGGCTGGCGACATTTGCGTGTCTTTTCCCCGAAGGTTTGGTGGAAGTAGCAATAACTTCCTCCCTTGCTGTGAGGTCTGTTTCGGCTATGGTCTCTAGACCGGTTGCGGTCTTCGCTCCGGGAAATTCGGCTCGTGAGTTTGCCGATTTCGAGGCTCAATTCTTGGAACATTTCCTCAAGCTGTGAAATTGGTGGAGGTCGGGACGGCGTGGAGTGTTCGTTGACGACATTGATACTGGGCTCGTAGACCTCGGCAATGCGATCGGCGATTTCAGCCAGTTTATCTACGGAAGTCTCGCTCGTCACAGCTAGTGTCGCCTGCATTCGATCTGGTAGTGCCCTCAGCCACATTGTGCGTAAAAGGTCTGAGGTTACGGAGGTACCTGCAAGTCGTTTCAGTTCATTTAACAGTTGGGACTGTCGTTCACCATCGACTAGGTGCTTGTCCTCCAAAAGCCTCCTAACCCTGAGGTTTTCGGATTCAGCGTACGTGTGTATTAGCCGGTTTTTCAAGGCTTCATATGGCTCGGCTGGAGGGTTTTTTACGAGGTCTGCCACCTGCTTGAGAATTTCGAAATCCAGGCTCGCTATAACCAGCTGGGACTTAATTCGCGAGCTGACTATTTTAGACGTGGCAAAAACGGCGTCTGCCTGGCAGAACCATAATTCTGGGTCTGCCTTCCAGAAAGGTGGGATACGCACGTTAGAACCCATACTACTGGCACTAACCTGAGGTTCCTCCGCTGATGGCACAACTTCTTTCGAATCTTCCATCTCTTTAATCACGTCGGTGTCACCACTTTTGTAATAAAAATAATACAAATAATATAATAACAGAGTACGGAAAATTATATTACTCAAGAAAAAATAAAATGATAACAGTAATTGGTTTTTTGGTTATAAATGTTTTGTGGGCACTATTTTCAACACAGTAAAATGACACACAATAAAATGATAATAGTAATTAGTTTTTTTGGGTTATAAATGTTTTGTGGGCACTATTTTCAACACAGTATCTGTCGACAACTCAAACTAAATAATTAAACCTCTCAACACACGTGAACAAAACCAGAAAGCAACAAGGTAAAAACTGTTCCAAGGGTGTGTTCCTGACAAACTGTATAAAACGGCTGACTGCTACATCATATTATTTGTCTTTCTCTTTTTTTAATTTTCATTCATGATAAAAGTTTTTATTTAGTTATGATTTTTTTGTTTAAATATAATATTTTAGTTTGTTTTGGTGTAAATAATTTAAATGTTATTTTGTTGGTTTAATCACAATTATTTTTAATGTTATATCTTTTACTCAAATCTAGCATACATCTTTTCATTAATTGTTAAGTCGCGAGTTGAGTGTGGGTGAATTCGGGAACACGCCGAGACAATCGATAGGAGTCGGCGGGACTCTTGAACTACATGAGTCAGTAAGCAGGTGGGCACCACGCGGGGTGGACTGAGTTGGTTGAGTTGGCTGTTACCACGCGGGTATAAAGTGAGTCGTCTCCTAACAACGAGAGGGACCAGTTGGTCACCACGCGGGGTGGACTGAGAGTCTGGGTCGAGCCAGCACGCGGTGTGCGGAATGGATTCGTCCTTATTACCACGCGGGTATAAGGTGAGTCGTTAGTTACCATGCGGAAGTGAGTTGTTTATTACCACGCGGGTATAAAGTGAGTCGTCTGTTACCAAGCACAGTAAGTGAGTGACTTGTGTAGTTCCCACGCGGTATGGGACTTATTATTGAACAACTGACTTTGTGTTCGTTACCACGCGGTTTTGTAATAAGGGTGTTGTCCAAATAAATATATCTCTTGTTCTACTCGAAGTTCTCATTTAACCTGTACCCAAACCCAACATTAATAATGTATATATGTATAAGTCAATAGAGGCCATGAAGAAGGCACTCAGTGCCCAGAGCTTGGCAGAAATTCCACAAGTTTGTTTTTATCGACCAGAAGCCTCATCTCTCCTACTACATCCTTGGTCAATACTTCCTTCATTTATATTTTAATGAAAATAATGTATTTGATTGTAGAAAGGAATATTCTTTTAAATAGTAACTGAAGAAGTAATACATAGATTTAAATAGTAACTGAAGAAGTAATACATAGATTTAAATAGTAACTGAAGAAGCAATACATAGATTTAAATAGTAACTGAAGAAGCAATGCATAGATTTAAATAGTAACTGAAGAAGTAATACATAGATTTAAATAGTAACTGAAGAAGTAATAGATAGATTTAAATAGTAACTTAAGAAGTAATAGATAGATTTAAATAGTAACTGAAGAAGTAATACATAGATTTAAATAGTAACTGAAGATGTAATAGGTACATAGATTTTCCTATTTCTAAAACTTTGGTTAGTGTATGTCAAATTTGGTGTTTCAATATTATTGTTTACAATATGGTTCAAATTATTGCTTAATTTTTTTTAAGACAACTGTAATTAAAAAATGTTTAAATATATTTGTAATAATAAAGCTATGTTATAATTGTATGTTATAAGTAATAGATAGATTTAAATAGTAACTGAAGAAGTAATACATAGATTTAAATAGTAACTGAAGATGTAATACATAGATTTTCCTATTTCTAAAACTTTGGTTAGTGTATGTCAAATTTGGTGTTTCAATATTATTGTTTACAATATGGTTCAAATTATTGCTTAATTTTTTTTAAGACAACTGTAATTAAAATTTTTTTAAATCTATTTGTAATAATAAAGCTATGTTATAATTGTATACTTAAATGCTGATTTTATTTACCTCGCCCTCTCAGTATCCCGAATTGAGCTCCTGACGATCTGATCCCCTCGAATATATCTCAATTATATTTGTGCAACTAGATAAGTGTTAGAAAAGTAAGATGTATTTTATTATTTATATATTTAGCACTAATTTCCTGATTATTATTTCACTGAGAGGTTTTGTGATAATATCAATAGCAAAGTCTATTAAATTACCTCCCCTGTTATAAATAGATTGATATTAATTATATCAGAGACGGTTGATAACATAAATGAAGGAGGTTCCTTGTGTGGAGGGGTGTCTTTATTAGGTGAATTGGAGGACAAAGGAAGGAGGGATGGAGCGGCCCTCGGTAGGGCCAACCTAACATAGGGCCAGCTCCAAGGGCGACAATTGTAAACCTATTAACAGCAAATCCTACAATATCCATGACGATCCTCTCTAGGACTCTCCCCCATCCACCAACAGTTTTTATACACTAATAGATTTCCGCCCTCATCCCCTATTGAACAGATGAAGAAAAAAAATTGGCGGGAAGGGTGAAGGGATGCAAGGCGTGAGAGAGAATTATGCAGCGAGTTTGCTAGCAGCAGCAGTCACTGTTAATTGGTAGTAATGGACCGTGAGAGGGAGGGTGATTAATGAGGAACACGTTCCCAGGATGATCCACCCAATCACAGTGACCAGATCACTGGCGGTAGCTAGTCATCAGCAAGCACATGAAAGTCTTCAGTGACTCAGAGGGTCGGAACATCAAATTCCAGTGAAAACTTAACATCTCATTTCTGAGCTATGACATCCCCTATACCTCATATAACTGGGAAAGTAATTAACCTAATAATAAAGCTAAGTTATAAGTTAATTAACAGCTCCCCCTTCCTGACCAGACCGGGTTGCGTTCCTCATCTTAGTGACACCTAGAAGTACTAAATATCGAGTTGGCAAGGAACCAGCCTTCCTCTGATGAACCTCTGAGGGGTGAAGCCCTTTGACAAAGATGAACTACGTATCATGCCCTCCATCCTTCAGCATATACGTACATTGTCAGACGAAAAATAAAATACAGCTCTTTATCTATATAAATTTCTGAAGGGTTTGGGGGTGAGTTCTTTGTACCAAATAGAGGGAACAATACCGCCCCAGATAAGAACGGTTGGATGGCGAAAAACTAATAAAGGACAACTTAACCTTTCAGATTAGCTTTAGCAAGCTTACCGTACATTGTGGTAGGAGGGGGGGGGGGCATGCGGGTCCAGAAAGTCAACAACAGTACTGTATATCTTATGTTTTAGCAACAATTATACATCCTTTTTCAGTCGGATAACAACGGATGTTAACAATTTGAGCTTATTATACGACTGGGGAGGAGAATTCATTAGTGTGACTGTTTATCTCCATTTATTTGATGGTGCGATAATGCCAAGTCACTTGGAAATCGGTGCACTCTTGTTCATTTGTTTTAAGAAAATAGAGCTCAGCTGGATATACCTGCACTCTCAGGAAACGAAGACGTAAGTGACTAGCCAGGGAAGTGTCGGAAAGGGCTTAAGTGCCATCTTACCCCTCTCCAGGTAGGATGCATATGACAAAGAAAGTGAAATTATCTCTTCCCCAGGCTTGTGCGCATCACTTCCACCCTTAGCGTATTGATTTGCTGTTCTGATAAAAGCATAAATCCGAACACTCCAATTTGGGACATGATGAGGAGCTAAGAAGGAGAAGATGTGCAAGAAGAGATTGCGGGGAGATCTATTAGGATAGGGGCTCCGGATGGGCGTTTGGCAAGATACAGGAAGCGTGCCCAGGGTTTTTGGAAGGATTTGGGGATTCAGAAATAGGGAAAGTAAGGGGGGGGGGGGGGGGGCTGATAGATCTATAGTTGTAGCTTATCTGAAGGGCTCTATTTACATGGGGCATTAACGAGGGACACCGCTCTGAGCTACAGCCGTAGGATCACATCCCGCCCTTCGTCCCCACTCTCCAACACAAAGCCTACAAATTGTCCCTCATCTATCATAAGTCGTTATTGGCATTCATTCAACTCAATTCTCGTCCACTTAACTGGGAACTTCTCACCGACTCCCGCTTTTTTCTTCCCCAATCCAGTATTTAATGATGTTTAATGGAAAGCACTCTTCTCCACAGCACTAGAATGAAACCTAAATGAAGAGGTAGAACACTCCACGAAGAAGCGGTGAACGTGGCCAGGATGGTCGTTGTTATGGACAATCCAGGCGTTGAAGAGTTGAAGTCCTCAGCTTCAAGAAGTCGCTGAAGCAGTAGATGTCCTGGTGGGTGAGGTTGTAGTTGGATGCCAGAACCTGATAATGTACCTAGAATATTTATAACATTATGTCAAAAATTATATAATATTGCGCTGCTGTTTTGCTGCTCGGAGGATGGATCATAGAGAATGGGACGGATATGGACTTATATGGTTGTGATGACGTGTTGAAACCAAGATAAATGGGGGGGGCGCACATGGCAGAGATGACTTTCTGATGCGAGAAGCGCCTCCCCACGATTTGCATTGGAGTCATCTGCTGTAATGCGGCATATGTTGCCATCGCATGACGCTCCCAGCTCCCTGCAACAGTTGGCCCCAGCAATTGACCGGAACCAGAACTATTTAACTTTTAAATGTACACCACACCTAGCCTAATTCGTGTGGTCGCTCTTTAACAGACCTCCTAATGGAAATATATATATTCATGAAGAACTTATGTTAACCAGGTTATAGAAATATCTGCCTTCTGAATTAAAATTAACTTTTTTACAAAGAAATGTGTGTGCATCGAAATACAATATCCATTACTTTCAGAAGAAGATCGCTGGGACGTGTGGACAAGAACAATGGCGAACGGAGGCCGCCTTCAACAGAAAGCCCATCTTTAACAACTCTTTCTTTCTGATCCGGATGAACGAGGCTTCTTCAACCTCTACTTTAAAAAATATATACATTTTACGGATAAATTAATTATTTATTGTGATTTAAGTTTTAAAAAAGTGGTTATTTGTTTGTGATTTTTTTGGAATATCTGGAACACAAACCCCAAACTCTATGTGCAACGTGTATTCTGGAAGGAAAAATACCTCTAAGTAAATATTACACAGGACATTTTAAATAAAATTAATGCTCCACCGTTCTTTAAAAAAACTCAGTTAACTGAAATAATCACTTCCTTTTCTATTAGATAAAATAATTTTTTCTTCAATTTGATTTTATTTATTTGAAATAAAAACAAGAAAAGTGTCTATTTTAATGAGTTAAACATAACATTTGAGCACTCATTTCCATTAAAATGTCCTTTACTACATTTAGTCGCCATATTTTTTCTATAAGAAAAATATTTAGAGATACACTTTTCATTTCGACGTTTTTGGTCTCTGGAATAAATTCACTAAGTCTTGAACAAAATGTTGGTTACACTCTGTATTTTGGTTACATTGTGCAGTTTGTTTTCCACATTATTATTTTAATATATTTAAAAAAAACAAAGAAATAGTTGAGAAATTGTTGTTTTACACTATTTAGCTATAAGTTCTACATATTTTCTTCTTTCTACGTTAACATTATGCCCATTTCTTCTCAATTACCGGCGGCGTTTCCTACAATAACTAGGTAACTTATACATTTTTTTTTACTTTATTTACTAGTGTTTTAAATTTGTTTTTAAGTAAATTTCCAATATTACTCTGCTCTTTTTGTGAATTGTACGAGCAAAATGTTCGTAAAGGAAATGTTAGAATAGGTTTAATAAAGGACTGTACCCTCTGAGACTGATCTGTTTCTATTTAGAATTTGATCGACAAAACCATTGATTATATCCACTGAAGTTTCTACTAATGAGTCCACTAGGTACTTTAAATCATGAGACAAACAGTTTTTGGTTATATTCGCGACGTTACTGGTCTGTGGATCTACTAGTATAGTTGGGGGGGGGGGGGGGGGGAGGGGGGGGGGGGCTGTTGCGTGAGGGGAGACATCCCTCAGCTGCGCTAGACCTGGCTGCTGGCTACCTCGGGAACATCTCCAACAATGCGCCACACTTCACCAATTATCATCAGTTAGTCCGGCTCTAGCTCCGGGTAATTGCCCCAACTAACTACATTGCTCAGGTTACAGCCATCATTGGATCCTCCTGTGAACCATCATCATTGTTTCCTTAACAAATGCACATTTAGCACTGGCCAACTTAGCGGGGCATCTTTTGTAAATAGATAACTATGGTAAAACTTCAATCCTTGATTCAATTATCACATCGATATATCGACATCATATCTGATGGCTGATATGCTAAGTTCATAAGGCCACACACAAAACAAAATAAAATAATTTTTACTTCAATAGGAACAGTTCGTATTTGCATGTTAAAATGAATTTACTTTGTTCTGTTGAAGTTCATCATAACATAGCTGTGATATTTTGTGGAACCACATAATACAGAAGGCTCTGGTTTGGCAACATTGGTATCAGAGATCGAGTTGTTTTCATTAAAGAAGGCACGTTCAAATATATATTAAGTTATTCTTTCGTTCGAATGTAAATACAGTGTAAACTCCATTTAACGCCACTCGATTTAACGACAAACTCCCTAAAACATTGAAATTACTTGAATTTTTCCAAAGCCTTTGACTGCGTGGACCACTCCATCCTCCTCTCCAAGCTGGCCAGTCTCCCTCTCTCCAATAATGTCCTCCTCTGGCTCCAGTCCTACCTCGCAGATCGTTCCCAGTCCGTCAAGTTCCCCAACTCTCCCGCCTCATCCTCGCTTCTTCTCCACTCAGGAGTTCCCCAAGGATCCTCTCTTTCCCCGCTCCTATTCTCCCTTTTCCTCTTGGATCTTCCTCCACACATAAAATTCTGTAAATACCACCTCTAAGCGGATGATCTGCAGATTTATTTATCCTTTCACCCCTCCAGTTTCCCTACCGCATACTCGCAAATATCTGATGACATCAATTCCATATCCTCCTGGGCCAAACAGAACAAACTCCTCCTTAATCCTCACAAGACCCAAGCGATAATATTAGGTAACAAAAAACTTCTCAATAACTTAACTGACCCCCCTCTCTTGACTCTGGTCAACACCAACATTAACTACTCTAGCAGAGTAAAAAACCTGGGTATCATCCTCGACCAATCCCTTTCCTGGAAAGACCACGTATCCTATATTTCCCGTAAATCGTTCCAATCTCTTGCACAATTTAAACGTTCCCGTCACTCTCTTTCACAAAACTCCCGGAAACTCCTCGTATCATCCCTTGTTTTCCCCCATTTCGACTACGGGTGCCTGGTTTATATTGATCTGAGTAAGGGACTCGATATCAAACTCCAGCGAATCCTGAACGCTCATGTCAGATTTGTTTTCGATGTCTCTAGAGACGCTCATATTTCGCCCTGATACTCCGAGTTGAAATGGCTCAAACCCCCCTACCGCCGAAGCTACCTCCTAGGCTCCTTCCTCTTCCTAATGCTTAAATCCAAAGAACCCTACTACCTCTACCAAATGTTTCAATTCCAGTCCTCGGTTCACCAGAGGCACACTAGATCCCGTCCTTCAGACCTCTTCATCCCCTCCCATCGCTCCTCAGCCTTCCACAATTCATTCCTTGTCCAGGCCTCCTCTCTTTGGAACTCCCTGCCTCCCCCAATCCGTCACTCTCCTTCCGTGGCTTCCTTCAAATCCTCACTATTCCAATTCCTCTTCACTAAACAATCCACTCCTCTTTGATCTCTCCCCCGTATTCTCTAATTCGTCAACCTTAATTATCTAATCATTCAAATTACTTTTCCTTTTTTTTTTTTTTTTTTTTTTTTCTCTCTCTTTCTTGTCTTTGTCATTCTCTAGTTTTATTATATTTTTTTTATCATATTTTCTAAATTATTCGTTCATAATCAATAATATTGATTTTTGGCTCATTTACACATTAATATATTTTTATTATGCATTTATTTATTTTTTATCTTATCTTATTTTATGCTTTCTAAATTAATTTTATTTTTAACCTTGGCTGGGCATCCTTCCTTCTCTTTTATAATCAACCACCGTACTATGCTCGGTCGATTTATATTTATATATATTATCAATTTTATCTCTTTCTTAGTTGTATGGATTTGCTTTTTTACTTATTCTCTTTTATTTTTGTAGATACAGATATATATATTGAAGTTGTTAATTTTATGTTTTTTCCTGTTTCTTTTATTTCCTGTTTATCTATTTTTAGTTGTATAGTTTTTCTCCAATGTAGCACTAATTTTTATTTACCTACCTATCTTTTTATTTCTTTGTTCTGATACTATATTTCATTGTTTCATTTTCATTACTCTGTGTATGTATTCATTCTTAGGGGACCTCGGTCCCAGAATAATAAAATTTATTTTCATTTCATTTTCACATAAAGAAATGTTGTTGTGAATGAAAATAGTAACTTCACTATCTTAATTATATTTTTAAAACTTCGACGTTAATTCTCAACAGTTCATGCCTTGTATTCGTCATTTTATTTGCAATATTTTTATGCAAAAAAACTCCTGCATTCTATGTCGAAACATACCTTTATTTTTTTTCTTAATATTTTTTTTTATTGGCCTAATGTACGATGCATATCACACGGCTCCAAGTAGAAAATTCTTCTAACAGTAAAAACCCGATTATCCGAACAATAGGGGGGGTTGCCTTCCCAGAGAAGCAAAAGTACCTAAGAATTAGTCAATTTTTGTATGAGAACGATTTTTTGAATCTAACGGTGGACATGAGCCAGATTACTGTGATGCAAGCCCTAAATGTTGCCAAACCAGGCTAATTCACCTAGGTTGGGGTGTTTAACGAGTACCTGATATTGTACAGGCTCGGGACCATCGCTTAACGTCCCTTCCATTTGAGTAGAAGCAAAGTAGCTATGACCAGTAATAATTAAACAGAGAGAGAGAAAAAATGAAAGAAAATTCAGAAGAAATAATAACATATAATAATAAAAAGAAATTAATTCACTAAAACTAATAAAATTCAAGGTTTTTACATCTCTTAGATAAAAAGTCTAAAGGCCTCAACCGGGTTTTGAACCCGTGATCTTGAACTCAGTAGACAAGTAAGCTACCTCTGAGGTATTAGCGCCCTCAAGTGTAATGACATGGAATTTCATATTTAAAATCTAAACCGCTTGAAGACAACACCTTTTAATTTACTGCAAGGGATTCAGGGGAAATGACTCAACTCAAAAAGTCAATAGTTGCCGAGGAATGACCACAAAACGGATTTAGAAGGCCCTCTCTACGTCAGCTATTGGTTATTAGCCCAAACGGTGGCTGGTTTTGGAGGAGCGAAAAGTTAAACGAAATTCGTTGTGAGGAAGTACATTGTCACAGATTCGGACTCCTTTTTTTCTTCTCTTTCTATTACATAATTTTCGTTTTTCAATCCGATTAAGTACAACAGCCATATAATGGGGAGGGGGCTGCCAGCTGCTCCCAGATTTGACATCCACACAGACCTGGGTCAGGACCCTAAACACGGGGACAGACTGGTGTTGTGGTGAGGGCGTTAAGGAGTTGTGCGGTTAAGCCCCCCTCTAACACTACAAACCCCGGTAATTGACACCACCTGGTGGCCATTGGCCTCAGCCCCTCGACACCTTGGGAAAGGACTCGTGTTAGTGGTGGATCCTAAGGCTAGTTTCGTATCTAGATCACTGTGTTTTCCATCATGAAAACTGTCATTATAAATTACTGGCTTCCCTATCCACGTTTCTTCATTGAAAAAGTACAAAAACATTTGCTCAACAAAACAGTAGTAGTGTCGAGGTGACAGTATACAAGGAAATTGAAATGAAAAATGGCTGACTCCAAACTTTACAGTTTGACTTCAATAGATAATAATAGATGGGGTCGGGTTTAGAGCGATGTGACACCTCATTAGGACCTCGCTTTGAACAACCTCTCAACGAACCAAGTACACGTCTCTACATGGTGGGCTCGAACCTCCATTTGCAACTCTCTTTCGACCTTGTTGTCCTCTCGAGTGTTGTTAATCGGATGAAGTGAGGCACCTCTGATTTCTTCTCATATCACCTTGAGTTGACCCATAAGAGTAAGGAGGTTATGTAACAGTCCTGCCATAATTGTTTCATGTCTTCTTGTATGGCTGCTTCACCACTCTTCGCAAAAAAGAAAAAAATGTTGTTATGAAGTTGGTTGTGTACAATAACCATTTAAAAAACGTTTATGTGTTGTTTTCCAATACTTTAATGAAAGAATAACAGTAATTATTAAAAATTGAATATTATTTTATACAGTTGTTATGTTTGGATAACTATAATGCATCATGAAGAATGCAACTATATCATTTCGAATATTTACGGAAGGAAGTTGGGAGGAAGTCGTGCTAGCTAGTGCATGAAGAAAACTTGCTAGAAGGCCCGATAACAGTTAGTTATTAAATAATGATACTAGACAAAATATCTAAATTAGCTTTGTAAACAAAAGGACTCTGGGTTTTTGCCAAGGCTTTCTATCTTCAGCGCATTCAATCCCTCCAATCCAAAATCCTTCGTACAATAGCCAATGCTTCTTAAAACTCTTTACTCTGTTGCTAAATTCAAGTCTTTTTCTCTCTCAGTTCCCACAATAATCCTCTAGTCTGTGCCCTCCTTCCCCAACGACGGCTCAAAGGTAAATGGCACGCTAAGTGTGCGAGAGAGACACTTCGTGTCCCGGCGAAACATTTATCCTCCTTCTCAAAGCGACAGAAATGATCCCATTTTGGTTTTAAGAAATGGTTTCGTTGTTAAACGGAATTAAAGGGTAGATCGACTTTTTTTTTTAAGTGCCACTTTATTCAAAATGTTGAATAAAAATGTTATGTATTGGGAAATGAGGGAGAAAAAATGAGATACAGTGCGAATAATATAAAAAATTCTGAATTGAACCCTGAAAAATGGGTTCAATTCAGAACTTAAGAAATTGGATGAATAGTTTTGTCCGCAACAGAAAACTACGGTATCAAAGAAACGTTTCCATGACAATGGTTGACTCCCAGTCTATTATAGAATATAGAGGGCGCCGGTAGCTCAGTGGTATGCGTGCATGCCTTCTGAGCTCAAGAACGTTTCGAAACCCGACCGAGGCCATTAGTTTATTTTATCTGGGAAGTAAAATAAACTTAAGCACGCCTTCCTTCGGATCGGACGTTAAGGGATGGTCCCGAGCCTGTACGATGTCAGGTACTCGTTAAAGACCCTGCCCTAGGTGAATAAAAATTTAGGGTAGGCAAAATTTAGGACTCCCACAGTAGAGTCGGGTTCATGTAGGCGATATGACCTCGAGTTAAAGCCCAGACATGAGGCATAAAACCTAACCTAACCTATTATAGAATACATTACAGATAGACAGACCTATTAGGTATATTATCTGGAATTTTTGTTTCATCTAACATACATTTTTATTTGTACAGAACTACAAAATGACACATAAATAAAAATAATCCTCGAATCTTGCATTTTTTTTTAAATTGGCCTCATGTACGATGCATATTATATATATATAATATATACCGTTATTGGTTATTTACACTACATCCATGGACGGGGGGGGAGTTCTATCTATGAAATAAACCACTCTGGTGAACGAGATTCGAACTGGTTCCTTATGAGGAAATATTGTAATCGTGCGAAAATTCGAGATCGACAATTTTTCATCTTTACTTATCGTAGACTATAATGGTATCTAGTTGACGCCCATCTACCGACATTGCTTTATTAATAAGATTTTCTAGGTTACAGAGACAGCAACATAAAGGTAAGTTTCTGCTCTCCTTCTATAACTTCGGTCTCTTTGTTTGGTACATTCCTAACTTCTTTTAGCGCTTTGGAGAGTCCTCCAATCTCTGAAATTGACTCTACACCCTACCTCACACGTATGTTTCCGTTCTCCCTCTAAACTTTTAATCTCTTTATTGGTTGACTATTCACTTTATTAATTGGGTTAGTTCTCAACTCAGGACCGAAAATTCTCTTTAAAACCCCAAACGGGATGGGTGGAAAGTAATTTGAGGGATGTTTTAATAGCGGCGGCGTGCACCAATTGTTTCTTTGAAATCGTCGATTTCTGTTGCGATTTGATCTATTGATTCAATTTCAAATCTGCCAATTATCTCTTGATAATGACAATAATTATATTTATTTCCATTAAACCAAAACATGGTAATACAATACGTCATAAGAATGTATACACTGCCATTATCTCTCTCTTAGCATATTTGCTTGTTCAATATATTTTTATTACATTGTAAATAAAAAAAAATTATAATGAAAACTCTGAAGAATTTTGTACTGGATACTTTTATATCCATTAAACAACTCATAAATTAATCAAGATAAAACTATTTACTGGTGAAAAGTTAAGGTAGATAGATTCATGAGATTAAAATTCTATAAAAACTTTGTCGTTGAATCACCATCACGAATTAATCAATTAAGTTTTCGCTCTCTCTCCAAAATCGTCCGTTTGGGCTAAAAATCCTCGCAGTAAAATTGAGTCGAGCCACCTTCCCCTGATCCCCCACCCTCAAAATTAATAGGTGTCGTCCTTATAGGGTTTTGAATTGACATAAGAAATTTCGTGTCTCGAGATTCATTGCAACGGCAGTTATTAGAGTTTTTCAGCCCCCCCCCCCCCCCCCCCTCATGGAATCAAGGGGTTGGAAAACATGAAATTCCGTGAAAACATGAACTTCCTCTCCCGTACTTGTTAGAGGGGGAGGAAGTAAAATTTGAAAATGACCCACAACCTACCCTTGTAGTGTGAGGATGTGGATGTGTGTGGCGAGAGAGACAGAGGCTATCTGGGGAGGATGAGGAAGGGATGGTTGTGGTGTGGTGGGGAGAGGGGAAGCAGATAGCAGATAGCAGATAGGATCCTGGGATCAGATAGCAGATAACTGGGAGAGCAGCCCGTCATCTGCAAACCTCCCTCCTACCAGTTAAAACAATGATTCAACAATTAAGGCACCCCTGGCCGGCAATCCAAGACTCAATTGACTGTCCCACCAGATGGACAACTTGAGAGGGGTGGGGGATTTCATTAGCGTAGCCACACCGACACAACCAACCATGACGGTACCATACGTTCACCCCTCCACTATGTTCTTATCATACCACTTTCAACAAAAAAAAAAGCTTGAATATAATTGAAGTGGTAATGCCGTGAACTGCACCGTCTCTAAACCTCTCTCCTACGGGGGATAATGTAATTTTTTTTAAATAATGTCCTCATTGGGTTTCGATTTTAAATACAAAATTTCATGTCGATACATTCATTACATTGGCAGTTATTGGAATGTTTAAGTTGAGCCACCCCCTCCCCTCCCCTCCCTTCCCCCGATTCCGCTGACAATTAATAAGTGTCATCCTTATGGGGTTTTGAATTCACGTATGAAATGTCTTGTTTTTGAAGAATTTGTTTTTTTCATATTTGGAATCCAGAGGTCGGATAACATGAAATTGCGTTAAATCTCCGCATTGAATTAATTGCTGACCGATTACATAACTGCCCCTATACCTCGTATAACTAGGCAAGTAAAATACAAAACCATAAATATAATTGAAGTGGTAATGCCCTGAACTGCACCTTGAACTGCGCCCTCTCTAAACCTCTCTCCTACAGGGTATATCATTTTTTTCCCCCCTTGAAACATTAATTCTCTCGAAATCAAATTATCCCTTTCTTATCTTTTTTGTTTCTTCTCAAAACTAGCTTCAGTGAGGAGCCAGCTTCATTAGAGAGCAGTGTGCGCTCTGCCTTCATGTCATTGAAGGAAGTGACTAGACGTAGTGGCTTAAATAGCCGCTTCCTCAGTAGTGCTTCTGATTATCCGGATTTTAAATTCATCTCCGATCCCGTATACTATAGTGCCCGCCCTATTGGACTGTCTCCCCTTTATGAACTCTTTGGTTAGCCTAGATATTAAACGAAACACATTGTTTACAGAATTTAGATCCATCAAATCAAGTGGAGTGGAGCAAGTAGTAATATAACCCAACACTTCTCAGGTTGCATTTCAGCTGGTTTTTGTTGCAGGCCACAGAACAAAGTAAGTTTCAGTTTAAATTGTATTATTTTATTGTGGGATACACCTCATACCTTCAACGTTATATATCTCCACTTAACTTCTCCTTGGACCTTCTCATTTTGGACAGAAGAGGTAATATTTTGTTATTGCAAAGAATTTATGACAGGAAAATCCTCTCAAAACAGAATGTTGTTGTACTGCTCTGAGGGCCATTCTTTAACCTTCTCTTGTTTGTTATCCTATTATTATTGCCTTAGTTCTTTAAACCACTCATTGAAAATACTGTGTTTATTTTATTCAACAATTCATGTCTCCGTTATTATTTTTGTCCTATCGATCTATGGCTGGTTCTCCATGTCACTCTTTCACTTCGTGCAAAGTTTCAGTAGTAAAGCTTCAATAGTTACCTAATTCAATAAACTGTAAACACTAAGGTTTATATGGAATAAATCTTGTAGAAAGTGGAGTATGTTTTGAGGTGAAGGAAAAAAAATAACACTGAATCCATAATTACAGGCAATGTTGTATGGCTATACATATGTATATATACATCTTGACAGTGTATAAATTAAGATAGCTTCTAAATTAGATAAATAGATGTTACAGTCAGACATATTGTGTTCGTATTTAGCAGCATATCACAGCTCGTCACTAGTTGTATGAACATAGCCTAATTTTTTAATATTGCTAATTATGGTGGAACGTTTCAAACAACATTGTACTCATCAAGTTGGTACTTAGATATCAAGCAAACAAACAGAAAGTAAGTCCCTCTTTAGTCGGTTCATAAACCTTTCTGTAATATCTTTAGTTCAAACTGTTACTTAGATATTTAAACGGACATATTTCTCAAAATCTCTTTTCCCCAAAGTAAAAATACATAATACTTTCCATATTTGACCAAAACAATTATTTGATGCAAACTGTATTTAGTTGATTATTTTTTTTTTCGACGTCCCCGTCTAATTTAACCTTCCATTCGAGGGACATAATATCTACATATTATGTAGTCGCGGTATATCTCAGAGATACCTACATCGTTTTAATTTTTCATCTAGTCTAATTTTATGTTGAAACTTTCTGAAAATGAATTAATCAGTGTTTTATTATTTTTTAAATTAAAATAGAAAGTTTTGAAAAAGTTTTTTTTCTTCTTCTTCCTGATAACATTTCATTCACTATTATGTCGTCATCAGGCGTTGCCAAATTTCAAGAGGATTTGTTGCAGGATCTTATAATACCTGGAAGATGCAAGTTCTGTTTTCCCAACCTTCTTCTTACACTGAGTCTTCTTCAACTCATAGCAGTCGACAATGTTTTTTTTTTTTTTTCCGAACCGCTACATATCCGTCAAATTAGAATCATCTGATGTGACGTCACTATCGCTTGTTCCAATTTCGAACTTTCTTCTCGTCTTCCACATGGTCGTCTGAGATGTCAGTTCGGAGTCGTCTCCAAAGTCCTTTTCAGCATCCACATAAAAAACTTGCTTGTCGGGGAAGAGAGAAAGGATAAGATACAAGACAATAAGCCCACTGTTGTTCGGTTCTACAATGAAATCAAACCGGAAGAAAAATGGAAGACGAATAATACGTACAACATGTTGAGTGGCGGGTATCTGGCAGGTATTTGGACACCTCTCGTCCCCTTGTCCAGGTCAGCACTGAAGGGAAAAGGTCATTATCCCTCTTTACTTGAGAAGCTAACAGGTAGCGAGGTATGCCCCTTGCGTGGCTACGCTCCCAGATGAAGTCACTATCTGAGATATCCGCGACTAGCGGAGGGTTAAACTACTTATCATAAATAATACTGCGAGGGGGTGGATAACTAATTTGAAAACTATTTAGATTTTATTGTTTCAGGTCAAATAGAGACTATTCAAGTTGTTTTAATGATACTTCACATTTTGTTGTGCAGAGATATTGTGAAACAATGAAAAATTGTTAAAAACCTATTTTTTTCCACTAACATAAGTCTACTTGAACAGTTTACAGAAAGGTATGTTTCACTGGCCTGTGCTAGTGACGGGGATGATCACAGCCCCCCGGGAGTATGACCCGCCCTAAGACCGACATTAGGCAGGGTACGTACCATATAGTATGCTAATACAGAGGCAGCCAGCTGTGTGGAGTCTCTTGTTTTTACATCATCCCCTATAAGTCCCTCTGTCAATATTTGACATGTTCTGTTCTCTGTCGTTCCGGAGGACCGCTAATGAACACATCCACTACTACCATTTCAACATCTGTCTCGCCTTCTCTTATTCACCTAATCCTCTACAATGCATCTAAATCTCATTATATTGTACCTAATGAAAACATACTATTGTAGACCAGCAGGTTAGTCTAAGGTTCGCAACTTTAGCCAGCTTGATGCTGTCATCTATCCGCAGTTATACTCATTCTACTTTCCCAGCTATACCAAGTATAGGGGAAGTTATGTAATCGGGCAGAAATTCGATGCCGAGTTTTCAACAGAATTTCCGACCTCTAGTTTATTAATATAAAAAAAAAAAATGTGTCTGTCTATGTGTTTGAACACCATAACTCCCGATAGATTGAATGTTTCGACACGAAATTTTATATGTGAATCCAGAACCCTCTGACGACGACACCTGTTGTTTTTCAGCCAAGCCGACAAAAGGGAAGAGGGATAGTAGGGAGAAGCTTAAGACAAAAACACTAATAACTGCCGATGTATCGACATAAAATTTCATATTTAAAGTCAAAACCCAAGGAGGACTTAACCTGTCACATATCAGCGATATCGGCTGAAGGAAACGAGAAGTATAGGGACGGCGGCTTAAATCAAAACATAATAACTGCCGGTATAATGAACTTATGGACACAAAATGTAGTATGAGGAATCAGGAGCATCTATGTAAGCCAAATGTTGAATTTTAGCCCAAACGTTCGACTGGTTTTGGAGGGGGGGGGGGGGGCGAAAACTTAATTGTTAATTAACCCTAGAATGACACCGTGAATTTTGTCACCACTATTGACATCGTGGGGTGTCTGACACCCCAAGCCCTTTATATAATTTTCTTGTAATTTATTTTTCACATTAATCCAAAAGTAATGCAGATTTAATATTTTAGAATGTATGTAATGACTATAAAACAAAATTAGAAAGTTATTTTAATGTAATAGGAAAAAAATCAAATAAGGATGTAACATGTTGAAACAGTTAAAATGTAGATATAGATAAAAATAGTGGACGAAATTTTATTTGTAAGAAAGGTAAAAACTATTATTTTTTTTTTTAAATCAAGTATAGTGTCTATGTAAAAAAAATCACTTTAACAAAAAATATATACAATTTGCATAGTTACACTCAGTCACAATCGGTGCACTTCATTAGACGATGATCGTTGTACATCGGCCTCTGGCAGCTCATGCAAACCATTTTGTATTTTCTATCCTTATCTCTGTTGCATAAAGAGCATCTCATATATTTGCCAGATGGTATAACAATTGCAGTAGATGGAGTTGAGCTTGAGGGTTGACCCAAAATTTCATGTATGTGTACTTTCAAAGTTCTACTTAAATGATTGATCTTGGACCGCTCCACTAAATATGGTTTGAGTAATTGGAATCCAAGTTCATTTAAAAAATCTTTTCTGGGCATTGGCTTCCTTCAATTGACCATGCCATACAGTACACCTGCGTTGACATGCGGGGACGTCGTCTTGGTACAATGTAGTCGAAGAGTCTGCACATGTGCTGGGCTCCTCATGTCTCACGAATGTGTCATCTAATTCCTCTTCAGAGTCTGAATGAACATGGGTTTCTTCATATTCTTCTTCAGAAGAACTGCCTACCAGTTCCTCAATATCCTCTCTCCTCAATTCTTCGAGATACACCAACAGTTCCTCATCAGTCCACTGCCTCTTTTGAGATGCCATAACTTTCCTAAAATATATAAATATACGTTATGAAGAAATCTATTGGCGCAAAACCCACTTCCAACTCCACAGTAAACATTAACTAAAACGATTTAACACATAAACTATAAACAAAGCCATAAAAAAAAAAAAATTACCTGTGATAGACAAAAAAAAAGAATGATGTCAATAACACCGTGGGGTGTGAGACACCCCAAGATCTCTTCAATGTTGATTCCTAAAGTCACAAGGGCCTACTAAAGATGTTAGAAGTCCCAGTAAGGTTAGGAAGGAGATGACTGTGATTTACATAGGGTCGAGGGACTTCTGTGAACTATAGGAAATTAAGTGATACACTTTAAGTTTCGATTGGGGTGTCAGACACCCCACGGTGTCATTCTAGGGTTAATTGCGGGGTAGTACACTGGCAGTGGTTCGGGCCCCAAACTGGACATCTTGGAGATACCACAGAGCTTACATCGCTTCCCAATGCAGAACTGTAACAATTCAACATTGTCAGGTTTTGAGATAATGTTATCACTGGAGAACACAGAACTCAGTGCATGAGTATAACATAAAAATAAATATGTAACAGTTAATTTTTCTGCATATTTTTGTACTGCTCTAAATAATATGGAGAGAATTTCTAGATTAATATGAAAACATTTTGAGAAATTGTAGAACATAGAGAAATCGTCTCAGAGTAAAACGGAATGTTGCTCCACTGCTCTGGGAGCCATTTAATGATCATATTTAACCTTCCTTTTAGGTTAACCTTCCGTCGATAGTTATATTATAAATATGTAGAACAATGAATGTCTTTTTAAATATTGTCTATTTCACAAGGTAAAAATATATTTTTTATTAAGTGTTTCACAATATTTCTGCAGAAATGTTAAGTATCACTTTATGTTTGTCTTCATATTGTTAATAGTTCTTTAAATCACTCATTTAGTATCCTCTGAAAATAATATTGTATTGAAGTGAATTTAGATAAGTGTAACTTTATTGCAGACCTGAATGGGTATAGGCTGTAGGATCAGAAGGCTGTTGCAGGATTCATCTGAAGAAGTCTTCTGAAAAGAGCCCAAACTTGGTGAGTTTTTAGCAATATGTTTTTAGTATTATTATGATCAGAACTTGTCTTGCCGTTAACTGATGTCTTTTTATGGCGGTAACAAGTTCTTGTGGCAAGAAGTTCTAGATTTTGTAAAACAGCAACTTTTTCATTAGCCAAGATATAAAACCGAACACTTTATTTACAGAATTTAGATTCATCAAATCAAGTGGAGTGGAACAAGAAGTAATATAACCCAACACTTCTCAGGTTGCATTTCAGCTGGTTTTTGTTGCAGGCCACAGAACAAAGTAAGTTTTAGTTTAAATTTATTAAATACTATTGTGGAATCGAGCCACTACCTTGAAGGTTTTAAATATCGTGCTTAACTTGTGAAGCAAGCCTATGGCAACGTGATATAGAGCAAACAAGCGACAAAGCATGCACGGGTTTGGCTTTCCCACAAAAATGATAAGACTGATGTCATATTTTGAACAAATCCCCTGATCAACTACAATCTTGTTTTTCTCAAAACATCAAACTTTAAATTTTATATTTTGCAATGGCAAGGTCATATTCTAAGTTGTACGATCCTAGAAAGGATCTGCGAATTTCATGAATATATTAGACCGTTTTCCCTTGAAGCTCAAACAAACGTTCACACAGTCAGAAATTGAATGGGGAAAGAAACTGTACTAGTTCTGCCTTCTTACTCAGCAACATTGTTATTTTTTAACTGTCATTTATATATATATATATATATATATATATATATATATATATATATATATATATATATATATATATATAATGTTTCCCCAGAGGGCGCCGATCCGCTGCTGGGTGGTGGCATCGTCCCACGAAGCGGTGACGCGTGATCCTTGTGCAAGCCCAGAGAGCAGCCCTTTTAAGGGTTACAAAGGCCTATCGTACTGTTTCTACGGCAGTGCTACAGGTGCTGGCAGGAGCTCCGCCCATAGACTTAGTCTTGGACGGGGCTGTCGCCTCGTACTATTGTAGACGCAATTTGCCTTTAGGAGTAGATATAGATGAGCCTTTACGTCTAGCCCTGGAGGAAGAGATGCGCGGACAGTCCAGACCGGAGCGTTGCGGGGACATAGTCCAGGAATGGATAGTGGAGAAATGGCAACAGCGGTGGTCACGATCATCGGATGGCCGAACGATCTACGCATATTTACCGGAAATCCGGGTACTTCTGGACTCTACTTGGATACTACCTGACCACTGGATGTCCCAGATACTATCAGGTCACGGAGATTTCAACTCAAGCTGTTCTTCTTTAAGAGGAAGAACAACCCGAACTGTTCGTGCGGCGGGGTCGAGACTGCGGAGCACGTGGTCCTCGAATGTCCGCTGTACGACGGGCCTAGGGTGGAGTTGATACGCGGGACAGAATCGTATCTGGGACTCGACCTGCGGCAGCTGGTGACGGAAACCGGCTACCCAATGTTCAGCCGATTAGTCACCTCCTGGCGGAGAAAGAAGCAGTCGTCCCCAGCGCCCCCAACGAACCACAATTTCCGATCGCCCTACATTTATCCCGAGCTCTCTCGGCGCGCCAAGAAAATTAAGGTGGGCTGGGAGTGACCGCTGATCGTCGCAGATGGTCGGCAGCGGTCGCTCCTAGCCTTCCACAGCATCATATATTTTGTAATGTTAATTCTATATTTTTTATTTCTATAATTTGTAAATAAAATCGTTAGGCCTCTCTTTTTCCCCCGGCGATGGTGTCGTGGCCTCCACCGGAGGTCGGCCACACAAAAAAAAAAAAAAAAAAAAAAAAAAAAAAAGAGGGCGCCGATAGCTCAGTGGTATGCATGCCTGCTTACTGAGCTCAAGATCGCGAGTTCGAAACCCGGCCGAGGCTTATCTGGGAGATAAAATAAACCTAAGCCCGCCGTCCTTCGAGTGGGATGTTAAGCGATGGTCCCGAGCCTGTACGATGTCAGATACTCGTAAAAGACCCCTACCCTAGATGAATAACAATTTAGGGTGGGCAAAATTTAGAACTCCCATAGTTGAGTCGAGCTCATGTCCACCAGAGTGACACTCTGGTAGTAGGCGATATGACCTTGTAGTTATAACAGTTGCTGGATGGGGAGGGGAGCCAGGTGAATGGCTGGATGGATCTGTCGGTTTTGGGGTGGATATTGGGAGAGGCTGTCCCATTGACACTGATCCCCTAAATCAAGAGGCTATAATCGGTCTAACGAGAGAGGTGACTGCCACCGACACAATGTTAACCTCCCCTCCCTCCACTCCAGTCACAACAAATATCCCCCATTGTCATGGAACCTCTAATCCCCCCCCTGCCGTCCCCCAAAAACTGGTTACGGACTATTTAGAACCCGTTATTTGTGTCCATATTAGCCATTGATAGTTGAAATATTGATTTGAAAAGCCCCCCTTGTGAAATTTTTAACCGATTTACCACACTAGGAGAAATAATAGCTATACAGATGATATTACAATGTCGGATGAGTTTAAGCTCTTTATAATCTCGTTATAAGCGTTATGAGCATATTAGAGATTGGTCTAGCTACAGCCGACCTCCTCGACAGCATTTGTCAGGAACTAAGCAAACCGTTAAAAGAAACATGGTTCGAAAAGTGGTTGGAATCAGAGCGAGATATTTTGTTTTGCTCAGTAAGGTGGGTGCGATGTTCTTGTTGTTAACATACGAAGAAACATTAAAATTAAGAAGGAATTTATATGAAATAATTTAAGGTCGTTCTGTCTCCCAAATTATATTTATTGGATCAGTTGTTGAACGTTTCGGACAGACAATATCGTTTGTTCAGACAATATCGGAAGATGGAAAAGAATGGTATCAAGTCGGGTCCTGAATCGTAAAATATGTGAAAATAAAAAAGTCATCGAAGAGTCACCAGCAATCTATTAACGAGTACCTGACATCGTACAGGCTCAGGACTATCGCTTAACGTTCCATCCGAAGGACGGCTTGCTTAACTTTATTTTCAGTAAGCAAGCGCGCATGCCTCTGAGCTACCGGCGCGCTCTTCTGTTTGTGAATGACCCCACATGTTGTATACATACTAAAGGCTATCTGATGGCTTGCAGGTGGAGTTGACCAGATTTAAGCCCTCCGAGACATCTACACCTGAAATTTGCATTAGACATGAGAGGATTGACATCTGGCTGGCTGGTGGTAGGTATGTCTGCGTTTTTCTGCATCTGTCAAATATCCTACAGAAACTTATGAAGGTATAGATCAGAGGTAGGCAACCTTTTTGCAATGCAGGCCGCAAAATAAAATTAGATAAATAAGCACCAAGGCCTGCAATAAGCATCAAGGCGCAAATTGCAACAAAGAAAGTTGTATAGGTGAATCACCTGTAAGGTACTTCCCCACAACGAACTAATCAATTAATATTCGCTCTCCCTCCAAAGCCACCGACCGTTTGCACAATATTCCACAGTTAACTTGCATTGGGGCTCCTGAATCATCATACTGAATGTTGTGTTGATAAATTTGTTACATCGAGACTTTTTGATTTGACCCCCTCAACCCTTCCTTTCCTTCGGCCGATATCGCTGAAATTTGACGGGTTATGATTGGGTTCTGATTTTATATAGGAAATTTCATGTGGATACAGTCATTACAACGGAAGTTATTAGAGTTTCTGAGTTAAGCCCATCCCCCTCTTTGGTCGATTTGGCTGGAAATCGGTAGGTATTGTTTTAATGAAGTTTTGGTCATTCATAAAATATTTCATTCTATCGTCAGTTATTAGTGTTTTTATGTTAAGCGTCCCCTAATCCCTCCCTTCCATTTTGCTGAAAAACAATAGGTGTCGTCGTTAGAGTGTTCTGGATGCACATATAAAATTTCGTGTCGATACATTCATTCTATCAGGAGTTATCGTATTCACTAACAGACACAGGCATATAACATTTTTTTTTATTTTTGGAATCTAGAGGTCGGAAAACTTGAAATTTTCTTGAAAACTCCGCATTGAATTTTTGACCGATTACACAACTTCCGTAGCTGGCAAAGTAAAAACAGGTCAGACCATGGCCGGGAACGATTTCATTTGTTGACCAAATTTCAAATTGGAAAGGAACAGAATAAACACACAACAGAAACTTATTACTAAATATAACAACATATTCAGTTAACCAGAGGAGGGTAGCCCTCAAGTAGGGGCTAACTAGCCCTGAGGGCTAACTTCGTCCCAATAAACTTCAGGATTACACTAAATAACGCTATGATTATTTTTCAGATGCTCGCTGAACAAAGTGAATGTGATGACAGTTCCTACTCACGACGACAAGTGTTAAGACTGCACTCGTTGATGGTCAATCTCCTCCTACTTGTGAAGTACTTCACAACATGTTAATTTATAATTTGTAAGTGCAACGTTATTAAAGGAAGCAAGTACTTTCTCAAAAAATTGTATTTCAAAAATGTTTTGCGGGAGAAACAAAAGGCAGACTGTTGGAACAATTGTAAACGACAGATCTACCCAGGGTATTATATTGTTCGTTCTTTGGCATTTCATTGCCTGAATATTAACTGTCAAAATGTACATAACTGCAGTTATGGCCCATATAAAGCAACCCATTTCTAAAGAAAGAGTCGGCGGTGAATCACCGGCTATGCACTGACTCACCAAGAGTTAATCAATTAAGTTTACGCTCTCCCTCCAAAGCCAATCGACCGTTTAGGCTAAAACTCAATATTTGACTTCCACAGTGGCTTGTGAATTAAATGTTGTGGCGATACATTCATTACAACGGCAGTTATTAGAGTTGTTGTGTTAAGCCTCCTCTCTCTCTTCGCCCCATCTGGCTGAAGACAATAGATGTCATCCTTAGATGGTTCTGGATACACAACATTTTATGTCGAAACCTTCATTCTATCGGCAGTTATCGAGGTCACAGACGAGGCCACTGAAGAAGTAAAAAATGTAATATCCATTTTCAGAGTTAGCTTTGTTGCTGTATTTCCTTTAATATTGCCAGCTTTATAGGTATGGGCTCTATAGGTATGGGCTCTATAGGTATGGGCTCTAACTGCAATTTTGTAAATGTAGACTAAATATACACTTAATCCTACACATGTGTCGCATCCTGGTCTCAGGTTTACACCAAAAGTTAATTATTTCACAAAACCGTTTTTTTTTTTTTTTTAAATCCACTATAAATCAGTAACCAGGGAGTGTCACCACTGGGTGATTTCTCCCCTCTTGACATTTTGACATTGCCATTATCTCTCTACTAGCACATTTGCTTGTATTTATTTTTATACAGTTGTAAATATCTATTTGTAAATTTAAAAAAAACACTGAAAATCATATTTAATAATAAATAATTATAATAGTTTTGTATTTTAAAAAAACAAACTTTTGTCTGGATATTAACAAAGAAATGGCATTATTTGACTTCGTTTGGTACATCCAAGTTTGAAGTGTAATTCATAACAATATATTTATTTTTATTAAACACAGTTTCATTATAAAATAAACTTGAAATTGAGTACCTCAACCCCCCCCCCCCCCCCCTTATTATTATTAATGTTTAACTCAATAATATAAATTATAGTAAATTGTTGGATTTTTTTTTCTTCAACTTTCTAACTCTTATTTTCTTTTTTTTTAAATTAACTTTATTTTCCGTTCCGTTTGTGTTTAAAGATACTTTATGTTTTTCAACTTATTGTGCCTATTCCTGTTTTTGTGAATTTTATGAACCAAATCTTGGTAAAGCACTTGTTAAATAAAATAGGGCTAATAAAGAACTGACCCTCTTCTGAAATGTCTTCCCTCTTTATCCACAAGGTACAGGTTTCAAGACCTCATTTTGTACATTTATATGTTATATTATTATTATATATTTAACCTTTTTGTTTTAAATATACTTTCAAGTTTTATTAATTTTTCTATATTCCCTGAGATTATTTTATTCACAGTATATCCTCTTGACAAATGCTATGGTTGTGTGTCACACCAACTAACTCTGAAATGTAATGCAGGCCTCAACCTCAAGTTTCTATTTTTCTCGTCAAACCAAAAACTTCTCTGTTTTCTTCCAACATTAAAAACCACCAAAGTTTGGAATTTTTGAAAAAGAATAATAACTTTTGAAAAGGTTTTTTTTTATAATGAACACACTGATTGTTGTTCAGAAATGTTCTACTTACATCAAACTTACCAACCCATCACACTGCATGTTGGAGTTGACTGAAGAACCACATTAGAGGAGGTTTGGCTACAAACCACCTGTTATTGTGGCCACCATACATAACTATTCCACCAGGTAAGGTGGTCTGTCTTCTCCGTAGGACCCTGAAATAGTGCAACAGAAATATTCCAGGAAATTCATATAATAAGGTCGTGATGGTCGTGGTTCATCATGTAGTTTCTAGAATTTAAAACTAGTTGTTTCCTTAACAATTTAGCTACCCCCCAGATTGCTACGGGCCACGTCCGGTGAGATCACACTTTTTAGTTACATTAACGCATCCATCTGGCCAACTTGAACTTGCGCACAGCCAGTCTTAGTTCACACAAATGTGTGAGGCATCAATCTGGCCAACTTGTAGAACTTGCGCATAGCCTGTCTTAGTTCACATAAATGTGTGAGGCATCAATCTGGCCAACTTGTAGAACTTGCGCATAGCCTGTCTTAGTTCACATAAATGTGTGAGGCATCAATCTGGCCAACTTGTAGAACTTGCGCATAGCCTGTCTTAGTTCACATAAATGTGTGAGGCATCAACCTGGCCAACTTGTAGAACTTTCGCGCAGTCTGTCTTAGTTCACATAAATGTGTGAGGCATCAATCTGGCCAACTTGTAGAACTTGCGCACAGCCTTTCTTAGTTCACATAAATGTGTGAGGCATCAATCTGGCCAACTTGAAGAACTTGCGCACAGCCTGTCTTAGTTCACACAAATGTGTGAGGCATCAATCTGGCCAACTTGAAGAACTTGCGCACAGCCTGTCTTAGTTCACATAAATGTGTGAGGCATCAATCTGGCCAACTTGTAGAACTTGCGCACAGCCTGTCTTAGTTTTCAATGGATTTTCCCGTTTCAAGGTCCCAAAACGTTGACCATTTTCCCGAAGATGACGAATGTGTTATTAGAACTTTGTGAGGGCTTTAACTCAGAAATGATTGCAACCAGAGAAGAATGTCACAAATGCTAACTTGGATCTGAACGTTTTGGTTGATATCAAAGGAAACTTCGAGACCACTTGACTTCAGGAACTAAGTACATTTTACAAAATACCGTGTATATACCATACATTAACTAAACAAAACTCTCTTCAAATAAATGTTCTATGGAAAACTAAAAGAGACTTTTTATGTGAAAGACGGTATTTCACAGGTCGATCGGCTTGCGAGATTCATATCGAATAACTTTCTGAAATGTAATTATGAAACACATATTTTTAAACGTTTCCATGATTGACCAAAAATTGTTTCTTATCAAAAATGTTCGCTATTAAATTTGGAATGGCCAAAGTGTACTCAGATTTGAGATAGGACCAATGTTACAGCGCCTCAAATAATGGAAAATAAATTTCCTTAGAAAATGTTCCAAAGTAATAATTAAGTAGTAACCCATAACAAGGCCCTATAACAATAACCTTAATATTAGTTGTTGTTTTTATTAAGGGGGATAAAAAAATAAAGAAAAAATATACACTCCACAAAAAAACCGGCGCACTCTGAAAATTTCATTTTTTGTTGTAGGTATTCTGTTTTATTGGATCAAATATAGTATAGTGCAGCAAATTTCATATGGAATTAGGAAAAAAAAATTAAAATGCTTAGAAAATAAAGGAATTTATTTTTTTAATAAAATGAATGAAAAAAAAAAAACAGTTTATAAAAATAAAATGTTGCTTATATCTTTTTACATTTTCGTAACACATTTGTTGTTAATACTTTAATGTACCGCCTGAAGAGCTTCTAGCCTCCTTGGCATACTCCTTATGAGGTTTTTGAGGGTGATCTGGGGTATGTCCTCCCAGGTGTCTACCAGAGCAATTCTTGGGAGGGTCATGAAATGGCCATTGAAAAATCGATCTAGCGTTCTCGTACGATTACAATACTTTCTTATACAGATAAGAAAGTAGAAGCTAAAATATATAGAAATTAAATGTTTTTTTTGTAAAATTTAACTGAATTACGAGTAAAATTGAGAAAATATATAAGTATTGCGTTAGGTAATATTTTTCAATAGCCCCCTCTGTTGGGGTTACTTTATGTATATGAAGGTGCCGTTAGTTGGGGAGCCCCGCAATGGGGAACATGACGCTGGACACCTCTCTATGACATACAAGTCTGGTTCTCAGTGCCTCCTATATCCTCCCAGTCCGGTCGCTCTCCCCTCTCTGCTAGTTTAGCACACTGTCACCTCACCTTTATATTAATGCAATATGAGAAACAAGGACATGAAACACTGAGCACACAAATAACATCTCTCAGTTCACCGTCCGCGTCCCCCTGCAATATACGATAGTAGTGACCCTCTCCTCTTCAAGGGCTGCCCTTATTAGCATCTTACTCAAGAGCATGTGTACCCCAAATTTTTATTTATGCCTATGAGGACGGGTAAATGACACACAACTTCTACAACCTAAAAATCATTGAAATTTTCAATTTTGAAAAAGGACTCAACTCAGAAAAATAGTAAAATTTGATAGTTGACTGAACTACGACTTGTAGTTATCAATACCGATATTTTAACTAATATTTCATAGTAAATTCATGTACTATTTATTAGTAGTATGATTTCTACTATTTAATCATAGTACAATTAAATATTTACTATTACCATAATAATAATTACCATTTTTTAACTGTAAATCGTAGTAACTGCTACTAATTCCTTTCATTAACTGATAATATTTCCATAAGTAAGATGTAACATTACAATTACATATTGATAGCTGTAAGAATTATGTAATAATTGTTAAATTTACTTTTTTTAATTTTTATTATTAGTAGGTACTCTTTCTTTACTTTATACTCTTGTTATTGATTACTACATAATATTTGTAAATTATAAGTAAACTTAACTAATATTCTACAAAGAATATTATTGAAAGTTTAATGAATAATAAACAAGAAAAATTAATAACTAGAACGAATTTTTCGGAAAAATGAAAATATTAAATAACTAGTAGTATTTAAAGAATTACAAACATTTTTATAAGCAAAATGACAAAGAATTACAAACATTTTTATAAGCAAAATGACAAAGAATTACAAACATTTTTATAAGCAAAATGACAAAGAATTACAAACATTTTTATAAGCAAAATGACAAAGAATTACAAACATTTTTATAAGCAAAATGACAAAGAATTACAAACATTTTTATAAGCAAAATGACAAAGAATTACAAACATTTTTATAAGCAAAATGACAAAGAATTACAATTCTTATAAAAGTTTATAGTAGCTAATAGTACTATAAAAATACTTAAAAAATTATTTATCGAAAATGATGATCAGAGGGCACAAAATATTTGTGTTTGGCACAAAGATGAAAAGTACGTGTGTCAAGTGATTTTAAAGAATTCAATTTTATAAATTATCTTTTCTAATTGTATTTCATAAGCTTCATTGATAGCTCATTGCTTGAAATAGTAAAACTTAATGTAACAAGAAAAACAAAACCATTTTTATTGAGATCAGTCCTCTCTGGTTTGAGATCAGTCCTCTCTGGTTTGAGATCAGTCCTCTCTGGTTTCCTAAATAAAATATATTTTCATTTATAGCAAATTGTGGGAAAATATCTTCTTTTAATCTTATTTGGAAGCATTCAGGTGAATATGATATGTTTTAAAGTTCAATGAAATAACTTTCAGAGGCAAGATACTTTATCACAGTGAGGGGAGTTTTAGTTAGCTTTTCGTTAAAGTCAATAAATGACTCAAACTTATATTTATTACATAAAAAGTCTGAAAAATGTAACTGATATCTACAAGCTACGATCGATTTTTTCTGTTACAAGTAGTCATTGCAATGACTGTTGCAGTTTTATGCTTTCTTCAAATCTCATCGTCCACATATGACGAAGTGGACCAATTTATTTCATAATGCAACAATAGTGTAGCATTAAATGATGCTTAATGCACACTTCCACATAATTGTAATTCGGAGTTGCCTGGATCCTGGCGGTGCAAGTGTCTCAAAAGCAATTTAAAAATAAAATAAAAACAATTCTCTAGAATATTCAATGTTTTCGAGCTGTCATTCCTGTTTTTGTCTTGTCAAATGTCTTCTTTAAATGTCAAAATGAATTTTAAAATATGGTTTCATCTAACACTTCGTTCAGAATTTGTCAAACATTTTTATTTCATAAAATTAGCAAAACTAACTGGTTCTGGAGTTGTTTGGTGTGTTCTGTTCAGGGAGTTGGCTCAGTTCATTATCAACATTGCAAAAAATATAATAAGAAGAAGAAATGAAATATAGATTCTCAGAGGGAACTTGTTTAAAATAAATATGTTGTTCATTTAAATTAGTATATTATAGTTAGCTACCTTCCTGAGGCTGTATAATTATTATTATTGTATTATTATAATTAGATTAAAGCAGCCACAACATGGCTTGGTAGTTAATGTCGGGAGGAGAGCCTCTGTTTAAATCAGCTCCAGTCTGTGTCCTCCCTCCTATTGAAACACCGAGAGAACTGCAAATATTTATAGTTTGATTTGAAGTTAACTGCTAGTAGAAGAAACGAAAAATATATACAATGTATATTATACATATTCATTTTCTCATTCATCCATTCGAGAAATATAACCCCTCGAGGGCGCCGGTAGCTCAGTGGTATGCGTGCTTGCTTACTGAGTTCAACAACGCTATACTTAGACTTTTTATCTGGGAGTTGAAGAACCCTTGAGCACGCCTTTCTTCAGATGGGACGTTAAGCGATGATCCCGAGCATCTACGATGTCAGGTACTCGTTAAAGACCCAGAGCGCTTTGGTAGTAGGCGATATGACCTCGAATTTAAAAGCCCGAGCTTGAGTCACAGTTCCAAGTCAGGTTTCAAACTATCTATAATTTACAAATTGAGAGTGTGTGATTTTTACTTTTTGTAAAGGAATAAGTGAGGCACTGATACAACTACACTTCCATGAAAGTATTTAAAAAATCAAAAAATCATATTATTGTCAAAAATTTTAGTTTTTAGAGTATCTCGTATTTATTTATATATGAAAAAAATAATTTAAAAATGGGGAAGCCCTAACATATTTTTATCTTGATACATCTCCCACTGATAGGTACCTGTTAAATGAGGAGTCAGTTCGATGGCACTGGGTAAAATGGCTTAATTGAGGATGCAGACACACCCAAGTAAGATCATGGAAGGGATCCGTGGACCACAATAGAAGACAGACATAAATAACAATATTGTTGGCTTGATGGTATATTAACATAAATGGTATAAATATAATGACAATTAAATTAATAGTAACTAGTTAGTTATTACGTCTCATGCCCTGATGCCTATTGCCTACTACCAGAGCGCTCTTTCGTAATTCTAGTGAAAATGAGCCCGACTCTACGATGCGACTCTTAAATTTTGCCTACCTTAAATTTTTATTCACCTAGGGTGTGAGTCTTTAACGAGTACCTGACATCGTATAGGCTCACGACCATCTCTTAACGTCACCTCCGAAGGCCGGCGTGCTCAAGTTTTCTTCATCTCCCAGATAAAAAACGTGAGGACCTCGGCCCCTACATTAATAGTAATATTCTAGATTACAAGATAATTCTTGGTAATGAAGGACGATGTAAGTGGAAATATCTGAATCATTTCATCCGATGTCAGATACATACATTTGGTATTACTGCGTGTTGACTTGGAGGAAGGCTGTCTGAAAGATACCGATTCTACCTAAAGAAGCAAATATGAAGAAGGACCTAATATGTTATACATATTATGTTGGAGTGGTTTCGGAACAGTGTTTAGAGGCTTATATTGTTGACTATAAGAATGTCTATGGGGCAGTTCCGGTGGGATGATTATGTCGTTGTGGGAGCAGCCGCTGTGGTTATGATGGATCAGCTGGCTAGAGGGTGAATGGAGGTCCACTATGGGGTAGGTTGGCAACCCTGGGAACTCGCCCCCGGAGTGGCCCGAGGATCCAGCCGTCTGAGTTCTCAGTAGCGTCATCATTAGATTGAACTCAACATCAGCCAATTTCGGGACCACTTTAAAAATCTGAAAATAAAAAAAAATTCAGAATTTTTCTACTTTTATATCAGATTACAAAATGCCATTTATTGAGGTTTGAGGAGACTCATGCCCAGGCTTTAACTAGGAAGCTATATAGCCTACTACCTGAGGTTATTTCGCTAGCCAGGTTTAGTTGGGGCCAGGGTCTCTTACGAGTACCTGACTCGTGGCCATCGCTTAAAGCTCATCCGAAGGATGGTGTGCTGAAGGTTTATTTACCTCCCGGATTGAAAAATCGTCTAGTTTTTTTATATTTTTTTTTAAAATATGAAATACGATTTTTTTGCAGGTCATTTTTGAGCTCTGAAGTAGCAAGCAACGCCCCCATTGATTGAACCAGATTGAACTCAACTAATGTTAGAGATGTTTTCGCCAGAGATCTTGTGGAAGTTCATTGTAAATACTACTGAATAATACACGCTGGTTAGAGCTGCGAAATATATTGAGTCTTTTATATAAATATAGGGGGATTTTTGTCTCGTTCTAAGTGGTTTATTGAGTACTATCAACTAATGTTAATCTTGATTGCATTTTAAATTGATGAAAACTGATTTATTTTTTTCTGTAAAGTTTGAACTTCGGCGCTGATACCAGGAAGGTTCATATTAGATTAGATGCTAAGAGGGTTTACCTTTGAGTTGTGCCACAAAATGTTTCCAGCTTTGAGCTTTGTAAAGATGCGGCGTAACCTAACTTTAGAAACGGTCCAATCAATACATCGTTCACATGAAAAAAAAAAAAAAAAAAAAAAATGAAGGCAATGAGGGTAGGGCCTGGATCAGATACACTTGAAAGCAGTTTAGGAGTGAAATCGGGAAGGGCAGGAGTCGGCGGGGGTCTGGGAAGTAGTTTGGGAGTGTAGTGCTGAGAGCGGCTCCCTGGGGCGCCACTGTTGTACCCGCCAACTCAGTCGTACCAACTACCACCCTCACACAACACCATCTCCAGGGGCACATTATAAACAATAATTGTTTGCCTTTTTTTAAATATATTTTCTTCTCAACTAACTGTTGTATCTTGCCTTGCCACATTTCACAGTTTTCTTCTCAACTAACTGTTGTATCTTGCCTTGCCACATTTCACAGTTTTCCCTAGCAAATAAAGATATTTAAAATGAATATGATACGCTACGCACTGTTTCTGTAAATTGCATTGTTTTTCATCCCTTCGTTTTTAATGTTCTTCGGCATACTCATTTTATTTCATGCAGATCCATCCCTTAGATATAGTGAAAGTATCCTCTATTCACGTTAAGCCCTACTCTCTTGGTAGTGTAGCTCGGAGAGAGAGGATATCGTCTTAGCGTAGTGGCTAACTGGATGGGCCACTGCTTCTTCAGGAGACTTTCCAGTCATTCAAACTTTAAGATTTGTTTGTTTTTGTGGCGCCCCCCACAAGCGCGAACCATACCTCCACATCCACCGACCTGAAAGTTGGTAACTTTATCTCTCTCACTGGTTGGCTCGTCTCCGTCAGGCTGACTTCTAGTTCCTCCCGCTTACGTCTTGTCATCACGTCGAGGTCACCAATTTAGCGGTTGTGAAAGCTAATAAACTTCAGTTTTTAAAATATTTTTTATTAACGAGAAGCAACTCACACTAACTACGTGACATGTATATTGATTGTCTTTTCTAAAAACATATGTATTTAAATTACATGGAAATAAATGTTATCGATTATTCATTAATTCAAAATAATAAAACGAATAAATAAAACAAATAAATAAGACATGTGGGGGGCGCCACACCCTTCGCTCAACTTCACAACCTTGCACATCCAGGAATCAAGGCTTCGATAAGACTGGTGCAGGAACGCTTCGTGTGGTCAATTTGAAGAAAGACTGTGCGGAGTGGGCAAGACGATGCCCAGCCTGTCAGCTGGCAAAAATACACAGCGGGCAAAAATACACAGCGGGCAAAAATACACAGCGGGCACACTGAGGCCCCTTTGGTTGAATTTCCACCTCCCGACGATCGGTTCCGACATGCCGTCCTCGCAGGGCCACCGCTATTGTCTAACCTGCGTAGACCGATTTACGAGGTGGCCAGAAGCTCTTCCCATGGACTTCGCTGATGCGGAGATCGCCGCGAGTACATTTTACGCTGGCTGGGTATCTCGCTTCGGCGTGCCAGACCGGATAACTACTGATCAAGGTCGCCAGTTTGAGTGATATCGGCTCTCGGTCGGCTGCTGGGAACGAAGAGAATTAGAACCACTGCTTACCATCCGCAAGCTAACGGTTTAGTTGAGAGGTGGCACAGAACCCTGAAGGCGGCGGTCAGGTGTCATGATAACCCTAGCTGGACCAAGGTGTTGCCTACGGTACTGCTAGGCCTGAGAGCGGCGCTGCACGAGGACATGGGCGCCTCGGTGGCAGAGTACACGTATGGAGCAACCCTTCGCCTACCTGGAGAGATGATAGCAGAAGCTCCAGCTGATCGAGAGCCGATTCCAGATTACGATTACGTCGCACAACTCCGCCAGACGATGATCAAGTTGCGACCAGCACTGGCCAGCCACCACCGTAGTCTTCGTCAGACCTACATTCCGAAAGATCTGCAGAACTGCTCGCACGTATTCCTCCGAGACGATGCCGTGAAAGCACCACTCCAGGCCCCTTACGACGGTCCCTTCGAGGTGCTGCATCGCCGGAGGAACACTTACACCATCAGCCGAGCGGGGAAAGCGGTGACTGTGGCCGTCGATAGAATAAAACCGGCCTATCTCTACCAGGCCGACCATGGCTGACGCTGGAGGGGGAGTGGTGTGGCGCCCTCACATGTCTTATTTATTTGTTTTATTTATTCGTTTTATTATTTTGAATTAATGAATAATCGATAACATTTATTTCCATGTAATTTAAAAACATATGTTTTAAGAAAAGACAATCAATATACATGTTTTTTTTTTTTTTTTTTTTTTTTTTTTTTTGCCCTTATGTACGATGCATATCAGCCATGACTCTTATTAATGGTGTTTTACCTAATTATTTACGACATCCATGGCCCCGGGAGGAAGTTTTATCTACGAAATAAAACTCACTCCCGGACGGGATTCGAACCCGCAAACCAAGGTGAATATACATGTTATGTAGTTAGTTTGAGTTGCTTCTCGTTAATAAAAAATAATTTAAAAACTGAAGTTTATAAGCCTTCATAACCGCTAAACTTTGTTTGCCAAGTTGAGTTAATTTTAAAGATAGAAAATGGGAGGGCAGCAGAAGTTAGAAAGCTGTTCTTTTCTGCTCAAGCTGGGAATACGTACCCAAGGACCAACATACATTCATATGAGTTGTTGGGTTATTGGTAACCATTGCTAGTAACCAGGAGCGGATCTATAGTAGAGGGAGGAAAGATATAGGATGTAATAACCTCTCTCCCCCGCCTCCAAGTTGTTGTAGGCATCCTGGAGTATAAACTGAAGGATGGCATTGGTATAGTAGGCAGACACGCTACCCATCCAACGACCCCCAGTCTAACGGTTCAACAACAGTTTGCATAATGTCTGCCCAGCTATAGTCTCCTGTCAGTGCTGGCCCATATAATCTCTATTTACCTGGCTGGCGGGTGGGAGGAGTCACTCCCATGACGGAGAGAGGCGCGTGCCCTCTGATGCAACCAGTCACAATGCACCTCATCACTGCACCAGATGATCCGTCATCTCGGTCAGACAGACAACACATGTTCTGGATGGGACTACAGGGAGGCCCTCCATTCACAGAGTAGGCAGCCTCCAGTCTAAAGATTGCCTCTTCAGATCACGTCCATAAATGTAGATCCTCAATTACATAAGTCGTTATAAAACAGTTTCTATAAAAACGGTCAGAGCGGCTAAACAGTTCCATTTGAAAAACCAGGTTGAGCTGTCAGAACAGCATCGAGTCTAATAAATACAGAAAAATAAATAAAACTTCATACCATAGGAAACATTTCAAATGAGTGACGGTAAAACAGTTCTCATAGAAAAAGAAGCAGTTGAAGAAATAAATAAATACTTCGTAACACCACCAATATCCATATGTATAATCAATTGATATTTTTGATAAAGTCAGTACACCGAACGCTAAATCTATGTTTCTGTTTCCAGCAATGAGTAAGGAACATCCATGATATGAAAAATAAAGCATGGAATGACACAAACTAACTCAAATAAAAAATATTTCCGAAAATATGGCAGACTCTTACTAAAGTTATTAATCTGGGTTTTGAATCAAGTTGCCTTCTTAACTCACGAAAATTTGAGAATGAAGCCACTATTCAAAATAGGTGATAGGCTATTGTCGAAAAATTATAGACCGATCTTATTGCTCCCAACAATAATTGTTATAAATTATTTATAAAACTGTTGAGAAAATAACTTTTAAGAGGCTTATTAAATTGTTGTAATTCAACAATCTTCACCCCCCTTCCCAACCCTTCCCCCGGAAAGATGTTCCAAATATGAGGGGGATGCGATGAAGTTGAGGAAGGGTGTGTTGGGAGGTGTCTTGGCCTGGGGCCAGGAGATCCTTATTAGGCCGAATTGGGGGCCGCCCCGCCCTCCTCAATAGACTTAACTGGCAGGTCAGCCCCTATCAGTCCTCTCTCGCTAAGTACAATCTCATCTTCTCCACAATCTATACAACCGGTCTATTTTCAAAATTAACATGTGTTGTTTGTTTTTATGACTCAGGTCCTAGTTTTCAAATAAATAAAACAAACTTATTTTTTGAAATATTATCTATTCCACAATTATAAATAAACTAAGACGGTTATAAAACGGTTCCAGACCCGCCCTCGGGTCCACCAAATAAAGATATTGTAGGTTTAGAGGAAGAGCAGAAACTTACGTGAGATTCGGGGGGTAGCCTCAAATTCAGAGATCGATGGACCCTGAAAAGAGCAAAAAAAGAAGATAAGGTCCAACATACCTATATATAGATCAAAGGTTTAGAGGAAGAGAGGAAACTTACGTGAGATTCGGGGGGTAGCCTCAAATTCAGAGATCGATGGACCCTGAAAAGAGCAAAAAAAGAAGATAAGGGTCCAACATACCTATATATAGATCAAAGGTTTAGAGGAAGAGAGGAAACTTACGTATGGACTCGGATCCATGCATGGTTCTAGACCTGGACCTAGATCCACGGTTAGAAGAAAAGCCAGCAACCGGATAGCCTGATACATTACCATAAGTAAAGATAAAAAAAATATTGTCGATCTTAAGGAGCGGATTTCTTATATTTTTTGAAAAACACTTTAAAACAGCAATGTCAGTGAGAACCGTCAACCAGATAGCCAGATACATTATCATAAGTAAAGATTAAGAATGTTTGCTCTTTTGAGGTTGTTTCGATCTCTGATTTTGAGGCTAAACCCCGACTCACAGATAAGTTTCAGCTCTCCTACTAAACCTTTGATCTCTTTATTTGGTGGGACCCTTACCTTCTGTTATTGCTTTATTGAGGGTCCGTTGATCTCCGAATAAGAAAACTTTCCCCTCTGCCTCCAAACATGGTTCTAGACCCGGACTCGTGTCCATTAAATCGTAACGCATGGCAACGAATTTATAAATATATTTTTTTTTAAACAATAAAAAATAAAATTTATTTGATGTGGCTATAACAGGACTTTCTTGGAAATTATTGGGTATAAGAAATTCATTCTCACAATTACGCCGTACAATGAAACAAACCGCTGACGCCAATTATTTTCATATATCCTGCAACGCCAGTCTGGGGGGGGGGGGGGGGGGGGGGTAAGGAAGTGCTCTCATGGAACCTTGACATGTTTAGTTTATTGATCATTATTATAGAGTAGTAAATATGAGACGGAACAAAGTGGGGGCCTGGGGCACACCCCCTGTACTCTGAGTATAATAGACAGGTTATTCACGGATTGGCCAACACTGATCCATAGTTATGTGTCTTGGGAAGAGCCCCCCTTGGAGATTTCCAGATGAGATAGGCTGCTTCCAGGTTCCCTGATTAAAGGCATCTATCTCATTGTCCCTCCCTTATCTCCACCTCACCTCCTCAACAGACAGACAGACAAACAGACTAATTATTCCAAAACAGAGGTCTCTTTCAATTAGCCCCCTCCCCCTCCCTCTTCCGACAATCGTTCAGTCAATATTGAACCAACTTCCCCCCAAAGACTCTCTCTCTGTTTTTGTAACCTAATCCCTATCTCAGATCTTTTGCTTTTCCAAATCCGTTCACAAGGGAAAGTAAACTGGATCCAAGGCTGCGATCCTAGGTTACTATCCGATGTGCATTCCAGAAGAAAATACGAGTTATTTGATCATGTGATGTTGTGTTCAATGAAAATTTTATGGAGCATAAAACTAAAGTGTAATCAGTGAAAATATGAACATTTAAATATGAACCTGTTGAATAATTAATTGAGGATAGCAGAGGAATGGAATATAAGCCTGGAGAAGATGAAGCGGAGAAGTTTAATGTGTGAACCAATGAAGTAATCGACCTGAAGTAATTGAAAGTAGTATGAAATAACTGAGGACAAGAAAAGTGACACCACTACGAACTATGGTGGTGTCAATGGGAACAGCTCTTTTGGAAATATGTGATGAATATATTGTAGCATGTCTACCCTATAGATAATGCTCAGAACTGGCGATGTCTACGAGAGGATCGCGATCGCTAGGAGCAAAGTATGGGTTGTGTGGTGTTGAATAAACGAGAATTGCATTTGGAAGAGAATGCTCGGAACCAATGATGCCTGCGAGAGAATCGCGATCGCTGGGAGCGGAAAATAAAGAATAATAGAGACACAATGGAAAGGAAGCCAAGATAATTGTCTACATCCGGTGTATAAGGAATAAGCAGTAAAGGTTTTTTTTCTTACTCCAGGTTTTCACACAACTAGAGGCAGATGTTAATTGGTAATATGCGATTGGCTGGAAATAAAATGGGCGGAGTCCGACGACGAATCAAGTCTCGAGAACTGTCCCCTACCACGGTCGGATATCGGAAGCCACTCCCCGTTTTACTCATTCTTCGTTCATATCTTGGTGGATCACCACGTTCCTCTCTTTGTAAAGCCTAGTTTCAGTATGTGAAAGTACTTTCTTCGTTCATGTCTTGGCTGGTCACCACGTTCTTTTTATATTGTACAGTTGAGTTTAAATATGTCAATTAACTTTCTTTGCTCATGTCTTGGTGGATCACCACGTATCTTTTCTATAAGTAAAGTTTAGTTTGAATATGTGAAATTACTAACAGTCTTCGTTCATGTCTTGGGTGATCACCACGTATCTTTTCTATAAGTAATATCAGTTTGAATATGTGAATTAGTCGTAGAGACACACTTTGATTTTGGACGGTGCAAAGTCAGTGGGGGTGTAACTTCTGGTGTGCCCTCGAAACTACGCAGATCTTCAGGGACTATGTGAATAGACGATTTCTACGGGAAGTCCAGAAAGGGTGATCACGCCGTCATTCGCCATGGATATCGTATCGAGGTACCCCGTAATTAAGTTATAATTCAGTCGTTCAGACACACGGCCAAATTATATATATATTCAATTGTTGTTTTGTAAATATGTTCTCATTAAAATAAATATGTTAAAGTTATAGGTTTGATTCATTTCATTCCCCCCCCCCCCCCCCCCCCCCCCCCACTCATGCTTCTTCTGGTTGACAACAGTAATTAATTATTGTTAATTACTGATGTCAACTAACCGTTAGGATCTTGTAACCGTTCTTCCCGTGGGAGTGCTTTCAGCTATTCAGGCATTGTTTAATTAAAGTCGCGATTTAAATAATTTTCAAATTTAATAATTTTTCGATCTCAATTTTATTTATTTTATTAATTACGTGATTTGCACTCACACGAGAGGGAGAGATGGTTATTAATTGGCGCCCGAACAGGGACTTGATTTGTTTATTAATTATGCCAATTACTATAATTAATGAACCCCACTAATCGGTCCCTTATTAATTAATTAATTTTTAAAAAAAAAAAAAAATTTTTTTTTTTGCTTTTTAACGTAGATTCCAGCCTATTGGGCTAAAATGTTATATTTTCACTTAAAGTCGGTATTTAGAATCAAAACTGAAGAAGGATGGGTGAGGGTAGGGACAATGAATGACATCATTTATTGAAATAATTTTATTTTTTTTTGTTTTTGATTTTTTTTTTTTATGTAGATTTAGTAGGCATTTATTTTACATATTATAACTATTGTTGTATTGTGATGCCATCTGACAGGTCACCATAGAAATTAGGTTAGCACCAGACCTCCCGTATAATTCATTTAATTGTTTTGATATATATTTCTTATCAGAATGGAAGGGAAAGGGAAGTCGGACTTAGAGCCGATACAGACACGGTCTAGGAAAACTATCCGTACGCCCCCGGAGTCCCCGGTAGAAAATCCTAAATTTGACCTAGAGGCGATGTTTAAGGCCATGCAGGAACAGATGGGAAACTTGGGAAAGGATTTAAAAGCGGACATGCAGGAACAGATTTCGGGACTAGGACAACAGGGAAAGGCCATGCAGGAACAGATAGGACAGCAGACTTCGGAGATAAAGGAACAAATTTCGGCAATGGCAAATAATATCGAATCCATTAAACGTAATATGGGTACCGTACAATCTGAATCTAGGCAGGACAATTCAGAAGGGAGATATGACAAACATGTTTCTAAAGTTAGGGACATGGTAGGTGTCAGTTATCATGAAGTTACAGGTGGGATCGTGTCAGAAACACAGCATCTAGATAAGGAGGTCGAAGAAATAAATTCGAACCAAAATATTATTAGTACCGATTGTGAGAAGAGATTCGCCGATATCTCGAAGAGAATAGATACTGTTTCGGGTCAAACTCAGATCTCAACCCCAAAACAAGATGACCGAATGACATTTACCGTACCCGAAGGACATAGGAATTGGCCTACGAACCAGACTTTTGCTCGCGAACAGCCTAGCAATGTCACCTTCCAAGATGTCTACGTGAAAAATTACGAACGTGGTGAGGTGGCGTTACGTAATAGCGTTTTGGATTTGCCCAACCATTTTGTATTTAAATTCTTACTATTCTGGGAAGGACCTTACCAGATTTTGGAGAGGAAGGGTCCTCAAACATTTATTTTAGGACATCTCGGCAGCGACATAGAAGGAGGAATATTTTATATGACCTCACAGAAGCCGTGTATTAGCGAATAGATTTACAAGCAGGCTAGAGAAGCGCTAGGGCTCTCTTTGAGATTAACGATCTTACTTCAGCCGAGTTAGGGGGGCGATTATTGCAGACGAGATCGCGGCCCTAGAGTCAGGGAAGAGATTTGTGACGTCTCTATGGGTGTCCATCCCCAGCTATCCCAGGAACAGTTAGACAAAGTCACACACACATAAAACAGACACTATTCTTTATTATTTGGGAATTATTTATTATTTTACACTAACGGCCAACACCTCATTATACAACAACACACAAAGAATCACACATACACATTTATTGGGGACACGGGAATTATTATTTAGTTATTTTTTTTTTGTAAATAGAATAAGGCAGACGGGGACATTCTGGCACTCCCCTGGGGCTTAACATCGAGCATACCCCCCTTAGTCGAGCTCAAGATTCCAAAGTGAATCGCCAGGTTGTAGATATAATTTTAGATAATAAGTTAGTATTAGTTGTTTTATATAAATTTAGTAATAGGGCATTTTTTTTTTTTAATAGTAGGTAGGTAATTTAGATAATAAGTTAGGAAAGTTTATTTTTGTTCATATATTTAGTAAGAGTATTTTTTTTTAATAGTATTAGCAATTTTTTTTTTATGATGGGATAATTTAATTTAGGTAATGGTGTCATTTTAATTTAACGTAATTATAGGACGGGGCAGACGGCATATGGACTGGCCATCCATAGGAATTTACCTACGTATTTAAATTTGATTAGGAGACGCGGACCTGAGTAGGATGACAGCGAGGCGATGGCACACATATTTGTAGGTAGTCAGGTATGGTAAATGTACTTCCAATTGTATTTGTATGTTTTGTTTTGTATTTTAAAATAATATTTGTATTAGTATCCGACCGTGTGTATCTATTGAAAATGTCACATTGACCCATATTTTATCTAGTGACCATGATGGGCTATGTTAACCCAATGAGAGCCTTATAAATATATTTGTAACATATATTCAGGTATGGACCTTACTTATTATGATGCAGTGTCGACCACGGTAGGTCAAATGTCAATTTTGTTATTTTATTTAAGAAATCCTAGGGCAAGGTGCCGAAGCATACATGACTAAAGGGGGAGATATATTATAAACTGGAGGGGATACCCAGAATTGAATATTTAATTATCGTACACACGGAGAAGGGGCCACTCCATTGATGCTTGTAGAATCCATTTAAAGGGGCGGGAGTTTGTTTAATTATTTTTTTACGCCATGAACTGACTGTTGAACTGAAGAAAGGGTTTCGCTACTTGATTAATGCGGATGCCGGAATTTACATATATTTATGAAACTGAGATGGGATTTGAGTGGGCTTATTTTTCTATTTTATATTTCGTCGTCGTTCCGGCAGAAGGTAAATACCTGTCGAAGGCCTAAGGAGGCATATGGTTAGGGTTTGGTCAACCCAAATTTTTGTTGAAGCGGATTAGGTATATGGGAATTCAGTTGAAACATTGTCGAGGCGTGGGGCCTTTTTGGATGTTTTAACTAGTCAGTGAATGTATGCTAGAAATAGAATCATCGTTATTTGCCAATGGAGAGGGTTAACTCCAAGAAGTACAGCGTAAAGTAAAATCATGCTTTGGTCACGCATGCATAGGCAAGCCATGCCGATTCGAAAGGAAATTTAAAATCATGTTTTGGTCACGCATGATAATGAGGTCGATACCTGAGTATTTGGTTAAGTGTATATGCTCAGTGAACGAGCAAGTGTTAAGTGAAACTAATAAAATATGTGACTTCCAATGGTCATTTAGCCGACATATTTTATTTTAATGGGAAAGGGGGATATTGTAGCATGTCTACCCTATAGATAATGCTCAGAACTGGCGATGTCTACGAGAGGATCGCGATCGCTAGGAGCAAAGTATGGGTTGTGTGGTGTTGAATAAACGAGAATTGCATTTGGAAGAGAATGCTCGGAACCAATGATGCCTGCGAGAGAATCGCGATCGCTGGGAGCGGAAAATAAAGAATAATAGAGACACAATGGAAAGAAAGCCAAGATAATTGTCTACATCCGGTGTATAAGGAATAAGCAGTAAAGGTTTTTTTTCTTACTCCAGGTTTTCACACAACTAGAGGCAGATGTTAATTGGTAATATGCGATTGGCTGGAAATAAAATGGGCGGAGTCCGACGACGAATCAAGTCTCGAGAACTGTCCCCTACCACGGTCGGATATCGGAAGCCACTCCCCGTTTTACTCATTCTTCGTTCATATCTTGGTGGATCACCACGTTCCTCTCTTTGTAAAGCCTAGTTTCAGTATGTGAAAGTACTTTCTTCGTTCATGTCTTGGCTGGTCACCACGTTCTTTTTATATTGTACAGTTGAGTTTAAATATGTCAATTAACTTTCTTTGCTCATGTCTTGGTGGATCACCACGTATCTTTTCTATAAGTAAAGTTTAGTTTGAATATGTGAAATTACTAACAGTCTTCGTTCATGTCTTGGGTGATCACCACGTATCTTTTCTATAAGTAATATCAGTTTGAATATGTGAATTAGTCGTAGAGACACACTTTGATTTTGGACGGTGCAAAGTCAGTGGGGGTGTAACTTCTGGTGTGCCCTCGAAACTACGCAGATCTTCAGGGACTATGTGAATAGACGATTTCTACGGGAAGTCCAGAAAGGGTGATCACGCCGTCATTCGCCATGGATATCGTATCGAGGTACCCCGTAATTAAGTTATAATTCAGTCGTTCAGACACACGGCCAAATTATATATATATTCAATTGTTGTTTTGTAAATATGTTCTCATTAAAATAAATATGTTAAAGTTATCGGTTTGATTCATTTCATTCCCCCCCCCCCCCCCCCCCCACTCATGCTTCTTCTGGTTGACAACAGTAATTAATTATTGTTAATTACTGATGTCAACTAACCGTTAGGATCTTGTAACCGTTCTTCCCGTGGGAGTGCTTTCAGCTATTCAGGCATTGTTTAATTAAAGTCGCGATTTAAATAATTTTCAAATTTAATAATTTTTCGATCTCAATTTTATTTATTTTATTAATTACGTGATTTGCACTCACACAGGGAGGGAGATGGTTATTAATATATAAATAATAATAATAATGTATTTCCGTTAAACCAATACATGGTAATAGGATACATCAAATGAATTTATACATTAAGATAGCTTATAAATTAGATTTATAACTACTTGAGTCTAACACATCTATGATTAGTAGTAACATAAAAACCATTTAAAAAAATAAAATGAAATTAATAAAAACTGTACAAATAAATACTTAAAAATATATGAGTATATATAAAATAATAATATATATATATACTAGCAGTAATACCCGGCGTTGCTCGGGGAACTTCGACTTTTCACCTAATATCTCTCATTCGAATCCAATTCAATTCTTCGACAGTACATTCATGATGTTATAATGTTCAATTATTCATATAGAATAAGCCTTATAGTACTTCAACGGCAGACACCACAGCTAGTATCTGCTTAATACCGGTGTACAGAAGAAGAGAAAGCTACATGTGAAATTCCTTCAGCTTAATGCACCCCACCCCTCAGGTTCAAAAAGTTGAAACGTCAAATCGAATTTTCAAATTTTGTTTTGAAATTACTACATGTGAAATTCCATGACAATCCGACAATTAGTTAATGAGCTACCACTATTTATATACTTAAGTCTACCCCCACTATCCTCCCTTTCGTTCAATATCTTGAGAGGTCACAAACCCTGTTTTTATATTTGGCCTTATTTACTACATGTGAAATTTCATGATAATCCGACCATTAGTTAATGAGCTACCGGTATCTTTATATTTAGGCCTATCCCCACCACCCCCCCTCCCGTTCAAAATTTTGAGACGCCACATAGCCTATTATTCAACTGGGGTCATAAGAATGCTACATGTGAAGTTTCATAAAAACCCGTCGAGCCGTTTGGGCGTGATGCTGGAACAAACAAACAAATAAACCCCTTTTCAGCTTTATTAATATAGATTTCTTCCTTGATAATTTTAGTTGGAGCCAAACGGAAACGTATTTTTCCTTTATATTTGGTGTCTACTGAGCTCAGGATCGCAAGATGGAAATCTAGGCTCTTAGTTGTTTTAACTGACTTATATTATTTATTTTTTAAAATATCCTTGAGCACATCGTCCTTCGGATGGGACTTTCCCGATACATCTGAATCTTTCTTTGGTTGACCATTTTCGTTTCTGGATGCTGCCTATCTACCACCATAGCTGTATTAATTTGTTTTTCAGAAAAATGTCAAAACGGTAGCTCAAAGCCCACTTATATTCCACATTTCTTCCTTGATACTTTTAGTAGGAACCAAACGGTAACTTATTTTATCGTACATATGGAGTCTATCGAGCTCAGGATCGCCACTTAGAAATCTAGCCAAGTCACTTAGCTCAGATGTTTTAATCGGGAAGATAAAAATAAATTTGAGCACGTCGTCCTTCGGATTGGACTTTAAGCTATGATCGAGAGCCTTTTTGTATGTCAGGTGCTCGATAATGAGTCGTATGTTTTGTAACTAAACCTGGGTAGCCGAAATTTCACTTAGGTTAAAAATACTTTGAGCACGTCGTCCTTCGGATGGGACTTTCCCGATATATCTGAATCTGTCTATCAGTTTTAACAAATATTAAATCTAAAAACTGTTAGAAAGCGAGAAATTATGAAGAATGGGATTTCGCCCGACTTTTTCGAAAAACATTTTTATTTCTATTTTTGTGTAGGATTCAGATATCCCGGTTGTTCATCAGTTTTAACAAATATTAAATCTAAAAACCGTTTAAAAGCTAAAAATTTGAAGAATGGAGTCTACCGAGCTCAGGATCGCCATTTAGAAATCTAGCCAAGTCACTTAGCTCAGATGTTTTAATCGGGAAGATAAAAATAAATTTGAGCACGTCGTCCTTCGGATTGGACTTCAAGCTATGATCGAGGGCCTTTTCCTATGTCAGGTACTCGATAATGAGTCGTATGTTATGTATCTAAACCTGGGTAGTTGAAATTTCATTTAGGTTAAAAATAACTTGAGCACGTCGTCCTTCGGATTGGACTTCAAGCTATGATCGTGGGCCTTTTCGTATGTCAGGTACTGGATAATGAGTTGTATATTATGTATCTAAACCTGGGTAGCTGAAATTTCACTTAGGTTAAAAAAACCTTGAGCACGTCGTCCTTCGGATGGGACTTTCCCGATATATCTGAATCTGTCTATCAGTTTTAACTAATATTAAGCCTATAAACCGTTAAAAAGCGAGAAATTTTAAGAATGGGATTTAGCCCGATTTTTTTCGAAAAATATTTTTATTTCGATTTTTGTGTAGGATTCAGATATCCGGGTTGTTCATCAGTTTTAACAAATAGCAAATCTAAAAACCGTTTAAAAGCTAGAAATTTGAAGAATGGAGTCTACCGAGCTCAGGATCGCCATTTAGAACTCTAGCCAAGGCACTTGGTCAGATGTTTTAATCGGGAAGATAAAAATAAATTTGAGCACGTCGTCCTTCGGATGGGACTTTCCCGATACATCTGAATCTTTCTTTGGTTGACCATCCTCGTTTCTGGATGCTGCCTATCTACCACCATAGCTGTATTAATTTGTTTCCGAAGCGGTTCGGTGTAGTGTTTGTGTGCTGTGAATGTGTTAAGGACGGGGACGTCGTCTGAATCGAGTTCTGTTAGTGTCTCGTGATATATTGGGAATGTGAAATTTTGTATAAGTGTGATGTCTAGGATGTCTGGATGATATCTGTGTTGTGACGGGTAGAAGGTTGGTTCGTCTGGGGCTGAGACCTGAACACCGAGGTTGTTGGTGGCCGACAAAAGTCTGACCCCATTGTTATTGGTTCTTCTGCAGCCCCAGATTGTGTGCTTGCTATTGAGGTCCCCGAAAAGTGCAGTGTTTTATTCTTAAGTTTGGTCGTTGGCATCCCGAGATGATGTTGAGTCGTCTGTTGTTGGTGAGTGTCAGTTGAATCCCGACAGCCTCCAGGTGCTCCAGTTCAGGAAGAAGTAGATGGGAAACTTTATTTTTTTCTTCACACAAACAGCTACTCCTCCAGAGGCTATTCGGGTTTGTCTGTCTCGTCTGTATGTCACGTATCCTGTCAGTCTGAATGTGTCTGTCGCTTTGAAGTGTGTTTCTGTTAGGCAAACTATGTCTATGTTGTATCGTGTTAGGAGGTTATTGAAAGACTGTTGCTTTGCTTTCAACCCATTCGCGTTCCAATTTAGGATTGTGAAATTTTGATCAACTGTGGAATTAGGGCTGACCATAATTGGAAGAAAGTATGTTATTGAGTATTGTGGAAATGAAGTATTTGATTTTGGTAATGAAAGGTTTAATTAAATTTAGTAGTATGTCAAATAGGTTTGATGAGGGGTCTTGTTCGTTGAGGTTAGTTTGATGAGGGGTGCTTGCTGGTCCTGTGTGTGGTGTCTGCTCCGGGTAAACCAAGGGTTTGATTTAGCTCCTGAGGGGATGTTTTGCTGTGACTGTGGAGGATTTTCTGAGACTGCTTGGGAGTAAGTCTAGAAGGATTTGCATTTGTTGTGTCATGAATGTGGGTTGGTATGTGTTTTCTGTGTGTGATTCGTGATTGAAGTTTTAAGGTTTCACAGCCTCTATAATTGGCGGGGTGGCTTCCACCACAGTTAGAGCACTTTGGGGACTCTTGGAGAGTACGTGATGGGCAAGCTGTGAAATTATGATCTCCTGCACACTTGACACATTTTGGGTCAAGGTGGCAGAAGTTCTTGCTATGTCCCACTTGCTGGCAATTCGTGCACTGCACAATGCGTTGAGACCTCTTCCGCGGTTCGACAGTCACTATAGTGTAAAAGAGACGAGATAATTGAAAAATCGCTTTCCCTTCCGGAGTATTCTGGAGCTCGACAGCACACAGTGGAGTGGGGCCTTTGTCCTTGTTCAGTAGCCTTGTTACACTGAGGACTGGGGTTAGTTCGTCTTGGAATTCGGTTTCAGTCAGGGAATATGAAACCCCTCGGATAACAACGGAAAGTTTCCTATCCTCGGGGTTCAGGAAAGTATAGTATTTTACGTAATTTGTTTGGAAAATTTGGTCAGTTTCCTAAAGTCTTCAGATGTCATAAGGGATATTTTAATTTTTTTGTGGCATTGTTTTGTTTCGAAGGGAGATGTCGTGATACTTTTAATGTCTGTCAGTACTTTTTGAAAATCGTCGGCTTCACAAAGGAAAATTGGGGGAATTTTAAGTTGTTTTTCGGTCTGTGGGTTGGTATCGTTAGTTTGTTGGTCGGTGATGAGTGCTGCGAGTGGCGCGAATGTGTTGTGCGTGGGTATAGTGGAATGAATTGCGTACCCGTTCCGCTTGGGCTGGGTGTGGCTGGCCCCCGGTGAGGGCTCTCCGTCTAGCTGCATGGCTGACTCCGGGAGTGCTGGGAACTCCATGTCTTCTTCTGGGGGACAGGGTCTCTTCGGCTGGCTCACTAGTCGGGGTGAGTTCGACTGATCTGGGTTACCTGTATTGTTCAGTCGTGCTTTGAGGTTATCCGTGAGTCCATTTTTCGTGTTGACTGGTTTTTCGGTCGAGGTGATGTTGGGCTTCATTCTCACTCGTAACTTGGGTGAAAAATAAGTAATTTTTCTCACTTTTATGGGTATAAATAACTTTTCAAATAATAAAAAGGTATATTTTCTTGAGACAATTTGTTTACGTGTTTAAACAAACAAAAGTTGACAAAAACGTTAAATAAAACATTGAATTAGCAAATTTCCTAGCATCCTTAAACGTTCTGCTCAAACATAGGGACGTGACATCACCCAACACTACGTGACATCACCCAACACTCCTCTCACAGTTTGTTTATCTCATGGCCTCAGATTTTAATTGTGAAATGTTTCATGAAAAAGGTACAAACATTATCTTAAATCTAAAAACCGTTTAAAAGCTAGAAATTTGAAGAATGGAGTCTACCGAGCTCAGGATCGCCATTTAGAAATCTAGCCAAGTCACTTAGCTCAGATGTTTTAATCAGGAAAATAAAAATAAATTTGAGCACGTCGTCCTTCGGATTGGGCTTTAAGCTATGATCGAGGGCCTTTTTGTATGTCAGGTACTCGATAATGAGTCGTATGTTATGTATCTAAACCTGGGTAGTTGAAATTACATTTACGTTATAAATAACTTGAGCACGTCGTCCTTCGGATTGGACTCCAAGCTATGATTGAGGGCCTTTTTGTATGTCAGGTGCTCGATAATGAGTCGTATGTTATGTAACTAAACCTAGGTAGCTAAAATTTCACTTAGGTTCGAAAAACCTTGAGCACGTCGTCCTTCGAATGGGACTTTCCCGATATATCTTAATCTGTCTATCAGTTTTAACAAATAGTAAATCTATAAACCGTTAAAAAGCAGGAAATTTGAAGAATGGTATTTAGCCCGACTTTTTTCGGAAAACATTGTTATTTCAATTTTTGTGTAGGATTCAGATATCCGGGTTGTTCATCAGTTTTAACAAATAGTAAATCTAAAAACCGTTTAAAAGCTAGAAATTTGAAGAATGGAGTCTACCGAGCTCAGGATCGCCATTTAGAAATCTAGCCAAGGCACTTAAGTCAGATGTTTTAATCGGGAAGATAAAAATAAATTTGAGCACGTCGTCCTTCGGATGGGACTTTCCCGATACATCTGAATCTTTCTTTGGCTGACCATCCTCGTTTCTGGATGCTGCCTATCTACCACCATAGCTGTATTAATTTGTTTTTCAGAAAATATGTCAAAACGGTACCTCAAAGCCCACTTATATTCCACATTTCTTCCTTGATAATTTTAGTTGAAACCAAACGGTAACTTATTTTATCATACATATGGAGTCTATCGAGCTCAGGATCGCCACTTAGAAATCTAGCCAAGGCGCTTAGGTCAGATGTTTTAATAGAGAAGATAACAATAAATTTGAGCACGTCGTCCTTCGGATTGGACTTTAGGCTATGATCCAGGGCCTTTTTGTATGTCAGGTGCTCGATATCGAGTCGTATGTTATGTAACTAAACCTAGGTAGCTAAAATTTCACTTAGGTTCAAAACACCTTGAGCACGTCGTCCTTCGGATCGGACTTTCCCGATATAACTGAATCTGTCTATCAGTTTTAACAAATATTAAATCTATAAGCCGTTAAAAAGCAGGAAATTTGAACAATGGTATTTAGCCCGACTTTTTTCGAAAAACATTTTTATTTCGATTTTTGTGTAGGATTCAGTTATCCCGGTTGTTCATCAGTTTTAACAAATATTAAATCTAAAAACCGTTTAAAAGCTAGAAATTTGAAGAATGGAGTCTACTCAGGATCGCCATTTAGAAATCAAGCCAAGGCACTTAGGTCAGATGTTTTAATCGGGAAGATAAAAATAAATTTGAGCACGTCGTCCTTCGGATGGGACTTTCCCGATACATCTGAATCTTTCTTTGGTTGACCATCCTCGTTTCTGGATGCTGCCTATCTACCAACATAGCTGTATTTATTTGTTCTTCAGAAAATATGTCAAAACGGTACCTCAAAGCCCACTTATATTCCACATTTCTTCCTTGATAATTTTAGTTGAAACCAAACGGTAACTTATTTTATCATACATATGGAGTCTATCGAGCTCAGGATCGCCACTTAGAAATCTAGCCAAGGCACATAGGTCAGATGTTTTAATCGAGAAGATAAAAATAAATTTGAGCACGTCGTCCTTCGCATTGGACTTTAGGCTATGATCGAGGGCCTTTTTGTGTGTCAGGTGCTCGATATCGAGTCGTATGTTATGTAACTAAACCTAGGTAGCTAAAATTTCACTTAGGTTCAAAACACCTTGAGCACGTCGTCCTTCGCATGGGACGTTCCCGATATAACTGAATCTGTCTATCAGTTTTAACAAATATTAAATCTATAAACCGTTAAAAAGCAGGAAATTTGAACAATGGTATTTAGCCCGACTTTTTTCGAAAAACATTTTTATTTCGATTTTTGTGTAGGATTCAGATATCCCGGTTGTTCATCAGTTTTAACAAATATTAAATCTAAAAACGGTTTAAAAGCTAGAAATTTGAAGAATGGAGTCTACCGAGCTCAGGATCGCCATTTAGAAATCTAGCCAAGTCACTTAGCTCAGATCTTTTAATCAGGAAGATAAAAATAAATTTGAGCACGTCGTCCTTCGGATTGGGCTTTAAGCTATGATCGAGGGCCTTTTTGTATGTCAGGTACTCGATAATGAGTCGTATGTTATGTATCTGAACCTGGGTAGTTGAAATTACATTTACGTTATAAATAACTTGAGCACGTCGTCCTTCGGATTGGACTCCAAGCTATGATTGAGGGCCTTTTTGTATGTCAGTTGCTCGATAATGAGTCGTATGTTATGTAACTAAACCTACGTAGCTAAAATTTCACTTAGGTTCGAAAAACCTTGAGCACGTCGTCCTTCGAATGGGACTTTCCCGATATATCTTAATCTGTCTATCAGTTTTAACAAATAGTAAATCTATAAACCGTTAAATAGCAGGAAATTTGAAGAATGGTATTTAGCCCGCCTTTTTTCGAAAAACATTGTTATTTCAATTTTTGCGTAGGATTCAGATATCCGGGTTGTTCATCAGTTTTAACAAATAGTAAATCTAAAAACCGTTTAAAAGCTAGAAATTTGAAGAATGGAGTCTACCGAGCTCAGGATCGCCATTTAGAAATCTAGCCAAGGCACTTAGGTCAGATGTTTTAATCGGGAAGATAAAAATAAATTTGAGCACGTCGTCCTTCGGATGGGACTTTCCCGATATAACTGAATCTGTCTATCAGTTTTAACAAATATTAAATCTATAAACCGTTAAAAAGCAGGAAATTTGAACAATGGTATTTAGCCCGACTTTTTTCGAAAAACATTTTTGTTTCGATTTTTGTGTAGGATTCAGATATCCCGGTTGTTCATCAGTTTTAACAAATATTAAATCTAAAAACCGTTTAAAAGCTAGAAATTTGAAGAATGGAGTCTACCGAGCTCAGGATCGCCATTTAGAAATCTAGCCAAAGCACTTAGGTCAGATGTTTTAATCGGGAAGATAAAAATAAATTTGAGCACGTCGTCCTTCGGATTGGACTTTAGGCTATGATCGAGGGCGTTTTTGTATGTCAGGTGCTCGATATCGAGTCGTATGTTATGTAACTAAACCTACGTAGCTAAAATTTCACTTACGTTCAAAACACCTTGAGCACGTCGTCCTTCGGATGGGACTTTCCCGATATAACTGAATCTGTCTATCAGTTTTAACAAATATTAAATCTATAAACCGTTAAAAAGCAGGAAATTTGAACAATGGTATTTAGCCCGACTTTTTTCGAAAAACATTTTTATTTCGATTTTTGTGTAGGATTCAGATATCCCGGTTGTTCATCAGTTTTAACAAATATTAAATCTAAAAACCGTTTAAAAGCTAGAAATTTGAAGAATGGAGTCTACTCAGGATCGCCATTTAGAAATCTAGCCAAGTCACTTAGCTCAGATGTTTTAATCGGGAAGATAAAAATAAATTTGAGCACGTCGTCCTTCGGTTTGGACTTTAAGCTATGATCGAGGGCCTTTTTGTATGTCAGGTACTTGATAATGAGTCGTATGTTGTGTATCTAAATCTGGGTAGCTGAAATTTCATTTACGTTAAAAATAACTTGAGCACGTCGTCCTTCGGATGGGACTTTCCCGATATATCTGAATCTGTCTATCAGTTTTAACAAATATTAAATCTAAAAACTGTTAGAAAGCGAGAAATTATGAAGAATGGGATTTCGCCCGACTTTTTCGAAAAACATTTTTATTTCAATTTTTGTGTAGGATTCAGATATCCCGGTTGTTCATCAGTTTTAACAAATACTAGCATTAATACCCGGCGTTGCCCGGGGAACTTTGACTTTTCTCCCAATATCTCCTATAAGTCTATTCAATTTTTCGACACTACATTCGTGATGTTATAATTTTCAATTATTCATACGGAATAAGGCTTACAGTCCTTCAGCTATAGTAACGCTAGTAAGTTTTTAGGCCCCCTGGTAACCACAGCTAGTATGCACCTTTCAACGCCGGAAACCACAGCTAGTGAATACTCAGCATCGCTGGACGTCCTAGCCAGTGCGTACTTAAGAACGTTTGTGACCACAGCTTGTATGTCCCTTGCAACGCTGGGCACCACAGGTAGTATATGCCTCGCAACGGCGGACCCCACAGCTAGTACGTAGTTAGGAACGCTGGTCACCACAGCTAGTACGTAGTTAGGAACGCTAAGCACCACAGCTATTATGTGCCTTGCGACGGTGGACCCCACAGCTAGTATGTAGTTAGGAACGCTGGGCATCACATCTAGTAAGTTCCTTGTAACGGCGGACCCAACAGCTAGTACGAAGTTAGGAACGCTGGGCATCACAGCTAGTAAGTGCCTTGCAACTGCGGACCCCACAAATAGTACGTACCTAGTTAGGAACTTTGGGCACCACATCTAGTATGTGCCTTGCAACAGCGGACCCCACAGCTAGTACGAAGTTAGGAACGCTGGGCACTACATGTAATGAGACCCTTGCAACAGCGGACACCACAGCTAGTACGTAGTTAGGAACACTGGGCATCACAGCTAGTAAGTGCCCTTCAACTGCGGACCCCACAGCTAGAACGAAGGTAGGAACGCCGGGCATCACAGCTAGTAAGTGTCCTTCAACTGCGGATCCCACAGGTAGTACGTAGTTAGAAACCCTGGGCACCACTTCTCTAGTATGTGCCTTGCAACAGCGGACCCACAGATAGCACGTAGTTAGAACGCTGGGCATCACAGCTAGTAAGTGCCTTGCAACAGCGGACCCCACAGCGAATACATAGTTGCTACTACTACATGTGAAATTCATGACAATCCGATTACCCTTTAATCATTCAGTATTATTTTTAGGCTTAGCCCCCCCCCTCCCAAATTTTTAAGATGTCACATAGTGTATTTTTCTATTTGGCCATAAGGAATAATACATGTGAAATTCCATGACAATCCGATCATCCGTTAATGACCTATCACTATCTTCAAATTTAGGCCTACCCCCATAACCCCCCCTCCCGTTCAAAACTTTGGGACGCCACACACCTTTTTTTCCTATTTGGCTTTTAAAAATACTACGTGAAATTTCATGAAGATTCGCCCATTAGGTAATGAGTTAGCTCTATATTTATACTTAGGCCCCCCCACAACACCCCCTCCCGTTCTAAACTTTGGGACGCCACACACCTTATTTTTCTATTTGGCCTTCAGGAATACTCCATGTGAAATTTCGTGACAATCCGACCAACCGTTAAAGAATTAGCTCTATATTTATACTTAGGCCCCCCCACAAACCCCCTCCCGTTCAAAACTTTGGGACGCCACACACCGTTTTTTCCTATTTGGCTTTTAAAAATACTACGTGAAATTTCATGACGATTCGCCCATTAGTTAATGAGTTAGCTCTATATTTATACTTAGGCCCCCCCACAACCCCCCCTCCCGTTCAAAACTTTGGGACGCCACACACCTTTTTTTCCGATTTGGCTTTTAAAAATACTACATGTGAAATTTCATGACGATTCGCCCATTAGTTAATGAGTTAGCTCTATATTTATACTTAGGCCCCCCCACAACCCCCCCTCCCGTTCAAAACTTTGGGACGCCACACACCTTTTTTTCTTGTTTGGCTTTTAAAAAGACTACGTGTGAATTTCATGACAATTCGACCATTAGTTAATGTGTTAGCACTATTTATATACTTAGGCCCCCCTTACAACCCCCCCTCCCGTTCAAAATTTTGGGACGCCACATAGCCTATTATTCAATCGGGCTCAAAAGAATGCTACATGGGCAGTTTCATAAAAATCCGTCCAGCAGTTTGGGCGTGATGCTGGAACAAACATACATACAAACAAACAAACAAACCCCGTTTCAGCTTTATTAATATAGACTAGCAGTAATACCCGGCGTTGCCCGGGGAACTTTGACTTTGCTACTATTATCTCCTATAAGTCTTTTAAATTCTTCAACAGTACATTCATGATGTTATCATTTTTAATTATTCATACGGAATAAGGCTTATAGTCCTTCAACGTCAAACACCCCAGCTAGTAAGTTTTTAGGACCCCTGGGCATCACAGCTAGTATGCGTCTTTCAACGGCGGAAACCACAGATAGTGAATACTTAGCATCGCTGGACATCCTAGCCAGTGCATACTTAAGAACGCTATTGACCGCAGCTAGTAAATGCCTTGCAACAGCGGACCCCACAGCGAATACATAGTTACTACTACTACATGTGCAATTCATGCCAATCCGCTTACCCTTTAACAGTACATTCATGATGTTATAATTTTCAATTATTCATACGGAATAAGGCTTATAGTCCTTCAACGTCAAACATCCCAGCTAGTAAGTTTTTAGGACCCCTGGGCATCACAGCTAGTATGCGTCTTTCAACGGCGGAAACCACAGATAGTGAATACTTGGCATCGCTGGGCACCACAGCTAGTACAAAGTTAGGAACGCTGGGCATTACAGCTAGTATGTGCCTTGCGACGGCGGACCCCACAACTAGTACGTAGTTAGGAACGCTGGGCACCACAGCTAGTATGTGTTTTGCAACGGCGGACCCCACAGCTAGTACGTAGTTAGAAACGCTGAGCATCACAGCTAGTATGCTTTTGCAACGACGGACCCCACAGCTAGTACGTTTTTAGGAACGCTGGGCCCTACAGGTAGTAGGTGCCTTGCAACTGCGGACCCCACAGCTAGTACCTACGTAGTTAAATACGCTGGGCCACACTGCTAGCGCCTTGCAACAGCAGACCCCACAGCTAGTACGTAATTAGAAACGCTGGGCATCACAGCTAGTAAATGTCTTGTAGGTGCCTTGCAACAGCGAACCCCACAGCCAGTACATAGTTAGGAACGCTGATACATCTGAATCTTTCTTTGGTTGACCATCTTCGTTTCTGGATGCTGCCTATCTACCAACATAGCTGTATTAATTTGCAACAGCGGACACCACAGCTAGTACGAAGTTAGGAACCCTGGGCACCACATCTAGTATGTGCCTTGCAACAGCGGACCCCACAGCTAGTACGAAGTTCGGAACGCTGAGCACCACATCTAGTTTGTGCCTTGCAACAGCGGACCCCACAGGTAGTACGAAGTTCGGAACGCTGAGCACCACATCTAGTTTGTGCCTTGCAACAGCGGACCCCACAGCTAGTACGAAGTTCGGAACGCTGAGCACCACATCTAGTATGTGCCTTGCAACAGCGGACACCACAGCTAGTACGAAGTTAGGAACCCTGGGCACCACATCTAGTATGTGCCTTGCAACAGCGGACCCCACAGCTAGTACGAAGTTCGGAACGCTGGGCAACACAGCGAGTATTAGCCTTGCAACAGCGGACCTCACAGGTAGTACGAAGTTAGGAACGCTGAGCACCACATCTAGTATGTGCCTTGCAACAGCGGACACCACAGCTAGTACGAAGTTAGGAACGCTGAGCACCACATCTAGTATGTGCCTTGCAACAGCGGACACCACAGCTAGTACGAAGTTAGGAACCCTGGGCACCACATCTAGTTTGTGCCTTGCAACAGCGGACCCCACAGCTAGTATGAAGTTAGGAACGCTGAGCACCACATCTAGTTTGTGCCTTGCAACAGCGGACACCACAGCTAGTACGAAGTTAGGAACGCTGCGCAACACAGCTAGTAAGTGTTTTGTAACAGCGGACCCCACAGCTAGTACATAGTTAGGAACCCTGGGCACCACATCTAGTATGTGCCTTGCAACAGCGGACACCACAGCTAGTACGAAGTTAGGAACGCTGGGCAACACAGCTAGTAAGTGCCTTGCAACAGCGGACCCCACAGCTAGTATGAAGTTAGGAACGCTGAGCACCACATCTAGTATGTGCCTTGCAACAGCGGACCCCACAGCTAGTACGAAGTTAGGAACGCTGGGCAACACAGCTAGTAAGTGTTTTGTAACAGTGGACCCCATAGATACTACATAGTTAGGAACGCTGGGCATCACAGCTAGTAAATGTCTTGCAACAGTGAACCCCACAGCGAATACATAGTTACTACTACTACATGTGAAATTCATGACAATCCGATAGCCCTTTAATCATTCAGCATTATTTTTATGCTTAGCCCCCCCCCCCCTCTTTTTAAGATGTCACATAGTGTATTTTTCTATTTGGCCATCAAGAATACTACATGTGAAATTCCATGACAATCCAATCATCCGTTAATGACCTATCACTATCTTCAAATTTAGGCCTACCCCCATAACCCCCCTCCCGTTCACAATTTTTTGATGTCAAACACCCTATTTTTCTATTTGGCCTTTATGAATACTACATGTGAAATTTCGTGACAATCCGATCATCCATCCTCCCGTTCAAAATTTTGTGACTTATACACCCTATATTTGCTTTTAAGAATACTACATGTGAAATTCCATGACAATACGACCACCCGTTAATGAGCTACCACTATATTTATATTTAGCCCCCCCCCCCCCCCCCCACAACCCCCCCTCCCGTTCAAAACTTTGGGTCGCCACACAACTTTTTTTTTTACTACATGTGAAACTTCGTGACAATGCGACCACCCGTTAATGAGCTAGCTCTATATTTATACTTAGGCCCCCCCACAACCCCCCCTCCCGTTCAAAACTTTGGGACGCCACACACCTTATTTTTTTATTTGGCCTTCAGGAATACTACATGGGAAATTTCGTGACAATGCGACCACCCGTTAATGAGCTAGCTCTATATTTATACTTAGGCCCCCCCACAACCCCCCCTCCCGTTCAAAACTTTGGGACGCCACACACCTTATTTTTTTATTTGGCCTTCAGGAATACTACATGGGAAATTTCGTGACAATGCGACCACCCGTTAATGAGCTAGCTCTATATTTATACTTAGGCCCCCCCACAACCTCCCCTCCCGTTCAAAACCTTGGGACGCCACACACCTTATTTTTTTATTTGGCCTTCAGGAATACTACATGGGAAATTTCGTGACAATACGATCAACCGTTAATGAGCTAGCTCTATATTTATACTTAGGCCCCCCCACAACCCCCCCTCCCGTTCAAAACTTTGGGACGCCACACGCCTTATTTTTTTATTTGGCCTTCAGGAATACTACATGGGAAATTTCGTGACAATACGATCAACCGTTAATGAGCTAGCTCTATATTTATACTTAGCCCCCCCCCCCCTCAACCCCCCCACCCGTTCAAAACTTTGGGACACCACACATCTTATTTTTCTATTTGGCCTTCAGGAATACTACATGGGAAATTTCGTGACAATACGATCAACCGTTAATGAGCTAGCTCTATATTTATACTTAGCCCCCCCCCCCTCCCATTTAAAATTTTGGGACGCCACACACAATATTTTTCAATTTGGCCTTTAAGAATACTACATGTGAAATTTCATGACAATCTGATCATCCGTTAAAGATCTATCACTACATTTATATTTAGGCCTACGCCCACAACCCCCCCTTCCATTTAAAATTTTGGGACGCCACACACAATATTTTTCATATTGGCCTTTAAGAATACTACATGTGAAATTTCGTGACAATCCGACCAACCGTTAATGAGGTAGGACTATTTATATACTTAGACCCCTCTACAACCCCCCCTACCGTTCAAAATTTTGGGACGCCACATAGCCTATTATTCAATCGGGCTCAAAAGAATGCTACATGTGAAGTTTCATGAAGATCCGTCCAGCGGTTTGGGCGTGATGCTGGAACAAACATACAAACAAACCCCGTATCAGTTTTATTTATATAGACTAGCAGTAATACCCGGCGTTGCCCGGGGAATTTTGACATTTCTCCCAATATCTCCTATAAGGCTATTCAGTTCCTCGACAGTGATGTTATAATTTTTAATTATTCATACGGAATTCAACTGTAGTAACGCTAGTAACTTTTTAGGATCCCTGGGCACCACAGCTAGTATGCGCCTTTCAACTGCGGAAACGACAGCTAGTGAATACTTAGCATCGCTGGACGTCCTAGCCAGTGCGTACATAAGAACGTTTTGACCACAGCTAGTATGTGCCTTGCAACGCTGGGCACCACAGCTAGTACGTAGTTAGGAACGCTGGGCACCACAGGTAGTATATGCCTTGCAACGGCGGACCCCACAGTTAGTACCTAGTTAGAAACGCTGGGCATCACAGCTAGTATGTGCCTTGCGACGGCGGACCCCACAGCAGGTACGTAGTTAGGAACGCTGGTCACCACAGCTAGTATGAGCCTCGCAACAGCGGACCCCACATCTAGTACGAAATTAGGAACGCTGGGCATCACAGCTAGTAAGTGCCTTGCAACAGCGGACCCCACAGCTAGTACGTAGTTAGAAACGCTCAGCATCACAGCTAGTATGTGTTCTGCAACGGCGGACCCCACCGCTAGTACCTAATTAGAAACGCTGGGCATCACAGCTAGTATGTTTTTGCAACGGCGGACCCCACAGCTAGTACGTAGTTAGAAACGCTCAGCATCACAGCTAGTATGTGTTCTGCAACGGCGGACCCCACCGCTAGTACCTAATTAGAAACGCTGGGCATCACCGCTAGTATGTTTTTGCAACGGCGGACCCCACAGCTAGTACGTAGTTAGAAACGCTCAGCATCACAGCTAGTATGTGTTCTGCAATGGCGGACCCCACCGCTAGTACCTAACTAGAAACGCTGGGCATCACCGCTAGTATGTTTTTGCAACGGCGGACCCCACAGCAAGTACGTTTTTAGGAACGCTGGGCCCTACAGCTAGTAGGTGCCTTGCAACTGCGGAGCCCACAGATAGTATGTAGTTAGAACCACAGGGCATCACAGCTAGTATGTGCCTCGCAACAGCGGACCCCTCAGCTAGTACGTAATTACGAACGCTGGGCATCACAGCTAGTAAGTGCCTTGCAACAGCGGACCCCACAGATAGTACGTTTTTAGGAACGCTGGGCCCTACAGCTATTAAGTGCTTTGCAACAGCGGACCCCACAGTTAGTATGTAGTTAGAACCACTGGGCATCACAGCTAGTATGTGTTTTGCAACGGCGGACCCCACCGCTAGTACCTAGTTAGAAACGCTGGGCATCACAGCTAGTATGTTTTTGTAACGGCGGACCCCACAGCTAGTACGTAGTTAGAACCACTGGGCATCACAGCTAGTGTATTTTTCTATTTGGCCATCAATAATAGTACATGTGAAATTCCATGACAATCCGATCATCCGTTAATGACCTATCACTATCTTCAAATTTAGGCCTACCCCCATAACCCCCCTCCCGTTCACAATTTTTTGACGTCACACCCTATTTTTCTATTTGGCCTTTATGAATACTACATGTGAAATTTCGTGACAATCCGATCATCCGTTAATGACATCACTATACTTATACTTAGGCCCCCATCAACCCACCCTCCCGTTCAAAATTTTGTGACATATACATCCTATATGCCTATTTGGCTTTTAAGAATACTACATGGGAAATTCCATGACAATACGACCAACCGTTATTGAGCTAGCACTATATTTATACTTAGGCCCCCCCGCCACTACCCCCCCTCCCGTACAAAATTTTGAGCCGTCACACCGCCTATTTTTCTATTTGACTTTCAGAAATACTACATGTGAAATTTCGTGACAATCTGACCAACCGTTAATGAGCCAGCACTATATTTATACTTAGGCCTATCCCCACAACCTCCCCTCCCGTTCAAAACTTTGGGTTGCCACACATCTTATATTTCTATTTGGATTTTAAAAATACTACATGTGAAATTTTGTGACAATCCGACCAATCTTTGAATAGTTAGCACTATATTTATACTTAGGCCTACCCCCCCCCCCTCCCCCCGTTCAAATTTTTGGGACGCCACACACCTTTTTTTTTATTTGGTCTTCAGGAATACTACATGTGAAACTTCGTGACAATGCGACCAACCGTTAATGAGCTAGCTCTATATTTATACTTAGGCCCCCCTCAACCCCCCCTCCCGTTCAAAACTTTAGAACGCCACAAACCTTATTTTTCTATTTGGCCTTCAGGAATACTCCATGTGAAATTTCGTGACAATCCGACCAACGTTAGGAACGCTGGTCACCACAGCTAGTATGTGCCTCGCAACAGCGGACCCCACAGCTAGTACGAAGTTAGGAACGCTGGGCACTACAGCTAGTAAATGCCTTGCAACAACGGACCCCACAGCTAGTACGATATTAGGAACCCTGGGCATCACAGCTAGTATGCTTTTGCAACGACGGACCCCACAGCTAGTACGTTTTTAGGAACGCTGGGCCCTACAGGTAGTAGGTGCCTTGCAACTGCGAACCCCACAGATAGTATGTAGTTAGAACCACAGGGCATCACAGCTAGTATGAGTTTTGCAACGGCGGACCCCACGGCTAGTACCTACGTAGTGAAATACGCTGGGCCACACTGCTAGCGCCTTGCAACAGCAGACCCCACAGCTAGTACGTAATTAGAAACGCTGGGCATCACAGCTAGTAAATGTCTTGTAGGTGCCTTGCAACAGCGAACCCCACAGCCAGTACATAGTTAGGAACGCTGGGGCTGAGCACTACAGCTAGTAAGTGCCTTGCAACAGCGGACCCCACAGCTAGTACGATATTAGGAACGCTGGACATCACAGCTAGTAAATGTCTTGCAACAGTGAACCCCACAGCGAATACATAGTTACTACTACTACATGTGAAATTCATGACAATCCGATTCATGACAATACGATCAACCGTTAAAGAGTTAGCTCTATATTTATACTTAGGCCCCCCCACAACCCCCCCTCCCGTTCAAAACTTTGGGACGCCACACACCTTTTTTTCCTATTTGGCTTTTAAAAATACTACATGTGAAATTTCATGACGATTCGCCCATTAGTTAATGAGTTAGCTCTATATTTATACTTAGGCCCCCCCACTACCCCCCTCCCGTAAAACATTTTGAGCCGTCACACCGCCTATTTTTTTTATTTGGTCTTCAGGAATACTACATGTGAAACTTCGTGACAATCCGACCAACTGTTAAAGAGTTAGCTCTATATTTATACTTAGGCCCCCCCACAACCCCCCCTCCCGTTCAAAACTTTGGGACGCCACACACCTTTTTTTCCTATTTGGCTTTTAAAAATACTACATGTGAAATTTCATGACGATTCGCCCATTAGTTCATGAGTTAGCTCTATATTTATACTTAGGCCCCCCCACAACCCCCCCTCCCGTTCAAAACTTTGGGACGCCACACACCTTTTTTTCCTGTTTGGCTTTTAGAAAGACTACGTGTGAAATTTAATGACAATTTGACCATTAGTTAATGAGTTAGCACTATTTATATACTTAGGCCCCCCCTTACAACCCCCCCTCCCGATCAAAATTTTGGGACGCCACATAGCCTATTATTCAATCGGGCTCAAAAGAATGCTACATGGGAAGTTTCATAAAAATTCGTCCAGCGGTTTGGGCGTGATGCTGGAACAAACATACATACATACATACATACAAACAAACATACAAACAAACAAACAAACCCCGTTTCAGCTTTATTAATATAGATTATATCACAATGTACACAAGTTTTAATCTTTTTTTTTTTGGCATTTTTCTTCCATAGTGGATCGGTGTCACCATATTTAAAGTCAGTCTGAACGTTGTGCTAACGTTGGCATAATCCGAAACCAGCACACTCTATGGCTCTGTCAGTTAACAAATATTAAATCTACAAACCGTTGAAAAGCAAGAAATTTGAAGAATGGAGTCTACCGAGCTCAGGATCGCCACTTAGAAATCTCGCTGAGGCACTTAGGTCAGATGTTTTAATCGGGAAGTGAAAAATAACTATGAGCACGTCGTCCTTCGGATGGGACTTTAAGCGATGTTCCAGGACTTCTTCGAATGTGAGGTACTCGATAATGAGACGTATGTTATGTAAATAAACCTGGGTAGGTCAATTTCTACTTAGGTTGAAAGCCTTGAGCACGTCGTCCTTCGGATGGGACTTTCCGGATAAATCTGAATCTGTCGTATCAGTTTTAACAATTATTAAGCCTGTACACCGTTAAATAGCGCAAATTTTTTGAAAAACATTTTTATTTTGATTTTTGTGTAGGATTCAGATAATCCGGTCGTTCTCTATCAGTTTTAACAAATATTAAATCTATAAACCGTTAAAAAGCGAGAAATTTCAAGAATGGAGTCTACCGAGCTCAGGATCGCCACTTAGAAATCTAGTTGAGGCACTTAGGTCAGATGTTTCAATCGGGAAGTTAAAAAACACTTTGAGCACGTCGTCCTTCGGATGGGACTTTAAGCGATGATCCAGGGCTTTTTCGAATGTGAGGTACTCGATAATGAGACGTATGTTATGTAAATAAACCTGGGTAGGTGAAATATCACTTAGGTTGAAAATAGCCTTGAGCACGTCGTCCTTCGGATGGGACTTTCCGGATAAATCTGAATCTCTCGTATCAGTTTTAACAATTATTAAGCCTATAAACCGTTAAATAGCGCAAATTTTTTGAAAAACATTTTTATTTTGATTTTTGTGTAGGATTCAGATAATCCGGTCGTTCTCTATCAGTTTTAACAAATATTAAATCTTAAACCGTTAAAAAGCGAGAAATTTCAAGAATGGAGTCTACCGAGCTCAGGATCGCCACTTAGAAATCTAGCTGAGGCACTTAGGTCAGATGTTTCAATCGGGAAGTTAAAAAACACTTTGAGCACGTCGTCCTTCGGATGGGACTTTAAGCGATGATCCAGGGCTTTTTCGAATGTGAGGTACTCGATAATGAGACGTATGTTATGTAAATAAACCTGGTTAGGTGAAATTTCACTTAGGTTGAAAATAGCCTTGAGCACGTCGTCCGTCGGATGGGACTTTTCTGATATATCTGATTCTCTCGTATCAGTTTTAACAATTATTAAGCCTATAAACCGTTAAATAGCGTGAATTTTTTGAAAAACATTTTTATTTTGATTTTTGTGTAGGATTCAGATAATCCGGTCGTTCTCTATCAGTTTTAACAAATATTAAATCTATAATCCGTTAAAAAGCGAGAAATTTCAAGAATGGAGTCTACCGAGCTCAGGATCGCCACTTAGAAATCTAGTTGAGGCACTTAGGTCAGATGTTTTAATCGGGAAGCTAAAAATAACTTTGAGCACGTCGTCCTTCGGATGGGACTTTCCCGATACATCTGAATCTTTCTTTGGTTGACCATCCTCGTTTCTGGATGCTGCCTATCTACCACCATAGCTGTATTTATTTGTTCTTCAGAAAATATGTCAAAACGGTACCTCAAAGCCCACTTATATTCCACATTTCTTCCTTGATAATTTTAGTTGGAACCAAACGGTTACTTATTTTATCATTCATATGGAGTCTATCGAGCTCAGGATCGCCACTTAGAAATCTAGCCAAGGCACTTAGGTCAGATGTTTTAATCGAGAAGATAAAAATAAATTTGAGCACGTCGTCCTTCGGATTGGGCTTTAAGCTATGATCGAGGGCCTTTTTGTATGTCAGGTACTCGATAATGAGTCGTATGTTATGTATCTAAACCTGGATAGTTGAAATTACATTTACGTTATAAATAACTTGAGCACGTCGTCCTTCGGATTGGACTTTCCCGATATAACTGAATCTGTCTATCAGTTTTAACAAATATTAAATCTATAAGCCGTTAAAAAGCAGGAAATTTGAACAATGGTATTTAGCCCGACTTTTTTCGAAAAACATTTTTATTTCGATTTTTGTGTAGGATTCAGTTATCCCGGTTGTTCATCAGTTTTAACAAATATTAAATCTAAAAACCGTTTAAAAGCTAGAAATTTGAAGAATGGAGTCTACTCAGGATCGCCATTTAGAAATCTAGCCAAGGCACTTAGGTCAGATGTTTTAATCGGGAAGATAAAAATAAATTTGAGCACGTCGTCCTTCGGATGGGACTTTCCCGATACATCTGAATCTTTCTTTGGTTGACCATCCTCGTTTCTGGATGCTGCCTATCTACCACCATAGCTGTATTAATTTGTTTTTCAGAAAATATGTCAAAACGGTACCTCAAAGCCCACTTATATTCCACATTTTTTCCTTGATAATTTTAGTTGGAACCAAACGGTAACTTATTTTATCATACATATGGAGTCTATCGAGCTCAGGATCGCCACTTAGAAATCTAGCCAAGGCACTTAGGTCAGATGTTTTAATCGAGAAGATAAAAATAAATTTGAGCACGTCGCCTTCGGATTGGACTTTAGGCTATGATCGAGGGCCTTTTTGTATGTCAGGTGCTCGATATCGAGTCGTATGTTATGCATCTAAACCTAGGTAGCTAAAATTGCACTTAGGTTCAAAACACCTTGAGCACGTCGTCCTTCGGATGGGACTTTCCCGATATAACTGAATCTGTCTATCAGTTTTAACAAATATTAAATCTATAAACCGTTAAAAAGCAGGAAATTTGAACAATGGTATTTAGCCCGACTTTTTTCGAAAAACATTTTTATTTCAATTTTTGTGTAGGATTCAGATATCCCGGTTGTTTATCAGTTTTAACAAATATTCAATCTAAAAACCGTTTAAAAGCTAGAAATTTGAAGAATGGAGTCTACCGAGCTCAGGATCGCCATTTATAAATCTAGCCAAGTCACTTAGCTCAGATGTTTTTATCAGGAAGATAAAAATAAATTTGAGCACGTCGTCCTTCGGATTGGGCTTTAAGCTATGATCGAGGGCCTTTTTGTATGTCAGGTACTCGATAATGAGTCGTATGTTATGTATCTAAACCTGGGTAGTTGAAATTACATTTACGTTATAAATAACTTGAGCACGTCGTCCTTCGGATTGGACTCCAAGCTATGATTGAGGGCCTTTTTGTATGTCAGTTGCTCGATAATGAGTCGTATGTTATGTAACTAAACCTAGGTAGCTAAAATTTCACTTAGGTTCGAAAAACCTTGATCACGTCGTCCTTCGAATGGGACTTTCCCGATATATCTTAATCTGTCTATCAGTTTTAACAAATAGTAAATCTATAAACCGTTAAAAAGCAGGAAATTTGAAGAATGGTATTTAGCCCGACTTTTTTCGAAAAACATTGTTATTTCAATTTTTGCGTAGGATTCAGATATCCGGGTTGTTCATCAGTTTTAACAAATAGTAAATCTAAAAACCGTTTAAAAGCTAGAAATTTGAAGAATGGAGTCTACCGAGCTCAGGATCGCCATTTGGAAATCTAGCCAAGGCACTTAGGTCAGATGTTTTAATCGGGAAGATAAAAATAAATTTGAGCACGTCGTCCTTCGGATGGGACTTTCCCGATACATCTGAATCTTTCTTTGGTTGACCATCCTCGTTTCTGGATGCTGCCTATCTACCACCATAGCTGTATTTATTTGTTCTTCAGAAAATATGTCAAAACGGTACCTCAAAGCCCACTTATATTCCACATTTCTTCCTTGATAATTTTAGTTGGAACCAAACGGTTACTTATTTTATCATTCATATGGAGTCTATCGAGCTCAGGATCGCCACTTAGAAATCTAGCCAAGGCACTTAGGTCAGATGTTTTAATCGAGAAGATAAAAATAAATTTGAGCACGTCGTCCTTCGGATTGGACTTTAGGCTATGATCGAGGGCCTTTTTGTATGTCAGGTGCTCGATATCGAGTCGTATGTTATGTAACTAAACCTAGGTAGCTAAAATTTCACTTAGGTTCAAAACACCTTGAGCACGTCGTCCTTCGGATGGGACTTTCCCGATATGACTGATATTAAATCTATAAACCGTTAAAAAGCAGGAAATTTGAACAATGGTATTTAGCCCGACTTTTTTCGAAAAACATTTTTATTTCGATTTTTGTGTAGGATTCAGATATCCCGGTTGTTCATCAGTTTTAACAAATATTAAATCTAAAAACCGTTTAAAAGCTAGAAATTTGAAGAATGGAGTCTACCGAGCTCAGGATCGCCATTTAGAAATCTAGCCAAGTCACTTAGCTCAGATGTTTTAATCGGGAAGATAAAAATAAATTTGAGCACGTCGTCCTTCGGATTGAACTTCAAGCTATGATCGAGGGCCTTTTTGTATGTCAGGTACTGGATAATGAGTCGTATGTTATGTATCTAAACCTGGGTAGGTGACATTTCATATAGGTTAAAAATTACTTGAGCACGTCGTCCTGCGGATGGGACTTTCCCGATACATCTGAATCTTTCTTTGGTTGACCATCTTCGTTTCTGGATGCTGCCTATCTACCAACATAACTGTATTAATTTGTTTTTCAGAAAATATGTCAAAACGGTTCCTCAAAGCCCACTTATATTCCACACTAGCTGACCCGACAGACGTCGTTCTGTCAAAAGCTATTGGACTGGATATTTTTTTTTTTTTTCCACTTGGAACCACAGCTAGTTCCTACTTAAGAACGCCGGGCACCTTAGTTAGTATGCGCCTTGCAACTCCTTGCAACCAGCTATTAAGTTCTTAGGAGACGTCACATATCCTTTTTTTGTTTTTGTCTTTTAAGAATACTACATGTGAAATTCCATGACAATCCGACCATTCGTTAATGAGCTACAACTATTTTATGCTAAGGCCCCCCTCCCTTTCAAAATGTTGAGGTGTCACACACCCTATATTTCAATTCGGGCTTTAAGAATACTACATGTGAAATTCCATGACAATCCGATAATCTGTTAATGACCTATCAGTATCTTTATATTTACGCCTACGCCCACAACCCCCCTTCCTTTTGTGACGTCACACACTTTATTTTTCAATTTGGCTTTCAAGAATTCGACATGTGAAATTCCATGACATTCCGATCATGCGTTAAAGACCTATCACTATCTTTATATGTAGGCCTATCCCCACAACCCCCCCTCCCGTTCAAAAGTTTGAGAAGTCACGTAGCGTATTTTTCAATTTGGCCTTTAAGAATACTACATGTCAAATTCCATGACATTCCGATCATCCGTTAAAGACCTATCACTATCTTTATATGTAGGCCTACCTCCACAACCCCCCCTCTCGTTCAAAATTTTGAGATGTCACGTACCGTATTTTTCAATTTGGCCTTCAAGAATACTACATGTGAAATTCCATGACAATCCGACCATCCGTTAAAGACCTTTCACTATCTTTATATTAGGCCTAGCCCCCCCCCCCCTTTCAAATTTTGAGACTTAACACATCCTATTTTTAAATTTGGCTTTTTAGAATATTACATGTGATATTCCATGACAATCCGACTATTAGTTAATGAGTTACCGGTATCTTTATACTAAGGCCTACCCCCACAACCCCCCCTCCCATGCAAAATTTAGCCATTCATTTTTATTATATAGATATAGAAATGTAAAAATTGAATAAAACGAAACAGTAAGTAAATGACAAAGATGAAAACCAAACAACCAAAGATAAATCGAGAAACTTGCCAGAAGTGAAGATTTAAAAACAACCAAGAAAATAACGCGCACTAAAAACTGAATAAAACGAAACGGTAAGTAAATGATTTTAGGGTGTCTGAGATTTTTATTATTTTTTTTTTTTGGGTTGCCGACCTCCGGTGGAGGCCACGACACCATCGCCGAATCGTCGGGGAAAAAGGGAGGCTGGGGTGTCTGTGATCGATTCACTTGATCGATTCATTGTACACATCGATCATTACGACCCCAAACATCGATTCTTCGATTAATCTATCTCAGATCGCCATCCCTTGAATTAACAGCTAAGAACTCTTCATAAGAACCTTCCTCAGACTTCAACGAATATTTGAAAAAAATATATATATACCTATATATTAGTCAACTATAAATGAATGTATAAAAATGTCTAAATAAAAAAATATATATAAATGAATAAATAAAACAATAAGGTACATTGGACTGACTTTTAAGGTGTGGAGCATGGAAAATGAAAGCTTTGTATCAAATAATGATTTTGGATATGAAAAACGATTCTTTATTGTGATTATATTATTCTTTTTGAACAGTGAGAATAAAATTCCGTTTCCGTGTAAAGGGTTTCCTCTAACATGAACATTTTTAGTTGAAATTTAAATTTTTTTGTTGTATCTATTGACTTCAAGAAGTGGGGGAGGGCATTAAATAAATTAATTCCTTTATGAGTTATACTTTTTTCAAAAGGAGAAGAGCAATGTTTAGTTATTCGAAAGTCTTCTTTCTTCCTGGTATCGTAATCGTGATTAGTATTGTTGCGAGGGCAACAATATGAATGTTTTTGTTTGATGAGAGATGACAATGTGAGTGGTGACTGGAGCAAAGCAAGGCTGAGGCCGGGTTCCCACACACCCCCATCTATCTATCAAACACTTAACTCTCTCCATTTAAATGACACTCATCATTTTTTTGTCAGACATCTGAAGGGGGAGTTCCCACCCCTCGCGGGTCATTAGCTCAAATATGTTCCACCCCCTCCACTCTCAATCACTGCTGGTTCACTCGTACTACCAGCACGAGCACGATTTAAATAAATTGTACATGTTCAGTATAGTCATGAGAGGGCGCCGGTAGCTCAGTGGGATGCGTGCTTGCTTATTGAGCTCAAGATCGCGGGTTCGAATTGTTAGTTATTGTGACTCATGCCCGGGCTTTAACTACGAGGCCATATCGCCTACTACCTGTCCCTCTGGTGGACATTAGCCCGACTCTACTATGGTCGTTCTAGATGTTGCCCGCTCAAGGGTCTTTAACAAGTATCTGACATCGTACAGGCTCGGGACCATCGTTTAACGTCTCATCCAAAGGACGTGCTCAAGTTCCCTTCTAAGGGCTAGCACATCTCTCTGATCTACCCGCGCCTCAATAATCACTACAGAGATGACCCAGATCTGGAAAGTGCCGGTAGCTCAGGGGAAACATGCTTCCATACTGAGCTCAACAATGCGGGTTCAAACCTGGCTGTGATAAGTTCATTACATCGCCCGTTATTGGGGCTTTTGAGTTAAGCCTCTCCCCTAATCCCTCTTTCCTTTTAGTCGATTTGGCTGAAGATCAATAGGAGTCGTTAGAGGCTTCTGGATTCACATATAACATTTCCTGTCGTTGAAAACTCCGTATCGTATTTTTGACCGATTACATAATTTTCCCTATACATACTTTGTAAAGCTGGGGAAGGGGGGGAGGAGGAGAAGGGTCACGTGACCCCTCATCTGCATGGCCAGGAGAGCTTCCTACCGACCCCCACCTCACTGGTCATAATGCCCTCTAATGGACCCCCTTCTGTTTAGACAACACCCAGTAGTGACACCTCTCATATTTATGACCACTAGCTGCTCTCACGCGGTCATCCTGACTGCCCCATATATATATGTCCTATTTGCTATTGTACTGCCTCCCCCCTCTATTGTCTATTGCTAAGAGCTACAGACAATATTGTTATTGTCCCCCCCCCCCCCCCCCCCCTCCCCCCACTATACTTCATCAGTGTAATTGTCCGATTAAAGCCCGGCGATATCCCAGCCTGGAGGGGGGGCGAAATATGTATATTAGATAGGGAACCCACCCACTTGAAGTTCTGGCGTCAGGTTCGGAGAACTAGGTTCACAATTCTACATCATAAGATGATGGTGGCCACTACAGGAGCCGTCGAGGGGACATGCCAGTCGAATATATTACAAGTCTTGTCTTGTGATGCAGACGAAGGGGAACTGTTGAGGATGTGTTCACAAATAAGAGGCTCACATGACTACAACAACCAACAAAGCAGGAACCAGAAGGAGCGCGGTGTACAGACGGTAGGCTTGTGTTGTGTGTTATGAAATATTGCAAAGTTGACGTAAGAGATCAATAAGAAAAGTGAGATGCGATAGAGCACGGAGGTAATATCAGTAGAAGTAACGATTGGAAAATGAATACCACAAAATAATAAAAACAAAGATACTAAGTTAGTTTAAACTAAGAGGAAAAACATAAGTTATTCTTGAGGACGCTGGTAGCTCAAGATCGCGGGTTTGAAACCCGGACGAGGCCCTTAGGTTTTTTATCTGGGAGACGAAAAAACCTTGAGGACGCCGTCCCTCGTTAAGCGATGGTTATCCTGTGGATGTAGGGTACTCGTTAAATATGGGTAAATGAAATAAAATGGTAATGCCCATACCTGCCAGTTGTTCTGCTCATCTTCAGGTGTTCTTTCTTTCCTTAGTGAAGCAGATGAACTCGGAGGAGGGGAAGCTGACGACAACTTGTCTTGTTTCTTTTCTGTTTTTATCAACGACTTTAGCTATGTCTGTGATTTCACCTGTAAAAACAAATATTTCTTAATATTACACTGATCATAATGTGGAATGGAATAAAAGCTGTTAGTTTCTTAAATAGTTTTTTATGCGTTTATTAAAAATTTTTAACTTTTATTTATTAAAACATTTTAATTACCCATGTTATTTTCAAAATTATTTTATCAGACTGAATGATGACAAGGGCAACCTCGAAAGCCGGCTAGCAAATATCAATAATATCTGTGAGAGGTCATATTTTATTTTACAACCTGTGAAATGGAATAACTTATGGGGAGCTAAGTTAAATGGCCAGGAATATGTACACTGTACAGGTTACATTGACAGCTGACCAACAAAGCTGCACTCCCGTCATTGTCGAGTCCTTCCTCCATGCTGGTGCGTCACCTCGGGCAGCAACAACAAGCAAGTTGATGTTTGTTAATTATGGGATAGAGCTCAACAATCCATTCACACCAGTCCCATCCCAACAATCCATTTACACCAGTCCCATCCCAACAATCCATTTACACCAGTCCCATCCCAACAATCCATTTACACCAGTCCCATCCCAACAATCCATTTACACCAGTCCCATCCCAACAATCCATTTTTTTCCCATCCAGGTTTTCGACTTATCGAGGTTCGACTTAAAGAGGTTCTACTGTATAATAATAATAAAAAACACAATACAATTCGAAAGATTTAGGTACATGAGATATTGTAGTGGGCATAAGAAACAAATAAATCAAATCGAATAAGATAAAATTATATTATTAAAAACATACTGAAAATAATAATAAGCTTTATAGAATAAACATACAATTTATTTTTACTAAGGATATGTTGGGATTGAACATATGGTTCTTTTCTCAGCTGAGATACTTTGATGTATGATTGACTGTGTGTCTAGATGTTTTTCGTGAGTTGTTACAAGGTTATACCAAAATACACAATGTTAAAGTTATTCACTATTTCCTTTACATATTAGATAGAAAACATTGGCGACGAGGATGGGATTGGATTGGAAGGATTTGCCTAGGTATGGTAGCAAGGAAGAGAATGTGGAGGAATTTCTGGAAAGGTTGGGAATTTTTTTTGACATCGCTAAGATTGAGGAGCGTCTGAAAGGTAAATATTTGTTAAGCTCATTAGACAGTAAGATCTATTCTGTCATAAAGCATTTATCAGCCCCTGAGGAGCCAAAAAATAAATCATATGAGGAACTTACGGTGATTTTGAAGAAGCAGTTTAAGAAGCGGGATCTAGCAATAGTTAATAGATTCAAATTAAGGAAATACAGACAATCCGAAGGATCGAGTATTTCTGAATATCTAGTCAGTTTGAAACAATTAGCGCAGGATTGTGATTTTGCACCTTGTTGTAACGATGAGCAGGTTAGAGATGCTTTTATTTTTGGGTTGAGGAACGAAGCAATTTTAAGAAGGCTGTTGACGGAAGAGAACCCCTCTCTAGGTAGGTCCGAGGAGGTGGCACTGGCACTGGAGGCAATGGAGGAAGGTCTGTCGGAGCTGAAGGGAGTTTCCGGGGCCCTGGAGGTGGACAAGGTGAGTCCAGCGGGGCAGCGAGCCAGAGGGACCAGGGCTCGGGGCTGCATCTGCTGTGGGTCTGAGGACCATCGGAAGGAGTCTTGCCGCTTCCGACAGTACAAGTGCCGGAGGTGCGGCCGGGTGGGACACTTAGCCCGGGTGTGCTGGAAAGACCCGCGGAGCTCCCAGCGGGTGGCGGCTCTGGAGGAGGTTCCGGAGGATGGCCAGCCAGAGGAGCAGGTGTCCGAGGTGAAGTTGTACAACCTCAAGACGATGGCAGGGGCTCCGGCCCCTTACATGATCAGTCTGAAAGTGAACGGACATCCCGTGGAGATGACGGTGGACACTGGGGCTGCCGTCACTTTGTTTTCGGAGCGCTTTTACCGGACACGATTGGCGGGGCTTAAGCTCAAAAGGGACGGAAATATTCAGCTGAAGGCTTTCTGGTTCCAGCAGTCGTTACCATTATTAGGAATGGTGGATATTCCCGTGGAATATAGAGGGGTCAAGGTGATTCTACCTGGTATTATCATGCGTAGTGGTGAGCGCTCATTGCCGTTATTGTTGGGCCGTAACTGGTTGCCGAAGCTCAATGTGCGAGGTGAAGATTTGATTGTGGGGGAAGTGTCCGTGGGTCCCGACCTCACTAATCGTATAAAAGGATTGATGAGTAAGTATCCAGAGGTCTTTAGCGCTACCCTTGGAGAAATCAGGGGCTTTAAGGCTGAGATTGTTTTGGAAGATAAAGCAACTCCCGTGTTTTGTAAGGCTAGGCCTGTTCCGTATGCTTTGAAGGGCTTGGTGGAGGAAGAGCTCCTATCCTTGGAACAGCGGGGTGTCATCAAGAGAGTCAGGCGGAGTTCCTGGGCTACCCCTCTGGTCGTAATTCCGAAGGCCCAAGGTAAGCAAGTTCGGCTATGCGCAGACTTCAAAGTTACTTTGAACCGGGTTTTGACCCTAGAGCATTATCCTCTACCGAATCCGATGGATATAATAGTGGCCCTAGGGAGAGCCTCGTGGTTTACCAAACTGGATTTGTCAAATGCCTATTTGCAATTACCCTTGACAGAAAATGCGAGGTCATTGGTTACTGTGAATACTAGCCTGGGCTTATTCCAGTACCAACGATTACCATTCGGACTTACTACAGCGCCGGCAATTTTTCAATCAGTTATGGATCAAGTCCTGCTGGGGATAAAAAAGGTGGGCTGCTATTTAGATGACATCATTATAGCAGGAGACACGGTGGAGGAATGCGCAAGGCGGACGGAAGAAGTTTTATCTAAGTTGAATAGCCACAATATTAGGATCAACAAAGAGAAATGTAAGTTCTTCGTAAAAACCTTAGCATATCTCGGCTATCAATTGAGTTCGCAAGGATTGCGTCCCACGGGGGAGCTCCTGAAGGCGATACAACAGGCTCCCGAGCCTCGGAACAAGGATGAGTTGAGGTCATATATTGGATTAGTGAACTTCTACCACGATTTCATTCCAATGTTATCATCCAAATTTGAGCCTTTTTTTACGTTATTACAAAAGGGGGTATCATGGACTTGGTCCCAGGACCATAGAGAATTGTTTGAGGATTCAAAGGAATGGCTGTGTTCAAATTCGATTCTAGTTGTCTATGACCCTAAGTTACCGCTGAGGTTAATATGCGATGCATCGCAGCACGGTGTTGGGGCCGTGTTGTCCCACACGATAGGAGGGGTGGATCGGCCGATTGCATTTGGCAGTAGTACCCTGTCGCCGAGTGAGAAAAAGTTTTCTCAGATCGAAAGGGAGGGATTAGCAATTATCTTTGGTGTGAAGAAATTCCATAAATTTTTGTATGGGCGACCGTTTGAGTTGCAAACGGATCACGCACCCCTTACCTTTATTTTTGGAGATAAAAGGGGAATCCCGGCTATGTCGGCAGCGCGCCTGCAGCGGTGGGCCCTAACGTTGGCTGCTTATAACTACTCCATCAAGTACGTCAAGGGAAGCTGTAACCAGGCCGACTTGTTCTCTCGGTTACCGCTCACTGATGATGCCGGAGTAGAATGGATTGAAGACGACGGGTTTTCTGCGGTAGAATATGTGAATAGAGTTCTACTGCTGGAGGGAAACAATGTGGAACGGTTGACGTTCGAAGATGTAGCGGCAGACACAAAAAGAGACCCCCTGTTGTCCAAAATTATGGGTTTCGTTAGATATGGATGGCCGAGACAAAATACATTGGAACCTACCATGGCGGGTTATCATAGAGTACGTAATGAGCTGACGTGTGACGGGGACTGTATTCTGTATGGGAACAGAGTGGTAATACCAGGTGACCTGGTGAACCCAGTTAAAGATTTGTTGCATAAGGAGCACCCGGGGGTCAACAAAATGAAGATGTTGGCACGATCTTTGGTCTGGTGGCCGAACATCGACAGAGACTTGGAGGAGTTTGCCCGACACTGTGGGGTTTGTCAGCGGATGAATGTCCACGCCCCAACCTACCATACACAGTCTTGGCCAGTGGCTTCCAGGGTATGGCAGCGCATCCATGTGGACTTGGCAACGGATGAGGTCATGTCTGGGAAATCTTTTATGCTACTACAGGATGCGTATTCGAAGTGGATCGAAGTATGTGTTCTGTCTAGCATAAGTACCGATTCCGTTATGAAAGAATTGCGAACCATTTTTGCGCGATACGGTCTACCTGAGGAACTGGTAACGGACAATGGAAGACAATTTACCTCAGGAGACTTTGATATGTTTTTGAAAAGAAACCTGGTAAAACATACGCTGTCACCTCCCTACCATCCTGAATCAAATGGTGCAGCAGAAGTATGCATCAAGAGTGTGAAACTGGCCTTAAAGAAAAAGATGATAGAGGAAGGGGAAGGAGTTCGGCCGAAAACAGATTTGCAGCAGAAGTTGGATGAATTTCTGTTGGGCTATCGGTCAACTCCACATACGGTAACCAATCGGGCTCCATGCGAGCTCTTCCTTAAAAGGAGTCTCAGGACATCCCTTACCGTCCTGAAGCCGAACTTAGCCGAAGCGATGGAAAAGAAGAGAGTTCGTCAAGAGGAAACCCGGAGAAGAGACGAGCTCCGACCCCATTTTACTGGTGGCGATCTGGTGTGGGTGAAATGCAAGCGAGGTGAACGAGAGAGATGGGAGGAAGGGACGGTTGTACGGCAGAATAGCACAATGACCTTCGTAGTGCAGGCCGGTGACCGATGCAGCGTAGTGCATGCGGAGGACCTACGGAGGAGGCAGAATGACTGGGGAACAGTGAGGGTGCCCACCACGACCGGAGTTGAGCATGGAGGGTCCCAAGGGCAGTCAGCGGGCACAGAAGTGGATCAAGGACCTGGAGGAACAGAGGACTCAGGGCCTGGAGCAGCTGTGGACCAGAGGTGTGACGAGCAGCGGCCCAGACGCTACCCAGACCGGGATCGGCGGCCACCCCAGAGGCTGTACCTGTAGTCCAGGGACTGCGTTAAGTGATTAAGAGGGAAGGAGTGTTGGGATTGAACATATGGTTCTTTTCTCAGCTGAGATACTTTGATGTATGATTGACTGTGTGTCTAGATGTTTTTCGTGAGTTGTTACAAGGTTATACCAAAATACACAATGTTAAAGTTATTCACTATTTCCTTTACATATTAGATAGAAAACAGGATATAAAACTACTGGAGACTATTCGTATTTAGACAATATTTCACTATTTATCTATATACTTACTATATGCCTACTTGGTATCGATAGAAAAGTATCGGTACCAAAAGTACTAGGTATCGAATAAAAGTATCGATACATTACTTGTATCGATAGATCCCCCTACACAAACCACAGTAAATTTAAATCGTAAAAAAATTTAATTTTGACAAATTTTTAATTAGGATTTTCAGATTCTTCACAAAAAAACTAGGTTTTTCGGTATTTTTAGTTTTCTTATACGAGCAATAGTTTTCGAGATATTGGTTTTTGAATGTTGCGTTTATGTTAAACTAGCAGTAATACCCGGCGTTGCCCGGGGAACTTTGACTTTTCTCCCAATATCTCCTATAAGGCTATTCAGTTCCTCGACAGTACATTCATGTTGTTATAATTTTCAATTATTCATACGGAATAAGGCCTATAGTCCTTCAACTGTAGTTACGCTAGCTTTTTACGGACCAGAGCGTTGCAGGGACATGGTCCAAGACTGGATAATGAACAAGTGGCAACAGCGATGGCCGAACGACCTTCGCGTACATCCCCGACGTCCAGGTCCGCCTGCGCTCCACTTGGGTACAACCCGATCACTGGACATCCCAGGTACTATCAGGTCACGGCGACTTCAACTCCAAACTCTTCTTCTTCAAGAGGAAGGATAGCCCAAACTGCTCGTGTGGCGGCATCGAGACTGCAGAACATGTGGTCCTCAATTGCCCGCGGTACGACAGGTCTAGGGTGGAGTTGATCCACGCGACAGGATCGTATCTGGGATTGAGCCTGCCGGAGTTGATGACGGAGTCGAACTATCCGGCGTTCGGCCGGTTTGCCACCTCCTGGCGGGAACAGAAAAAGCCCGCTTGACCCGGCGCCGGGGGCGATTGACGGGCTGCGGCCCGATGTCTACCCCCGGCGACCGCGATGTAGTTGCAGCCCCCACTCCAAGATCCTGAGCTCTCTCGGCGCCATCTGGCAGCCGCAACACAAGGGGGTCTGGGAGCGCCAGTTTGTCCTGCAAGGGACCAGAGGCTGTCGCCCCCAGACACCCACAGCAACAAATAAATAAATAAATTTAGCATAACCATGTCATGTATCCTCATTCCCCGACGAGCACCCGAAAAAAAAAAAAAAAAAAGTAACGCTAGCTTTGGAGCTAAAACTAATTTATTCAAAAAGATTTCTCATTAATCGTTGCAATGGTTTTCGAGTTACAAAGATTGCGTGAGTGGATGCTGGGATGGACCAGGGGTTGATTAAAAAATAGATCTTAACCTTCCGGTATATAAAACTTCTCTATTCAAAAAGATTCGTCATTAATCATTGCAGTGGTTTTTGAGTTACAAAGATTGCGTGGGTAGATGCTGGGATGGACCAGATATTGAGGTACTAATACGCCTATAACCTCCCACAGACGATGACGAACAAATTTTAAAAAAATTAATCAAATCCATCAAGCCGTTCGTGAGTTATAGCGGTACAAGGCACAGACATTTCAGCTTTATATATATGATCAATTGGGAGTGGATCCATAGAGATCTCAGTCCGCAAACCAGGCGAGGAGTTGGGGCGACCCCCCCCCCCCCCCCCCCCCTTGGTCAAAATCCTGGCTACGCCCCTGTCAATTTCACATGTATCTTTTCATATTGAACCAATTATGTACTTTTATACTTCCCCAGTTATACTCATTACTTTAACTTTCTAAGGGAACTTAACATTTTTAGCCGAGATATTTTGAAACCCTTAATAAAAAATAAAGAAAAACATTTCAACCCTGCCTTGCAACAAGAGTAGGCTCTTGTGCACCCTATTTTGCAAGAGTACGACACACTGTTAAGAAGAGACTCAGGCGCTGGATCTCTTGTTGTTTGAACAAGCATCAGACCTTCCCTCTTGCTCGCCCAACCCCACTCCTTTGGGTTGATGTAGTTACCCCACCAACTTTGAATTTGATGAAAGCCGTAGGAATGGTATCGTGCAGCATCGCAAGTAGGTGGTAGTCGTGCGACATTGATTTGTCTGTTAGACACTGATTTTGCGAACAAGTTAAATCGCAAAGTGTCCAAGGATTGATCTGGGGTGATGTCGCCTGTGTATACGTTTTTCAGAATCTGCTCTCCAGCTTCAGCTATGTCGTCGTGACTGCTTTTTGGATCCATAAATACTTCTTTCATTTCAGGAGATTTGTCGACAATGTTGCACAATTTCATCTTTCCTTGACCAAAGATGGCCGATGTGGTATCACATCCACTAAATGCGTGGACCGAACCTACATGATTTAGTCGAGTAGAACACATCCTCAGCACTCCCTCTTCCAGGCTTGAGAAAGAACAAGTTGCTGTATGACTGTCCTAACCCTGTCAGCAGCACTAGCAGATCGATATCCTCCCCATCTGCGACCACATTTTCGTGTTGTTGGCCTTTGAAATGGCAGTGTTGACGATTAGTAAGTCAGCATCCTCTTGACTTTAATGTCACTCTTCAAAATCTGTTTTAAGCAGTTCGATCACGACTCTTGTTATGGTCTTTTGCCAAAACCTTTTTTTGAGCAACTTGATTGATCATGCTTTTCTTTAAGATTACTTCATGCGCCGCAATCGCTGAGATCTCTTTGTGCCAGTATGTGCAGGATATCCATCAAATACAACCGCAGCCTGGGATCCGTAATGTCTGATCAGATATGAAGAATAACTCTTGGCTAAGGAAGCATTGCAAGGGCAAATGACTTTATGAAGGAGGTATCCTCCATCTACAACAGCAAAATGTTTTTTCCCTGCTATTTTATTATAGTCTATGGGGGTGAAAACCGTGTACAATGATGATTTAGTGCCTTTCCTAATGCCTTCTTCGGTGAAAAGAGGCATAGGGTGGGGCGCAAGTTCGTATGTGAAAAACTGTTGTTATAAGGTTACCATCATACCATCATGAGAGAAATTCTGCATGAATATAATGATCAGAGTCCATTTTGCCAAAAAAACACTCTCTGAAATCCCGCTCCCACGTGACGTGTGACACCTCCACGGGCATTCATTTTCTTCATTAGTGTCTGTTTGCTCAATGGTTTTACCGGACCAGTACTTGTTGAAGCGTCTTATGGTGAGCGTCTTATTGCTTCTTTGTCGGTAAATCATCAGGATAGAATGTATTGTGAAGTTTAATAATTATCTGCCTGCAATAGTCAGGAGAGAACAGTGAGTGTGATGGTCAGGAGGGTGGAGGCGAGAGAGAGGGAAGGAGGCAGAAGAGGGGGTTGGGTGAACTTGAGAAGATTGAAATTGTCAATGTTTGGGAAGCTGTAGCGCGCTCACTATTCATTCTACAAACAAGTTGTAGGAATGTAAATTGTAGAGAATTTTATATTCTTTAAAATATTAAATGGTATAAGAGTCGCTAAAGTCGACCGTTTCTGAGATATTTCGAAAAAAACTAAAAAGTCATACAATTTCTTGGTTTTTCGGCTGCCAAAAGTTGTCCCGAGGTCGATTTTGTTAGCAAATTCGGTTTTTTCCATCTTGGTACCAACATATACAAATAAAAAAAAAAAAATCTTGTACCGCACCTCCTGTAAGACACGCCCCTTTTTGCATACCTGCGGACTGGACTATCAGGACAAATTTCTGAATTGACGTCAATAAGGGAAAACAATACACTCAGCACATCTACGTTGAATGACAATAGGATGTCTTCATTCACTTCCTCGTCTCTATAAAATACAGAAAGTCCATTTCCGAAAAATATTCCTTCTTTTGTGCTGAAAGTTAAAAGAGAAAACCTATTTTATTACTTTTCTTGATGGTTAACTGCTACTTCAAAAACATAATTAAAAAAACTGGAACAGTGGTTCGAAGTTACCAAATCGGTAAACTAAAGAATACTTGATAATTAATTTATATTTAATATCAATTAATAAATTATGTTAATTTTAATTTATTATGGTAGAAAATATGTTTACAATAGTAAAGTGCCCTTCGGCGCCGTACCTGATCAATTAGGCGACCATCCCTCGGACACAATATTCACATCCATGAGTCTTCTATAAAGATTATTAAGGAAAAAGTTGCAATTGCAATTCAACGATACCACAATCTTTCTAAACAGAACTTTGATGCTAAGCCTAAATTTCCGCACAGGCCGCCATTTATTAATACTATTATCTAAATGAAAATTATTGTAGTTCTAACCAACTGTAGAGGCTCAGGATTAATGAAGGTACTGGTGAAGTCTAACGAAGAAATACCAGTTAACGAAAAACTTTTGAACTGGTTTATGAAATCACCTATGAAAAAGATATTCAGTCTAGATGGATAATAAATAAGAATAAATCTAAGAGCACCTAACTTTTAAAACACGGTAGTCGATGCGTTAAAAAAAAAAAAAAAAAAAAAAAAAAAAAAAAAAAAAAACAATTTTAAAACATAAACTTGTTACTAAAGTATAAATAGGTAATCTATTAACTAATCAGAAAACATTTGGGAATCTGATCTTTGAAAAAAAGGTTAATTATTTGCTTCCAAGTGAGTTACATCTAATAATGATATCCAAACAATATTTTTGGCTTCATCAGTGGTGCCATCAACATTTTACATTAGGAAAATTTTTTTTTTCTAGAATGGTATTCACTGCAAATCACACAGTTTTTGGATACTTAAAAATGATTTCGATATAGAAGTCAACGTGGCAACACTGACCTCAGTTGTCTAGTACTTCCGAGTTTAAAGTGTTATTCCATATCATACAACATTTAAGCCTATTTTTTTCATTTTTTTGTTGTGGTTAATGTTTAACTGAACAAAATACATTGTTCAATGCTATTTAAATATTTCTAAGATATTTTTTTATTATATATGTTTTCGTATACCTACTTATAAGGTAAATTTTGCATTTATTTATTTTTTCTCCTTCCTTTTTTGTATGTATGTATAATAGTTTGTCCTTAGAAATTGACTTTCGGTTTTTCTGGCAAGAAACTTTTAATATATTTGTTTGTAAGACCTTTAAATTCAGTTTTTGCTATTTTGAACCGTCCTTGGATCTCTCAATTTGAGGCTACACCCCGACTCACATGTACGTTCCCTCTCTCATCTAAACTTTTGATATCTTTATTTGTTAGATCCTTACCTTTAGTTTTTGCTATTTTGAACCGTCCTTGGATCTCTCAATTTGAGGCTACACCCCGACTCACATGTACGTTCCCTCTCTCATCTAAACTTTTGATATCTTTATTTGTTAGATCCTTACCTTTAGTTTTTGCTATTTTGAACCGTCCTTGGATCTCTCAATTTGAGGCTACACCCCGACTCACATGTACGTTCCCTCTCTCATCTAAACTTTTGATATCTTTATTTGTTAGATCCTTACCTTTAGTTTTTGCTATTTTGAACCGTCCTTGGATCTCTCAATTTGAGGCTACACCCCGACTCACATGTACGTTCCCTCTCTCATCTAAACTTTTGATATCTTTATTTGTTAGATCCTTACCTTTAGTTTTTGCTATTTTGAACCGTCCTTGGATCTCTCAATTTGAGGCTACACCCCGACTCACATGTACGTTCCCTCTCTCATCTAAACTTTTAATATATTTGTTTGTAAGACCTTTAAATTCAGTTTTTGCTATTTTGAACCGTCCTTGGATCTCTCAATTTGAGGCTACACCCCGACTCACATGTACGTTCCCTCTCTCATCTAAACTTTTGCTATTTTGAACCGTCCTTGGATCTCTCAATTTGAGGCTACACCCCGACTCACATGTACGTTCCCTCTCTCATCTAAACTTTTGCTATTTTGAACCGTCCTTGGATCTCTCAATTTGAGGCTACACCCCGACTCACATGTACGTTCCTTCTCTCATCTAAACCTTTGCTATTTTGAACCGTCCTTGGATCTCTCAATTTGAGGCTACACCCCGACTCACATGTACGTTCCCTCTCTCATCTAAACCTTTGCTATTTTGAACCGTCCTTGGATCTCTCAATTTGAGGCTACACCCCGACTCACATGTACGTTCCTTCTCTCATCTAAACTTTTGATATCTTTATTTGTTAGATCCTTACCTTTAGTTTTTGCTATTTTGAACCGTCCTTGGATCTCTCAATTTGAGGCTACACCCCGACTCACATGTACGTTCCCTCTCTCATCTAAACTTTTAATATATTTGTTTGTAAGACCTTTAAATTCAGTTTTTGCTATTTTGAACCGTCCTTGGATCTCTCAATTTGAGGCTACACCCCGACTCACATGTACGTTCCCTCTCTCATCTAAACTTTTGATATCTTTATTTGTTAGATCCTTACCTTTAGTTTTTGCTATTTTGAACCGTCCTTGGATCTCTCAATTTGAGGCTACACCCCGACTCACATGTACGTTCCCTCTCTCATCTAAACTTTTAATATATTTGTTTGTAAGACCTTTAAATTCAGTTTTTGCTATTTTGAACCGTCCTTGGATCTCTCAATTTGAGGCTACACCCCGACTCACATGTACGTTCCCTCTCTCATCTAAACTTTTGATATCTTTATTTGTTAGATCCTTACCTTTAGTTTTTGCTATTTTGAACCGTCCTTGGATCTCTCAATTTGAGGCTACACCCCGACTCACATGTACGTTCCCTCTCTCATCTAAACTTTTGATATCTTTATTTGTTAGATCCTTACCTTTAGTTTTTGCTATTTTGAACCGTCCTTGGATCTCTCAATTTGAGGCTACACCCCGACTCACATGTACGTTCCCTCTCTCATCTAAACTTTTGATATCTTTATTTGTTAGATCCTTACCTTTAGTTTTTGCTATTTTGAACCGTCCTTGGATCTCTCAATTTGAGGCTACACCCCGACTCACATGTACGTTCCCTCTCTCATCTAAACTTTTGATATCTTTATTTGTTAGATCCTGTTGGGATTGAACATATGGTTCTTTTCTCAGCTGAGATACTTTGTTATATGATTGACTGTGTGTCTAGATGTTTTTCGTGAGTTGTTACAAGGTTATACCAAAATACACAATGTTAAAGTCATTCACTATTTCCTTTACATATTAGATAGAAATCATTGGCGACGAGGATGGGATTGGATTGGAAGGATTTGCCTAGGTATGGTAGCAAGGAAGAGAATGTGGAGGAATTTCTGGAAAGATTGGGAATTTTTTTTGACATCGCTAAGATTGAGGAGCGGCTGAAAGGTAAATATTTGTTAAGCTCATTAGACAGTAAGATCTATTCTGTCATAAAGCATTTATCAGCCCCTGAGGAGCCAAAAAATAAATCATATGAGGAACTTACGGTGATTTTGAAGAAGCAGTTTAAGAAGCGGGATCTAGCAATAGTTAATAGATTCAAATTAAGGAAATACAGACAATCTGAAGGAGCTAGTATTTCTGAATATCTAGTTAGTTTGAAACAATTAGCGCAGGATTGTGATTTTGCACCTTGTTGTAACGATGAGCAGGTTAGAGATGCTTTTATTTTTGGGTTGAGGAACGAAGCTATTATAAGAAGGCTGTTGACGGAAGAGAACCTCTCGCTAGGTAGGTCCGAGGAGGTGGCACTGGCACTCGAGGCAATGGAGGAAGGTCTGTCGGAGCTGAAGGGAGTTTCCGGGGCCCTGGAGGTGGACAAGGTGAGTCCAGCGGGGCAGCGAGCCAGAGGGACCAGGGCTCGGGGCTGCATCTGCTGTGGGACCGAGGACCATCGGAAGGAGACTTGCCGCTTCCGAGAGTACAAGTGCCGGAGGTGCGGCCGGGTGGGACACTTAGCCCGGGTGTGCTGGGAAGGCCCGCGGAGCTCCCAGTGGGAAGACCCGCGGAGCTCCCAGCGGGTGGCGGCTCTGGAGGAGGTTCCGGAGGATGGCCAGCCTGAGGAGCAGGTGTCCGAGGTGAGGCTGTACAACCTCAAGACGATGGCAGGGGCTCCGGCCCCTTACATGATCAGTCTGAAAGTGAACGGACATCCCGTGGAGATGACGGTAGACACTGGTGCTGACGTCACTTTGTTTTCGGAGCGCTTTTACCGGACACGATTGGCGGGGCTTAAGCTCAAAAGGGACGGAAATATTCAGCTGAAGGCTTTCTGGTTCCAGCGGTCGTTACCATTATTAGGAATGGTGGATATTCCCGTGGAATATAGAGGGGTCAAGGTGATTCTACCTGGTATTGTCATGCGTAGTGGTGAACGCTCATTGCCGTTATTGTTGGGCCGTAACTGGTTGCCGAAGCTTAATGTGCGAGGTGAAGATTTGATTGTGGGGGAAGTGTCCGTGGGTCCGGACGTCAAGGGAAGCTGTAACCAGGCCGACTTGTTCTCTCGGTTACCGCTCACTGATGATGCCGGAGTAGTATGGATTGAAGACGACGGGTTTTCTGCGGTAAAATATGTTAATAGGGTTCTACTGCTGGAGGGAAACAATGCGGAACGTTTGACGTTCGAAGATGTAGCGGCAGACACCAAAAGAGACCCCCTGTTGTCCAAAATTATGGGCTTCATTAGATATGGATGGCCGAGACAGAATAGATTGGAACCTACCATGGCGGGTTATCATAGAGTACGTAATGAGCTGACGTGTGATGGGGACTGTATTCTGTATGGGAACAGAGTGGTAATACCAGGTGACCTGATGAACCCAGTTAAAGATTTGTTGCACAAGGAGCACCCGGGGGTCAACAAAATGAAGATGTTGGCACGATCTTTGATCTGGTGGCCGAACATTGACAAAGACTTGGAGGAGTTTGCCCGACACTGTGGGGTTTGTCAGCGGATGAATGTCCACGCCCCAACCTACCATACACAGTCTTGGCCAGTGGCTTCCAGGGTATGGCAGCGCGTCCATGTGGACTTGGCAACAGATGCGGTCATGTCTGGGAAATCTTTTATGTTACTACAGGATGCGTATTCGAAGTGGATCGAAGTATGTGTTCTGTCTAGCATAAGTACCGATTCCGTTATAAAAGAATTGCGAACCATTTTTGCGCGATACGGTCAACCTGAGGAACTGGTAACGGACAATGGAAGACAATTTACCTCAGGAGACTTTGATATGTTTTTGAGAAGAAACCTGGTAAAACATACACTGTCACCTCCCTACCATCCTGAATCAAATGGTGCAGCAGAAGTTTGCATCAAGAGTGTGAAACTGGCCTTAAAGAAAAAGATGATAGAGGAAGGGGAGGGAGTTCGGCCGAAAACAGATTTGCAGCAGAAGTTGGATGAATTTCTGTTGGGGTATCGGTCAACTCCACATACGGTAACCAATCGGGCCCCATGCGACCTCTTCCTTAAAAGGAGTCTCAGGACATCTCTTACCGTCCTGAAGCCGAACTTAGCCGAGGCGATAGAAAAGAAGAGTGTTCGTCAGGAGGAAACCCGGAGAAGAGACGAGCGCCGACCCCGTTTTACGGGTGGCGATCTGGTGTGGGTGAAATGCAAGCGAGGTGAACGAGAGAGATGGGAGGAAGGGACGGTTGTACGACAGAATAGCACAATGACCTTCGTAGTGCAGGCCGGTGACCGATGCAGCGTAGTGCATGCGGAGGACCTACGGAGGAGGCAGAATGACTGGGGAGCAGTGAGGGTGCCCACCACGACCGGAGTTGAGCATGGAGGGTCCCCGGGACAGTCAGCGGGCACAGAAGTGGATCAAGGTCCTGGAGGAACAGAGGACTCAGGGCCTGGAGCAGCTGTGGACCAGAGGTGTGACGAGCAGCGGCCCAGACGTTACCCAGACCGGGATCGGCGGCCACCCCAGAGGCTGTAGCTGTAGTCCAGGGACTGCGTTAAGTGATTAAGAGGGAAGGAGTGTTGGGATTGAACATATGGTTCTTTTCTCAGCTGAGATACTTTGTTATATGATTGACTGTGTGTCTAGATGTTTTTCGTGAGTTGTTACAAGGTTATACCAAAATACACAATGTTAAAGTCATTCACTATTTCCTTTACATATTAGATAGAAATCAGATCCTTACCTTTAGTTTTTGCTATTTTGAACCGTCCTTGGATCTCTCAATTTGAGGCTACACCCCGACTCACATGTACGTTCCCTCTCTCATCTAAACTTTTGATATCTTTATTTGTTAGATCCTTACCTTTAGTTTTTGCTATTTTGAACCGTCCTTGGATCTCTCAATTTGAGGCTACACCCCGACTCACATGTACGTTCCCTCTCTCATCTAAACTTTTAATATATTTGTTTGTAAGACCTTTAAATTCAGTTTTTGCTATTTTGAACCGTCCTTGGATCTCTCAATTTGAGGCTACACCCCGACTCACATGTACGTTCCCTCTCTCATCTAAACTTTTGCTATTTTGAACCGTCCTTGGATCTCTCAATTTGAGGCTACACCCCGACTCACATGTACGTTCCCTCTCTCATCTAAACTTTTGCTATTTTGAACCGTCCTTGGATCTCTCAATTTGAGGCTACACCCCGACTCACATGTACGTTCCCTCTCTCATCTAAACTTTTGCTATTTTGAACCGTCCTTGGATCTCTCAATTTGAGGCTACACCCCGACTCACATGTACGTTCCCTCTCTCATCTAAACTTTTGATATCTTTATTTGTTAGATCCTTACCTTTAGTTTTTGCTATTTTGAACCGTCCTTGGATCTCTCAATTTGAGGCTACACCCCGACTCACATGTACGTTCCCTCTCTCATCTAAACTTTTGATATCTTTATTTGTTAGATCCTTACCTTTAGTTTTTGCTATTTTGAACCGTCCTTGGATCTCTCAATTTGAGGCTACACCCCGACTCACATGTACGTTCCCTCTCTCATCTAAACTTTTGATATCTTTATTTGTTAGATCCTTACCTTTAGTTTTTGCTATTTTGAACCGTCCTTGGATCTCTCAATTTGAGGCTACACCCCGACTCACATGTACGTTCCCTCTCTCATCTAAACTTTTAATATATTTGTTTGTAAGACCTTTAAATTCAGTTTTTGCTATTTTGAACCGTCCTTGGATCTCTCAATTTGAGGCTACACCCCGACTCACATGTACGTTCCCTCTCTCATCTAAACTTTTGATATCTTTATTTGTTAGATCCTTACCTTTAGTTTTTGCTATTTTGAACCGTCCTTGGATCTCTCAATTTGAGGCTACACCCCGACTCACATGTAAGTTCCCTCTCTCATCTAAACTTTTGATATCTTTATTTGTTAGATCCTTACCTTTAGTTTTTGCTATTTTGAACCGTCCTTGGATCTCTCAATTTGAGGCTACACCCCGACTCACATGTACGTTCCCTCTCTCATCTAAACTTTTGATATCTTTATTTGTTAGATCCTTACCTTTAGTTTTTGCTATTTTGAACCGTCCTTGGATCTCTCAATTTGAGGCTACACCCCGACTCACATGTACGTTCCTTCTCTCATCTAAACTTTTGATATCTTTATTTGTTAGATCCTTACCTTTGCTATTTTGAACCGTCCTTGGATCTCTCAATTTGAGGCTACACCCCGACTCACATGTACGTTCCTTCTCTCATCTAAACTTTTGATATCTTTATTTGTTAGATCCTTACCTTTGCTATTTTGAACCGTCCTTGGATCTCTCAATTTGAGGCTACACCCCGACTCACATGTACGTTCCTTCTCTCATCTAAACTTTTGATATCTTTATTTGTTAGATCTTTACCTTTGCTATTTTGAACCGTCCTTGGATCTCTCAATTTGAGGCTACACCCCGACTCACATGTACGTTCCTTCTCTCATCTAAACTTTTGATATCTTTATTTGTTAGATCCTTACCTTTAGTTTTTGCTATTTTGAACCGTCCTTGGATCTCTCAATTTGAGGCTACACCCCGACTCACATGTACGTTCCTTCTCTCATCTAAACTTTTGATATCTTTATTTGTTAGATCCTTACCTTTAGTTTTTGCTATTTTGAACCGTCCTTGGATCTCTCAATTTGAGGCTACACCCCGACTCACATGTACGTTCCCTCTCTCATCTAAACTTTTGATATCTTTATTTGTTAGATCCTTACCTTTGCTATTTTCAACCGTCCTTGGATCTCTCAATTTGAGGCTACACCCCGACTCACATGTACGTTCCCTCTCTCATCTAAACTTTTGATATCTTTATTTGTTAGATCCTTACCTTTGCTATTTTGAACCGTCCTTGGATCTCTCAATTTGAGGCTACACCCCGACTCACATGTACGTTCCCTCTCTCATCTAAACTTTTGATATCTTTATTTGTTAGATCCTTACCTTTGCTATTTTGAACCGTCCTTGGATCTCTCAATTTGAGGCTACACCCCGACTCACATGTACGTTCCCTCTCTCATCTAAACTTTTGCTATTTTGAACCGTCCTTGGATCTCTCAATTTGAGGCTACACCCCGACTCACATGTACGTTCCCTCTCTCATCTAAACTTTTGATATCTTTATTTGTTAGATCCTTACCTTTAGTTTTTACTTTTTTGAAGGTCCTTCGATCTCTGAATTTGAGGCTATACCCCGACTTACATTCATGTTTCCGCGCTCTCTCTCAGACCATGCCTTGGACCTGGGTCCGGGTCTGGTAGCCATGAGCCCCGGTTCATGTTTGGAACCGTGGGACTGGTTGAAGCTTATCTAACAAAATTACTGTACAATATATTTTTCAGAAAATACATATAACAAATCGGTGTCACAAGGACTACATCATATTCTATATATTTTCCTCGGCTATCTTAGTTAAGACCAACCAGAGTATATTTTCCATCTTTACTTATGGTAGACTGTCATGATATCTGATTGAGGCCTATTATAGGAAATATAGGTTGTATTATTGTTTTTTTTTTCAGAAATGTAAAGAATCGCTGCCACGAGGCCACCTATAATATTTATTTTTGGCATACTATCATCTTATTTCGTTTAAGCCTCTCTACCGACATTGCTGTATTGCTGTGTTTTTCAGAAAATTCAACAAATCTGTCCCACAAGGAACCACCTATAGGAACCACCTATATACTAGATTTCTTCAGCTAACTTTATACTTAGGACCAATCAGAATATATTTTCCATCTTTACTTATGGTTGACTATCAAGGTATCAGGTTGAAGCCTCTACCGACATTGTTGTATTATTATTATTATTTTTAAATAAAAGGTATTGTTGTCACAAGGTCTACCTATAATTTTTTTTTCTGGTATATCATCATTGTATCTCTGAAGCTATACCCATTCATACCTAAGTTTCCGCGCTACCTCTAAACGTTATTCTAGACCAGGATTCGGGCCCCCCGTTCCAGACACGAATCCACACTTCCAAACCCGGATTCGGATCAACGATTCCAGACCTGGTCATGGGACTAAGCAGGGTTCGATATCTCGATTCGGGTCAGGAACCCTCAAATGACGTAAGATTCCACCATAAAAGAGAATGAAGGTTTAGAACGAGTACGGAAACATATATATGACTCAGGGTGTAGTCTGAAGAAGAAGAAAAACATTTTATTTGGACCAGTACTAAGTATGTACTTTACACAAAATGAGCAAATAAACAAGAAAATTATAATTAAAACAAAAAGTCTTGGTACAGTCTTGGTTGCAGCCTGCGAGCTACAGGCTGGCCGAGACTGTAGTGAACCGCACCAGAGCAGGCTGGCAGACCTTGATGGAAGCTTCGGGTGAGTTTCTCAATGTGGGCTGCAAAAGGAGCAACTCCCAGTTCCCGATGGATTTGGGTGTTCCTGATAAACCAGGGTGCGTTCACCGCTATCCGGAGGACTTTGTTTTGGAATGTTTGTAATCGTTTTATGTTAGTGTGGCTAGTGCAGAACCATACGGGGCAAGCGTAGGTTAAGAGTGGAAGTATTAGTGTTTTGTAAAGTAAGGATGTGCATGTGTGTCTGAGTGGTGTATTCCTGTTTATGAGTGGGTAGATGAGCCTGAGTCGTGTGTGTGCTTGTTGGAGTTTTATGTTGATATGTAGGCGCCATGTTAGTCTTGTGTCAAGATGCACTCCAAGATAGCGCACACCCTGGTCTTTAGGATTCCATGGAATTGGGAGTTGGTCGATTTGCAGCCTTCTGAGGTGTTCTATCGAGAAGCGGCGTAAAGCGAACACCTTCGCCTCCGTCTTCCCACCGTTCAACTTAAGCTTCCATTTTCCAAACCACTGGCCGATCTCATCCACCTGGATTTGTAGGGAGTCGATGGCCGCTTCCAGAGCTATGTTTTGGCTGAGGATCAACGTGTCGTCAGCGTAAGTCGCCAGGGTTGCAGAGACTGGTTCTGGCATGTGGTGACAGAACAGATCAAACAAGAGTGGTGTTTGGGTCAGGGTCGGACACTTAACGTTGTGAGCAAAGGCCCGATAACCATGAAGAACCCAGAATGATAGGGGAGTAAAATATGTGAGGAATAAATGCGGAAATAGTGAAAATAAGAATTCTATTTGGAACACAATAAGTAAATTGAAATGAATGTTACTTGATCACTGTAAACAGAATGTTCTAGTCGATTCGGCTGTGTCGCTCCTTGGTGGTCCGTGATGATAGACGAGATAGGAGGGGGTCCTCACGGGGAAGTCTTCATATGTGAGATGTATCCAGGCCAGACTGCGTTGGACGAGACGCTGACTGGGGTAGTAAGATGCTTCCCAGTCAGGCTGTGGTGAGCGACTGGTCGCTGGACCGGGAGTAGTGGGGATAGCGAGCGAGCTAGCCGTGGCGTAGGGACCATAGTGGGGGGCGCTGGCTAAGCTCAATAGTCGTAATTGAACATACCGCCCACCTAAATTTGGCTACGCTGAATTTACAGTACCCAAAAAAAGGGCAGGGGTGAGTCGACCGATGGCAGCCGAGAGGGGAGAACAGCACTATGTACCTTCATAGTGATAAAGAAACATATCTTAAAAATAATTAGAAATATAAATGATAAAAGGAACGCAACATGAACTTACAATGACTAAAGAAAAAAAAGCTTAAAATAATTAGAATAATAAACTATATACAAACTATATGAATCTCGGCAATGTCCAGGGATCCCCGTCACTTAGGGGAAACTCGGGTCGCATCTGATGAGAGTAGAGGTGCGAGAAAGGCGACTGAACGCTTGAAAATTCTTCCATTTAGTGTGCGAACGGTAACCACTCTCACGACGCCGTCGTCTTCGGGGAAAACGTCGCAGATACGCCCGGTCGGCCAAGTACCTGCAGGTGTGCGACTCTCGATCATCAGAACGAGATCGCCGATGCTGAGATTAGGATGGTTTCGGGTCCATCTGACACGCTGCTGTAGGAGATGCAAATAGTCCTTGTTCCATCGGGACCACACATAAGATATTTGCCGTTGTACTAAGTGCCAACGATCGAGGTGACTGGTGCATTCATCTGAAGAAGGAACAGATGGGATAGAAGTCAGTGGTGCACCGATCAGAAAGTGGCTAGGTGTCAGTGTGTTGAAACTCTCCGGATCTTCTCTGAGAGGGCATAAGGGTCTTGAGTTGAGCAGCCCTTCAATGCGTACCAAGATGGTATTCAATTCTTCAAAGGTGAGGGGGTGCTTACCGACAGAAGTCACCAAAAGATTTTTGATGGACTTAACGCCGGCCTCCCACAAACCGCCGAAGTGTGGAGAGCGAGGTGGTATGAATTTCCAAACAACACTCTTGGAGGAGAGGTGAGCAGTCCATAAATCAGCGTAACGGCTCAAAAACGCGTAAAGATCCTTGAGATATCTGGATGCGCCGACAAAGTTGGTGGCATTGTCCGAATGAATGCACTGCGGGAGTCCACGTCGAGCGACAAAGCGGTCTAGGGTGGCCAAGAACGCATCTGTCCCTAGCGAGGAAACTAGCTCCAAATGGATAGCCTTCGTGGCGAAGCAAACGAAAATGCAGAGATAGGCCTTGCCTATCGGTGCCTTGCGTCTTGGAGATTCTCGGAGGGCAAATGGTCCGGCATAATCGAGTCCAACCTGTGAAAATGCGCGAAACTGATGGAAACGTTCAACTGGAAGATCACCCATTAGGGGGATAGACGGCCTGGCACGGAGACGTCTGCAATGGGTGCAGAGATATATCCGGCTCTTAATCACCTTAAGTGCGCTGGGAACCCAAAATCTCTGGCGCAAAAGAGACAGCATTAGAGTTGGGCCAGCATGAAAGTGCTTCTTGTGCAGGTCGTCTATAATAAGACGAGTGAGATGGTGATCTCGAGGTAGAAGCATAGGGTGCTTATGGTCATAGGTGAGCGAGGAGTGTCGCAGCCTGCCGCCCACCCTAATTAACCCAGGCGCATCCAAAAAGGGATGGAGTTGCTGGTAGGCCTTAGGGGTTTCATCACCATAGAGCGCTGGAGGCAAAGCACAGTGTTGAGCGATTTGTACGCATGCGGAGAGTGCCTTAGAGAATTCATCGCTAGTGATGGGTCCTTGGGTGGCTTCCTGTAGGTGTTGCGCGCGATGAGCGAGTCGCAATATCCGAGCGATTGTTCTGATCAATCGTGGTAGGGAGGAAAAATGACTCATCCAAGAGTTATCATGAATATGGTGAACTTTCTTGGACGTTGGGATGGCAGTAGCCAGTAAGGCTTGATCTGGTGACGGCGAGAGGAGTCCAGAATAGCCTTCGCCAAATGGTTCCGGGTTGTCCATGAGCCAGAGGGGTCCACGCCACCAGAGGTTGTGATCCTTGAGTTCGGATGGAAGGCATCCACGGGATGCTATGTCGGAGGGATTATCCTCCGAGCGAACAAACTTCCACTGCCTGACATCGGAAGCCCTAAGAATAGCAGAGACTCTGTTCGCCTCAAACACCTTGAGTTGATGAATAGGTTGGCGTAACCATGCAAGCACCACCGAAGAGTCCGTGAAATATAGAGCTTCATGGTGCGTCTCTATTGTGATAGATGACATGACTCTCGCAAGCAAGAGCGCTCCGCAGAGTTCCAATTGGGGTATCGTTATAAACTTGGTGGGGGCGACCTTTGTCTTCGCTTTGAGCAGACTGACGTGCACTCCGCCACTAGGTGACTGAGTGCGTGCGTAAACAGCAGCAGCGTATCCACGGGAGGAAGCATCGCTAAAACCTATCAGCTGGATAGTTGCTTGATGGACCTGTATATAGCGGGGAATGGTAATCATCTTAAGAGTAGGCCACTCGTTGGTAAGTTGAGACCATTTTTCGCGAAGAGGTGAAGGCAAGGGATCGTCCCAAGAGATTTCGTGGCGCCAAGCTTCTTGTAGCAAGGTTTTGGCGCTAAATATTACGGGAGCTAAAAATCCGAGTGGGTCGAAAATTCGTGCAACGGTTGAGAGAACGACCCGCTTGGTTGCATGAGAGACAGGTTCCTGGACTGTGAAAGAGAAAACATCTCGTTGGGGGTACCACATGAGACCAAGAATCTTGATGATGGAATTGCTTTCCTGAGGCAAGGCTTGAGCTTCAATAGGATCCTGAGAAGGAGGTAGCAATTCGGGGGCATTAGATGCCCATTTGCTTAGTTGAAACCCGCCTAGATTAAATAGGCCAATGAGCTGTTCTTTAAGAGCATGGGCCTCTTCGAGCGTATTTGCTCCTGAAGCAAAATCGTCGACGTACATGGCCTTCGGAATCCGCTCTGCAGCTAGGGGAAAGGCGTAGCCTTCATCACTAACAAGCTGGGCAACAGTCTTGATCGCTTGATAACCGCTAGACGTGATGCCATAAGTGACGGTGCGCAGTTCATGCTCAACTACAGGCTTGGAAGGATCGTTACGCCAGAAAATATGCTGTAGGTGACGGTCTTCGGGATGTACCAAGATCTGGCGGTACATCTTCACTAGATCCGTCGTGAAGGCTATGACGAAGAGACGAAAGTGGATGAGTATGTCGCACAAGTCCGTCTGCAGTTTAGGCCCAGTGATAAGAACATCGTTCAAGCTGGGGCCGCCAGCCGAGCAAGATGCGTCAAACACAACACGAAGCTTAGTTTCGTGCGGCTTGACTTGCCATACCCCGTGATGAGGGATCACGTAGGGTGCAACAATGGTCGTGGGAGCCATGTGGCCTAGACGTACATAGTCTTCCATAAAGGCTAAGTACTTCTCCTTGAGGACGGGGTCACGAGTGAATTTCCGTTCCAAGGCGAAGAATCTCCGGAGAGCTATGTCTCGGTTTTCGTCAGGGAGCACGCCAGTAGGTTTCAGGGGCAACCTCACTACATATCTACCCTCCGGAGTGCGCGAATGAGTTTTCGCAAACGACTCTTCACACAAGACGTCATGGGGGTTGCGAAGATCTGCGGGTCGTGGTTCCTCAATTTCCCAGAAGACCTTCAACTGGCTTAAGATAGCAGTTTCATCTAGGGCCAAAAGGGAGATGCTGCGCGACTGATTGATAAAAGAAGTGGTTCCCATGACCACATTACCAAAAACAGTGGGCATGAGATAAAGCTCGTCAACCTCCGACTTGACGGGAGCTCCTATGATGAGTCGTGGATATAAGTCAAGTCCAACCAAAACATCGACGAGGCCAGGATCGGCGAATGAGGGGTCAGCTAAGCCGTAACGCGATAGCTGAACGGCGACGGTCGGTGAAACCTTTCGCTTCGGAGTGTCGGATGTAATCTCATCGACTACAAGAGCGCGCACCTTGAAGCACGCATCAGTAATAGTAGAGTGCATGCGGCACGTTAACCAACCTTTGACATTGGGCACTAATTTGCCACCAAGACCCGCTATACGGCCGTCAAAGGGTTTTAAACTACCGCCAATTTTACTGGCGAGGTCGGTAGTTATAAATGTATACTGGCTCCCTGAGTCCAATAACACACGAGCGGGGACAGAGGTGTGAAGTCCGTCGAATAGGGCCTGAGCAGTGCCCATAATGACATGCGATTCGGGTTGATGTCGCTTGTCGGTAGGCGCCGGGATGGTATCTTCCCGAACATGGCCTACGAATGATGAATGGGGTTCACCATTGTTATCGTTGGAGCGGGCTTCATCAGTCTTCTTCCCTGTATGAAGTAAGCTGTGATGCCTTGAATTGCAGTACTTACAATTCCATTTTGACGGGCAGTTCGCGGCCCGGTGCCCTCTTCCCAGGCAGTTAAGGCATCCAGTCCATGCCTTGGCGAAGTCGAAACGAGTCTGGGCCGGCAGCTCACTGAAGGTGAAACATTTCACTAGTGAATGGCTGCCTTTGCAGTAGGGGCATGGAGTGAAACTCGGATTTGGGCTGTTTTTCGTAGCCGAGGGAGAGGTGCGTCCAAATCTGTTTGACCTAGGTGAGCCACGGCGGCGAGCCGGGCTCCTCCTCGGACTGGCGGTTGGGGAACTACTGTGACGTGTGGGGCTCTTCCTTGACCAGTATTGAGATGAATCTCCAGATTGGGCGAGCATAGATACGCCAGTAGAGTACTTAGGCGAACTCTTATTGGGAGGTTTGAGTCGCGGATCCATTGCTCGATCGGGGGTATTGGAGCGTTCATCGAGAAGTTCCAGGGATAGCTTACAAGCCATCATGCGTTGCCTCACAAAGTTGATTATTTCGTCGGCAGATGGGAACTCTGTCCCTTTATGGGCAAGCTCAAACTGCTTGCGGGTGGCCGGATCGAGTGCTCGCAATGCCAGGATAGACAGTAAGGCGTCACCTGGGTTTTGGAGCCTTAGAGCGCGAAATGATTCGCCGCCCTCGCCGACCTGAGAGAGATATGCGTTCAGCTTGGCGTACTCAGAGTTGGATGAGCGATTACGGAAATTTAGGACCGTCTGAATGTGTCGAGAGGCCAATACTCGGGGGTTGTCATAAACCTTCATTAATGACTCCCAAGCCAGGGCATATGAAGAACCGTCGAAAGACAGACCAGACAGGAGCGATGCGGGTTCTCCTACCAGAGCGTCCTTAAGATAATGCATCTTGTCAACTGGAGGGATGCGCGGACTGTTTCCTACTAATGAGAGAAACTTGTCCCGAAATTCTACCCATTTGAATAAGTCCCCGTTCCATTTAGGCACCGCTATGCGTGGTAACCCACATCCCTGATAGTCGTTGGGTGCTGACAATAGGGTGGGAACGGCAGCCGAAGAGGCTGAAGTGACGGATGCGGCTTCGCGTTTCAGTCTAAGCTTCCGAAGAGAGGTATCAGCCACAAGGATCTCATCCCTCACAGTATCGTGGATAGTCAGCCATTTTTCATCTGGAAACGAAGTTTTCGGATCGAGATTGAAATGCGCACTATCGAGCTCCTTCCAGGTTGCCTGAAATTCGTGCCAATACTCACAAGCGCTGTGTACGCGTGCCTCCAGGTCGGCATAAGAGTCGTCGTCAGGGGTGGCTGCCTTAGCCACAACCATGATGCCGGCAATGTTGCGCTTAATGCTGCGGAGCTGACGCTCTAGTGATGAAATCTGATGGGAAGATTCCGCCATCATGTGACTATCAATCTGGTGGGTAAACAATAGAAAATATAATTTGGAAAATAATGATCCGTTCAGGACACACAATCAAGGAAATGTCAATGGTTATGCATATGTATATAATATATAATATGTTAATATGATTATGCATACGTTATAATATGTTAATATGATTATGCATATGTTATAACATGTTTATAAAATATGTATGTATATAATATAAATGTGTACATAAGTTAAGAGCATAAGTGATTAGAAACTAGGAGACCTAATCCTTATAGAGGATTACTGTGGTCGGACAAGTGTTTGTAATATACTTGCACTTATTATTACAAAGTATGTTGTCTAACGTAGGATTAAAGCGAGGGATTATTTGGCTGCCATAGGTCGAGCTCCTATGAAATACAACATTGACTGAAATATTATATAAAAATTCATAATGAATGAATAAATGAAAAAAGATGAGACACTGAATAAAAGTGATGAAGAGAGATTTCCACAATATTCCTCACCCGGGGCACCATAAATGTTTGGGTCAGGGTCGGACACTTAACGTTGTGAGCAAAGGCCCGATAACCATGAAGAACCCAGAATGATAGGGGAGTAAAATATGTGAGGAATAAATGCGGAAATAGTGAAAATAAGAATTCTATTTGGAACACAATAAGTAAATTGAAATGAATGTTACTTGATCACTGTAAACAGAATGTTCTAGTCGATTCGGCTGTGTCGCTCCTTGGTGGTCCGTGATGATAGACGAGATAGGAGGGGGTCCTCACGGGGAAGTCTTCATATGTGAGATGTATCCAGGCCAGACTGCGTTGGACGAGACGCTGACTGGGGTAGTAAGATGCTTCCCAGTCAGGCTGTGGTGAGCGACTGGTCGCTGGACCGGGAGTAGTGGGGATAGCGAGCGAGCTAGCCGTGGCGTAGGGACCATAGTGGGGGGCGCTGGCTAAGCTCAATAGTCGTAATTGAACAAGTGGACTGAGGATCGCACCTTGTGGGACTCCCGCTGATATCTTCTTTCTGGAGCTCAGTGTGTTGTTCACCCTTATTTGGAATGTTCTGTCACGAAGAAAAGAGCTAATGATGTTCTGGATGTATTGCGGAGGCCAGGTCTGTTTTAATTTGAAGAGCAAGCCCTCGTGCCAGACGGTGTCGAAGGCAGCTGCGACGTCCAAGAAGGCTGCTACTGTGTACTGCTTCCGCTCAAAGCCCCCCACAATGGTCTCAGCAACTCTCTGTAGCTGATGGACTGCTGAGTGGTTTGATTTAAACCCAAACTGATGGGCAGGGATGGTCCCTGCAGTCTCCAGATGACGGAGGAGCCTCTTGTGAATTATTTTCTCAAGAAGCTTTGAGAGGCTATTTAAAAGGCTTATTGGTCTATAGCTGCCTGGGTCGTTTTTTGCCTTTCCTGGCTTGTGAAATGTTAAAACAACGGCGTTTTTCCAGTCTGCAGGAAAGTAGCCGTGGCGAAGACAGGCGTTGAACACACTTGCCAGGTAGGCTATGCTCTTCGGAGGAAGCTTCTTCAGCACCAGGTTGGGGATGATGTCTTCACCGGGGGCCTTCTTGATGTGTAGTCGTGTAATGTGGGCGTGTATTTCTGATGGTGTGGTATGCTGAATGGGTGCTTCGACTGTGTGAAGTGTATTTGAGAGGCATGATTCAACTGTGATGAGTGTTTCATGATCGTCAGCGTCTGTCGTTGTGAATTTATTTTCCAAATGGGTCGCCAGTAATTCGGTTTTCTCTTTGTCAGTTGTGGCAGTCATTTGTCCGTCAGTTAAGATGGGTAGGGGTGTCCTTTGGTTTAGAAGTCGTCGTGTCTCTTTCCATAAGTTGTTGTCGCCCGGAGTCATATCAGTCAAGTATTTTCGATAGTTCGCGATTCTGTCTTTGTCAAGTTCCCATCGTATGCGTCGGGTCAGGCGATTCAGTTCTCTTTTCTCAAGGGGATCTCTTGTTCTTTGCCAGTGTTGTCGTAGTGTGTTCTTTGTACGGATCATATCCATTATGTGTGTTGGTGTCTTGTTGTGGAATAGGTGTCGTTTGTCAGTGAAATGTCGGTATGTTGCTTCATGTACTGAGGTATGTATGGTTTGTGTGAACGTCCTAACTGCATTGTCAATGTCGTCCGTCGTGCTATAATGATGGGGGACCCCGAGACAGTTCATTCCGTCTTCAAACGTGGCCCAGTCGATCTTCCCCGTGATCAACCTTGGAAGATATTCCTCCTTCTGTGGCCGTGCTAGGAAGGTGCAGATAACTGGGAGATGGTCTGAGTCTAAGTCGGTCAGTGTCTCGTGAAACAGGGGCAAGTTAAAGTTGTGTATCAGTCCTATGTCCAGTATGTCGGGTTGGTATGTTCGTTGAGTTGGGTAGAATGTCGGTTCGTCAGGTGTCGATATTTGTATCCCCAGGTTTTCTGAGATGGATTGTAGTCTAGTCCCGTTGTTATTCTGTCTTCTGCATCCCCATAGCGTGTGTTTGCTGTTGAGGTCCCCGATCATTATAGTCGGTAGTCCTGTGAAAATATGTTCGAAGTCAGTCTGTACCAGTCTTGTGTTCGGTCGATGGTATGCTGATATGATGTTGAGTGTGCCGGAGAGTGTGGTGAGGGTGACTCCAACTGCCTCCAAGTTCTGGAGAGGGGGAATGTTAATCTGTGAATGTTTCAGGTGTCGTTTGATGAAAATGCCAACACCACCGAAACGTGTCGGTCGGTCCAGTCTATATGAACAGTAGCCAGAGAGTTTGAGTTTGTCTGTCGGTTTGAGGTGGGTCTCAGTTATGCATGCAATGTCGACATTATATCGTGATAAAAAGTTGGTTAATGACGGTTGCCTTATCTTTAAGCCGTCCGCATTCCAGTTTAATATAGTTAAATTTTGAAAAGTTCCCAGATTAGGGTTTGCCATGATTCATCGAAAAAAGGTTAGTGAATAAATTGGATAAGAAAGCTTGGATGTGGGGGATGAATGGTTTGATGAGGTTCATGATGAGTCCAGTCAGGTCAGTCGTTGCCTCAGAGCTAATTCCATTGTTTGCAGTATTAGGTTGCGGTGGTGTTGTCCTACTTCGATTTTTGTCAAACCAAAAGTTCGTAGGTGGTTTGGGCTCCGGGGAGGTAGGTGCGTATGGTGGTGTATTGGGTGTGTTGGCTGAATGTGCGTGTGTGTGTTGCGGAGGTTGATTAGTATTAGTGTGAAATGTTTGGCTTGCGGTGGTGCCTGCGGAAGCTGACTGTAGTTGCCGTTTCGGTGGTCGTTTCAGACAGCCTCCAAAGTTGGCGGTATGGTCGCCCCCACAGTTGGCGCACTTCGGTTTGTCAGTTTTTTGGAAAGGACAAACTTTATAATGGTGATTCCCTGCACACTTAACGCAGGTCGACTCAAGGCGGCAGTAGTTCTTGGTGTGCCCGAATTTTTGACAGTTCATGCATTGAGGAACGTGCAGGGACCGGCGTCTTTCCTCCACGTGGATCCGACTGTAATATAGTTTTGTAAGTGAAAATATGGCTTTTCCCTGATCGTTATTAGTCAGTTCGACTGCGCACAATGGCGTGGGCATTTTGTCTCTATTGTGCAACCTGGTGACCGAAATAACTGGGTAGTGAGGGAGCAATTCATTTTTGACGTCTTCTTCACTGAACGCGTATGGCACACCTCGGAGAATCACCGATACATTTTTAGTTTCTGGATTAACATAAGTATAATAGTTGATTTTATGCGTATCGTAGAATTTTGTCAGGGCCCTAAAATCGTCTGACGAGGTCGCTTGAATTTTAATTTTTTCTTTTAGGCATTGTTTGGCTTCAAACGGTGATGTAGCCACCTTTAATATGTCAGCTGTTATTTCTTTTAGGTTATTGTAACCTACAATAAAAATTTGAGGTATTTTAATTTTTTTACTATTTTCGGAATTTGAATCGGCCGTTTGGGGCTTGGAAGTGTCTAAATTGGTTAGAGCGGAATACCTGTTAGAAACTATGACTGGTGAGTTGTAAGATTTATACCTCTTGGTGACGGCGAGGTGTGAGGCGGGTGTCTCCTGGTCAGGCTGGTCTAGGGTCCTCTTCTTGCCGCTAAGGCCTGGATGGTCAACGGCCATCGATGCTGTGGCCAGGGGCTGGTGTGGTACCTGTTTGATGTTACTTGGCTGGCTGTGGCTGGCCGTGGGCACTGGTGCACTCTCTTCAACCCAGGAAGAGCGCGCCCCGCTGCAACTCATTCCGTTTGGTGAAAAGGTCCTCTCCCTGATACTTTTCACTGTTTCACGTTTTTACAAACACAGTAAAAACCGCACTATTAATTATTTTTTTGAAGAGCAATTTTATAACACTATTTTTGTTTAACGTGAACAGCTGATCCTAGGGTGTAGTCTGAAATGTAGAGATCGAAGGATTTCACAGGTTTAAAAGGAGAGCAGAAACTTACGTTTAAGTTTGGGTGTAGCCTCTTTAACCTATAAACCACATTAATGCAGCATTGTCAGTAGCGAGGCTTCAAGCAGATACGATGATAGTCAATCATAAGCAAAAAATATTTATTTTGGCTGGTTCAACGAAAATAGCCGAGGAAGAAATATAGATACAGGTGGTCCTTGTGACACCGACCCGCGGCTACAGAGACAGACCCGGCTCTACCGTGTCAGATGTTCACAAGCTTCCCCATAAGGTGAGAGCATGCAACGTAGTATGTAGTGACTTATTTTTGGAATTGTTTGAAATATTTAGGTTGTTTAACTAACTTTTGACACCTAACGTCCGAGTAAGTTGTCGTTCTTGAGGATTCTAGTATTATCCTCGGGAGGGGGGGGGGGGGGGGGGGGGGGGGGGGGACTCAGGTTCCTTGAGACTGTCTGTAGGGCGGCCCCTGGAGCACCTTCCGCCACTCCGCACAGGCGGGTAAACACTAGACCAACGACGTTCAAAATCCTTTCGGTTAATATGTACAGAAAGGAATGCATATTATCTCCTTGGTTTGCCTGGTGTCTACGCAGCCTGACAGGGCTGGCATTATTTCCCGTCTGATCCAACATTGTTCGGCCTCTTTTGACAACTCCGCTTCTGGGTTGTCTCGGCCGCCTCGAGTGTCCCCGCTAACGTACCTCACGATTGAGGCGTGACTCCAGAGTTCCCTACAGGTGTCTGTCTACCTAATGGACATGTACCTGGAGAGGGTTGACTGGAGGGGCGTGTTGCAGTTAATGCGGGCCACCTAGCCACGTGTGCAGATACCTGGCCACGTGCGCTACAGGTGCCGGCTGCTTCACCTGGCTAACAGCCCCCATCTCCGCACTATTCGTCCTACTGGACACTGTCCAATCAGTGACGTAGCTAGCCCTGATTGGGCCCTGTGTCAAAATTTCTTGGGGGACCCTTTTTCGGAAAATAAACAAAAACACTCGCTAAAAAAAAAATAATTGGAAATAACAAGAAAACTGATTTATTATATCATCCAAATCTGAAAAAGTGTTTAGTTTCTCAAGTGCTTCTTTTTCTATGGACAGTATTGATAAGTCCGATAGCCGTTCTTGTCCCATAGAAGTTCTAAGATAATTTTTAATAAGTTGTAATCTTTTATCAATATGACTATGGATAACATTTTACGATTTTTTGCTTACGCATAATGGGGCCCCCTAGATCGGGGGCCCTATATCATAGCTACGCCCCTATGTCCACTTCATTACAAACTCATCGTTTAACATTGTCAACAGGTCATTTCAGGTATTCATTATTGATCTAAAATGGTCCGGAGCGAGTTCCATTTTGTAACCTTAATATTCGAACTTACCCTTGTTCACAATGATTAATAGAGTCGACAGTATCTTTTCAATGTAGAAGGAAATCGAGGTTCTGTCGTGTAAAAGAAAATGCAAAATTTAGCCAAAGTTTCGAAAACTATTTATTTTCTTTTTCAGGACCTTATAATAACTTGAGTGGATGTGTGTGGTGACGGTGTTGTGAGTTTGCTGAGCACTCACTACACTGGACACAAACTCACAACACCGTCACCACACACATCCACTCAAGTTATTATAAGGTCCTGAAAAAGAAAATAAATAGTTTTCGAAACTTTGGCTAAATTTTGCATTTTCTTTTACACGACAGAACCTCGATTTCCTTCTATATTACCCATGTTCATTTCATAATCTATTTTTGATCAACGATTTTCAGATGGGTCGTTAAGCGATGGTCCTGAGCCAGTACGATGTTTGCTTGCTGAACACCCCTAATCTAGGTGAATACAAATTTAAGGTAGGCAACTTACATTCTGAAACAACATTTTAATGATTTAAACCAGGAGTAGGCAACCGCGGCCAGCCTTGAATAATTTTACGGCCCGCGAGATTCATCACAATTTTACAAAATATGTTTTTTTTGTGCAATATTTTTGTTTTTAGTGTAGTGCTTTGTAAGAAATAAATCCCAAAACTGTTTTTGTTTTATCACGTTGCTTTTGTTTTTATACATACTTAGAAGTGGGCAGTACTGCATTGCAGCAACCCCCCGCAGCGTCCCGCTCGATTCCTGTAACTTTATCACGCTGCTTATTTCTAGATATGGGCAGTAGAGCAGTGAGCCGGCCACTCGCTGCGTCCCGCTTACTTTGACTGTTCATTGTTGACAACGGAGCGCTCTCTCAATGTCAATTGACAATTTGTTTTCCGGTTTCGTTTTATGTGTTGTGACTGCAGGATATTATTTTAATATACACCTGCGAATCGTTTTTTTTTTTTTAATGAAATTTACCAAACATAAATCACACTCGAACTTCACGGACGAAAACCTGCAACATCAATTACGATGTGCAAATACACGCGTTGAGATCGACTTGCAAAAGCTAAGTGAAGAGTTGAGAAACAAATATCTCACTAATTAAATACATTAAATATTATTCCATCATTTCATTATTATCATTATTATATTATCTGTTTATATGCAGGAATAATAATAATTCATTCTGTTTTAAATTTTCACCCCAAAAAATTGTTGTAGTGGGTCCAAATCTAGTATAGGGGATATATAATTTTATACGCGGCCCGCGGGATTATAATGCATATCCAAAGTGGCCCGCAAGATAATTTGGGTTGGCCACCCCTGGCTTAGAACAGTATCAATTGATGAGAAACGGCGCTCAGGTAGGAGGCGATATAACCTTACAACACTACACTTAATTCATTGCAATGCATTACAATTTGTATAATTTATTCATTTTCATTCTTTGTTACATTTATTTTAAAACAATAATTTAATTTATTATTACAGACTACAGACTATGCATTAGCACAAGACATATTAACTTGTTAATAATTAACTTTATCACTCGATTATTACTAAGATCCTTTTTTCACTTCCTGAGAACAGCTGTTTCCTAAATAAAACTGGAGTACAGACCACAGTATCTGTGGACCACTTGTCAGCTTCCTTGATGTCCAAGTGAGGCGGGGGCGGGCTCGACTCTTCGCTGTTGTGGACCACTTGTCAGCTTCCTTGATGTCCAAGTGAGGCGGGGGCGGGCTCGACTCTTCGCTGTTGTAGACCATTTGTCAGCTTCCTTGATGTCCAAGTGAGGCGGGGGCGGGCTCGACTCTTCGCTGTTGTAGACCACTTGTCAGCTTCCTTGATGACCAAGTGAGGCGGGGGCGGGCTCGACTCTTCGCTGTTGTGGACCACTTGTCAGCTTCCGTGATGTCCAAGTGAGGCGGGGGCGGGCTCGACTCTTCGCTGTTGTAGACCACTTGTCAGCTTCCTTGATGTCCAAGTGAGGCGGGGGCGGGCTCGACTCTTCGCTGTTGTAGACCACTTGTCAGCTTCCATGATGTCCAAGTGAGGCGGGGGCGGGCTCGACTCTTCGCTGTTGTGGACCACTTGTCAGCTTCCATGATGTCCAAGTGAGGCGGGGGCGGGCTCGACTCTTCGCTGTTGTAGACCACTTGTCAGCTTCCTTGATGTCCAAGTGAGGCAGGGGCGGGCTCGACTCTTCGCTGTTGTAGACCACTTGTCAGCTTCCATGATGTCCAAGTGAGGCGGGGGCGGGCTCGACTCTTCGCTGTTGTAGACCACTTGTCAGCTTCCTTGATGTCCAAGTGAGGCGGGGGCGGGCTCGACTCTTCCCTGCTCCTGGTAATGTTGTCCCTCCCCCTAATTAGCTCCCCTGTTCTCTTCGCCCCCGCCCCCTACGCCACCAACTGTCCGGTTCCCAGACCTCATCAGCCCCCCCCCCCCTCAACAAACACACCCACAACTCCCTCTCCCACTTCTCCAGACTCCCTCTAACTTTAACCATCCATTCTATTTGGTATTTATTGTTTTATTTATTTTTTGGTACATAATTTCTTCTATCTATAAGTTTACCCAAAATTCTAAAAAAACAAATGGTCTTACAATCGTATAGTCTTCGGAACAATGACAGTAATTATTATTATTATTAAAAAAAATCGTCGATGAAACATCGGTTATGTACTTCCCCAGAACGAATTATTCCATTAAATTGTCGCTTCCTCTCCAAAACCAGTCCTAAATCCTCATTCAATTTTGTTTCGATAAAATTCATTACACCGCCAGTTATAAGATTTTTTGAGTTGTCTTCTTTTAATCCCCCTCTTCATGCTGAAAATCAATCGGTGTCGTCGTTCGAGGGTTCTGGGTTTACATATAAAATTTCGTGTCGATATATTCATTCTACCGGGAGACACAATGTCCACAGAGACAGGCATAACTTTTTTTCCATATTTGGAATTTGAAGGTCGCAAAACATAAAAAAACCGACATGAAATTTTATGCTTGGATGTAGGACCCGTTTACGTCGACATTCATACATGATTGCGATGAGAGGGGAGGGAGCTCAAGTCTTCAAATTGATTTCAGAGGGAGAGCAAAAACAGTGGATTAATTGGCCGACTGGGGCTCAACTGCGACTATACGAATATACTCGCCAGGCTGGAAAAGTAGCTGTTCCCTTGTTGCACACTTACCTCAGTTAAAATAGTATTTTAATAGTTGTATCTGTTATTTATAACTGCTACTTATAGTAACAGTTGGTAGCAGCTACACAGAAATAGTCCTCTTGTCCATCACTACTCAGAACACAATCCTGCCTTCTGATTGGCCACCACCTTTCCTCCCTGCTTTCTTTTGTCATGTATAAGAATTATCCATTCTGGGGAGTTATCACTTCTTATCAACCATGATCTCTTTATCCACTCTGTTTTTAAGAAAAGAGATTCCAATCAAGACCAAACTACAGGTTGGAGACACCGTAAGCGGTAAGTTGCTTTGTTTCCTGATGTCGATGTGGTTACAATGAAGACCAAACTACAGGTTGGAGACACCGTAAGCGGTAAGTTGCTATGTTTCCTGATGTCGATGTGGTTACAATGAAGACCAAACTACAGGTTGGAGACACCGTGAGCGGTAAGTTGCTATGTTTCCTGATGTCGATGTGGTTACAATGAAGACCAAACTACAGGTTGGAGACACCGTGAGCGGTAAGTTGCTATGTTTCCTGATGTCGATGTGGTTACAATGAAGACCAAACTACAGGTTGGAGACACCGTAAGCGGTAAGTTGCTATGTTTCCTGATGTCGATGTGGTTACAATGAAGACCAAACTACAGGTTGGAGACACCGTAAGCGGTAAGTTGCTATGTTTCCTGATGTCGATGTGGTTACAATGAAGACCAAACTACAGGTTGGAGACACCATAAGCGGTAAGTTGCTATGTTTCCTGATGTCGATGTGGTTACAATGAAGACCAAACTACAGGTTGGAGACACCGTAAGCGGTAAGTTGCTATGTTTCCTGATGTCGATGTGGTTACAATGAAGACCAAACAACAGGTTGGAGACACCGTAAGCGGTAAGTTGCTATGTTTCCTGATGTCGATGTGGTTACAAACAGATAATTACAAATTTTGTGTTTTTAACTCTTTCACTGTTATTTTACCAACCCATGTTCGGAAATTACTCGAAATGTTTCTATTTGGTCCTATTTGGTTCGTCCCAAAGATAGAAGATTTGTTCATATTTAAGTGTAATTAAGTAAATTAGATATTGGATACAAAACTAAAGCCTTGTTCAACACAAATTATTAGTCTTCTAGAAACATCTAGATATTCGTTTTCTGCTTCTAGTGAGAACTTTTTTGTAGTTATGTGTTTTTGGCTTCAAACCCTCCACATAACACGATATATTATATCCACTGAACTGGTATCGATAATACTTTAGTCATTGTTCATATTATTTCAGGAGATGAAAACGGATCTGATTTGTTTAAATTATCTGGGTGCCATGAGAACGATTAATTATTTCTTTTGGGTGATTGTAATGGTAACAGGATCCAATTAGCCACTTTTTACAGGTAATCCAATTTAAACATTATTCAAGTATTTCTTACTTTTATGGTACATGAAGTCTCATAATTAAACCATGTGATCGGCAGGATCCGCGCTTTCATTACAAGATCATATCGCCTATTACCAGAGCGCTCTCTCGTCACTCTGGTAGACATAAGCCCGACTCTACTATGGGAGTTCTAAATTTTGCCTATCCTAAATTTTTATTCTCCAAGGGTAGGGTTAACGAGTACCTGACATCGTACAGGCTCAGGACTATCGCTTAACGTTCCATCCGAAGGACGGCGTGGTCAACTTTTTTTTCAGTAAGCAAGGGCGCATACCTCTGAGCTACCGGCGCGCTCTTCTGTTTGTTATTTGTTCTAAATGACCCCACGGCTATCTGATGGCTTGCAGGTGGAGTTGACCAGATTTAAGCCCTCCGAGACAGCTACATCTCCTCAAATTTGCATTAGACATGAGAGCATTGACATCTGGCTGGCTGGTGGTAGGTATGTCTGCATTTTTCTGCATCTGTCAAATATTCTGTAGAAACTAATGAAAGTATAGATCCAGGGGTAGGCAATCTTTTTGAACCTCTGATTCCATAAATTAAATTATAATTTTGTGTCTGTATGAGTGTGTGTATGTAATTCCCTATGTAAATTCCAAACCCCATAAAGACGACACCCTAATTTTCGAGGTAATTGGCCGAAGACATAAAGGGATCAGAGATGGGGCTCGACTCGAAAATTCTAGTATTTGCTGATCCAATGAATGAATTGACATACAATTTAGTATGATTGAGACGCCCCTATGTAAGAGAACTATAGATTTGATTGGTCCATTGGTTTTGGAGGGAGAGTAACAACTTTATTTTAAACATTATTCGAGCTGGGGAAGTACCTTACGACCTTTTCTCCTTTGCGATTGGCCGGGCGGTGGAATGACGTCTTGGATATCATTCTTCTCTACAAAAGCTCCCCTCTGGACAATATTGGTGTATTGAGGCGGCGTTGTAGTTACATCACTCTCCTTCATTTGGTTTTCTGTTCTGGTCAATGTTTTGTCTGAAGCTAGGAAAGTATGGTTGACTATTGTATAAACTCTATTTTTCTACAGTTTTGGAACATATTTTAAGAACCAAACATACAAAATACCTATCTTTGTTACCTATTTTTGTTTTGCTCAGAACCATCGGTTACTGATGATATTTCATTTGAGCCTCTCTGTGAAGATGGGGTAGCCTTATCAAGTATCTTAACTCAAGTGACGAAGTCCGTCAAGTTAGCCACCTCCCACTTTAAGTTTTTAAAATGATTTCAAATGGTGCTCGTTTTGTGCTGCCTCGCAATGTGCTGTTATTTACAAAAAGCCGTCAATGTACTTCCCCAGAACTCAGGACGAATGAGTCAATTCTTATAGCTCCCCTTCAAAACCAGTCGACCTTTTGCGCTAATATTCAACAGTTGACTTACATAGGAATTATATGAGTGATATGACTTGGGCGACGGGTTACTGGACAGTTGACGACCGTACTCATGTCTTTCAATGTCTCCACATTTGTATCGGAGAACTTGAGTAGCCCGCCATTTCGAAAGTTTGTCAATCAATAATCCAATGAAATGGAACAAATGAGATAACAATCTAAGGACAGATTAACTTTAAAGATAACGTTATTATTCGGTATAGGCACCGAATTTCATCAAAGAGAAATTATTTTTAGTTGAGTGACTTCTTTTCATTTTGATAGTTATTTGAGTTTGAATAGTCGTGTGAGGGAGGGAGGGTGTCCATCAAAGTGGAGCCACCCCCGCCATCAAGTAGGGTGGAAGGGGGCCTGATCCACCAATCACCGCCCTCCTGATCACTGATTGGCGGATCTATCGAGTGGAGGAGGGAGTGGGGGTGGCCCTCCCAGGCCTGCTTCACCCCTCAGTAGTCGGACAGACGTGGTTGTGTTTGTTTCGTTCTGTGTTTGGACGGTCACTCGTCGGAACCTATTCTCGTCTTTCCTGGATATGGTTGTTATACTGTAAGTATATAACTATAGTTACGATATTCAACTTGACTCTCCTATCTCACTTTTTAATAACTTCGTTATATTCAAGGGGGAAACAGTGAAAATCAGGAATTGCAGTGTTTTATTAATGCAATGTAGAATTTGAAGTGCAGCACTGATAACTTTATCTAGTGCATTGCCGACTGTCATCTGTATCTACTTATACTGTGCTAATGTTTGACTTCCACAGTAGGTATTCATAACATTTTCATCTTTCTTTTCCTCCTTGCAAGTAACATTGGTCAGGACTTTTACTAATTAAGAGAAGCATATGCGGACTGCATAATGCCTTTCTAATTAATATAACCTTATATATCAAAATGAAATTAGCTGAATAGACATTAAAGTATGCGCAGATGTCAAGAAAGACCCATGTGCCATATCACTTAGTAAGGTATCCCATCTTCTTGAAATTATACTTTCATGTGAACCGAAGTATGCGCAGATGTCAAGAAAGACCCATGTGCCATATCACTTAGTAAGGTATCCCATCTTCTTGAAATTATACTTTCATGTGAACCGAAGTATGCGCAAATGTCAAGAAAGACCCATGTGCCATATCACTTAGTAAGGTATCCCATCTTCTTGAAATTATACTTTCATGTGAACCGAAAAGAAGAAGTTTACACATTTAAAAAGTTATTTACATAAAAAATGAGGATTTAAAATCTAAAAAGAAAAATTGGAAGTGTTTCATTGGGAAACTAAGCTTATACACCTACTGCATTAATAATAATAATATTCCGTTGAACGCTAACAATAGGTAATATTAGGATACGTCAGAAATATAGTACAGTTATTAGATGTTAGGGTGGGATATACGTGTCATTAATGATAACAATAATAACAAAAAAAGGTAAATTAGTATAAAAATAATAATAATTCTAATAAATACATGAGATACACTTTTTTAACTATACTGTAGATTATGATAAATATTTTGTCTTGATCCTCGACGATATTTTGAAACTCTTATGTCCCTTCCTTAGGTCACGATCTACGAAATAAAGATAAATTAACTAAAATTATAAACTATGAAGAGTAAATAATTAATAAAAAATAATTATAAGGCGAAAATAATGTTTAATGTTCAATACAAAGTTATAAGAAGCCACATATCTACCGTTAACTAGACAGTGACTTATTGCAAAGGTTGTTTTAATTCTCTATCTACAAACTTATATGGTGAGTATTTAAAAACAGTTTATTTAAATATCTATGTAGGTATATATTAGTATATATATTATTATGTGGGACCGTATCTAGTGGGGGCGCTTGCCTCGGGGTGACATGCGGTAAGAACCTAGCAATTGGCATGAAAAAATACTAAACAAAATCAGAATGTGAACTTCTAATAGCGATTTAGATGATCGCTACTCTTCGGCTTTGGTGAACACATTTGTAAACGTATTGTCTGTTAGGGGCCGCCCGGACCGAAAAGTAATACGTAATGGGGAATCTTGGAAAATGTTACGTAACGCAATATAACAATAAGTTGTCATAATAGTAATAGTTGAAATTGCATTATTTAAATTGCAAAATTTCAGATTTGAATTAGATTATGAGGGCCTGAAGCCCCGCTTCTAGGATACACTCAGTTGGTTCCCATCATTCCGCTAAACATTTCGTTCAACTAACTGTTGAAGTAGAGAAATGGTAACTCGTTTAACCGAGATTGAAATCAATTGAAAATGGTAACTCGTTTAACCGAGATTGAAATCAATTGAAAATCAGCAACTAAACTATTTTGCCTACCCACATTTAGTTGCGTCTTTAAAGAGTACCTGACATCGTACATGCTCGGGGCAGTTAACGTCCCATCCGAAGGACGGCATGCTAAGGTTTTTTTACCTCCCAGATAAGCCCAGTAGGTAAGCTCGCTACCTCTGAGCTACAGACCCCTTCAATTATTACGTTTCAATCACAGAATCTACGATTTATTACAAATTAATTACTTTTTTTTTTTCAATTTATTTATTGAGCATATTTACAATCGGTAAAAGCCGAAAGTAAATAGATGACAATAATTGTTATAGATACAGGACAAAGTAGAATAGTGGATGGCAATAGGTACGGTAATAGGTACGGTAATAGTTACGGCAATAGGTACGGTTATAGTTATATATAAATAAATGAATATGTCTCTGTAAAGTTATGGAGAATATGTAGAAAATAAGAATAGATACCTCCACAATGAGTAAAATACATATATACAATGCTAATAATACAAAAAGAAATATAATAATGAAGATAGAAATACAAAATAGTTCGTTATTATGACTCATGCCCAGGTTTAACAACAAGGTCAAATCGCCTACCACCAGAGCGTTCTTTCGTCACTCTGGTGGACATGAGCCCGACTCTACTGTGGGAGTCCTAAATTTTGCCTACCCTAAATTTTTATTCACTTAGGGTAGGGGGTCTTTAACGAGTACCTGACATCGCACAGGCTAGGGACCATCGCTTAACGTCCCATCCGAAGGACGGCATGCTTAAGTTTATTTAACCTCCCAAATATAAAATATAAATAAATTTAGCTCGAGATCCCCGATAGCCCGGGTGATCCCCCAAACCACCTCGTTCTGCCAGCCTCTGACCAGCAGTGGTGAAAGACCGAGCGGGACAGGAAGACCTTAATGTGAATACAGTAAAAGTTCCTTATTCACGGGTTAAAAAATTGCAACCCAGTTCTTGTATTCGCGGCTAAAAATGTCTTTATTCGCGGATGCAATCGGTAAATAGAAAGGGATTCAGTGTCGTTTATTAACGTATCGGCATCCTTTGAGTACCTGAAAAGGTGACCTTTAACTTGAAAAATCTGAGTGAAGGTTCACGTACGGCAAATGAACTTTGTGATTTTTTCATGAAAATTGATCCATCTATGGGAAGGAGCCTTATTTTTAAAAGGCAAATTATTAATGCTACAGGTCAATATCAATCTGAATTTAAAGACCTTTTAAAAGCGGCAAAACAAGAAAAAATTACTAAATTCTCTAAACCCTTGCCTAAAGCTGACAATAACGGTATATTTTAATTGCGAATTTATCAATAAATTGATTTTATTTTGATACATATTGGTTTTATTTTGGAACCGTGGAACGTATCCCCTATGATTCCGTACTAATTACCTTTATTTATTTTGTCCGGAAGATTAACAACACTTAACTTGAGCTCGCCGTCCTTCGAATGGTTCGAGCTTGTGTGATGTCATAATTAATTTAATATTTCCAAAAACACTGGTTCCCCCCCAGTAGGTAATATCTTCTGTTTGCTTCCTATGGTGTCTGGAGTTAACAACCTGTCACGAAATCGTGTAGTAAATTGTATACTTATTGCTTTTACTGAAAGCAATCTAGTGGACCTAGATGGAACTATAAGAGGATAAAATAGGTATGACCCGTTGATCATTTACCAATGAAAGAAAATATCGGTGAGGCCGTGAATATTGGAGCGTTGGTCGAAATACCCTACTAACATTCACATAATGGTTTGTAGCATATGTACCCACAGGGTTGACGTCACGATGTGTAGATTTAAATCTATGTCAAGTAGTTATGTGTTGACAGTATAGTGCCGCCGAAAATGTTCATTCTTTTAACGGATTTACATATATATTTATTGTATAATAGATATGCTTATATCATGTCTGCACTAGGTTACAAATCTAATTTAAATAAATAAATCCGGTCTCACAAACTTCGTACTTTTCTTTTTTGAATCTTAATAAATATTCATAAGACTGTGAAATATGTATTTTAAGTTGGGTTAGAGCCAGCCTAATTTATGGATCTAAATAAACGTACAATTAAAAGACAGGTTTGACTTCTCCTTATCTCATTCATCTAAATATGAAGGAGGTCTGTCTGGAGCCAGGGTCGATAACGGGGCCACCAATAGGCAGCCACCTTACATCAGGGTTATAGGACGGCGACCAATCAGATCTAAGGATTCATCAGACCATTCTCTATACTGTCACCAATCAGGTTTATACTGACGGATCACTGTCAGCAATTATTATTATATATATTATTAGCACTTTGATAATTATTATTTTGAGTACTAATTATTTTTACTAGCTGAGGTACGTGGCGTTGCTCGGGGGATTCACAAAACTACAAAACTATAGGCAAATCCAAGTTTAAGTAATTCTAAAAATATGTTGTAAATTTCAATACGCGTTGTTTGTCTCATCTTAGATATGTTATGTCGGCTTGAAGGATGTTCATCTTCACGGGGTCTATGTTTTAAGTAGATGATTACAGAGAGGAAGAGAAGTGTTAATAACTTCAGGAGAATGGAAGAGGTGAGTCACCCCTTTAGAGAGATACAGTGATAAGTCAAGATACAAATGTATATACTATAGCAAGTTGACGCGGCGTTCTTCGCTTAGTAACTTTTAGCAGAATTAGTAACGTTATATGCCCGGTTAAAAACTGTTTAGTAACGCTAAGCAGGATAGTAACATTATCCAGTTAGTAACTTTAAGTTAGATGATATTATAAATAAGTTGAAGGTTTCAATATTTTTGTGGACGTAGAAGTGGTGGATCACTCGCCCTCTCGCCGTAGAAGTGGTGGATCACTCGCCCTCTCGCCGTAGAAGTGGTGGATCACTCGCCCTCTCGCCGTAGAAGTGGTGGATCACTCGCCCTCTCGCCGTAGAAGTGGTGGATCACTCGCCCTCTCGCCGTAGAAGTGGTGGATCACTCGCCCTCTCGCCGTAGTATTATTCCGCTGAAGTATTAGCGGGAGTATTATTCCGCTGATCCGGGGCTGTAAGGATATCTATATAGGTAGGTACGTCAAATTTCATGAAAATTGGATCAACGGTTGGAGAGCTAGCAGGTTACATAATCTCCCTTCTACCCCCCTTTTAGAGGGGAAATTCGAAAAATCTGGTCTTAGAGGATGAGTGGAACTACGGTGTCCTTGACATATCAGCTTTGCGAACTTGACAACGGTTCGAAGAAAGGAACGTCTGGTTGTTGACTCTGCGGGCAAGTCTCCTTTCCAAGACTATAGCTTCCAGGTTGGAGATCCTGCCTGTCTTGGACCAAGCTGTCCTCTCGGGACGTGTGCTGAAGTAAGTGATGATCTATAAATAACACCTTGAATGCAGTTTCCGATATGATGATACATTTTGATGCGCTGCAACCATGCAAGCTGTCTCAAAAGACTGTGGTGCAAATATACAGACGTACTGTGGGTGACTTAAAGGTCTCTATGTGATCCATTGATGAGTCCTTTGTGTAATCAATTAAGGTGGGTCTTATTGGGGAAGGACGAAATCATTATGTCAGATGTGCTTCAGTCTTGCAAACCCTACAGGATGGCTCTTTACAGGAATTTGAAGGGAAGTAAATTTAGTTAGATTGGTAGACTTCAACGCTGGAGGGAGACTTCAACGTTCTATTTCTTCTGTCTTGCTGGAGAGCACTTTGATTGTCCATAGACTACCCCCTCCCTTCCCCTCTCCTGGCAGTGTCTGCAGGATCGCTGATCCACTTCCAAGGACGCTGCTTGACATTTGAGTGTGTTCCCAAACGAAGAAAGTTTGGTAGTATTGATAGTTGGACTTTGGACATGGCGAGTAAATAAACATAAATAGAGGAGGCTTAACTAGGATGGGACAACGTTATCGGCGGGTCACCAGCTATGTACTTCCCCAGCGAGAGTTAATTGTCTATATTTTCGCTCTCCCTCTGAAACAAATTTACCGATTTATTATCGATACATTCGATATATCGAATACAGACTTCTGTATGGGCTTGACCAGGGCAGTAGTCCTGGGGAGTTGACTGGGATATGCTTGGTGGAGTCTGCTAAATGAAAGGAAGGGATCTGAAAAGATGACGAAGAGGGCGCCAGTGAAAGGAGGGGTGAGTATTAATAAGACTGGCTACGGTAGCATTAGTAGAGAATTAATGGGAGCCCTGAGGAGGAGAGACAGGCAGACACTCTGGTTATTAGTATGTCACTGCTACCTCACCAGATCACTGTGATTATCCAATTGGATATATGGATGCCCCTCAGCGGCCTGGACCACCCAAACCTCCTCCATCCTGATGTAGGCCAACTCTCCGTCCAGCAGAGCTATTGGCTAAGTGACATATTTCTGTAAGCCACCTTACAAGTCAGACAGGTGGCTGTAGGCTGGAACAACCTTCACTTCTTGAAAAATGATGTTTCTCCAGGAACATTGTACTAGCCGCCACCAGGGGCGTACTTAGTTAACACGGTCCCCCCCCCCCCCCCCCCCCCTCCCCCGCTTGAGGTAGGTACCTGTTTCTTTACATATGTAGAGAAACATATTTGTCTGTGACTTAATAAATCCATTTAACTCACCAAAAAAAATCGCCGAACATGTACTTCCCCAGCCCGAATTGATCAGTTAAAGTTTCGCTCTCCCTGCAAAACCAATTTAACGTTCGGGCTAAAAATTACCTTCACAGGAGCATCTGCATTCTCATACTAAATTTAGTGTCGATACATGCATTATATGTGCTGTTGTCAGGATCCAGTCTTTCTCCTCTGACTGGCGGGGAAGGGCTGTGGCGGGTAAGGGCTACTAATTTTTTTCTCTTTTATAAGTATAGAGGATGTTATGTAATTGGTCAGAAATTTGTTGTTGAGTTTTCTCCGAAATTTCAAGTTTCCCGAGGAGCATGTTTTTCTGGAGCTAATAATGTTAGGTTAGGGAACTTATATTGAAAAGAACTCCTTGTTTATCCATGTTTAATTTAAAAAAGTTATTCTTTAAAAATATTCTATTGTACAATTTTACTGTATAACAATCTTTTATGTAAAAAAAAAAGAGACTAATTCCCCTAGCATACATAGTATTTATGCGGTTGGTAAGTTTAGGATAAGATGCGTATAGACGGTGAAAGCCTCCCTTGGCTACGACCTATAGTGGAGAGTGCCTTGAGCCAGGCTGTCTTATCCATCATCTGCTGCAATTTAGATCGTTAATCCACAGCTATCTAAATCTCAGATGTATATTTAACCTTTCACTTTCCACTGCCTTCTCAATCTTAATTAATTATTTTTCAATTTTAATTTATTTGTTCTCTTCTTTAATATGGTCTGATAGCTGTCTGTCTATTATTTCGTTTGCACTTGGCCAATTATTCTCAGTTGGAGCTAGATTCATTTTTAGGGTTCCGTTGGATGAAAACGAAAATCCTTATACGAAGAACGTTATAGCGAACAGGTCTGTCTTTTCCTTTCCAGAGACCTAACAATTGAAGCTAGAAAGTTGCGGTTTCTTCTAGAATACACCTCAATCAGCACTCAAGATGGATGAAAATGAGGGGTTACAAAAACTAAATATTTTCAGAATGTCATACAAAAACTCACTCGGATTAGTTTTTTTTTTTTTTTTTTTTTTTTTTTTCTTACTCGGATTAGGTATGAAAAATATATTTTTTTAAATGCATATTCTATACTTCTGCGGCTGTGGTGGATCTGGATGGACAACATCATCTTTCAGGTGTCCCTCCTCCTCTCGAAGTCTATTTAGGGGCAAATATAGAAGAGAAGGTGCGTTAAAATAAAATAAAAGATGGATATGGTGGGTGGAGTAGAGCGAGATGTTTAGACTGCCTTTCGCACGTAGCTTGTAGCTTGCGTGCCTCCCACTGTCTTTAGTCGCAGCTGCGCAGCTCGTCCTCCACACACTTGTACTATCAGGTGTCTCCTCACAACTTCCGTTCCCACACTCCCTCCCACTTTGTTCTAAGATAAGATCTGCCTTTCTAAGTTTGTCCCTTTAAAAATTAACCAAACGCTAATTTCGGTATTAAAAACAAGAGGAATATTAATGTCTACGTATCTTTCTCATAAAATATTAAGTTCCTACAAATGAGTCGCATTATTCATGCGCTTTAGCAGACTAGTTCTTCAGTTTCCAAACTTTTCGGACGACTATTAAATAAGTTTCTCACGGCAGTCACAAAAACTATTATTCTCTTTGCATACTTTTTGACTGTTTATTATAAATTATAGTTAACGTCTCAATTTATTTAATTTAGCTGTACTAGAACAAATCGTAAGAAATCAGTTCAATTCGGATAGCCGGAACTGCTCGGGAGTTAAAACTGCTAGAGCAGTAACGTTACCGGATAGCCGACGTGGCTTGAGTTAGCAACACTGGTGTATATACAATCTATATTATAGATATGGTAATACAATGGCGTCTGTGCCGTTCATAGACTGTTTCCCCTCACCATCCGCTCCCGCAGATTAATATGTCAGTGTTACGTCCGTAGAGCGTCCTAGGATTGGACTCGGGACAGTCTAATAGGAGTCAGGTTGCTGTCCAGTCTTCATGTGACAGAGCCCATATGACTGGACCAATGTCCATGAGAAGATATACTTTCCATATCTGTTTGACGAAGGTTGTATGTTTCAGGAAGGGGATGGAGTCTCCCGTGTTGAGTTCCCAGTTCCCCCGTCTTGGAAGACACCACCACGACTGGGACATCAACGACTCCAACGTGCCCAGGGTGAGTACCACAATGTCGGTAGAAGGATGTCTTCGGTACTATTTGTCTTGGCCATGTTTATTTAAAAATCAACTTATAAATACCTACTCTTATTTTCATCAATTTTATCCCCATTAAAACAAGTAAAATGAGGGCAGTTGATGCAAGAATACAATACTCGCCTATGGTTATTGAGAAAATTACTGGATAAATATTTTAAGAAGACTAGAAAAAAAATCGATGAATCACCGGCGATATTTCCCCAACTCGAAATATTTGTATCTGTTTTTAGTATCCCTCTAAGCTTTCTTCGGTCAGTTTGGCTGAAAACTTATAGATGTCTCGGTCAGGGCCAGGGACTGATCATTCCTCATATAAAATTTCGTTACGTTTTTGCAGTTATTAGGGTTTCTGAGTTGAACCATTTTTAGATTTAGCGGGCCGAAAAATTCCGGTGAAAATTCAATATCGACTTTTTCTGACCGATAATTTCCTTGTCTACTTGGTATAGCTGATGAATTAAAAGTGAATGTTGAATAGTTGAGAGAGGAGTTGATATGAGGCGGTGTCAGATGAAAGCCAACTTAACTGACTGACTCATCTCTCAATTCGAGCCGCGATGTTGGGCAATTAGAGACAGAGTTGATCTGTCTGTCTGGAGGACCGTAGGCAGGCGTTCGGGGCTTCTACATCAGCACAGAGTTCATCTGTCTGTCTGGAGGACCATAGGCAGGCGTTCGGGGCTTCCACATCAGCACAGAGTTGATCTGTCTGTCTGGTGGACCATAGGCAGGCGTTCGGGGCTTCCACGTCAGCACAGAGTTGATCTGTTTGTCTGGAGGACCATAGGCAGGCGTTCGGGGCTTCCACATCAGCACAGAGTTCATCTGTCTGTCTGGAGGACCATAGGCAGGCGTTCGGGGCTTCCACATCAGCACAGAGTTGATCTGTCTGTCTGGTGGACCATAGGCAGGCGTTCGGGGCTTCCACATCAGCACAGAGTTGATCTGTCTGTCTGGAGGACCATAGGCAGGCGTTCGGGGCTTCCACATCAGCGCAGAGTTGATCTGTTTGTCTGGAGGACCATAGGCAGGCGTTCGGGGCTTCCACATCAGCACAGAGTTCATCTGTCTGTCTGGAGGACCATAGGCAGGCGTTCGGGGCTTCCACATCAGCACAGAGTTGATCTGTCTGTCTGGTGGACCATAGGCAGGCGTTCGGGGCTTCCACATCAGCACAGAGTTGATCTGTCTGTCTGGAGGACCATAGGCAGGCGTTCGGGGCTTCCACATCAGCGCAGAGTTGATCTGTCTGTCTGGAGGACCATAGGCAAGCGTTCGTGGCTTCCACATCAGTACAGAGTTGATCTGTCTGTCTGTAGGAGCTCGGGTAGCTTTCTAATCGGAAGGGGCTGTTTATAGGTTACATAACCCTCATAAAAACCAAAATCAACACCTCAAAATAAAAAAAAAATTCTTAGGAGAATAATGCAAAAATGCGATAATTTCAGAAATACAATTGGTTGATTACTAAGTGCGGAAAGTGGCTGTCTGAGAAATTTGAATTATTATTGCGCCACAAAGTACTTTTTCCCATAGCGCCATGCGGAAAATTTTAAACTATTAAGAAAACAACTACTTCTCCCAAACGCTATCTAGGTATTTGTTTGAAGCTATTTTGTTGGCAAACTGTTGAAGACTGTGGGCTTAGGGTCTCAGCAAAGAAAGGATTGGAAACAAATATGATGTGGTGTTTTGCAGGTTAGCGAGTACAACCGTTGGGAGGAGTGGGCGGACGGACACTGCCGGCTCGTTTATCCACCACACTCGGAGGAAGCGAAGCGACACGCCTCGGGATGGGCCATGCGAAACACCAACAACCACAACGTACACATCCTCAAGAAGTCCTGCTTGGGAGTGTTGGTGTGTACGAGGCGATGTGTTCTCTCCAACGGTGACTCGGTCCATCTGCGGCCCGCCATCTGTGACAAAGCTCGCAAGAAACAGCAAGGTAACCAACCTCAATTCAAATATAACAATCTTGCCCATCCCTTATTATCTTATTTATAGTTGGTTTCTGTGACTCATGCCCGTGCTTCAACTACGAGGTCATATTGCCTACTTACTCCCAGAGCGCTCTTTCTTCAGACATGAGCCCGACTCAACTTGGGAAGTCCTAAATTTTCATTCACCTTGGGTAGAGGTCTTTAACGAGTACAAGACATCGTGCAGGCTCGGGACCATCTCATCCAGATGAAAACCCAAGGACCTCGGCTGGGTTTCGAACCCGCGATCTTGAGATCAGTAGGATAGCACGCTATCCGTCAGCTAGCTGCCATTTTGGGCTTATAAGGATGCTGTGTATGAAGTTTTATGAAAATCTGATTAAGTTTTAAAGTGGTAGCGCTCATTTCAAGTTCTCCTTCCTGACCCGCCCTTCCAGAGAAAAATGTTAACATCCCACTTGGCCTATGTCTGAACTGGGCGTATAAGGATGCATATGAAAATCTGAAGGCTAGCATTAATTCTATATTTTGGGCCCCCCAAAACTCCCCTCCTACCTTTCAAATTTTGAGAAAAATGAGATTTTGACACTCGGAAGTTCGTTGTAAAAACAGTGTATATATGTATAATATTACCGAGTCCCCCCCCTGCTGCTCGGTCACAACTATTACTCCACTGGTTCCTCTACCGTATTTACGTCACAGTGCCATCCACCCAACTAGCTCCATAGTTCCGGCTTTCTGACAACTTAGCCAAGTCCTCTCTAGTCTCCTTTCACTTCACTCTATCACCTAGGGCTACAATAAAACCAAAACCTAGAAATAGACTCCCAAATCCTGAGGATGATAAGTGTGTTACGTTTAAGTCAGATATCTAACTAACTGTTGTGAGGGAGCCAATAGCTCAGAAGCAGCATGCTTGCCTACCAAACTCAAGAGATCGCGGGTTCGAAACCCTTTAGATTTTTTTATCTGGGTAGTGAAAAAACCTTGATCACGCCGTCCTTCGGATGAGACGTTAAGCGATGGTTCCGAGCTTGTACGATGTCCCCTCCCTACTCTAGGTGAATAAACCTGCGTAGGTATAATTTAGGACTGCCACAATAGAGTCGGGCTCATGCCCACCAGAGCGAAGAAAACGCTCTCTGTTAGTAGGCGATATGACCTCGAAGTTTAAGTCCAGGCATGAGTCACAATAACTAACTAACTCTAACTTGTGTGCTCTGATCATCAATCGTAGCTCTCACAATAATAATAACTATCCGATTAACGACTCTGTTATTCATTTTTAATGATCTCTTATTGTGGTTGGCTAGTGGTCTACTTTATTTTTTTCTAAAACTATTACTCTATAACTCTATTCATGTATGTATTTTTTTTTTTTTTGGAATTTACATCTTCAATTAAATCAGTAAGGAAGTAAAGACCTGTTTTATATTTTAAATAATGAAACAAAAGATTTTTGATTGTTCAATATACTTCTCGATGTATTTATTCCATGTTGAATAAAAAATGTGAACGGCTCTAACTAGCTAGGGTGATTATGGGTGAAAAGTTGCTGATAATTGTAGGTAGGAAGAATTGAAGGAACAAAGGCACCATTTTGTAACTTGTGTCTGTATGTTGGATAGGAAAGCCATGTCCAAACAGCATGTGCAGCGGCCGTCTGGAGATCCTCCCTTGTCGGGGCCATTGTGGCTACCCAGTCACTCACTTCTGGAGGCATACCGAGCACGCCATCTTCTTCCAGGTAATTAGACCCTCCCACTAAAACTAAATCTGTTGTTACATTTGAAATGTTCTCTTAGTCCTTCCATATGAAGGTCATGTACATTTTATTGTAAAAATTAATTCTGGAAATGTATCAAAGTAGATTTATCATTATTATTCAATGGGGATTATTTAACTCTCATCCCAAAGTTACAGTCATTTAGGTTTTTTTTCGGCATGTCAACTCTAGATTTCGGGAGTATTCAACTCTGATCCCCCGGTTGCCTAGGGGTTCCGAGATTGGACCCCTGTTGCCTAGGGGTTCCGAGATTGGACCCCTGTTCATTCCACCTCAAAAATCCCCTTCTCTGTTCCATATGTCTGAAAATCATTAGTTGTCTTACCTATGTACTACTGATTCTATATATAAAATTTCATGTCGACATATTTCTATGGGTACTTCTGTAGAGGTCCTCCTATAAATCGACAGTACAGCCCGACAGGGAGATTTCGATGAATGATTCCGTGCTTGTAGTCGTTACCGTGAGTACAGTTAGTACAGTAAACTACTCTTTAACACACACATCCCCTTACGGACAATTTTGAGATGTCCCGACCCGAAATCTAGGAAAACAATGTATTTTCACCCCCCTCGCAACGGACACCCTCTAACGGACGCGAACAACCAGTTTTTCGTCATCAAGAGATAAATTTACCTCTCCTAAACGGACACTTACAAAAGAATGTTCTTTATTATTCGTAAAATTCGCTGTTTGTGAAACAGGTATACATACCTATTGTTTGGTTTGTTAACTTAAAATCCATAATAACTATTATTATGTGTGTTTTATCTAATTGGCTATTGTTCGTTACCTATATATGTAGTATTAAACATAGAAGCAGATTATGTACGAGATTATGTATGTCGTATCTACATACATATAATGAAGTTTTTTTTATTTTTAACCCTCCTCAACGGACATTCTTTTGCAGCGGATAATTTTTTTGGTCCCTTCTGTCTGTTGCAGAGGGGTTTTATTGTACTCATAAAAGTTTATGAACTCTGGGAATATTTCTGCACTTTTAGAGTTATTTCAAAGTCCAATATCATTAAAATAGTTGGTGTATCATCTATACAGCAAACTTTTTTTTTTCTTAATTTTATCAACATTTTTTTTGTATTATAATTAATTCTTTATTTTTTCATGTATTGAATATTGAAGTTGAAGAACAATTCAAGTGTCTTGTAGATGGCTCTGTTAATATAGAAGAAGTAGATTTGTCCCTATTGTCTTGTATGAACAGAGTATCCGACGGTGGATCAGCTGACCCTGCTCTAAATAAACTGCAAGAAAAACCACGAGTCCAGTGGAATAGATTTATAATCAAGCAAAATGTTAGTTTTACAACTAATGGGTTCTTATAGGAATGGACCAAGTGTGATTTACACGGCTCGTGCATGGAGCCAAAGATGTCCTGTAGATACTTGCTAAGTGACCTCCCATTTCTAGTCTGATGTTGTTTTGCAGGCGAAGGGAGTTCATGACCACCTCCGACCAGAGGCCAAGTCCACCTCTGAGGCGAGACGCAGTCTAGGGGCCGGTAGGAGAGTTCGCAGCTTGGCTGTCATCCTGTCCAAAGATGTCCTGTAGATACTTGCTAAGTGACGCCCCATTTCTAGTCTGATGTTGTTTTACAGGCGAAGGGAGTTCATGACCACCTCCGACCAGAGGCCAAGTCCACCTCTGAGGCGAGACGCAGTCTAGGGGCCGGTAGGAGAGTTCGGAGCTTGGCTGTCATCCTGTCCAAAGATGTCCTGTAGATACTTGCTAAGTGACGCCCCATTTTTAGTCTGATGTTGTTTTGCAGGCGAAGGGAGTTCATGACCACCTCCGACCAGAGGCCAAGTCCACCTCTGAGGCGAGACGCAGTCTAGGGGCCGGTAGGAGAGTTCGGAGCTTGGCTGTCATCCTGTCCAAAGATGTCCTGTAGATACTTGCTAAGTGACGCCCCATTTTTAGTCTGATGTTGTTTTGCAGGCGAAGGGAGTTCATGACCACCTCCGAGCAGAGGCCAAGTCCACCTCTGAGGCGAGACGCAGTCTAGGGGCCGGTAGGAGAGTTCGGAGCTTGGCTGTCATCCTGTCCAAAGATGTCCTGTAGATACTTGCTAAGTGACGCCCCATTTTTAGTCTGATGTTGTTTTGCAGGCGAAGGGAGTTCATGACCACCTCCGACCAGAGGCCAAGTCCACCTCTGAGGCGAGACGCAGTCTAGGGGCCGGTAGGAGAGTTCGGAGCTTGGCTGTCATCCTCTCCAAAGATGTCCTGTAGATACTTGCTAAGTGACGTCCCATTTCTAGTCTGATGTTGTTTTACAGGCGAAGGGAGTTCATGACCACCTCCGACCAGAGGCCAAGTCCACCTCTGAGGCGAGACGCAGTCTAGGGGCCGGTAGGAGAGTTCGCAGCTTGGCTGTCATCCTGTCCAAAGAGAACCACCTCTCCGCCAAGGTATCTACCACCCATCTTCATGTCCTACCTTCTTCATTTTAAATTCCCTACATATCATCCCTCCCCCTCGCATGATTTTATTTGGGCTTTATGTACTTTGGAGTTATCCCTCCAGTTACCGGTAGTGTAGATAATAATTATTCATGTATTTTAACTCTGTATTAATTTAAATGAGAGAAAAAATTAGTCTAAAACTTTTATTGGGTTCCTTAGATACAAGAGAGAGGTTGGTTCATGCCGTTAACTTGTCCCTACTTGGTATGTGATCAGAACTCGGTTAACATATTCTTTGAGAAGGATTCAAATAATGGATTGCCAGCAATTTACTGGCCTGTGGCAACAGTGGGCTTGTTTTCCTTCGTCTAGATCATCACCTGTTTGCAAGTACGAGCCGCGATACGCCCCTCGTACTGAAGTATGAGCCGTATAATCCACGGGGTTACCAAGCGCGGGCCGCGTATGAATACAAATACGTTGAATAGGCACTCAGTTATGTAAAAATGACTAGAAAAGTCCATATATCGTATCCGTTAGATATATCCAGCAACTAGCTAGTCAACAGGCTAGTCAATAATCTCACCTAAAACCACGGAGAGTGGAGAGGGGGGAAGCACAAGAGGGCCATGAGCCCCATACCCTGTATACTACACTAGCATGTGTCCCGGCGTTGCCCGGGAGCAACTTTGGATCATATACTGCCTATAAATAATAAATCCCATCTCTCAGTTCAGGGTCAGTCATTATATATCGTCGTTCTAAACATCATACCTCATTTGTGCAAAAAGCCAACTTTACAAAAAAGTGAAAAATATTCTTTATAGGAAACCTCAATTTTTTCGACATTAAGAGATGCATATGCGTGCCATGAATTGTTTTTAAGCTAGTTCCCAAATCCAAGTAAAGCTAGTTTCCAAATCCAAGTTCTTGACGGAGTTACCAGGTTTGACCAGAATTTCATTCCCATTTCTTTTGCAAGGTACGGTTCTTCAAACCGTATTTCATGGTTTCCTCGTTTTAGGTCGTATACGAGGTCCCACTAGATCAATAGAGTTTTTTTTTCTTTTTTTTTTTTGGTAAAAAAAACGATTTTCGGAAAAATGTCGCTTACGAGGTATTACGTTTAGGCCGAAGATATGCTGAATGTATTCTTGTATATGCTATTTAAAAATATGAAGTTCGATTGAAATATGTTCAGCCAATCTTCTGAAGATGATGGAACGAAAATACACGACAGTTAAAAACCTCTTGTCGAAAATATTGTTCACAAATACTGTATCTACAGATAGCTACCCTTACAGTTTCATTTGTGAAGATATAAACATGTGTGTGATGTAAGATTGTGATCTGTTTCAGATGGTGGCAGAGACGAAGAGGCCGTCCTGTGAGCTGGAAGCCACCCACCTCCAGCCTCCGCCCTTCATACATAAAGGTATATATAATACCTAAATAAAGGTATTTATTTTTAATAAATAATATAAAATGATTTAGTATTAAAAAAAATAATTTACAAATAAATTAGCAAGCTGCTTCTTGTGAATTTTTATTCGAACGTTAAAGATTTCCCCCATTTTATGTTTTGAACGATCCTAAAAAAGCCGTACAATTTTGTGGATTGGCTCCATTGGGTTTTCTCGTGAAGCTTAAAGAAGTATATACACATAGAAATTTAACTGATATTCTCCAAGGCTCTACTGATATTCTCTAAGGCTCTACTGATATTCTCCAAGGCTCTACTGATATTCTCCAAGGCTCTACTGATATTCTCTAAGGCTCTACTGATATTCTCCAAGGCTTGTATGCAACATGAAACGGATTTCTGATCAAAGAAAAAAAATCATTCCGTCCATGTATAGACAACATTTTTAATTTATATATACAGATAATTGCCAATAATGAAATAGGTTCCTGAAGTATATTATATTTTTTTTGTATTTAAATATAATTCATGACTAATTTATTTCCTTTATTTATTCATGCTAAATTGTATTTTGCGATATTTATATTTTCATTATGGACTGAAAGATACGAACATATTATTTACTTATAAGGCAAATTTTAATATGTTTTTGGACTCCTAAGATCATAAGAATTCAGGTTCAAAGGTCTCGAAAAGAATGAAGTAAGAAAAGTAAATGTAAATCTATTTCTATCGAAACGATGAAAAGATTATTGCAGGCATCTTACATCTGAAGAACGGACTTCTCTCGAAACCAATTGGGAAGCCGATCCATTCAAGGTTTGAGGTCGAATTGGCTACTGTCTGGAGGTGTCCTGGGCAATAAGGCTGATCGCTCCGTTCTCTGTTGCAGACTACTCGACTTGCTCGTGTCCCCCTTTCGAGTGTTGCTGTCTCTCCAACACGAGCTACCCTGGGGAGGTGTGGGGCGGGCAAGGCTACCTCCCGGAGCCTGCCATCCCCCCGCCCTACGAGGTCCCTCCTCTTCTAGCTGGGGAGCTCTTCTGTCCCGAGGAGAGTTTTGAGCCGCCCACCCTCCTGGACCTTGGTTCCGGCACGATCCGCTCCCTCAAGGAGGAGTGGACCGAGATGCCCCCTCGGCAGCACCCTGCCCCTTACCAGGACTGGTACCCCCAGGTGAGCCAACTCCATCCAATGTGACTAACGGCATATAAACATTTTTTATCTCTTAGTTGGTACATCAGGGAGAATGTGTGCTAAAATAACTATCTAAACCTGTTTATTAAAACTAAATCATAGAGTAAAATATAGGTTTTGTTCAACACAAGACTTCTTTATACCAACTGCGTTTTTACAAATCACTTCCCTCGTTACCTTTAATTTTATTTGTCCTTCTCAAACAGGGAATGCCGATTATAAGAACTTTTCTTTGTTTCATTGTATCGCCTAATTCTGGGAGTGACTTTCATATACCTCGAGCCAGTTTGAAATGAGGAAGAAAATAATTTGAGAGGGAGAATGATGTGGATCTGTAAAAACGAGGTTGATATAAGAAAGTCCTATGTTCAACCTTTTATTTCTTTACTATTATTCCTTAACTGAATCAAATAGAAAAGTATTTTTAATAAACACTATCAACAATAAAAACATAGTTAAAAATGTGTTGCCATTCGTTGAAATTCAAACTATTTTCAATATCAATGTCGAACGAATGACCGAAGTTAGATGCGAGTCCGCCCTAGTTAGGTGCGAGTCCGCCCTAGTTAGATGCGAGTCCGCCCTAGTTAGGTGCGAGTCCGCCCTAGTTAAAAGCGAGTCCGCCCTAGTTAGATGCGAGTCCGCCCTAGTTAGATGCGAGTCCGCCCTAGTTAGGTGCGAGTCCTCCCTAGTTAGATGCGAGTCCGCCCTAGTTAGGTGCGAGTCCTCCCTAGTTAGATGCGAGTCCGCCCTAGTTAGGTGCGAGTCCTCCCTAGTTAGATGCGAGTCCGCCCTAGTTAGGTGCGAGTCCTCCCTAGTTAGATGCGAGTCCGCCCTAGTTAGGTGTGAGTCCTCCCTAGTTAGATGCGAGTCCGCTCTATTTAGGGATATTTCACTTTGATTTCTTTTTCAGGATCCTTTTGCGGAGTTGGAGTGTCTGGGTGGAGGTGAGTCCTCAGAAGATTCCTCCGCAGACTTCACCTTCCAGGGTTACTTCTACCCTCCCTCCAGTACAGTGCTTCACTAAGTCAAGTCTCCTCCTACCCACATGTACAAAGTCCCACTGTAAATAGCTGTCTGTACAAAGTCAATTATGTTATTATAATTTTTTGTGTTTTATTAGTTTATTTTTGTCTGAATTTTACTGTAAAAAGAAAGATAGGAGAGAAATTAGGTGTTAAATGTAAATAAATATAAAGACCTCAGGAATTTTATTGGTGTGTTTTATTTATTTAAACTGGGGGCCATAGTACGGGCTCGGATGAAATTCTCAAACCAGACGCATCCTACCCGGCTAATGTTTCAGAACAAACTCAAATTATGGTTGGTTCTAATTTCGTAACTATAATTTTACACTACAGAAAACTTGCTGTATACACAAGTTTACATTTCCCTTTAATCTTGACAAGAAGGGATCTTGACAAGAAGGGATCTTGATAAGAAGGGATCTTGATAAGAAGGGATCTTGATAAGAAGGGATCTTGATAAGAAGGGATCTTGATACTTTACAACTAATTTTACATAGTCTACAATTTTTTTTTTTTTTGTGACTACGAGGTCATTTGGCGCTCTGTCGTCGCTCTGGCGGACATTGGCTCGACTCTACATTGGCTCGACTCTACATTGGCTCGACTCTACTTCGGCAGTCCTATATTTTGCATACCCAGTTCTAATTAAGATAGAGATCTTTAAAGAATACTTGTCATCGCACTAGCTCGGGATTATCATATAACGTCCAGTCCAAGGATGGCTAACCTGTGGGCTGTGTGTAATACAGAGAACTTTATCATATAACGTCCAGTCCAAGGATGGCTAACCTGTGGGCTATGGCCGGGTATGTGTAATACAGAGAGCGTGCTCGGAAGTCAGCGGGGACACTTCTCAAGATGAGGATTAGCCATGGCTCAATAAGACATAAGATGGAAGTGTTTAGCGGAGATATTTATTACCGTTTCTGCGGTGAAATCGGCAAGGTTCAAATTCAGGTGGGCATGTTTTTATATGTCATTACCGTTGCGTTACCTATTTTGTCAATGATTTTAATGCTTTAGTAATTAATTTTTTTGGCGTACATTAGAATAGCTTGCACTAAGTTTCTGCTCTCTCTAAATCAGGGGTAGGCAATCCGAAGCACGCGGGCACCCTTCAGTGTGGCCTCCGAAAGTACGGTACAATTTTTATTATATATTATTTAACAAAAATTTCACTTGGAAATGCAACAAGTGCGTACATTATTAATACCTTCAGACCAGAATTAAATGCATTACCCATTTGTCCCAGAAAAACAACGAGTTAGATAAAAAAAACTTTAAGTGGTAATCCCGACATATTTTTTTCACGAGGATTTACAATTGAAGCGGTCATTGTTGAAAGGGGATATGTAACAAAAATAAAAATTTTGGGAAGCTCAATAAAACTTCCTAAAGAATTGCGTCACATACCTCCTTTCAACAGTGACTCAGATATTCTCAGCTCCACCACAACCAAAGAGCGCACTGCACATGTCTCATTTCAACACAGAAGATGTGTTCAGTCCTCAAGATTATGAAAATATAAAAAAGTCGTTTGACATTTGATGTCACATATCCCCTTTTAACAATGACCGCTTCAATTTTAGGTTCTATTGGGTTTTTAGCTACACGGTATTATGACTTTCAAATTAAACGTTCTCATTTCGAATCACATATGTATTTTTCTGAATTTTGAAAACAAATTTTTTTTAAAGTGAAAAATAAGCTTTGAACGAGAACAATTCGTTAAATATTCGCTGAGATGTTCATTTGAAAACTCTTTTTTTTTGCCCTTGCTTTTGTTACGATGCGTTTTAGCCATGCCTCTATAACTGGTTATATTGGTTAAACAACCAATACAATCTATCTATCTAAGAAATAAAACTCCCGGACGGGATTCGAACCCGCAACCATTGTAAGGGGAGGCGACCCCACTCTCTAAGTACTCGTGACAACTAAATCAACATTTTATTTATCAGTTTATTTCATTTTTTTATCTAAAATGTTGATTTCGAAATTTAATATTTCCGAGAGTTTGTAATGGATGATCCAAATGCAAATTAATTAATTAGCTACTAGAAAATAAGCCCGTTTGCTTTGTAAAATCCAAAAAAATGTATATGTTATCCTGTGGTAACAAGTTAACTTTATTGATATTACCACAATAGTACTACTCATTAAAAAAATATCAACACTTCTATTCTTTTTATCATTAGTTATGTTAATTCTGCATTAGGAAGAATAAAAGGGGTATATTAAAAAAAACATTGAAAACAATAAAGTAATTTATTGACCAAATATCAAATCATATAATATCAAATAGTTAATTTTATAAGAAACACTAAAGCGCCAACATAGGCAAAAAAAAAAAAAACTTTATATTAACACATGAAATTAACATTCCTCTTTTACATACGTATAAATTATGATTTACTTAGTCAGTTTTTACATATTAAAAAAAATTACAATTCACAATTCAGAAAAGTAATTAAAGTGATTATTCGGATATAAATATTAAACAATGAATATGGTTGTAAATACACTTAACAACTTAACAAATAAAATATGTAGTTATTTCATGACATTCAATTTTTTTTTTTACTTGGTTCCTTCGTTTAAAAAAAATTGGAATGTTCAAAGCTGAAAAAAATCAGTCACTAGTATAAATTATTAAACTAACAAACTATAAAATACATATTACTTTTAACATTTTACTTTAAATTTCATATTGTACAGAATTAAAAACGTTTTATAAAACCAAACAACTTATAAAATTGAATTCATTGCTCGGAAAATAATTATCTAATCTATCCGAGGTCCGAGGAGCTGTGAGATGAGAAGAAAAGGAGGGCTGCACTCTGCGGGAAGAAGTAGACATCTTGAGAAATTCTCAGCTGTTAATCTGCGAAAAAAAAATCAAATTAATAATATTGGAAATAGGGAAATGTATAGTTGAAAAATAAGAAATATGCTAGAGTAAAATAACCTGCTCTAGGGCTTAACTACAAGAATAGACAAACATTATTTCAAGCATTAGTTGAAGATTTAAATTTTTTTCTTCAATTTCAATTTTACCACTGTTATGGGAAGTTGGCCGATATGCCTCAGCATAAAGCCATAACTGAGAAAAAAAAAAAAAAAAAAATGGGAAGTAAATATTTTAAAACAAACATATACCTATAATATACGGTTCGCACAATTCAGCACAAGGCTGTCTTGGTATATTTACAACTAAATCTGATGATTTCATTTGTAATGCCGAAAACTGTTCTTCCTGTATAATAATTTCTTGTGGAATAGACAATATTTCAAAAAGAAAGCAATGATCACCATCGAAATATTATGTTTAAATCTATATTTAATTAATGTTCTAGTTTTTTTAATTGTTTCAAGTAATCGTACATACCGCTTGGAATCCTTTTTTCTCTGCGAGAAATTAAAAATTCGGAATCCTGGGTTATTGATGGAATTTACTCCACAATCCTTGGCTGAGCACCTCATACTTGTGTGGGGCATCTGAAAGGCGAAACGAATTGCAAGAGTAAGAAGGTAAATGTTGCAAAATATTATAAAAAATAAATTAGGAAATTTGTGAAACTATCAAGAGATATGAGAACTGCACAGGAATCTCTAGTGTGTCATAATGCCATAACGTACCTACCTTTCTTATTTACGTCTTAACTTTTCTTGAAAAATAAATCACTTTAAACACTGAAGGAGTGGCGACCAATAGAGTGAAGTAGTTGAGGACTGACAACTAAAGTGTTACCACTTTACAACTGCCTTTCGCCGCTTCGGGATGACAAGGCTGTCTGTATTTTTCATATTGTAGGTTGTTACATAGAACTTTTCTGTTGCTTGTCAATATTTTTAAGTCATGGATAAAGTAATTGGAGTAAACAGTTTCCAAAGTTCCTGGAAGTTGGCACAGTTCTATCGGTTAGGTTGGCCGCCTAATGAGAACGGAGATAGATTTAAACAGAAACATTATCTGGAGTTGAGGAATGTTGCATATTATTCATGAAACTTACTATTTTGTTGCGTAATAAAATACTTATATGGAATAGACTTCAACTTATGGCATATAATAACGTGGGTAGGTAGTCGATCAGTGAACCACTCAAATATTTCGAATATAGAAAGTTAAATCTCTTGCGTCTATGTCTTTAAGTGTGCCCAACTCCTCACCAGGCAATGTAGTACGCGCTCGGCAGCAACCGCGTTCGCATGCATATTTAGTGATATTGTGTTTTTGCAGTCTCGGTCAACAATGTCTTTTCAATTATTTTACTATATATTTTAATATATTCGCCGAATTGGGACGGGGACAAGGAAGAACAACAACAATTGTAATATTTCGATACCATTTATATTTGACGTTAAATTTATGTACATGTGGTAATGATAAAATTGGTTAACTATATCACATTTACATTTACATAGATACATAAATAAAATTGTTCAAAATTACAAAAAGCATTCATTGACTTCCAAAAAAAAAAGGTTAAAACTTACTTTCTTTCTAAACATTTTCATAAAATAAACACAAATGTGAAGCGCACTCTTTAAAAAATTAATATTTTAAAAGTACTACCGTTCTAGAAATAAAAAACAGCGTTTCGAAATACAACTTTTGAGCCTTTTCACATCATAAATCTCTTATCATAACAAACATAATTATGTATATATATAATGAAAACTAAACATAAATATAGTTTGATGCTTTAACATTCTGTTTCATAGCTATAAAACTATATTATATTATATAGGTACGTATATAAATATATTACAATTTGATAAAAAATATGTTTAATGTTCATTTATATTTATATTAGAGCGATACCTGCTTTAAGATGTTTGCACAGCGTGACCAAGAAACTAAAGCTTCTTCTAATTAAAAAAAAATTTTTATAAGATAGTAGATGTAAGAAGAAGGAAACATAAATCGTGTGTCACTAAAACACAAACATAAGACCAAGACCGGTGTCACTAAAACATGACCGTGTGTCACTAAAACACAAACATAAACATAAAACCAAGACCAAGACGTAGCCGGGGGAGGCCTGCCCTCCCCTCCCTCCACTGCACATCATCATTCTCCCAAATAATATAATATTTAATTAGTAGGACCGAAAAATGGATTATTTCGAATTTCGATTTTGGGTGGTGCCTGAAAGATGCCATATAGTTACTAGAAATGTGTTGAGTTAGGTACCACCAGGGCCTTTCGAGCACTACCCATAGAAATACCAATAAAAATATTTTTTAGCCCATTCTAATATATAATCAAATGACTATAATAACATTATCAACATTTAAGTACACTTTTATCTAAAATATTAAATATCCTAGGATTATTTTTTATATCAATATATATTTTTTCACAAACTGTTTCTATTTCTAAAAGCTCAAATAAATTCAATTTACATATATTACAATGGCCTAAAATTAATTACATGTTATCCATATTATTTTTTTTTTTTTTAATCACAAATGAGGCGCACTCTTGGACTAACTGAGCTTTATATAAATCAATATATTTAAAACAATCAATAGAGAAATGCATTAAAAAATCACTCAGGAAGTTACAATTTGTAGTCTAGTAACGTAGGTAAAAAGACGTCAGATTAAGAACTGGCTCATGTTTGTTCAATATAATTTAAAACATATATTCGTTAGTGTGTGATCCCAAAGTTTAAATTTTATGGTATATAACAATTACAAATAAAATCTCATACATGGAGGATCTCTTGTACATAAACTCTTACAATCAATGTACATGCTTATTAGAAAAAATAATAGAAAGAAATATGATAACAGTATATAAATAAAACAAACTTATTTTTGAAATATTGTCTATTCTACAAAAGATATTTACAAAACTACCGGTTTCGGCCTTACACCATCATCAGGTCTAGTTATGAACTCTTTGTATATCTTAATATTTCAAAACTAAGTTTGTTTTATTTATTTATTACAAGTTCCACAGTATGTCCACGTTCCTCAGCTTAGAAGCTGATAACAGTATATCTTGTACGTTGAGAAAGAGGACATATTGTGAAAACTTGTAATAAATAAATAAAACAAACTTCTTGTTAAAATATTGTTTAATCCACAGAATCGGTACAACACCATTCTCAGGTTTAATATAAGCTGTCAGTTTGCTGAGAGCCAACCATTCTTACACATGAGGTATGGATGATTAGAATTTCAACTTGGAAATGGTAAACCCATGGTTGTACTGTTAGCTATTTGTTTGGTTTGAAATATTTTCTTCTCTGTCTATTAATAGTGTTGAAACTAAAACTAAAATTAACGATAAAATTATATACAAACATCATTTCCAACCGGTATGACGTGTACACAACCTTTGTGGAATATTGCAGAAAAAAGTTTGTTTCATTCATTTAATGTCACATGGATGATCTGGTAGTATCAGCAGCCAATGTTGGCCACACCTAAACTTTTTTTTTTTGTTCACATACTTTATAATTATTTCAGACAATTAAGATGATTAGTCGTATTTAGGCAAGAAGGGATTCATTCTGAGTCGACAAGAAATAGAAGTTGAAATAAAACAGAATTTAATTAAAATTAATAAAATACAGACAGTAAAGAAAAATTACAAAACAGATCAAAGAATCAATAGCTTAGAATAATATGTAGACAGAAGTTTGTTGGGTTTTGCGACCCATGCTCGGGCTTTAACTAGGTCACATCGCCTACTACCAGAACGCTCTATTGAACATGAGCCCGACTGTACTCTGAGAGTCCTAAATGTTGCCTACCCAGTTTTATTCACCTAGGAGAGGGGTTTTTAACGAGTACCTCACATCGCCTACTACCAGAACGCTCTATTGAACCTGAGCCCGGCTCTACTCTGTCCTAAATGTTGCCTACCTAGGTTTATTCACCTAGGAGAGGGGTCTTTAACGAGTACCTCGCATCGTACAAACTCGTCAGTGCTCAACGTTTTTTACCTCACAGATAAAAAATCGCGAACTTGAGCATAGTAGGCAAGGAAGCTACCTCTATGATATCGCCGCCGCAATAATATTAATAACTATTACTCAATGTATTCAACTAGTTTAAAATATAGGTCCAACTTTCTAATTTCGTTTCTAAAACTTTTTTTTTTTAATTATAAAATAATAAAGAACTGGTGAGTACGGCAAATTATGTACTATGTAAGGTTAGTTGATGTTCAAAAATATAATTTTATTAGTTAGTAACTAATGGTTATAAAGTTCAACTCACGAAGTACCTATATAATTTTATTAGTTACTAACTAATGGTTATAAAGTTCAACTCACGAAGTACCTATATAATTTTATTAGTTACTAACTAATGGTTATAAAGTTCAACTCATGAAGTACCTATATAATTTTATTAGTTACTAACTAATGGTTATAAAGTTCAACTCACGAAGTACCTATATAATTTTATTAGTTACTAACTAATGGTTATAAAGTTCAACTCACGAAGTACCTATATAATTTTATTAGTTACTAACTAATGGTTATAAAGTTCAACTCACGAAGTACCTATATAATTTTTGAACATTATAACCATTTTATTTATTTTTAATTCAATCGAATCTCTTCATTCTAAGGCCAATCTTTGTATTATATGAAAGATATTCGAAATAGAATTGTTAAATATCTATATAAATATATCAAAGAATTATACAGCTATGGCACTGTACATGACATAGACCTACGGTACCCTTCTCTATGTGACCTCATCACATTACAACCAGCATTATCCCGCCTCGTCTAGACGCGGCTAATACTCGTCTTAATTGTGAAAAGAAATTAGAAAATATATGACAATAATTTTTTTATTTATTTTTTTTTTGGGCGGTCAACATCCCTGCAGTTTCACAAGTAAACCAGGTATAATTAAAATTAAACCAGGTACAATTAAAATTAAAATAAAAACAAAACAAAAAAAAAGAAACAGCCATACTTTGTTTTTACAAAATTATATAAGAATATTCACTTTGACATATAAAAATGTGCGTTTAGAAATACGCAAAAAATTATACACAAGAATAAAAAACAAATTTTATTTCATATCGAACATAAACAATCCTAAAATTGTTAGAGTCGATAACATTATATTTAAGTTAGTAGGGTTTTGTATAATTTTAGCACTTGAATAAAAAGATAATTCATAAAGTATTTACACGTTTCCGCCTCTCATTAAACAAAAAATCATTAATTATAGCCTTCAAATAGACAGCACTTAAATAGACAGCACTTAAATAGACAGCACTTAAAAGGCACTTGAGAAACATTTATTATTTTAACCAATAAAATAATGTAAATTATTATAATATTCTTATCATTAAAAATTACTCCGTGAAAAATATCAGGTATTTCATAAGTTTGGTGCACTACGCAAAAAAAAAATATTAAACGGGTTTTACTTCGAAACTGAAATTAGGTGATCTTTATAGAACGTAGAAGTGTATCAGAATAAGGGGACCAGATTGAAGGAACCGTATCGAAATGGGATAAATTGTGTTCGGCAGCCTACGTCACAAATCGAGTAAAGGCATCCTGTTACCAAGAGGCCTCGAAATAAACTATCCAAGGATGGTTACATGGCGACTATCAGACAGTTTCAGAGGCCCGGGGGTCCCTCCCCCTCCCGAAAATAGGACAATATAGTGGATTTTAACATTGTCAAGTAGTAACGGAGGCCAAGAGTTGTACATCATTTTGAAGGACTTGTTAAACGGAACAACATTTATCTGAAAGGTTCTTCGACTACTTCTTATACCGAGTAAAAATGGCGGTTCGAAGTGCAGCTTTAGGGAAATGTTTCGATGACCGTCATAAGCAAAGCAAACAATGGCAAAAATATTTTCAAATGATTAATTTACATTTCAGGAGCTTCACTAAGATGTGCTCTACGGGCATCTCCAGAGGAAGAACGAGAATCCTCATTTATCACCAAAGCTGGCAATTTTTAAAAAAGTAATCACAGTTATGATACTCCTTTTCCAAACCTTCAACGATCAGCCATGTAGCACACCGCTGGAACGCTCTTCAAATGTACATAATAAAAGAAAATAGTCTGATTTCATTCCTTGAATTGCCTATGACATGAATCCAAAAATGTACCCAAAATCATCCATAATATAACACTTACCTATTGTATTGAGTACTGAGCCAGATAAAAAACCTAGAAGCCTTGGCCGGGTTTCGAACCGGCGATCTTCAATGGCGATGTTTCAATTATAGAAAACACCTGTGTTATGTAAGGAATATCTCAATGCCACCATAAAATGTAGGGTATTTTACCGATAACATATCGGTCATTTTGAGTAGTTAACATATGGAACAGCATAAATTCATGTGAAGAAAAAAATCACAATTTAAAAAAATTGTCTAGAAGTTTGTATTGGTTGATTTGACTTACTCACATTCTTACCTGTATGTCTATATAAAGCGCTCTCATTAAATGTCAACATGAAGAAAAATAATAACTTACGAAATACTCGTTAGAAAAATAACGCAGGCTTATGTTTCTTTCAGCTGTGACCTGTTGCTATCAGGTGATGTGATTTATTACAAAAATGTATCATAAGAAGTCTTGGAGATGTGAATGATCTTGCAATAAAACGCAAAATGAGAACGTCCCGTCCCATAAGCAACATGGAAAAGCAGCCAACATTCTATTTCATTTTTTTCTCCCAAAATAATTAAGAACTGAATTGAAAACTTGACTTTTTCATCAATCTGGCCCCCCAACAAATGTAAAACAATTCAGTGTAACGGAGACGGTGCGGTGGAGCCTCTGTCAATTTGACATAGAATATACAAATATATATATATATATAATTTAACCATTGAATGAATAATTTTTAATTTAGCCCAATTTTCAGAATTTAAAATAATAATAACAAAATAACATAAACAGTTGTGTATATATAAGGAAAAAAAAGTTGATTAGCCAAAACCCCTCAAAATCAGGTAAAATTCATAAATATTTTAACAATAATTAAACTTTTTAGGGGTACAATATGTAAATGGTACAGAAAATATAAAATAAAGCAGCAGATAAGTAAAGTAATATTGGCAACTAAGGAAGTCGGATGCCGGTATCAGTGTCGATGTCGGGTGTCAGTGGTGGGTTCGGGTCAGTGTCATATGCCAGGGCCGGAGCCAGTGCCCGATGCCGGGTGTACACCTCACCTCAACAACTTAACCGGCACTTCTACATAGAAATAAAGCACACAAAGGATTAAAAAAATCTGTTCCCTTGAAGAATAACGGAGGGGGGAGGGGGGAGGGGGGGAGGCCGACCGACTCAACCTGTGTACGGGACCTGAGTGCTTGCAGACTAGGTGTTGGTAGAAGAGGAGGCGACACTGACTCCAGTAGCTGGAGCTGAAGTTGAGGAGGCGACACTGGCTCCAGTAGCTGGAGCTGAAGTTGAGGAGGCGACACTGACTCCAGTAGCTGTAGCTGAAGTTGAGGAGGCGACACTGGCTCCAGACTGCTTCCTCTCAGTGAGGGGAGGCCGCACTTTCACCCGATAGAACTTGGTACCCACCTTCACGTTGTACCGGTTCTCAGACTAAGGAAAACAACACATCAAAGTTAAGCAGGGCTCGGGCAACTTGGCAATCTGGTTGGTGCAGTTAAATCCTAACAATCTATGGCGTCATCAATCAATTTACTACCCCACTTATTGAAAACAATTGATACAATGAAAACATTTCAAATTCAACTAAAAATGTTTAGGTTAGAGAAAACGTCCATTGGAAAATGGATAGTAGGTACTAAAAATATAAATTTCGACATACATAAAATAAGGTGTCGCATTTTATGTTGTCGAGACAGTAGTAGAAGGCCTAAGGGCCCCGGCAGCCAAGTGGTATGCGTGCTTGCTTACTGAACTCAAGATCGCGGGGTCGAAACCCGGCAGAGGCCCTTATTTTATTTTATCTGGGAGGTAAAATAAACTTAAGCACGCCGTCCTTGAGATGGGACGTTAAGCAATGGTCCCGAGCCTGTAAGATGTTAGGTACTCGTAAAAACCCCTACCCTAGGTGAATACAAATTTAGGGTAGGCAAAATATAGGACTCCCACAGTAGAGTTGGGCTCATGTCCACCAGAGTGACGAAAGAGCGCTCTGGTAGTAGGCGGTATGCAAAATTTAAGACTTCCATTCATGTTTTTTTCCATAAAACCAACCGTTTTCGCATAAATGAAGAATAAAATGAAAAAATGATACGATATGTGTCATGCAACGGATATATGGTGAACCGCTCGACTGATCTGGCTCAAATGATACAATTCTCTGTCACCGGAATGAGGCATAACAACATTTTTTTTAAAGATATTGTGAAACAATAAAAAATAAAGAAAAACGTATGTTTTTAAAAATATTATCTATTTCACAAAATATGGGAGTACTTTCGGTATCGCTACAATCATCAGCCGCGATTTAACAAATACTGTTACTAAATATACAATACCGAAAGTATTCCCACATATATTATATTTTGTGAAAATAGACAATATTTTTAAAAAACATAGTTTTTCTTTATTTTCTATTAGAAGTGACTGAAAAAGCGATCAGCAGTTTTGAAGTCACCAAACCGAATCAATATAAGGTATATAACAATAATGATTCATAAATAAAATCGATAACGGGGCCATGGTGGCTACACTCTGATCACATAGTCTCACCATGATTTACGGGTTCGAATCCCGTCCGGGAGTGAGTTTTATTTCGTAGATAGAACTCCCTCAAGTGACCATGGATGTTGTAAATAACTAGATATAACACCGCTATAGAGACATGGCGGCTAATATGCATCCTACGTAATGCCAATAAAATAAAATCGTTATTTCAAACTTTGCTTCCTCCTTTATTTTCTTGGCAGAGTTCCTCCACATATCCTAGTAATAGCATAAGTGCTAACAACTCCATTTTGTATAATATTTTTATTATTATACTTTATTTCCTCAGTTATTTACTATTTGTGTACTTTATTGTTATTTGGCAATTCATTATATATACATATTTATTTTCTATATGTCGCTCATTGTGACCTGAGGACAGGGCCTGTAATCGCACCGAAATGTCGTCTTCAAAGAAGATTTTCCTTAACCAAGTGTAAATATAAAATATTTATTCCTAAAAATGTATTAAAAACAGTATTTAATAACATTAGGAATTTCATATTCACTTACTTTCTATTATTTATTTATTTTATTTATATAAATATTATTATTTATCTCGTATGTGTTTGTATTCTTTTTTTTTTTTTCTCTCTTTTTTGGCCTCGGCAGACACCACACTAGCCAATGTTTGTATTCTAAGATGTAATATCCGTTGATATAAATATGTATATATTATAATCTTTTATAAGCTATTTTAATGTACACAATGGTATAACGTATCCATTTACCATGTAATGGTTTAACGAAAATAAATAATATTATTACTAATGCAGGAGGATTGGCTCTAGAGGCGCACCTACCTTTCTCTTATATAAAAATGGTAATTTAAGACATTATTATATGTAACCTTGGTTATAACTGTTTAATTAAACTTTATTTTTTTTAAATAGGAATATCCAATTTGTATTTAGGAACAAACTGACATCTTCCATTTACGGCTGGTAGATGCGCCTCTCATTGCGGAGAAAGACAACGTAACAAAATATACAAGAGCATGGAACTCCGATATCTCTTTAGTAGCAACACTAGATACGAACCTTTTTTGCCTGACAGTACTCCTTATTGACAACTTCTCCAACAGTGAACCGCCTCCTTGGCTGGCTTCCTGTCAAATAAATATACACATGTATCAATAGTAATAACAAAAAAAAAACTTTTTAGTTTTGGAGGGATCATCTAATCGGTGCAACGATGCCACAATCTGTAATAAACTAGGTTTTCGCTCTCCCCTTTTGAATCAATTTGGCTGAAAATCAATAAGCGATTCATTCAGGGACTTCTCAATCCTCGTAAAAAATATCATGTCGATACATTTACAACAATGGCAGTTATTACAGTTTTTGAGTTGAGTTTCCTGCACACATGATTATTGTTTTATTTTTTGGATTTAGAGGTCAGAAAACATGTAAATGCAGATTACTGCATTGCACTCGGTTTATAAAGCCTCCCAGCCCCATTCAATAAAACCCTTAAAAGGTGTATTACCAGTAAGTCCGAGGGGAGAGAGAGAGTCGTGATGAAGGAAGTAAACATGAGGGCTGGAATCTTGGGCCACAACATAGGCACCGCAGGGCTCATCCCAGACGACCAGCACCGAGTCTCCTTCGTTACAACTGAAACAGTAACCAGGACATGTAGAATGGTGCAGATGCAACAAGTGCATCGGGTGAACCCCGATCTCGTCGCACCTAGTTAGGCTTTGGTATTAGCATTTTTTCTACACAGATATAAAAAAAAAAAATTCAAACTGAAGACAGTCTTAAATAACCTATATTACACAAACAAATTACATTTTTTAAATGTGAATAACTTGTGACCTAGCTGATAAATCCAAACATCTCGTGGCTTGTAAACACATCCGGAGTCCGGAGACTTATATCTCCGAACCGAATGAATAAAATATAAAAAATGTATACTTTTTCGGTTACATAGTAAAATTATAATAAAATAATTTTATTTAATTATTTTTGCCAAAAAACTGAAATGTTTTTGTTGAAGGGAGTTTTCACTTCACCTTCCTTTCACTCGAAATATCTTCGTAACTATAAAATATTGATATAAATAGTAAGTGACAAAAATGTTGAGTAGGAAGCCAGTTGCTAGATCATCAGTCATGTCAAGTTGATGTTAGTAATGGTTATATCTCGACAACTAGAAGTGTTAGTATGAACATTAACATAATAGATCTTTAGGTAAAGAAAAATTAAGCAATCGGATTTGAAGAAATGCTGTTGATCTAATACAGAGAAGGGCTCACCTTTGTAAGTTAACACTGTACTCTTCGCTCGAACACTTCCCAGACGAACACTGACTCTGAGAATATAACACAACAATTAATACATTTTTCAGCTTATAATATAATATCTTATAGTTAGTCATTATGACTCATGCCCGAGCTTCAACTACAAGGTCATAATCCTACTACCAGAGCGCTCTTCAAGCAGCACTTTATAGTGAATCACCCGGTATAGGGTGGCTCATTTTAAAACTTGGCCAAATGGTTAGTCTGACCTTATTTATCGAATTTATCCAGCTCCTTAAAACTGTCATTGTGAGTTTTCTAAATTTGAATATTTCAAGGCCCTAAGCCGCACAGCAGCCATTTTTATAGTTGCGGTATCCCTACCCTATTAATTTTCGATAATGCCTTCAAATTGATTTTTTAACGTGGATCCAATCCTCAATTTTTGTATCTACCCCGTTTCAAAATGACGTCCTATTGAACTGAAGACTTTGAAAAACCTTCTCCGATTCACACCATACTGAACAAAAATAAATTCCTGCTTCTAAGAGCACTTGAAAGGGCCTTTCCATGTATACCACGACCACTTCTGGTAACTTTGTAGGATCTGTCCCTCTTTCAAAGGCGGGATATCTCAAAATGCCCCATGACGAAGGGAATTGAGTAGCACCTCATTTTTGAAGATTACAGTTGACAGAACAACTTTGTCACAGTTTCAAAATGGTGGCTTAAGGAATTATTATTCTCCCAAATTACGGAGAGCTTCTAGAAGAAAACTTTAGGTGCATGAAACGCAGGTCAATTCATAAGCTTTCCAACGGCTTACCAAATGTCGGTCTTCAACATTTGCTCATCTTGGGTGACGAGTAAAGAACTACTCTGCTATTGGCACCTCCTGTTGGCTCTTGTTAACATCGACAAGGTGGCTTGGAGCACTGTTGGAAAGGTGCAAGGGTGACGAGTAAAGAACTACTCTGGTATTGGCACCTCCTGTTGGCTCTTGTTAACATCAACAAGGTGGCTTGGAGCACTGTTGGAAACCGCATCAAGTGAATATTACGTTAATAATATAAATGCCTTTCAATAATACTTTACCGTTCTGTGGGTGCGGGGTGTCCTCCTGAGAGGGGGGGCTGGTTCGGGACTGGTCGCTGCATCCCTACGACAGGAGGCCTGGCTCTCTCTATAACATTTTTTAAAAAAATAGTTTATCCAGCACCCCAGAAGGACGAAACCTACTGATTTTCAACCAAATCGGCCGAAGGAAAGAGGCGAGGGTCTCGACTCAAAAACCCTAATAACTGTTGATGTAACGAATATATCGACAGGAAATTTCATATTTGTTTCGTCGGGAATTACGCTGTTTGTTTTGTTCTTTTTGTTTTATGTTCTTGTGAGACATGCCCGGGCTTCAACAACGAGGTCATACGCCGGTCAGATGCTCTTACGTCGTTCAGATGGTGAGACTTAAAGGTTGTCAACTCAGGTTTAGTTATCTATGTTAGAGAGATCTTTAACTAGTACCTGACATCGCTTCCAACCGATGGACAGTGTACTCAAGGTTTTTCGTTTACCTCCCCTGAAGAGCCTGAGGGCGGATTGAACAAGGGTATATATTGTTCATAAATTGCAAATTAAAATTATTATTTAAAGAAAAAGAAAAACTGCACAACGAACAAGACTTCCGCACAACTTCTAATCTATTAGTTTGTTCGTCTGCAGTAGAACTGAGATAACTATGTGCTATCCGCACGAAATCTATTTCTTAGGTTTGTTTCGATTATATCCATTTTTGCCTAAACGAATATTTCAAACATAAGTTATATCACAATTTTGTAAACAAAGACAACTTAGCTTACCGGCGAGTCTTCTTTTATCTTGCGCACGCCGTCCTTTGGAGAGTTGGTTAAATCTTGAATGACATATAGTCATTAAAGATCCTATCCTTATCAAAACTGAACAGGCAAAATTTAGGACTCCCACAGTAGAGTGGAAGATGATATGACCTCGCACCTCATAGTTGAAACCCATACATAATCGATAAATAAAACAAACTTATTTTTGAAATATTGTCTATTCAGAGGAATCAAAAGTAAGTTTATTTTATTTATTTATTACAAGTTCCACAGTATGTCCGCGTTCCTCAACTTAGAAGTTGCCATACATAATCCACAAACCAAACAAAAATAAAATGAAATATGACAAAAACAATGAGTTCTTATTTAATTGCATTTTTACAATCAACGTATCTTGACGAAAAAATATCTGTAATCGGCTAGTGCACCCTGGTTGCAGTTTCCATTCTAAAGTACCATATATTTGTGAATATTTACAGACCAATAAATGAAGGCCTCTAGAATTGAGCCAAAATACAGCAAATATAGTGTTAGAGATGGTACTAACATGGTGAGAATGGAGGCGGAAGGGCTGACATTGTGCGCGAACTGGACGGAGGCAGCACATTCACTCACCGTCCTCTTGGAGCTCAGGCCCTCATTTCTGACACTCTCTCGGTACCTGTACAACACAAATATATGAGTATGAGCCAACTATAGTCACTGAAAATAATGAAGAAAAGGTCGGAAACACAGGGTCGAGGTTCTCAACCAAAGGTTGCTCAGCCCTTCCATTCAAAGCTTTATATCGCAATAATATGCCGTTGATACATTCTCAGTGTAAAGGCCGTTGTAGTGGAACTAAGGGGAGACGGGACGGCACGTTGTCAAACATCCGGTCAGTGTTATCAATATTCCTCCTTCCATTTAAAAGAGAGGTCACATACTTTATCCACCATTAGCGCTAATGTTTCAATGGAGTTCATATTAAAATATTTTCGTGTCGCCCCAATGTTTTCAATTTGGTTTAAATCACTATGATAAGGAGGCAACCTTAGAAAACTATATATATATAACAAGGTTTTTAAAAACACTATACACTGATGAAAAGTAAAAAATAAACTTTTATTTCCGCAGGCGGTCACTGTTGGGTGCGAATATGAATAATAGACATTCAACAAATAAATTCCGACAAAATATATACAAGGGGTCGTCGCATTTTGTGTTGCAAAGGCAATAGTACAGAAATCCGCAGATGCATAATATACCTACCTACATTTGCAAACAAATATTTCACAAAATATTTTAAAAGTAGATTAAATATATGAAAAAAAAAAATTGCGAATATTTAACTCACAAATGTTACGTTAGTGTACATCTAATCAAGCGCGAATATGCGAACCTCGCCGTCAAAGAATTCGCAAATGTTGAAATGAAACGGACGGCCATGCAGAGATTTTTTCATGTTACATCGTATTTTTGAATATACTTAAGGCCGATATCAATATCTAGATTGAGGTGTCTACACTTTCAAACGGAGAGTAAACATCGATACCAATTATACTCGATATTTTTGGATAGTGTCGCTATCCTCGACTCCTATCAGACAGAAGAGTGTAGGATATATGTCTTACATAAGGAGGTCCTGACTGGCGGAGTGGTCCAGGCTGTGGAACCTGTCCAACCTCTTCTCAGGCCGCATCCGGAGCGGACCCTCCGAGATCTCTGCAAACACCTAACAAATAACCCAAATATAATAATTATTATTAATACACTTTTCAAATAGCAATGTAATAACAACTGTAACCGTATCCAAGCTTTCCAGTCCTAGGTCCTCCGTCCCATTTATCTTATCAATAAACAACTCCATGAAGACCTCACCTAACTCGACCAATTTTGATTATGAAACCGGGAAAACTTTCGGACAAAAAACTTACCTGGGAGGTAAAATAAACTTAAGCACGCGTTGGTCCCGAGCCTGTACGATGTCAGGTACTCGTTAAAGACCCCAATTTAGGGTAGGCAAAATTTAGGACTCCCACAGTAGAGTCGGGACACGAAAGAGCGCTCTGGTAGTATACGATATGACCTCGTAGTTAAAGCCCGGGCATGAGTCACAATAGTTAACTAATTTAAGATAACCATTAGCAGCTGAACTTGTAATGTAATCTGACTGAAAGCTATTCTATAGATACGTACGTAAAGATTTATTCATTATAATTATAAATAATTCCAAAAAAAAACTCCTATTATTATGGTTTACCTTCTTCTCAGCCTCCGCCCAGAACTTGCTCTGTGCCATGATGTACTCCAAGGTGTCCCAATGTCCCCTCTCTGAAGAGGTCTCCTGCCCCCGATCTCTCTCTCTCTCCCTTTCAATCACCACCCTCCGCATCACCTCTTCAGGGTTGGACCGCTCCAGCCTCTCCTGAAACAGAGGAGTGGCTTGTATCAAGGGACCAAAACAATCATTCATCATTACCGTCCTTTCTTGTATCCTTTCAAGACGAGGTTTCAATTCCTTCACACAATCTCCTGGATTCCTCAACGAAAGATCCTCCTATAACATACATATTTCATTCTAAGGCTTCTCTGGGCTGCTTGTTAGTATCTATTTAACGAGCGATCCTTTCAGAGGTGTCAGTTCTTTCCGATGAGATTAGGTTTAGGTTTTATGAGTCATGCCCGGGCTTTAACTATGAGGTCATATCGCTTACTACCAGAGCGCTCTTTCGTTACTCTGGTAGACATGAGCCCGACTACTGTGGGAGTCCTAAATTTTTATTCACCTAGGGCAGGGGTCTTTAACGAGTACCTGACATCGTACAGGCTCAGGCCCATCGCTTAACGTCCCATACCTCCCAGATAAAACAAACTAAGGGCCTCTCTTTGCGATGATATCTCGGGACAATTGAACAACCCTTCTTCAGGTCACAGCAAACCTCTGCAAGAACTAACATTCCTCCGGGACAATTGAAAAACCCTTCTTCAGGTCACAGCAAACCTCTGCAAGAACTAACATTCCTCCCGAGCTGCCTATGTGCTGGGAGGGTGTTACCTCGTCTCCTCTTCGATAGATATATAGACAAATGCATACTTGCATCTAAATAACTCAAATATAGTAGTGTAGGAAGGTTTCGCAAATGGACTCTAACTTGAGAGGTCCATCCCTTGGCACTTCCATATTGATATAGTCATGAACAGGAAGGTGAAGGGAGGCAGGTCCCAACTACAGACAAGCCTCCTCACATCATGACAAGTATGTAATATGTCAGGTTTCTATCAAACACAGAGTGGCACTGTTTCTATTTGCGTCTCTAAAGTATTGTTCAAAATATATAATACGTAGGAGTGGTGAAATCGATGTGGTAGATTTTCAGTCGAAGTTAAGTTTTCAAATTTCCACAATATCAAGGTTGAATAGATTTTACTTCTCCTTATAGTATTTAGATTTAATTTAGAATAATATTGGAAAGGTACAATATGATTTTACTGCGTCATTCAGTTACGATGCGCAATTCTGCAGTGTGCAATATAACAAGCTGCCTGAGGCCACATCTCCTCACCCGTCATCACCGGAGTACTATCTCATGTGTATAGTCTTCTTGTTGCTATATATTAGAGTCTTTAATCAGCAAATTACTGCGACAAACGTTTCCATTTGTAAAATTCACCCATAACCCTACACTTGAGTTCTTCTATGTATGGATGGGTACCTGAGAGGTAGAGACTAATGGGGCTGCCGACGCAGATAGCCGCTTCTCTGCCTCCAGCCTGTTTCTTCGTTCTACTTCCTCTCGCTGTAGACTCAGCTGTACTTCCTTCTCCAGGTTGTCTTTGTAGAGACACATCTCGGACAGCGCCTCCTCCTTCCGCTTCAACTCCTACAAAATACCCAAAACAATAGAATATACATTTTACAACAAAAACAATACGTATAAACAATTAGAGGTATTATTGTAGTTATATTGTACTGTATGAGCTGTATAAAAAACTGAACACAAAACCAGTCGCACTACTTACCTTTACCTTTCTGCCTTCCCAATTACTCGTTCGTCTTTATTTTTTAAATATTAACACAATTTTTTAAACTCTATCATTATAACAGTAAACAATTATTATATTGTAGTTGGAGGAAGGTGATATAGTTACCAGGTGGAGGGCGTGCTTCTGCTGGAGCCAGGCCTCGTGGAGCTGACTCAGGACCGAGTCCATAAGGGTCTTCTCAGTGAGGAACCTCGCTTTGAGCTGACTGAAGTCGGACTTGAGGTCTGACAAGGCCTCGTTCACAATCCCGTTGATCTTCTCCAATCGGGTCTTCAGAAGGTCTTTTATCTCATTCTCCCGATCCTGAACATTACAAGAGCACACAATAGTTTGAATGCATCACATCAACATAACTAAAATACATAATCATTTATTTGACAAATACCAAGAGACGGGATTGGTTTTGCGGGAGGATGAAAATGATTGAAGTGTCGAGGGACCTCCACGGCATGATTGGCTGAACAAGTGTTCAGTTAGAAATAAGAAAAAAATTAATAACATTATAATTTCTTAGTTAACAAATACATTTAATCGTATTTTTCTTTACATGCTTTCAAATGAATTTAAATAAATTGATTTTAGGTTAATTAACGCATATTTACTTATCAATTAACTGAAAATAGTATCAATTTAAATTAACTAATTTTTTCAATTGAAAACCAAATGTTATTAATTATACTAATTGTATATTATTGCTTTCGGCCGAGGCCCTTAGGTTTTTTATCTGGGGGGAAAAAAACCTTGTAGCACGTCATCCATCGGATGGGATGTTAAGCTATTGTCCCGAGCCTGTGCGACATTAGGTACTCGTTAAAGACTCCTCCCCTACCCCTAGATAACAAAACCTGAATAGACAAAATTTAGAACACCCAGAGTCGGACTCATCCACCAGAGTGCTCTGGTAGTAGGCGATATGATCTCGTAATTAAAGCCCAGGCATGAACTACAATAACTTATTATTTTTGTCGTTGCTTGTGACTCATACCCGGGCTTTAATTAGTTTATATCGCCTCCTACCAGAGCCACTCACATTCGTCAGATCTGGTGGAAATGAGACCGCCTCTTTGATGGGAGTCCTAACTTTAGCGTACCCAGGTTTAGTTACCAAGGGTGTCTTCAACGAGTAGCTGACATCATACAGGCTCCGGACAATAGCTTAGCGTTCAACCTGAAGGAATGCATAATGCATGCTCAAGAGTTTTTCACCTCCCAGATAAAAAAGACATTTAAGGGCCTCGGTCGGGTTTCGAATTATACATTATATTAATTTATATAATATTAGTTGTAGTACGCGGCGTATTTGTAGGGCCAAAGATCGCCTTTTTCTATCTCCTTGGAATTAGTTTCAATGTCTCATTCCCCAGAACCTGAAAACCTATTTCCTTGTACATGTAGTTGTGTATAATAACAAACTGAAGGGTTTCTGAGAATTTATAACGAAAATATTTTTATAAAGATTTTTAAATCAATTCAGCTCGTGCGAAAGAACTACTTAATAGTCCTCCTGCCTCTCTAATTGTTGCTATTGATGCTAACAATCAGAAAAAAATAATGATGCCTCATCTCGTAAAGATAAGATTCGAAATTATTTTTAGGATATTTCGAACAAATTGAGACCAAGATGGAAGCGGCTGAAATTGTTCAACATTTTGGCAAAAACGTTCACATGTTAAGAGGCGAAAGCATTAAATGCATGCAACAAAAATGTTGTTTTCATAATTTTGGACATTTTGCAAGGACTGATGCATCTGAAACCAATTTCTAGGATCCTCCCTCACTACTTATACAACGTAATCTATGATTTGCAAAAATTCATGAATATATATAACTTAAAGATAACTCGAAAAATGACTATCGTTGTTCTTTTTGATAAACTCGGCTAAAGGAAAAAAACAAGCGACTTTTTTTTCTGGAAGGATATGAAATGTATGATTAGATTGTAACTGACGTGTAGAGAGAGCGGGAGAGGCCTCGACTCGCAGGGGCTCTGACCAACCTTCTCGAACTCCTCCGTGTCCGTCTCAGACTCGAAACCCCTGCAACACAACACAACACTCTTACATCGTATCTTTACTGTACACATAAAACTATAACAAGTGGTAATATCACCTCTGTATATGGAGGATTTTTATAAATTATTTGGGTTTTATCAGTTCAATTCAAACAAAAACCATATGAATGCTTTTGAGTGTGTTTCTTCCAAACAATGGCTGAACAGATTTGAACCTGCCTATTCAGGAATGGGATTTAGGGCTATTATAATTTATAATTATAAATCACTAAATAGAGAGAGAGAGGTGAGGGGGGGGGGGGGGGGGGGGGAGGTTTACATGAAAACAGAAACAGTTATTTAATGCTTTCTTAATTACTATTCCTCTTAACTGAAATAGTTACAGTATCAATACGAGAGACATTTTCTGTTCTATACATTTTTGAATAGCGAAAGAGAAGCGTGAAGTGGTGGGAGCGGAGGGGAAGGGGAGGGAGCGCTCCCTCCTATCTCATTAGAAGGAATGATATGTTTCTCTTAATTAGAAATATCTGTCTGCAGATATCATCTAAATCACGCATTTCAAACTGAACTCTGTGACGGGGACACTTTATTGATACATCAACAATGAGTGGGCCCTGTACATTTCAAACGTAAGCCTCCAACCCGTTTTTAATAATATGCCTGATTTATGATCTTCCCTCTTTCTGATTTAGAATAACCAAAAAATTGTGGACTAAAAAATTAAATAAATGATGGAGAAACAAAATACAGATTGATTTTTGTGTTCAATTCACAGTTAGACAAGAAGTTAAGAAAAGAGAAGAATACATTCAAAAATTTATATTCATTTTCTTTTCGTTATTCTGATTAAGATGGTTAGTTCCATCTTGTTTACTAAATCAGAAACATTTAACAGAAAAAAAATAAAAAATTGACCTCGAACATAAATCATTTATAGTTATCTATCTGCAGGCATTGCTCAGCTGTACTGCATGTTCGGTATCTATCTGTAGGCATTGCTCAGCTGTACTGCATGTTCGGTATCTATCTGCAGGCATTGCTCAGCTGTACTGCATGTTCGGTATCTATCTGCAGACATTGCTCAGCTGTACTGCATGTTTGGGCATCTCTCTGCAGACATTATATCAGCTGTACTGCATGTTCGGACATCTCTCACGCTCCCCTACTTGCGACTATAACTTTATTATCTGCTCTAGAGATCTCTACCATCCTGTCTGAATTTTAATAATTTTGACGATGCTTGCTCTGAATTTGATCTGATTTCACAGAATGAGTGTGGGGGTATGAAAGCCCACCTGTCACTGCTGATGGGCTGTGTGGTGGTGGTGGCGGACTGAGCCATGGAGACACTCTCCGCAGGCTGAAGAAGGGCCGGGTCTAGGTTGGACGAGAGCCCTGCCGCTGAGACTGCCTGCACCTGCGCACAACCAACAAACATTTTTATTTATCTTCTTACTACCCCAGCTATACGAAGTATAGACCAAGTTATGTAATCGGTCAACAATTCGATGTAGAGTTTTCAGTGGAATTTCATGTTTTGTGGTCTGTCTGTGTCTGTGAACACAACTCCTGCTAGAATGAATGAACTGACACTAAATATTATATGTACCCTCTAAGGATGACATCTATTGTTTTTCAGCCAGATCGGCCAGAGGGATGGAATTAAGGGGAGGCTAAACTGAAGAAATGTAATAACTGCCGTTGTAATGAATGTATTGGCATGAAATTGCATACGTAAATTCAAAGCCATATAAGGACCAATTAACCAATGACTGAGAAAGACCAATTTCAGCGGAATGAGCCGAACGGAAGTGGGGTTCAACCAAAAATTCCAAAGCTGCTGATGTAATGACATGAAATTTTATGAAAACTGACATTATTGCAGAGATATTGTGAAATAATTCAAATGGACTTGAAAAATAAAATAAAACTTGTTTATTTAATATATTGTCTAATTTCATTAACTATATATACATGGGAGTACTTTCGGTATTTCTACCATCCTCAGCCAAAAGCATAAGTCTTAGTCTTATCTCTTATGCTTTTGGCTGAGGATGGTAGAAATACCGAAAGTACTCCCATGTATATATAGTTAGTGAAATTAGACAATATATTAAATAAACAAGTTTTATTTTATTTTTCAAGTCCATGAAATTTTATATTTCAATACAAAGCCCAATAAGGATGGCAACCATCAATTTTCAGTGAAATCGGTTTTCCACAAAAAGGAAGGGGACCAGAGAAGAGGGGATCGACTTAAATGATCTAATAACTGTCGATGTAATGAATGTATCGTCTCAAAGTTTAGTGTGAACACTCAGAAGCCACAATGTAAGTCAAACCTTTGTAGGGAGAGCGAAAACGCAATTGACTAATTTTTTTGGAGAAGTACATAGCCTGTGATTGTATTTTTTTTCTTATTATTTCACTTTTTGATTGAATATCTTCAAGAATGTTGCCGTTATGATCCTATATGATACTTATTACCGACATTAGAAGTCAGCTTTGGCAACTTTTCCCATTCTGTTATCAGTCATCTATTTTGCACATTTAAAAACGAAATGCAATTATGCTTCATTTTTCAATTCATAAAACATTGATAGAACTCAAATAACAGGATACAACCTCCACCTCCAGGCGTGCTCTTTACAGAGCTTATTAATTTTGATGCGTTGATATTAAATATCTACTTATAAAAAAAAAAGTCTATCAAAATTGATTTCTTATGAGGCTATTTTTAACTTTAAATGGTATATATGATAATTTTAAGCATATTCATTCCAATTTATAAGGAAATATTAGTCCGGTCTCTAGTGATAACATAATGACTACTTACGATACGATCCTCGAAGGATGCAGCCTGACTTGGCTGGTCCGGCCTCAGCTGGGTCACGGAGCGGGTCAGGAAGAACTGTGCGAAAGACGCCGTGTCTGGGATAGAGAGCGAGAGAGAGGGGAGACCTTTCTTCAGCAGCTCCACATCCGACACACACAACTGGAAAGAGAATATGTTTTGCTAGCACATCCCTTATATTATATAACTCTATGTATACATAAAACAAATAAATTGTTTAACATTTATATTGCCGAACTTCACAAAAATCCATATAGAACATAAAGTCGGCTAACATCATCGTCAGCACAAAGTTCAACAGTGACATTTGTGTTTGTTAAGCTGGCATATTTATACAATTCTGAAATTACCTGAGGCTGTGACGCTCCAACCCCACAATTGTGAAAACATATGCGATTAAACAAGTGTAACAGCTAATAGTTGATAAAGCTAGATGGGAACTGTTTGAATTACCAAATTCTCACCATATTTCAAATTGTCACCTCTGATAGCGCCACTAAGTTCAATTAGTGTTACTATTCCTTTACTCATTAATTTTACATATTTTTTATAGAATGTATCGTATATTTTTTTATTATACATATTAAGACTTAATACTGTATTTGTACACATTTATTTTTTTATTTTATTTTATTATAGGTTTCTCTCTTACGATATTATTTAATTTATTTATTATACATATTATGATACTATTTCTTCAGTTTATTCTAATGTCTTCTTTTTACCACGCATTATCAACATTTTATTTCATATTCCTATTATTTTTTTAACTTTATATTCAAACACATATAGTTAATTATTGTGACTCATGCCCGGGCTTCAACTACGAGGTCATATCGCCTATTACCGGATCGCTCTTTCGTCGCTCTGGTGGACATGAGCTGTGGGAATCCTAAATATTGCCCACTCAAGTTTATGCACCAAGGGTAGGGGTCTTTAACGAGTATCTCACATCGTATAGGCTCGGGATCATCGCTTAATGTCCCATCCGAAGGACGATGTGCTCAAGGAGTAGAGCAGAGCAAGGCATATTGTGATGTACACTACGGAACATTTTTTTAATGAATATTTTAATGAAAAGAGGTAATTTTTTTTTATTATAATCTAATATCATATATATATTAGATATATATCAAGGTGTTTGAGAAACAAAACAAGAAAACATATAAAAAAACAGCTGTGAAATAGTGTTAAATGTAATGGAGTCGTGAGCTAGCTCTTAAACGGTGCAATGTGTTTTGATATGTTTTTTTAAATAAAAATGAAGTTGAACAATTAGATGAAAGTTGACTGGGGTGGAATTAAAGTGAAGAGTTGACGGGGTCTGGTTTTTGTGGTAGAGGCGTCGAGAAGGTACAATTAATAATATATATTTTTCAATATGCCCAAATAAAAAAAGAAATAGTTTTTTAAGTATTAATTTAATGTTTTTGTGCCATTGTAAATTTTTGTTTTGTTTGTTCAAATAAGTTTTTTTTAAATTTAAATATGTAAATATAGATAATAACCCAATTATTTGTCCTCTTCAAATTATATTCTATTCATCTTCCCTGTTGTCCCAGTAGTATCATTTAAAAAACCTTTGGATTAGAAATTAATATTATTTAAAATTATTTAAAAATTGGTATCTCTTCGTGAATCCAAGTGTAAAGTTTGTTTAATTGAATTTTTTTCGTTGTATACGTGTACTTTCTTAAAAATTGCACGTCTTAAATTATTGATAATATTTTTTTTAGGGCAATTTTCGGCAAACTACTGTAGAAATCAAAATTTAAATAAACAAAAGAGATCAAATTTCTACAGGAAATGTGGTAGCAAACAAGTTTTTATCACATTTTTGGCATCTCCCTTGTGTGGACGATTTTCGCCACAAAGCCCCATCATATTTTGGCAAAACCTTGATGGGAGAATTTTTTTATATTAATTAAAGTAGGGAAACAGGTTGAAAAAGATGAAAAGGATAGAATAGAGACAAATAAGGGTTACATTTAATTTTGAGAAATAATATTTTTTTTGCCAACTTCAAAAGAAGGTTACTATTTTATATAACATTGTTTTTGTTTAGTAATTATATATTTAGTAAAGTAAGAAAATGCCAATTACCAGAGGACAAGCGAGAAGATTAGAGGAGGAAAGTAGAGAGGAAGGGTCAAGTTCGGAGGAAAGATCCGATATGGAGTTATCGGAAGATAGAGAAAGGGAAACCCCAGCCGCAATGGAGTCCATGCAGGGTACAGGTGAGGAGTCGCAAGGGGAGGGGGTAAATAAAGATAAAGAAAAAGAGGGCATTGCTGCTCCTGATATGGAATGGCTCCGTGTTGTGTTGACAAAGTTATCTGGGGATATGGGGGATATCAATCAAAAAATAGAAGAACAGGGAAAAAAATTAAGGGGGGATATTGGAGATATGAATCAAAAAATGGAAGAGCAAAGTAATAAATTAGGAAATTTAGAGACAAATTTAAAAAGGGAAATGGGGGATATAAATCAAAAAATGCAAGAGCAAAGTAATAAATTAGGAAATTTAGAGACAAATTTAAAAAGGGAAATGGGGGATATAAATCAAAAAATGGAAGAGCAAAGTAATATATTAGGAAATTTAGAGACAAATTTAAAAAGGGAAATGGGGGACAAATTAGGAAAATTAGAGACAAACTTAAGGGGTGACATTAAAAATTTAGAAGTTAAATTAAATAAAAAGGTGGACAATTTGATGAACCAATTAGAGAAAATTCAAATAGGAAATGAAAGAGTTGAAAGTAGGATAAATAAAGCAGGAGAAAACTTAGAAAAGCACTTTATTCAAAAAATTAACAAGTTGGATGAAGGGAATTCTGAAGTAGAAAAAGAGGTTCTTATTATTGACAGTCAGTCACAAGTTGATGAGGTAGAAGGAACAGAGAATAACAGTGGGGAGGAACAGACCCAAATTTTAGAGAAAGAGGTGGAGGAAGAGAGTCAAAATGTAGAAAAATTAGTATTAAGTGAAATTCAAGAAAATAGGATGAATGTTGATGTGGATGGACAGAGTGAAAGGAACATTTGGACGTTATTAGACCAAAACAAACGAACAGACTGAGGACAACAAACAAAAGACAAATTTTAATTTTAAAGAAAATATAGTTAAAACTTACAGACAAACTGGAAATAGAAAGGAGGTTAATAAAATACATAAGAACAATTTTAAAAAAGGAGTAAGAGAATTTAAACAGGTATTAAGGAGAAAATTAACACTGAATGAATATTTAGAGAAGGGGGAGGGGATTTTTAAAGACATAATTCGCCGGGGCATCCGGAAAAAGATAAAATTAAATTTGGGCTTTGCAATATAATTGCATTAGCCACCTTTTATAGTGAACCTATTTTTTTTTGCAACTCGGATGAGTTTGAGGAAATGACTGACAGACTAACATGACAGAATTAGGATCAATTTAAAATATGACGAAGTGACATTGGACTAATATAATAGTATGAATGATACATTTATTTTTGGATGAGAGAATTTTGGTATATGAAGAGTATGGATGAATTTTGGTATAGTTCTGTGTTTAAAGTAATTAGGAATTATATTTTTTTTAGGATTAGATTATATGTTAGGATCAGTATAAAATTATCTGAGAATTATATTTAAGGATTAGTCACCCAAATTTAATATGTGAAAGTTTTTTTATTTAGAAGTTACTTATTAATAATGATTATTGAAAATTAAAACATATACATATAACTGACTGATTTTGAACGAACATAATATGGAAGAAGATAGATTTTTGTATTATATTTTTTATTACAAATTTTAGAAAGATAACATCAGCAGGCTGAGAGATGCCTAGATCTCTTTGGAGACATGACGAACTTCCTGAGGCCGAGTCAAGGGGACAGATTTTCTGTTTCGGAACTGTTCAGCTAGGATACCGGACGTGACTAAATCATAATAATATTATAAATTAGAAAGACGAACGAAAATGTATAGAAGCCTTGAAAGGATAATATATTATATAAATTGTATGTATGCATAGGTTAGTAAATTTTTGTTATTATAAATTCTATTATTTAGACAATTTCATTTATTATTCTGAGTAACATGTTTTTCTACGTAAATTTGTTTAATAGAGAGAGTAGATGGGAAGAGTTGTAGGAGCAAATTATATAACTTTAGGAATAGGAACAAACAAAGGGTAATATTAATTAGAGAAGTTTTGAATTAATTGCTGATGACATTCTTTTAGACGTCGGGATTATATAGATTTGTTTTGGGAGATATTATTTTTAATTCTAGTAAGAGCTAGTGATTAATTAGATATATATTTTTTTTTGATCTGTGGGAGATGATTTTTTTGTGTGTCGACTAGAAAGAACTAGCGATATATTGGAGATATATATTTTTTTGCGTGGAAGATGAATTTTGTATGTCGACTAGAAAGAACTAGCGATATAATGGAGATTTATATTGTAGTGTTGGTTGCCTACCTGAGATAGGAGGAATCGTATTTTTGCTACATCGACGAAAGTATTCTTAGGGTGTAATTAGTTAGGGAAGTAAATTGAATTGAAATATATGTGAGATACATTTTTTTTTTAGTTAGGAAGTATGAAGGACGTCTCAAAGAATTTAATACCTCAAAAGACAAGTACTATATATATTAAATAAATTAAATTTGTATTCCTTATTACCCGGCGTGAGGCCTAATTTTGATTGTTAAGTAATATTTTGGAAGTGTGATGAAGTAAATAAAAAAGGATTTATTTAATTTTTATTTCAAGTAAATTTTTTTATATACAATCTTTTTATATAATTATTTTGAATACATACAAATGTTATATTGATGGTAAAGGCGGAAAGTAAAATTAATTGGCAATTTCTTAAATCTGCATCCAACATGATTATTTCCAAACTTAATTTCATGACTATGACTGATCCTGTAAATATGTAAAAATTTAGTATTATATTTTTTTTTATGTTCAATTAGTTCAAATTTTTATAAATTTAAGTTAACATTTTCTTTAGGTTAAGGATCAATTGTAAATTTTTAGATTAATATTTGTTTTTGTTTATTAGAAATTAGGTACGTATATATATAAGTTTAATAATTGTAAATAGTTATAAAAATATAAAAAATGGGCATATATGTATAAAAAGAGCGTCGAATTGGGCATATAAAAAATAAAAATAAATCAGTGAGTGTAAGTGAGAGAGAGACTTCGATACATCGTTGAGCAATGAGTTGAAGACACCAAGGAGCCAGCCAACATGTGCGTTTGAGGAGGAAGCTAATCTACCTGTGTATTGGAGGAAGACGTTAATCCATCTGTGTATTGAAGGAGGAAGCTAATCTACCTGTGTATTGGAGGAAGACGTTAATCCATCTGTGTATTGAAGGAGGAAGCTTATCATGTGGATTCGAGGAAGAAACTAATCAACCTGTGTATAGGAAGAAATTAAATCTGAAAGAACTTATAAAAAAAAAAAATTTTGTGAACAAACATTTTTTTTTAAAAAAGAAGGAAAAGGCAAATGTGATGTACACTACGGAACATTTTTTTAATGAATATTTTAATGAAAAGAGGTAATTTTTTTTTATTATAATCTAATATCATATATATATTAGATATATATCAAGGTGTTTGAGAAACAAAACAAGAAAACATATAAAAAAACAGCTGTGAAATAGTGTTAAATGTAATGGAGTCGTGAGCTAGCTCTTAAACGGTGCAATGTGTTTTGATATGTTTTTTTAAATAAAAATGAAGTTGAACAATTAGATGAAAGTTGACTGGGGTGGAATTAAAGTGAAGAGTTGACGGGGTCTGGTTTTTGTGGTAGAGGCGTCGAGAAGGTACAATTAATAATATATATTTTTCAATATGCCCAAATAAAAAAAGAAATAGTTTTTTAAGTATTAATTTAATGTTTTTGTGCCATTGTAAATTTTTGTTTTGTTTGTTCAAATAAGTTTTTTTTAAATTTAAATATGTAAATATAGATAATAACCCAATTATTTGTCCTCTTCAAATTATATTCTATTCATCTTCCCTGTTGTCCCAGTAGTATCATTTAAAAAACCTTTGGATTAGAAATTAATATTATTTAAAATTATTTAAAAATTGGTATCTCTTCGTGAATCCAAGTGTAAAGTTTGTTTAATTGAATTTTTTTCGTTGTATACGTGTACTTTCTTAAAAATTGCACGTCTTAAATTATTGATAATATTTTTTTTAGGGCAATTTTCGGCAAACTACTGTAGAAATCAAAATTTAAATAAACAAAAGAGATCAAATTTCTACAGGAAATGTGGTAGCAAACAAGTTTTTCTCTCTTACGATATTATTTAATTTATTTATTATACATATTATGATACTATTTCTTCAGTTTATTCTAATGTCTTCTTTTTACCACGCATTATCAACATTTTATTTCATATTCCTATTATTTTTTTAACTTTATATTCAAACACATATAGTTAATTATTGTGACTCATGCCCGGGCTTCAACTACGAGGTCATATCGCCTATTACCGGATCGCTCTTTCGTCGCTCTGGTGGACATGAGCTGTGGGAATCCTAAATATTGCCCACTCAAGTTTATGCACCAAGGGTAGGGGTCTTTAACGAGTATCTGACATCGTATAGGCTCGGGATCATCGCTTAATGTCCCATCCGAAGGACGATGTGCTCAAGGAGTAGAGCAGAGCAAGGCATATATTATCACAATTAGATTTTTCCGAACTCTGTGCTGACGATGGCGCTACACTTGGAACTACACTGTGGAATTAGATAATATAAATGTTGAACAAGACCGCAGAAATGTATTCGGCCATACAATAGATGATATGGTACTTGTATTTTTTTGGATTCCATTCGGATTGATTATTGTAACTTGAGGAGGAGAGTACTGTATGGGCCAGCTTAAAGGTGCGCTGCAACACTCAACAGTGCACCCTCTGTACATCCAAGTGTGATATAGGAACAGACATTAGCTAGATGACTAACACTTCAGACATCTAACTTGGTAACAACTATTCCATTACTGATTGCATTAAAAAAAACTCACTAGGGGGAGAGGGAAGGGGCACTGGTGTAGGGTTCATAAATTTCAACATAACTTTTTTTTGGTGATTTTGGGTCAGAAAATTCGACACTTATCCGAGCATTCTTGAACAGACCTTGATTTTGACAGAAAAAAAAAAATTAAAATTAAAACAGGAAATTTAAACATTTATTTTCTCTCTTCTAAAATTCATAAGTTTTTATTGTAGATTAGGAAAACAATCAAATTGAAACTGACGAAAAATATATGGTATGAGGGGAAAATCGGAAATTTATTTTGAATAATTTTTCCAGTTTCTCTGAAAAAATGTCTATAATTTTCTATTGTTGTTGGTCCATTTCATTCCGTTGTTTTCTTAATGTAGGTTAAAATACCTCAAACATGGCATAATTCTGAGATCCATGAATTAGAAAAGGAGAAATAAATGTTGAAATGTTCTTTAATTGAAATTTGTTTACATAATTTGTTTTTCCTGGAAAATCAAGACCTATTGAAATGAACGACCGTGCCAACCTCCCCTCCCTTGACAACTGACATATATTTAGTCCTGTTGGCAAGCAGATCTTCGCTACAACAATAGACAACGTTACCAACCTCGCCGCTATGCTCTCATTTCTTTCCCTCGGTGTTGCAAAACAAGTCAATATTCAGTTTAAAAAGTTGCAAATAACCAGAGTTGAAATAGATGGCAGATACTAGGTAAGAGAGAGGCCATCACAGGTTATCAGATCAAGACGATGAAGCTTTGGACTACCTGCATTTTTTACCTCCAGAAAGTCTACATCCATTCACTAAATTTCAGCCGATGTGGCCTATGGGAAAAAGTCATTGCAGAAGTTGCGAAAAAGTTAGCGAATTCCCATAATAGGTAACAACTTTGTTTTCTTAAGGCAAGTCATATCGATTAGATACGAAGACGGGAATAATGCACTACTCAGCTGTTCGTTTGGAGCTAACAAGCTACTGTACTGAACGGCATATCTCGGCTTCCAATGGACCAACCTTTCATAGCTCATATTAAAAAATAAAACACTATATAATATAATGTACTATACAATACGAATACAATACAAAACACTATATAATATACTGTACTATACAATACGAATACAAGTATTTAGAACGAAATTACGGATTTTCTTTATTTCCTGGTTAATGAACTTGATTTTCTTTTTACAACGATTTTTGTGATTTGAAAAAAAAAAAATCCTTAAAAGCAATCGGAAGCAGGCACAAGCAACAAGGCAGGCAGTAGCTCCTGTTTCGGTCATCCTGCCTCAAGCTGGTTGCATATACCCAGAGCAGCAGCACCTTCAGGTCAACACAGTCCCTAGGTAGAGCACTTCCGGCAAGTAACAGACTATTAATAGGTGATATACAAGTGACAGACAGATATTGACAGCTACCTTGGGGAGGTGCATGTCGAAGTTGGTCGGAGGCTCTGTGGCGAAGGACGGAGGACTGTCTTCCAAGCCGGGGAACAGAGAGGCCAGGATATACAAGTGACAGACAGATATTATAGCTACCTTGGGGAGGTGCATGTCGAAGTTGATCGGGGGCTCTGTGGCGAAGGACGGAGGACTGTCCTCCAAGCCGGGGAACAGAGAGGCCAGGAAGTGGCCCTCAAACTCTGCCTGGAACCGCTTCCTCTTGGAAACCTCCTCCGAATGGATGGCACACAGCTGGCATGAAATGTCGTTCGCCCACTGAAACAGATCCCACTATATTATACATCGGTAATGATAAATATACAAAATTACCAATATACATACTAGATTTAGGGTCAAAAAAGAGTGCGCTCATCCTAGGTTCCTCCCTACCGTATAGACTTGGACTCGTTCTAGTTTCTCAAAACTGACTTCAGTGGTTGCATACATGAACTGTATAAACCGTAATAAAATGAAGTTTCAGATGTTTCCATTAATGAATAGTTTTTACATAATGCTTAATAAGGTAATATATAGATAAAAACTTATTTTCACACAGAGCAACCAAAAATTTGTTGTCAAGATTATCAGATGAGAATTATCAATTTATAGATTTCCGTCGGAAATTACGCTGTTTGTTTGCATGTTCTTTAGACTCATGCCCGGGCTTCAACTACGAGATCGTATCGTCTATTACCAGATGATTATTCGTCGCACTGGTGGTCGCGAGCACGACTCTATAAAGGGTATCCTAGATTTTGCCTACTCAGGTTTAATTACGTATGATAGAGGTCTCAAACGAGCACTTGACATCTACAAGCTCTGCACCATCGCTTAACGTCCCAACCGATCGACAGGGTGCATAGTAGTCGATGTAGGCATTACGTCACCATTTATTTGTGATTCTGCGTTGAGCCCCTCACCCTTTGCCTTGGCCAATTCCCCTGAAATGGAAGCATTATGAGGCTTTGGATTTACATATAAAATTCCGTGTCGATAAATGCATTACATCGGCAGTTGAGGTTTTGTGTAAAGCCCCCCCCCCCCCCTCCCCCCCATCATGAAATCTCATTAAAAATTACATATCAAAATTCAACGTTTTGGGCCGATTAGAAAGCTTCATCTATACTACGGTAGCTTGAGAAGTAAAATAAATAAATTTAAAAAAAAGCGCTGATACCATGAGGAAGGCTTGAGAGAAGGTCCTTCGGCGGAGGACCTCGAGGACAGCCTGCAGGTAGAGGTTGGGAGCTCGGTGGATCTGCTGAAGCACCGATAGCATGCTCCGGAGCCGCTTGAGTCCTTCGTGGAAGAGTAGCTGCTCTCTCTCAGTCTCACTGATCTTCCGTTCGAAATAGGTGATGTACCTGCACAACACAACACGGCGCAACACATCAAAAGGAGCCATCTACCATCAACTAAAATATTAGTAAACAAAAAAAAAAGTTAACCTCCCACCATCCCCCGTTTAAAGCGGGTGAAACATACATCATACTTGCAAGTAATAATTGATGTTGTGACAGGAACATGTAAATAATTTAGTTAAAACATCAGTTATTCTATATATTTGTTTAAGTTTAAAAAATATAAATCCTTAAATACTTTTAAAAGATTTACAATCCATTAGATTAGTCCCATACAGTATTGCGTTGTGGTATGGGAAGCACCCTCCAGAACGTCCTGGAGCCTCTCAGAAGAATGCAAAGAATACGATCAAAATAATATATATTAAAAAAAATATAGATTTGAATCAGCCGACCCTCTCTATCGATAACCAGCATTTATTTATTTGTCGGAATTATTTCATTATAATGAACGGTTGATGCTCATCATGATAGGAAAACATCTAAACGTTGAAAATATTCAGCCCCAGAAATGTAGAATTCCCTTCAAGAACAGAACTTAAGAGCTCAAATCAACAATATATTCTCTAAACTGAAATAGCTCCTCATATTTCTATATAATTGCAATACCGTTTCGATGGGTAACTTTGCAGTAACTTCCCGATATTGAGCTACCTAATATTTAAGGTCTAGGTAAATACCAAGTTCAGTTTGTAATTCAATACATTGTAAATTTTAAGATTTTTCTTGTTTTGTTTAAACGACTGAATGTATTTATAGATAAATAAAGAAAAAGTTTTGAAAAAAAGGGAAATTCTTTATGTGCGGTTTGTTAAGGCAACGAAATGGAGGTAAACGTGATTTTTTTTTTAACTATAACGGTGTTATTTGGTTATTTACACACACCCGGCACCTGGAGGGAGATATCTACGAAATAAAACTCCCTCCCGGAAGGGATCCGAACCCGCAACCATGGTAAGACACCATGCGACCAAAGCCCCTCGCTCTAACCCGCACGGCCACCATGACCCCTAACAGTTTATCTCAACACCTAAAAAAATACACTTGGTTCTTTAATATTTAAATATTAATCGAGGTATTTTTCAAAACTAAATTAAGTTCCTAAAAGAAAAAGTTTTATAATATTCATATTATCTTAGGAACTTAATTTTATTTTTGGAAATTCAAAGTTAGCTTACCTTCATTACAAAACTTCTTCAAGTTCCTCGAGAAGCACCAATCTGATTTGTTCTTAATCATTACAATTAGCCATTCAATTAACAAAATATCAAATATTATTGAATTATGTTTTTTAAGGTGTGTGCGTTATTCATCTTTAGTGGATCGAAAGTAAATTTGGTATAAAAACAAGCCCTCCCCCCCCCCCCCCCCCCCCCCCAAATAAAGGACTATTTACATATATGTACAATAGTAAGGACACTCATTGCTTCGGAACTTTCATATTCATACCATGTTTTTTTTATTATTAATAATTTAAATAGAGTTTAATAGAAAAATGCAAATACAAATTACGTAAAATAGTAATTAATAACCATCGAAACAATGGATCATGACTACTGTTGGAAGATAGTAACCAGTGTTTCTGAGACGCACAACAAAGCGACTGCAAGGCGCTCTTCTTCAGGACAGCCTTGTAGTTTGACGCCTAGGACTATAATAGGTACTTACTCAAGCCGATGGTGTATGTTGTGAATAAGATCCTGCTTGGACTTGTAGCACTTGTTTCTGATCTCCTTCAACTTCTGGTGGTTCTGCAACATGACGACCAGCTGCTTCTTGTGGGAGGCACACAGGTCTGGGAGGATGCTCGTATCTCCCAGGTTCCTCGCTCGGTCTTGGTTCTGGGCAAACGCCTGTCAACACAACAAATTCATGTTCTATGTAAACAACTAAACTACACGACAAAGAACAATGACTTTCAGAATAGAGGTCAGTTCAGAATTTATTAATTGATATTTTAATTGAATGAACAATGCAACTAACGATTAGCTCTGGTGGACAATGTCCTAAATTTTACCTACATCACACAGGCTCGGGACGTGCTCAAGAATTAGCTTTTATTTAGAACTACATACCAATCATAGTGTCTTTAGCATCCTTCTCCTATTCAAACAGAAGCCATGTGAAATAATCAACTGAACAATAAGATACCTAGATACTACAAGTTACCGAAGGTGAGAAGAGTTCAAAAATGTAATTTTTTTTCCTTCAGGTTAACGCAACGCTGCCTCAGGTTCATGAAAACCCTGATTTCTGACTAATCTCTGTTTATTCATTCTACCAAGAAATTAGCCCTCTTGTACTTTGTTTGCAAGTTCATAGTTCTACATTAGCCTGCCGAAATATTTATATGACGGTTATATTTTGTTGTGTGATTTCGATATTTGGCTTTCTTACTTGAACACATACCATGTCGAAAGTAAAAAATAACTTTGCACCACCAAAGAGTTCGAAAACAGAGTAACAATGGTTAGATAAAGAAACAAATGTGATTAACAATTATTATAACTGCCAACATACGTATGCATCTAAAATAACGTTAACTTCTACTTTGTTTAAAAGATGGTTATAACAGCGATGACTAAACGTTTTTTTACAGAAATATCAAGCGTGAATTTAGGAACTTACTGACAGGTTCCATTTATAGCCGGTAAGTGCGCCTCATGCTAGTTATTCCTTGTGCTAACGGCTCGTGGAGGTAACAGATGATCAGAGAGGAGAGGTGGAGGAGGAAAATGCAGAGTTGCGCAGGCGCCTTATCATGCAAGTTGTCAAACTATAGTATGGGTGGGTACCTGTGCCAGCTCCGTCTGTTCGTTGACCAGCTTCTTGGCGTCGTGCCGCAGTTCCTCCAGTCGGCCTAGCCAACCCTCCAGTCCTTTGATCTCTTTGAACACTTTTATGTCCAGGTCTAATGTGGACTTCACTTCTGCTTTTAGTTGTTCGTAAGTTTTTTCATTCATCTACAAAAAAAATAAACACCATTATTGCAATCTTACCATGACCATGGGACAAATGTATTGTAATAATTGGGTGATTCAAAAAGTACAGAAATGTCTAAATGTTTGGATTATTTCAAATCGGAAGAAGGAACCCTGTTTTTTTTTCTTATGTGGCGCTAAACTTCATTATTTGAATCTTCGCAGATATAGAGCATTAGAACTATTCACATTTACGCATTTCAGAGATATCTCTCATTTCTTTGCCATTTTAAAATTCGAATGCATATCCACTGTAGAATATCATGTAGATGCGGTACGGGAGGGGAATTCTGTGATCTTCTAGTTAATAGGGTCTTTAGCATCCTTAAAAGTCCGATTCAAACAGAAACCCTGCGAAATTATCAACTGAACAATGAGATACCTACCAGATACTTATAAATTACTAATATAAGTTTATTTATTCTATGCCGAGGAGAGAAGAGTTCGAAAATGCTTTTTCTTTTTTTGTTTTGAGAAAGGGGATCAGTTATTTATTATTTGTACAGGTACCCACCGTTTTTTTAGAACTACATACAACTAGTCTGCTGACCTTTTTATATTGAATGTTAATCTGGTTGTGACATCATTATTTGGCTCTTCTACTTGAAAACATATCATGACTCATGTAAAAAATAATTTTGAACCACCAAAGAGGTAATAAAAGGAGTTAGACTAAGAAAATAAATAGACATTTAGTGGTGCAGGCAGGTGATGTCAAATATGTCTAAATTCTAATCTAAATTGATAATCGAAGTTAGATAACACAAACAGCTGCTTCAACTTAAAGTCCCCCAAAATATATTTTGATTTTGTTAACGTTTCACCACATTCTGCCCTTTTCAAAACGTGCTTCTTTTTTCTCATGATGTAATTATAATTAAATAAATAAAAATATCTAATATAATTTATTAATTATATAATTGTTATATTGAGTAATTCCACAAAAATAGTACATACTATTATGGTCTACCTGTTTAGGCTTGCGCCATCCGCAGCAAAAGTAGTGCTGACAATGACGTAAACCGAAACCGTTACACTTTATGTGTATAATAATGTCTGTTGAATTGGACGATATAAAAGTAAAGCAAGTTGTTTGTTTTTATTTATTTTATTAGCTATCCACTGCACTGCATCAACTCAGATGGCAGAAATGTATTCGGACATCAATATAATTAACATTGTCATCTTCACTTTTTAAGTTTTGAAAATGCCCGAATGTGGCATATCTTTCCTCAACTTCAGACATCTAATCTAAATTAATTTCTACTTTGTTTAAACAATTAATTATGCATATAAAATGGTACAAAAATGGTTTTATAAACACTTATGTGCGCTTTTCATCTGTTTTATTGAACAATCCCTATATATAACATTTTTTTTTCCTGATGAGACTAACCCTTGTTTTCTCATTGTACTTTGTACTCAACATTCTCGGGAGATTACAAGAACATAGTCCTCATGAATCATTTTCACCATTATATTCTATACTTAGAATGGTGAGGTGATTAGCCTTATACAGACCTGCTCCAGTCCGGTCTGACAGAGGGTGACCAAGCTGTCGAAGGTGTGTTCGCCGTCCTTCTCCTCGACCCACTGCAGGAGGGACATACAGGTGGAGCCCTCTGTAGGCACGGCCTGCTCCTGGCTCCCAGACAGCTCCTCCCTCAGCATGATGGCTGTTCTTACATCGCTCCCCTCCTCTTCTCCAAACTTCTGTCTTAGTACACCCAGGATGGGGATCTTCATCAGGATCTCCTTCACCTCACTGCAGCTGCAATGGAACAGGCATTGAAGCATGAGTTATAAAAACAGTAGGTTATACGCCCATTCTTCAAAACCAATAGAAATATACTGTATTTAGGTTAGTAGAACTTATAAAAGGAATAATATAATTTTTTGTTTGAATTAAAAAATCTAAAAAAAAAAGTAAAAAGAATATACAAAAGAATAATAAAATAAAAATAGAGGGCGCCGGTAGCTCAGTGGTAAGCGTGCTTGCCTTCTGAGCTCAAGAACGTGGGTTCGTAGCCCGACCGAGGCCCTTAGTTTATTTTATCTGGGAGGTAAAATAAACTTAAGCACGCCGTCCTTTGGATGGGACGTTATGCGATGGTCCCGAGGCTGTACGATGTCAGGTACTCGTTAAAGACCCCTCTACCCTAGGTGAATAAAAATTTAGGGTAGGCAAAATTTAAGACTCCCATAGTAGAGACGGGCTCATGTCAACCAGAGTGACGAAAGACCGCTCTGGTAGTAGGCGATATGACCTCGTAGTTAAAGCCCGATCATCAGGATTTGACCCCTCCCCTCCCCCCACCTTTCAACGCCTGCACTCTTCACCAGCGAGGTCTCAAATGATTGAAAAACAAAAGAAAACTGGTAGGATATAAAATATATCTTAATGTTGCCGGTAGAAAAGTGGTGCATTTCTTATCAGTAATGAACCTCGATAACCCTAGAATTTTCGATTAATGTTAGGCCAAATTAAGATTTTGCAGAGATAAAAGTTGTAAATAATATTATGAAATAAATTAGCACTATGTCAAGTTGTTTGGAGTTTGAAGCATTTTGAACAGGGAAAGTTGGATGTTGTCAGAGAACAAAATGTGATGTTCGTGTTTGTTGTCAGGACTATTCTAAAACAGATGTAATCTTTAGTTACAGCTCTCTTTACTTCACCAGCTATACAAAGTATAGGGGAAGTTATGTAATCGGTAAAAAACTCGATGCGGAGTCTTCAATGGAATTATATGTTTTCCGACCTCTGGATTCCAAATATTTAAAAAAAAAAATCTGTCTTTCTATGAATTAGATAACTCCCGACATAATGAACATATCGACACGAAATTTTATATGTGTACTCCAGAACTCCCTAACGACGACCTCTATTCTTTTTCAGTCAAATCAACCAAAGGGAAAAGGGGGATTAGGGGAGAGGCTCAACATCAAAACTCGAATAACCGCCGATAAAATGAATGTATCGACTAAAATTGTATACATGTGTCCAAAACTCCAAAAGGACAACACCTGTCGATTATCAAACAAATCGGCTAGAAGTTGGGAGGGATTAGGGAGAGACCGGGTGCCGATATATTAATTTGGGGAGGATGGGTATATTATTCATATAAACGTTTATTCCAGACAACTAAGAAACGTTGTACAGAACAAATTAACGTATTCCAACATCAATAAATGTAATAACAGCGTTTATCGAGGGTCCCGAGGTATTTTGTCCAGACACAGAAAGACATATGAATATATTTTTGGATACGTTCGGGAAACATAACATTTTGGTAAAAACACATCATACAATTTGTGACAGATTACACAAGTTGCGGTAATCTTTGTAGAGATGGAGAAGTAATGATTGATAGGACGCGCGATAAGAAATGAGGGTGTTCTGTTGTATTTCCATTTGAGAGAGAGGAGAGCCACTGCACCTCACATCTATAATAGATTTTACGTCATTTATTTATCATCTCCGTCTGTACCTTTTTTTATAATTGTGACATTATAGGGTTCTTAATTAAGCAATTTTCACTAAAATATTTTAGTTTGTTGAATTTTGTGACATATTCAAATTCCTATTTGGTTCCCAAAAAAACTATTGATTAAGAGTGGTATAATAAGAGACATATCTTCTGATTCGATCTCTGTTTTAAATGTTAAAAAAAGTGGTCGGTGAATGAATGTGTACTTCAAGTACATTGATATTATTTCTTTATTACATAGTAAAGATATTTACCTCTTGAGCATAAATTGATACTCTTCCCGATTCTCCAAATATTGTTTAAAATAAGCGTCATAAACTGCAGCACGTTTTTTGAAATCTTTGGTACAGTCATCTAGATTCGCCACAACTGCAGCCCAGCCTGTCGTCAGACAAAAAAAGGGTAAAACAATAATAAAAATGGAAAGAGAGAGAGATGCTGTTTTTATACTCATGTTTCCATTCATTTCAATTTATCTTTTACTAGTATTGTTATTACTAATCACATGTGTGACAGACTAACAGTTAATATTTGTTTATGTATCTAATGTATAAGCTAACTTAATGCACACATTCTTATGACGTATCCTACTATAAAATATAAATAAAAACTTATTTCACAAAATGTATGGGACTACTTTCGGTATTGATACCATCTTGAGCCACCACTTAACAAATACTGTATGGTATCCTACTACAAACCATGTACACTAGGCGGTGTGAAACTTAAATTATAACCTGGAAGGTGGATTATTTTCAATCCTATTTATTGTACTGTCTTAGATCACAGTATTTCATCTCAACCCAAAACCAGATAACATTATCCTTAAATATCCAATATCCACTTATTCGTTTAATAATAACTTTACGTATTTTTATTTACATAACAGCAAACATTTATTTTTGTAGATAATTGAAAAATGAAAACGAACAAGGGATCGAAGTAAGAACGTAAAACAAAAAAAAACCTAAACACGCAAATGGAATTGGTATTAATAGCAGTGTTGCCACACCACGATTTTAAAATTATTTTTCATTAAAACCAAATCTACAACTTCCCCCCAGATTTTGTTTTAGAAAAATATCTTAATTTCTCTACATCAAAAATAAATATACAGGGTAGTCCAAATTCATTTGACACCTTGTTTCCACCTCGACGGCTGAGTCCCCCCCCTCCTCTATGGCTTCAGCAGTTAATAATAGTTAGTAATAGCTTTTTGAGTTTTGAAATTGCCGCTCTTTAGGCTCACTTGTTTTTTTCAACAAATTTTTTTGACAAATGAACTAACTAGTGTTAATATTAAGAATAATGATTAAAACAATTTACCCTCATTATTTACACAGACAACATACACAATAAAACATACTATATGATCCCAAAAGATATTGAAATGTCTAAACCTTATTTTAAACTAAAGCCGGTCGAGAAATTGATTACCATATACCACAAATTCACTAAAGATTAAATTAAGAACATTAAATTCGTTTTAGTAACTAAAATACTTTTTCATAAAAATAAATTGAGAACAATGAAACATGCATGAGACGAAGCAATCTGTAGCTAAACACATCCGAAAGATGGCATAACCCTTGCATGTGCATATTATACTCAGTCAGCCTTACAATACCGTTGTACTGTAGTTAGGAGCATGCAACCAACACCACTGTTCCCTATTTTTTATCCTGAGTCATCATTTAACCTCCAACTAGAGGGCCACGCCCCCAGATCAAATGTTTTTTTTCAATTGTACACTAGGTTTTTCTTTTCAAATTGCGAAACTACTATTTTGAAATGAAAAATGACACAAAAATAATATTTATAAGATTATAAGGTTATTTATATTATATAAGGCTCGAATTTCAATATGATAATAATTAATTTCCTAGATTTTACACTTACAGGAACAAATACCATTATTCATAATTTTTTGATCTACTTTTAAGTTCGCCATTCAACCTACCCTTCCCTTTAAGGGGGCGAGGCTCCGAGTTGGACAATAAAATGAGGGACCAGCTCGAAGAGGAGCTGTCGCAGTTCTTAGAACAAGGTGTGGCTAATGGACCATACCTTGGTGCTGGAGATGCTGTTCGTAGACAATCTGCTCGAGTGCAGTGTGCTGCCGGATAGCCATGTCACACATCCGCTTGGCCAGGTTGGACCGGAGATTTACCGTCTGTATGGACGGAGGAAGGTCCAGGGCGGCGTTCACCTCAGCCTCCAGGTCAGGAACTGAAACATCCCTCCAAGTTGAACCAATGGAGCCAATGAAAAACAAAGGGGGGTAGCAAGTGTACAGGTCGAAAGTCCAGCTGTGCTACATACACAATCTACTTCCCATCTACAATTCAACCATTTTACAGGAGAGCTGGACATCTGTTTTGACCCATTGGTTATGTAAATAATTCCAATTAATTGAAATTGAAAAAAAACTTAATGAGGAAGACACCAAATTCCCAATACTGTTAAATTTTGGTTTATGAATAAATAAGAAGTACCGAGTTTTCAATATTGAAACTAAAATTCGAGAAGCCTGGATTGCAACCTCTTGTTTGGGGGTTATTTTCGCTCAAATGAAGAATAAACTGCCTGGCTTGGTTGAAAATCATTCTTCAAGATATTTCGACGAATGTAACAAAACACATGCAATTTCTTCACTATGACCTATGTTAATTACAATACAACACAATATAATAGTTTGTTTCTGTAGATGATATAATTGTGTAATTCCTCAAGTTAAGAAATGTTGAAATGCGCCGGTGGCACAGAGGTAGCGTGCTTGTCTCCTGTACTAAAGGTCGGTATAGAATATCTAAGAGGTAAAATACCTTCGGAGGGGACGTTAAATGCAGGTTTAACCGACCACCTGTGGATAATTAGAATAGGTTGGTCATCCTGTAGACAGAATATAGCAGTTAATTGGCTTACCTTGGTTGAGGTCAGGAGGGAGGACTGGCGGTGTCTTCTTGTCGATATGGACCAGGCTGAAGAGGAAGATGGGATTAGTGTCTGTGCCGGCGGAGAAGGAGCAGACCCGGGCGTTGAGGTCGAGTCCCTCCCCCCCACTCACCAGGAGCACCTGCTTGTCCACTGGGATCCCGCACTTCTGGGCAATAGCGCCCTTCAGTTGGTTCACACTGCGAGGGTCAAAATAAACATGATCACACAGAGATATACCTTAGAGAAGAGAGGACACGTATTTTTAAATATGTTTGGTTTTTGGTCAATGAAACCCTAAAAACACTATCCGAGTCTCATAAATTGTCGGGAACGTTCCTGGGCTAAGCGAAACATCTTCTAGACCCGAAGGAATTAGGATTTGAATGGGACGAAGCGATTATAGCATAGAAAATCGTACAAATCATGAAAAACATTTGGACACTTTTTCGATAGAACTAACAGTTTTCGCATAAACTGTGCAAACTTCTAAAAACGGAAGAGATGTTAGATCTGCTGCTCTTTGCCCACTCATAGCTCAACGTGTTCTTATTCAATAAGACCGAACGTTACGACATTTGCGAAGCAAGTGACAAGAGATGGGCTTCATTTACTGTTTAAATATAAGGATGTCATTTTGTTTCAAGATGGCAACCAAATTTTCAAATAACTTGAACATTTTTCGGATATTATGAGCACAATGTCCTCAGATTGAAATTGAGAGAAGTGACAAATAGACAGTAGGTTGTCAGCACATCACTGCTACTTGCGGCAAGCAGCCATTTCAACTAGCTATCACAGCTAGTAGGTTTAGGCAGACATTAGCTAGTATGAGGGCACGCTCAGTGAGTCGTTAGAGGATAAGGCTCCGCCAGCGCTTCATGTTATTTTTTTTTTAATTATAACAATCAAAACACTGATGAATGTGAATATCGTGTCCCGAGTGGAGCAGAGATGCTATATAACCCTAACTGAACATGTACCAAGTCGAACGGCACTCTCATTGTAAAAGAAAGTTTCCTACACCTACCATAATAAATCAATACATTAATAACTCATTAATTATTGTACAATGTAAATAATTAATTATCAAGTATTCTTCTTCTGTTTACTGATCTGCTTTTGAATAGATTTTTCTTGTTTTAATTGGTATATTTTTCAAGTTGCGTTAATCCATCAAGAAAAAAAAATAAAATAAGTACAAAAGAGAAAAATGTATACCAAGAAATATAATACAGATTAGTATTTTTTGAAGTCGTAGCCGAAGATGGTAGCAATACCGAAAGTACCCATATTTTTTATAAGTATTTAGTGAAATAGACAATATTTTTAAAAACATCCGTTTTTCTATATTATTATGTGCTTCACAATAGCTCTGCAAAAAACGTTAAGTATCCTCAATAAAACATACAACAATTCCATGTCTGCGATATCATTAAGGACGAGAGTTAAATAATATTAGAACTTATCGCAAGCTTCCTCTATACTTCCATATTTCAATTAACATTGAAATATTCCATGCTTCATCTATGGCTTGGCTGTCACTGAACAGAGATCTAAAGTTTAAAGTGTGGACTAGTTGAAACGGATGAGGCTAGAGATGTTAGTGACGCTCAGCTCCGCTCCTGGCTTGTAATCAGAAGAATCATCGCCTCTCCCGAGCCTAAAATTGGCTTTCCATGATAATGATTACTTCAGACTAGAATGTCATTCCCATGAAGTGAAACTTGTATTGCGACTAATTTTCTAACTAACTTACAACAAATCCGTCTTGGACTGGATCTTAGTCGACTGTAATAAGAGAAAGACTTTACCATGAAGTGACAGAGAAGTTGACTAAATTCAGTATCGTAGTCACTTCTCTTAGATTAGCACAATCAAAAGAGATATAAAAGAAATTGTATGGTAATAAATTATGACTAAAAGAATGACTTCGATTGATTAAACAGGAAATTGATTTCGTAGGAAAATAATGAAGTTTAATATTGAAACTGATTTTGCTTGAATGAATAAATGTTCCTTGGTGCATCAAAGAGAAATTTTAAAAATACATTCATTTTCAGATTACACACTGTAGTTTTATAAATAAAAATTAATCAAAACTATGTAATTAATTATTGAAAAAAGCGCCTTATTCGTGTAACACTAATCAAAACATGCATAAGAAATACCCAATATTACATGATGGTTGGTTACCTTTCAAGGGCCATGGTCATTTCAAAGGTGATCATCGTCCCCAGGTCCACATTGAATACATACAACATTTTGGCAAACTCTGGTTCGTCAACACTTCACTGCGTCTATTAAATTATTCGTACATTTTTTTTTCTTTAATGTACTCTTGTCTTACCAATTGCATCATTAACAGAGAAACTTTTAAACACTGAAAAATATTAAGTAAAATATTAGTTAAAATAGCCAATATAATTATGAATAAATATCTAGAAAAATTGTCAAAATAACATTTATTTGTCAACAATCATCAGACTTCATGGTATTGATTTCGTTTTAATTCTTCAATGGCAAATGCCATTAAATTAACAGACGAACCTATTGAAACAAATATTGACAAATGGAATTAAAACATTTACAAATAAATATTTATTACCGATCCCAGGTCATCCTACCCTTGAACAAGTTCAAACATGAACTGGACAGCTGATTGCCATAACAATACACCAACCCACCACTCAAATGCGAATATTTTCACACTTATCTCCACTTAATTGACATTTTAAGTAAATTTGAAAATAATAAATTATTGTACAAATTACTAATTATCCCAACTCACCTTTATCTGGAATTATTCTAATAAATAGTAGAAATTCACTTCCAATGTTGCCATTAAAAATTTTGACGTCTGATAGTCTAACTACGACGACAGAAAATATAAGTTAACAGGGCAAGTGCTTGCTGTAGGTTATTCAAATAAAGGTTGCCAAAAAATTTGTAAAAATAATGAACAATATTTACATAAACCTTGACTCTAGGTCACCATGAGGTGAAAAATATCAGAAATTTGATTAGAATGTCATAATGTGATATTCCCGAAATTTTGTTATAATTCCCAGCGAAAACATCATGAAAATATATACACATTTATTCACTAGAACATGAAATTGGATGCCATTCAGACAATTATTATTTAATGCAGTGATCAGTTGAAGAAAAGTAATTTTAGGGATTGGTATATTCTTGATAATTTCGCTTTAGACAATTCAACAATACTAATTAATTTCATAAAATCACTTTTCTTTGTATATTTATATCCTAAAATTCTTTATTATTGAATACATGTATTATTAAATGTTCACTATTTATTTTATATAAGCAACAAATATTCTAAGCTTGGGTTGGCAACATTACAGCACAATCAGCTGATTTGCCAGCTTGCATAGTGTTCAATTTTGTTCATCGGAAAGTAGTGATTTTTCAAACACTAAGTTATATTTTATTTTACTTAACCGAAATGGTACTTGATTTGTCCATTACTTTATTATATTATTTTTTTTAAATGCTTCATACTTAAGAGATGTTTTTTTCAAGACTAATGTACAAATTGACTTTTTAGTCGTTGATGGACAAAGTGGGCTCTCTGTTGAGACGACCGGGTGAGGATGTAGTTCCCAAAGACGAAGTTCCCATGTGGATGAAGTATGGAGGAAGAGGACTGGGAACTGTCGGAGGCGGAGGTAATACATTTTTTTTGAAAGTTAGGTTGAGATTCAAGTTCATTCTTGTTGATGTATTTAAAGTCATTATGTTATTTGTATATGTTGCAGTTGCTATATTCCTCGGAGTAATGAACTGTTTAGGAATCTTACTTGCGGATGTTTCATGTTTACTGAGTGGCATGTGGCAAATGTAAGTAATGGCTTAATTTAAGTAATGAAGTTTACTATTTAATCAACATTTTTAGATATTCTATTTAATATTGCATGAATATTCTACAAAAACACATTACGATGTTAACATTACATTAACAAAGTTTGAAACATATATATGGCTGTTTAGAGGGAACACCTGCCTTGCTGGGGGCCATGGTTGGCCCTATTAGTATTATATCATGTTAGTGACCACTCCCCCTTAATATGAGATAAGAGTATTGAGCTGTGGTTAGTCGACTGGCTACCATATTGCCATCCCTCCTGTATCACACAAGGGACCTTTAGAAGTAAAGGACATGGAAACTTACAGAATTAAACATCTGGTATATTAAGTCAGTTCTTGTAATGGAAGATAAATCTAACAACACTGAGTAGTGGAGTTTTTTTTTTTTTTTGGCCTTATGTACGATGTATATTAGCCATGTCTCTTATAAAGGTGTTATCTAGTTATTCAAAACATCCATGGCCCCGGGAGGGAGTTCTATTGGGATGGGAATCGAACCCGCAAACCATGGTGAGACCATGCGACCAAAGCCCTATTCTCTAGCCCGCACGGCCACCATGGCCCCCTTATCTTACATATGGAGTCTATCGGGCTCAGGATTGCCACCACGGCCCACTTTATAAAACAGTAAAAACCAGGTTATTGATGGATTCATTGAGTGGGAGGGTACGTAGCTAATGTGTCTGTTTTTCAGGATGGCTGGGTTCCTGGTAATCACGGTGGAGGCTCCCTGCTGTTGCTTCTTCATAGACTTTGTCGGGACGTTGAGTGACTGGGCGGACAAGAGGCCTTACTGGCATCGAGCTGGCCTCTACATGGGGTAAGTAGTGCAGCTAGCATTAACTATTATATTCATTTCATGCACCAGGGTAAAAAAGGAAAATGTAATGAGGGAGATATGAGGGTTTTTAAAAATAATTTTGTTAACACCCTGACAACTATTCTAGTTCTGGTTTGAACTTAACTGAAGTATTTCTTATTTCTTTGATACTGATCCTTTGCTTATCATCACACACATTTCACGTTAATGAAATCATTATCAATGATTCATTATCAAATCTTAAATAGAAACCTACTTCATAATCGATAAAAAGTAACATTGTCATTTTTCTTTTCGACGGTTGATTTGCGAGCCGTATTTTCGTTCGAACTATTGCTCAGCGGGGTGAATACATTTTAAAGCAATAACAGAAAAATGTAACTTGAACTTTGCCCTTCCCCCACTTAGGGCGAATTTAGCAAGGTATGTGATGACTTAGTCTGTAGCTGGGCTAGGTTGGGTGGACTTCTGGAGATGGGAGTATGATGACACAGTCTGTAGCTGGGCTAAGTTGGGTGGACTTCTGGAGATGGGAGAATGATGACCCAGTCTGTAGCTGGGCTAGGTTGGGTGGACTTCTGGAGATGGGAGTATGATGACCCAGTCTGTAGCTGGGCTAGGTTGGGTGGACTTCTGAAGATGGGAGTATGATGACCCAGTCTGTAGCTGGGCTAGGTTGGGTGGACTTCTGGAGATGGGAGTATGATGACCCAGTCTGTAGCTGGGCTAGGTTGGGTGGACTTCTGGAGATGGAAGTATGATGACCCAGTCTGTAGTTGGGCTAGGTTGGGTGGACTTCTGGAGATGGGAGTATGATGACCCAGTCTGTTGCTGGGCTAGGTTGGGTGGACTTCTGGAGATGGGAGTATGATGACCCAGTCTGTAGCTGGGCTAGGTTGGGTGGACTTCTGGAGATGAGAGTATGATGACCCAGTCTGTAGCTGGGCTAGGTTGGGTGGACTTCTGGAGATGGGAGTGTGATGACCCAGTCTGTAGCTGGGCTAGGTTTGGTGGACTTCTGGAGATGGGAGTATGATGACCCAGTCTGTAGCTGGGCTAAGTTGGGTGGACTTCTGGAGATGGGAGTATGATGACCCAGTCTGTAGCTGGGCTAAGTTGGGTGGACTTCTGGAGATGGATGTATGATGACCCAGTCTGTAGCTGGGCTAAGTTGGGTGGACTTCTGGAGATGGATGTATGATGACCCAGTCTGTAGCTGGGCTAAGTTGGGTGGACTTCTGGAGATGGGAGTATGATGACCCAGTCTGTAGCTGGGCTAGGTTGGGTGGACTTCTGGAGATGGGAGTATGATGACCCAGTCTGTAGCTGGGCTAGGTTGGGTGGACTTCTGGAGATGGGAGTATGATGACCCAGTCTGTAGCTGGGCTAGGTTGGGTGGACTTCTGGAGATGGGAGTATGATGACCCAGTCTGTAGCTGGGCTAAGTTGGGTGGACTTCTGGAGATGGGAGTATGATGACCCAGTCTGTAGCTGGGCTAAGTTGGGTGGACTTCTGGAGATGGAAGTATGATGACCCAGTCTGTAGCTGGGCTAAGTTGGGTGGACTTCTGGAGATGGGAGTATGATGACCCAGTCTGTAGCTTGGCTAAGTTGGGTGGACTTCTGGAGATGGGAGTATGATGACCCAGTCTGTAGCTGGGCTAGGTTTGGTGGACTTGTCATGATGTGAGGAGGCTTGTCTGTAGTTGGGACCTGCCTCCCTTCACCTTCCTGTTCATGACTATATCAATATGGAAGTGCCAAGGGATGGACCTCTCAAGTTGGAGTCCATCTGCGAAACCTTCCTACAGTACCTGATGAGGCCATTTCCAGTATTCACTGAGGAGACCACAAAAACGGAGGAAATAAGTAGTTATTCTGATCTGTATTTAGTTACTTAGTTTTCTGTATTCGTTAAATGATAATTAATTACAAATGTATTATTGTACTAGCTGTGTTATCGGTCGTTGACGGGTAAGAACTGATTACGTGAAAAAATGTAAATATATATGACGGAGATTAACAGTAGACAGTGAAAGAAAACTGCGTAGCTTGAGTTGGAGAGAATGCGGAATGAGGAGGTAAGTTGATGAGGTGAGGGACAGTCCTCCCCTCACCCCCATCATCTCACATTCCTCCCTCCCACCTCGTTACCTCTCGCCTGCTTCGGTATTACAAAATGTAATTTGTGTCCCCCCCCCCCCCCCCCCCCCCCCCCCCCCCCCAACTATTCAGTGATTTTGAAAGCTAAAAACAATTTGTATGCTCTTTGTTTAGCCTGAAAAAGTGAAAAAAATAAACAGTGTTGAGACTCGGCCACAGAAAGTTTCTCTTCCAAACCTCTCCAGCTGTCATAATGTTCTCAAGTTGGCCTTTCTTTTAAATGATTTATCAATCCTATGATAAATATTTCTCATATTTATAAAAGAGTGATGTAAGACACAAAAAAAAAAATGGTTATTCACTAGGGGAAAAGTATGTTTATTGTTGTTTATCGAGCGAGCTGACGTGGTAATAATAGTTTGTAATAATTAGATGGAGGCATGAGGGTAGGGGTGGGGGGCTGCAACTCTCATGAACTGATCATGTTTATAAAATAAATTTATAATATCAAAGTAAAAATAATTATATATAAACTGCTCTATAAAAAATGGCGCACCGTGAAAATTACACTTACTTTCTTTTATTAAGTTTTGATAGCAAATTTCTATATTTTACCTAATCTTTATTACTTTATTTTTCTTAACTCTTAATTGTATAACAAATATTGTTGTTTATATTCGTATGTTCCTCTCTTTGCTCACTCATTAAGTAAACAACAACGGAATGAAATAACAAAAACAACCTCAAGCTTTTCTGATTCTCTTTGACTGACAACAGAAGTAAAAGGTCAATAATTTTTCTATTTTTTTCTTATAGGTCTTTTCTCCCAATTTAATGATATTTCATTATTTATTTCTTCATCATAAATTTACATCAAACAGTTTGGGGCCTTGCCCATTATCAATGACTTCCCATTTATTCATAATGAAAGCATTATTACGAACCCATAAAGCACATAAAAAAGAAAAAGTTACACGAATAAAAGTCTCATATTAATAATGTACGTCATTATACTTGAACAAACGTTTATAGAAGTCAAAAACTACATAAGAATGAGCTTTCATGATGAATAAATGGGAAGTCATTGATAATGGGCAAGGCCCCAAACTGTTTGATGTAAATTTATGATGAAGAAATAAATAATGAAATATCAGTAAATTGGTAGAAAAGACCTATAAGAAAAAAAAAGAAAAATTATTGATTTATAAAAGAAACTCTCCTTACACAAAATATCAAAGAAGTAAAAGGTGTACTCAATACTTTAGCAACGGTAATGAAGGCAGAAACGTTGTCTGGGTAGTGGCTTTAATGGGAGATGAGAGAAGTAAGCGTTATGCTGCCCGGACCGTCCTGGAAGCTATTCAAAGAGATAACCGTAGACTTGACTCCATCCGGGAAAACAGATTTATAAAGAAAAAAGGAAGAATACGAATTTTTGTTATTTTTATTTATTTTTTTAGAAGAATGTTTTTCATTCAATTCTCCCAATTTCCTTAAAAAAAGTTGTTTTAAAGAAAAGTATGTGGTAAAGCAAAAAAATAAATACAGTTTTCAAAGTGGACCATTTTGTTTGTGGAGAGCATGTATATATTGAGGGTATCGCATCCTTATAGGATCAGCGCCTTTTTTGTGGATCACATAATGTTTTTGGATTCTGAAACTAGAGTTAAAAAAAAAAACAATAAATAGCTTTGATCGATAACACTTCTTTGGATACACTCCAAGATGACACCAAGGAATAGAATTAACAATACTACTAGAAAATAAAATGAAGAAACGCTTGAAAGGAGTATAAAAATAATAATATTATACAGTAAATAAATAAAGTATATAATAAATACGGTAGATACATTTTTTATTTAATTAAAATTAAGTTAACAATTGTTGGTAACTTTTGCGGAAGTGTCTTTTTCACGACGGCATTTCGGGACATTCTTACGTCCCTTCCGCAGGTCACAATTAATTTCTAAGTAAACAAATATGCCCTAGTTAGCTGAGTAAGAAAGGAAAAAGTGAATTTGCTGTGAAAATATGACCCATTTTTTAATATAACAGCCGATTTAACACCATTAAAAAACTGAATAAATTCTCTAGTTCGGGACGTCCTATCGATTGAAAATATATATTGTCAATATAAAACGGTGGGAAAAAGAAGACAAAAGAAGCGGAGCCTTTGTCATTCAACATTGAATATCTCAGAGAGTCACATCCAACGAAGCTCATCATTTCCCATTTAGAAAAATATAGTTTCAGAATATATAAAGAAAAATATGTGTTTCTATTTGATATAAGAAAGTTGAGTTGGAGATCCCATGTGCCTGATGCTTGTAAAAATGTTGATGAAAATTGAGATATTTGGGAAAAATTGAAGAGATATAACGGGGATATTTTATGAAGAAAGCCGCTACCTATAAGATTGTTGAGAATGTGGTTTCCTATAAGCTGGTAGTTTGATGCCAGCCTGCATTTTCACCTATCTCTTCTGCTCTCTTTCAGGATCGCCGTCCCTCCGATCATCTTGTGTTTCAGTATGAGTAGTTTCTTCGGCAGTGGGCTCATCTTCGCCACCGGAGTCATCTACGGGATGATGGCACTTGGGAAGAAGTAATATAAACCTTGTTATATTGTCTCACTTGTGTTAACAACATTAACCATGCCCACAATAACACCAGTGATGTGCTAACTTTGTATCCACAATGTGCCCTCTAACTCAGTGTCTTTGAGAACAGTTGCTTTTTTGAAATGTCAATGCGGTATAAATGTAAATAACCCAAAGAATCAGAGGAAAAAAGCTCTTTAGATGAGCTTCCTCGTCTTTAATGAAGCTAAAGCACTATAAAGAATTGAATCCAAATATAATTTAAAACCCCGTTCTTTACACTCACTTCACTGCCAGCTGGGTCTTACGGACCCGCTCCCATATTTGTTGTTTATAGTATGTTATACGTAACTAGGGATGGCAAAGATTATAAAAGTATCAATTAATCAGAACAAACATCGTAACCTGACGTGTATCAAGGAGATTATATATTTTTTTAGGGAAGGGGGAATTATGTTACTAGATTTTTTATAGAAACATCTCTATGTTCACAAAATCTTATCGTGGTCAAATTTGTTTTTGAGTGTTTTTAAAATCCATGAATGAAAATCGTGTTTTTTTCATATGTGATAATTTCACTCTTTTGTCTCTTAATTTTCATGGGATAAGGAAATGAGCTGACGAAGCCGGGTTACACGAGCTACTTTTAGGCCGGCAGACATTACAAAGGAAATTTAATTTTTGAATAAATTTTCGCTATTTATGTCGATAAAGGGGAAAAATAATAAAAGCAAAGCATTCGTTTTGCATTTATGTTGTCTAAGTCAACAAAAATATAAACATATAGAATACCGATTTCGGCTTGCGCCATCGTCAGCACAGAGTTCAACAGTTGCATCTAAGTTTTATAGATTAGCATATTTATACAATCTTGACATTACCTGAGGCAGTGACCAACCCCGAGTAAAACAAACACCGCAGAGTTGGAAACGTGCCTTGCTGGCTCTCCTTGAGCACGTCGTCCTTCGGATGGGACATCAGGCAATGGTCCCGAGCCTGTACGATGTCAAATACTCGTTAAAGACCCCCACCCTTGCTGAAATAACCAGTATAAATATGCCAACCTAGCAAACTTAAATATAGTGTTTAAATTTGTGATGACTTAAACCGAAACCAGTACTCCATATGTTATATTTTAGTGGAATTAAACATATTGTTTAATTCCACCAAAATATAAGTTTATATTAAACTTTTCTATAAAAATGTATTATTAAAATTACTTTATGCCACAACTTCTATTACTAATAATAATGGAGAATTATTATTGTAAGAAAGAACTATTTTTTAAATATGTAACATATCGAAGATACTTCAGCTAAAGAACCTCCACTACTTTACTAAAAGAACGAACCGACAGGAGGGTCAGCTTCGTATTCTTTCCATAAAATAGTTAAATTTAAGGTTCTTCATTTGACTGATAGGAGTGTTGCTGTGATGCAGCTTCTCGTGTCTGGTCTGGAGTAACCGAGCATTAAGCAGTTCCCTCTCCGGCCATATCCAGTAGGTAGTGAACACACAAGATCCAACGGTCCTGACCATGTTTTGAAAGTATCCAGTCGGAGAGTGAGAATCGAAATATCGGATTTTGGTGGAAAAGTACAGATACATTTTATAATCGATTCATAGCTGCCATCCCTGTTGATAACTAACACAAAATATCGATTACTTGAAATGTGCTTTATCTTGGCTTCTTAACGGCATGCAACCTCACTTGCAGTAACATGTACTCAAGTTAACTGTTCTCAATTACTAAATGTTTTGTAACGATACTTCATATCAGTTTTGAAATAATATAAAAACATGTATTTTCTTATAATTGATTGGTGCTTCTTGGTATTCCAACTTGTGTGGAATATATTATCCTAGCTTGCCGATGGTATATTCATATAATTTTATAAGTAAGCATCCGTTAGTCAAGTGCTCAACAGACCTAAAAAAAAAACACTGAAATTGAAATATTGGTAAAAATTAGCTACTAAAGATCAACGGATGCTCACTTGAATAATGTTGAGTTTGTGCACGGTTGGGGAAATATAACTAATCATGGTGAGATGTCATAATATCGGGTTGTTATTGTGATTCTAACAGTCCCTGACTCCTATCTTGATGGAAGAGCCCGATGTCTGTAGACCCTCCTAAGGCAGTGTCCTTCCTCCTTACTTTGTATCTTTGCTTCATGTCACTGTCACTGTGACTGGTTGTAACTGTGATTGGCAGGGGCTCTCATGCTAACATGGTTTCTAAGGCCTCCCCCACAGTCCCTGACTCCTATCTTGATGGAAGAGCCCGATGTCTGTAGACCCTCCTAAGGCAGTGTCCTTCCTCCTTACTTTGTATCTTTGCTTCATGTTACTGTGACTGGTTGTAACTATGATTGGCAGGGGCTCTCGTCATGACATGGCTGCCATGGCCAACCCCACAGTCCCTTACTCCTATCTTGATGGAAGAGCCCGATGTCTGGAGACCCTCCTAAGGCAGTGTCCTTCCTCCTTACTTTGTACCTTTGCTTCATGTTACTGTCACTGTGACTGGTTGTAACTGTGATTGGCAGGGGCTCTCGTGTTAACATGGTTTTTAAGGCCTCCCCGACAGTCACCGCCAACCCCACAGTCCCTGACTCCTATCTTGATGGAAGAGCCCGATGTCTGGAGACCCTCCTAAGGCAGTGTCCTTCCTCCTTACTTTGTACCTTTGCTTCATGTTACTGTCACTGTGACTGGTTGTAACTGTGATTGGCAGGGGCTCTCGTGTTAACATGGTTTTTAAGGCCTCCCCGACAGTCACCGCCAACCCCACAGTCCCTGACTCCTATCTTGATGGAAGAGCCCGATGTCTGTAGACCCTCCTAAGGCAGTGTCCTTCCTCCTTACTTTGTATCTTTCCTTCATGTTTCTGTCACTGTGACTGGTTGTAACTGTGATTGGCAGGGGCTCTCGTGATGACATGGCTGCCATGGCCTCCCCCACAGTCACCGTCCACCCGACAGCCCCTGACTCTACCTTGATGGAAGACCCCGATGTCTGGAGACCCACCTAAGGCAATTTTCCTCCATTACTATTGATGTTTGCTTGGCTTTGCATTAGTAACTGCATGTCGCCACCTTTGCTTCCTCACCCATTACTCCTCTATTACCTAACTAGTCTGTAAGTATCGTAGCCTGTGAGCTGACCTCCCCGTCTCCGACTTAATACCGGTGATGTATGGTATGTGTATGAGGTCTTCTTCTTTGTGTCTGTTTTATTGAGATAGGTTTACCTTTAGTCTATTGTTGAGGCCACGAGTCAGTGTTGTTGGGAGAACCCCCTCTACCATCGGGTGGGGCAGGGCTCCTCCCACTTTCGTAAACTGCTATTAGAGAGATGTAGTGTGAGATGTTTGCTAGGGAGATGAAAGCTCTCTCCCCACCCCTCGACTCGTTAACTCGTGGCCTTTACTATAGTTTTCAATTCTATCTATTACTGTTAATGTTATGTTATGCAGTATATTTTTGCTAGTAACTATCAAATCTACATTATTATATAACCACAGAGGTGGTGCTGCCACAGAGCAGGCACAGGCTGGGACCCCGTCTGTATGAATCACTCACCTCACACCTCATCATTTTTTAAATGTTAGTAGTTTTTTTTTTCTTTTTTTTTTTTAAATACATTAAGTATTTTGATTTTATTATAGTATTATAATTCAGAATACTCAATGTATTTTTTTTTTTTTTTTTTGTAAATCTATTAGCATGTTAGATAGAATAAACAGGGTGTCCACAATCTGCTAAAACCGGGGAATGTCATTACGGTGAGGGAAAATCTCTGCAAAGCTCCAGGAATTACACTTATAAACTTTTAGCTCCAAGAGTTTAAAAAATGATGATAGCGGGAACTAGCTTTGTTGGAAAACCACCGAACTACATAAATCCCAAGTTCATTAAGGCGTGCGGATGCCGTGGTTCATCTAGAAATACGATCGAAAGGTGGTATCCATGCTTTTATCTGTATCATCGAGTAGAAGAAGTATGTATCGCATGGAAAACCTGATGGGAACAGAAGCTCAAGTTTTCACAATATTCCCACAGATTTCGCACCTTACCGACTTTTTGTCCACTTTGGCGAAAAATGCCCACAATTTACTTTATGAAGGCCACATAACTGTGATTATCAAAATATATAAAAACATTATTTTCAACAAACTCACAACTGTATGAAAATCATAGTACGATCGTATTCATGTTAACTTGTTGAATTCAAAATATTTAACAGAAAAAAGTCTATACCTAACCCTCCCCCCAAAGAATAGACAGGTAAAAATTATTGATGATCAGAGTAAAAACAGGGAACTTCCTCGAGAAATAATTGTGGATACCCTGAGTAAAACTTGACACAAGTTCACTTTAGTCACTTATTTGATTATTCCCCCAAAAGATTATTCAGCAGTCCTCAAATACAACAGAAACACTTCATAACTTGAGAAAAGTAATGAAAACACCAGATGGAATATTCAATACAAACAATTATGCTAAAAAGTTTATGAGAATTTGGGTTTTCACTGATTCTAGAGATACTCATCAAATGTCACTTAAAACGGTGAGACGATAGAGTATTTTCAAATTCCGGTTTTTTGTAACTTATGAATTGTCATTGTAATGCCGAGTATAGTAAATGTACAAGAAACACTTCGTATTGTAACATCATAATAGATACATTTTAATTTAAAACCCAAAATTCATGACCATTATAAACCAACTCAATAGTGCTGGACATTTCACGACCTTTAATTCTCAAAGCAATTACTCGTTTTTTTTTTTTATTGAAGTCACAAGTCAAGAGCACTTTGGAAGGTTTTGGAAGAAGTTTTATTATATTTAAAGCGCGAAACAGAATAAAATAATTTAGTATTATTTTTGAAGAACATGTACGTACACAATATTTTTTGTAAATATAAATATATCATTAAATATACGTCTAGTCGCAATTTTGTTATAAAGTATTCCATTTCTATTGGTTAAGCCTACTCGAATCTGGCAGTCAATATGGTCTGTAGCAGACCTGTTTGAATCTACAAAAGTATTAAATTATCCGGATCCGGATTAGGCTTCAGAGATGGATTTAAAGTCCAAAATCCGGTAAATCAGCAGCACTAGTAATTATATTATCATTTTGGAATGCTCGAGCAACGATTAATCTGTACAATTGGACAGTGATTTGAATAACCTTACTGCAGTGTTTGTTCTCTCTCCTTGTGGAAGGGGAGGGAGTGGGGGCCGCCATATGCCCGGCCTCCACTTCCCCAACCTTTTCTTCTTGCTTTGCTACATTAAGCAGATAGATGAACTTTGGATTTATAGTTTATTTATTTTATTATATATATATACTTAGTAAACAGCATTAAATAAGAGTGGTAATAGTAACCTAATTTATTGTTTTCAGAGCCCCACTGGAAGAGATGCGGGTGGCTGCAGCTCAAGTTGCTCCTGTCCAGCCCCAGACGGAAGGGATCCGTAGCAACCTGGTTGCCAACTCGGCCCCCATGGGCAAGTCCCCCTTCCCTCCCCCTGTATAGCACCACACACTTTACTTTCTGTTTTATCCTCTTCTCATCAACTCTCCCATCTTGTTTTCCCTCTGCTAGTCATCTATTTTATGTTTCCATTCTTCTCTAAACTATTTGCTATAAATCATTTTTAATTATGAAAATATTGTCTACTTAAAATAATGAATAAGATTTATGTACATCATTATCAAAAGGTTGGATCATTTTGTTCCTTTCCGTCTCAAAGTCGCATCGAGTTGTACAAGATCGGCAGCCCAAATATTAAATATAATAAGATTGAAGGAGTTGCATTTACATGGTTGTACACTTAACTAATAATATAAGTATGTAAATATTTTGAAACTATTGGAACCCAATATTGTATTTTATTGTATTAGGAAAAGTAATTTTCTAACTTAACATTACCATTTGCAACATTGTTAAGTTGGCTAGCAGTTATTCATAAAAACAGTTCTAAAGTCACATTTAAAATGGTTGAATTGTATATCCAACCTTTTCATTCTGAGCTACAAATGTTTAAATAGATTTTCTTCTTTCTTATTTGGACCAAATTTAGTATAAATAGATTTATTGATAGGTTGATGCAGGTAGCAGGGAGTGAGCGGGGCTGAACTCCATCCTTACATAAATATCATGTCCACCACAATCCTTGATTTACAGTTACGGAAAAATATCTTTCATCAATCATAAGAATTTCAAGGCGCAGAAATTAAATTAACATTAAAAATGAAGGCCTTGAGGTTAAACTGTAATCTAAATGGCTCTTAGTAGAATGGGCGGGGCTGAGAGATCTGCCCTTCCTTCAGAATACACTGTAGAGATCCACCTTACCTGCACAACAATGACGCACACTCTAAACAAAGACGCTAGTTCCTTCATTACTCCTAGATTATTTTTTGTCTACACACTTCTAGAATATGTAGAAACAAAGTTTGAGTACACGTGTTTTTGTATAAATGAACCGAAAACCCCCTAAGGGCGACACCTATCAATGTTCAACAGAATCAGCTAAAAAGAAGGGAGGGAAGGAACAGAGAATGGAGGGAGGGAGGGGGGACAGGGAATGGAGGGAAGGGGGGGGGGCAGCGAATGGAGGGGAAGGAAGATTTCAGGCGAAGAATCTATAAACTATTAAAAGGATATTAGCAAAACATGAAAAGAGCACAGCTGATATCTGCTGGGGCCAGCCGTTGTCTAGCACACATCAATAATCAACAACAAATGAATAATGACTTTAATTCTGTATTTATTATTTGAAACTCATGATGTAAAACGTATTCCCCATATTGAGGGATTAACATACTAACACAGTACCTTGTCCATAACCCTGGGCGTATGGCCGTCTACGGATCTCCTAGACAATAGTTATTTATCTATTTCTTAATAGAAACAAAAATCTTATATTGTTGATAAGATGCAGAGAGTTGGTTCATCTCCATCGCCAGCTTAGTTAACACTACTGACTGACTGAAAAACTTTTCTCACAAAAATATGGCTTTATGTACCCGAGGGTTCTCCTCCGGGAAGTTTATAAAGGTCTCTGGCAGCAATGGCTAATATTCTAAGTCTAGATTATTTAATAAAACCTTAAATTCTACATGAGTTACTCTAGGAAGGTAGATTACACCGCTTATTCTACTGAGCCCACCCTATACACTAGACACAAGTGGATGAGCTGTTCGGCTTCTACTAAGTTTGGTCCTGTCATTGTCTGTATTGTAGAAAGATAAGCTTGGTGGTAAACATAGCCTCGCTCCAGTTGCAGGGGAACAACTCCAAACCTTGCTTCTCAGCTAATCACAACACAAGTTTTTATTAGCTCATTGAGCTATTAGCGAATAAACAACTGCTCTCTTCCGTAAATTTCAGTAATTAGAACAGATCTACTGAGAACAGATTCTCTGTCAGTTTATCAACGTAATTCTGACGTCAACGTAACTCAATACCGTAAAGTCTGTAATTGTTTCTTGAACTGGGGCGTGGGGCGACATGAATGTAACTTCATGTATGTCATATATATTTAATGTCTAATTTCATGTATTTTTAGAACTCATTATTTTAATGTATATTTTTATTGTTATTATATCTGAGGGACTGTATCTGTAGTCTTCCGTTATGTTTGAATAAAGAGACCATTCTCCTAAGAGTGGCTAACAGGTCCCATCTAGCTCGACAAAACATTTTTTACCTTATTAAAGGATTGTATAGCGACAGAAAGCCCATATAGACTCTCGAGTTCACTGAACTGAAATATGATTTCAGCATTAAAAGAATCAAAATGGCGGATTCAGTAGGGCGCTCAAAACAATTAAGTGTTTGATGAGCCTAAATTGGGTATTGAAGGGGTTTCGATTGATATAAATGTTAGTCTGGGCGGACCCCACCAACTGGGTATTGAAGGGGTTTCGATTGATATAAATGTTAGTCTGGGCGGACCCCACCAACTGGGTATTGAAGGGGTTTCGATTGATATAAATGTTAGTCTGGGCGGACCCCACCAACTGGGTATTGAAGGGGTTTCGATTGATATAAATGTTAGTCTGGGCGGACCCCACCAACTGGGTATTGAAGGGGTTTCGATTGATATAAATGTTAGTCTGGGCGGACCCCACCAACTGGGTATTGAAGGGGTTTCGATTGATATAAATGTTAGTCTGGGCGGACCCCACCAACTGGGTATTGAAGGGGTTTCGATTGATATAAATGTTAGTCTGGGCGGACCCCACCAACTGGGTATTGAAGGGGTTTCGATTGATATAAATGTTAGTCTGGGCGGACCCCACCAACTGGGTATTGAAGGGGTTTCGATTGATATAAATGTTAGTCTGGGCGGACCCCACCAACTGGGTATTGAAGGGGTTTCGATTGATATAAATGTTAGTCTGGGCGGACCCCACCAACTGGGTATTGAAGGGGTTTCGATTGATATAAATGTTAGTCTGGGCGGACCCCACCAACTGGGTATTGAAGGGGTTTCGATTGATATAAATGTTAGTCTGGGCGGACCCCACCAACTGGGTATTGAAGGGGTTTCGATTGATATAAATGTTAGTCTGGGCGGACCCCACCAACTGGGTATTGAAGGGGTTTCGATTGATATAAATGTTAGTCTGGGCGGACCCCACCAACTGGGTATTGAAGGGGTTTCGATTGATATAAATGTTAGTCTGGGCGGACCCCACCAACTGGGTATTGAAGGGGTTTCGATTGATATAAATGTTAGTCTGGGCGGACCCCACCAACTGGGTATTGAAGGGGTTTCGATTGATATAAATGTTAGTCTGGGCGGACCCCACCAACTGGGTATTGAAGGGGTTTCGATTGATATAAATGTTAGTCTGGGCGGACCCCACCAACTGGGTATTGAAGGGGTTTCGATTGATATAAATGTTAGTCTGGGCGGACCCCACCAACTGGGTATTGAAGGGGTTTCGATTGATATAAATGTTAGTCTGGGCGGACCCCACCAACTGGGTATTGAAGGGGTTTCGATTGATATAAATGTTAGTCTGGGCGGACCCCACCAACTGGGTATTGAAGGGGTTTCGATTGATATAAATGTTAGTCTGGGCGGACCCCACCAACTGGGTATTGAAGGGGTTTCGATTGATATAAATGTTAGTCTGGGCGGACCCCACCAACTGGGTATTGAAGGGGTTTCGATTGATATAAATGTTAGTCTGGGCGGACCCCACCAACTGGGTATTGAAGGGGTTTCGATTGATATAAATGTTAGTCTGGGCGGACCCCACCAACTGGGTATTGAAGGGGTTTCGATTGATATAAATGTTAGTCTGGGCGGACCCCACCAACTGGGTATTGAAGGGGTTTCGATTGATATAAATGTTAGTCTGGGCGGACCCCACCAACTGGGTATTGAAGGGGTTTCGATTGATATAAATGTTAGTCTGGGCGGACCCCACCAACTGGGTATTGAAGGGGTTTCGATTGATATAAATGTTAGTCTGGGCGGACCCCACCAACTGGGTATTGAAGGGGTTTCGATTGATATAAATGTTAGTCTGGGCGGACCCCACCAACTGGGTATTGAAGGGGTTTCGATTGATATAAATGTTAGTCTGGGCGGACCCCACCAACTGGGTATTGAAGGGGTTTCGATTGATATAAATGTTAGTCTGGGCGGACCCCACCAACTGGGTATTGAAGGGGTTTCGATTGATATAAATGTTAGTCTGGGCGGACCCCACCAACTGGGTATTGAAGGGGTTTCGATTGATATAAATGTTAGTCTGGGCGGACCCCACCAACTGGGTATTGAAGGGGTTTCGATTGATATAAATGTTAGTCTGGGCGGACCCCACCAACTGGGTATTGAAGGGGTTTCGATTGATATAAATGTTAGTCTGGGCGGACCCCACCAACTGGGTATTGAAGGGGTTTCGATTGATATAAATGTTAGTCTGGGCGGACCCCACCAACTGGGTATTGAAGGGGTTTCGATTGATATAAATGTTAGTCTGGGCGGACCCCACCAACTGGGTATTGAAGGGGTTTCGATTGATATAAATGTTAGTCTGGGCGGACCCCACCAACTGGGTATTGAAGGGGTTTCGATTGATATAAATGTTAGTCTGGGCGGACCCCACCAACTGGGTATTGAAGGGGTTTCGATTGATATAAATGTTAGTCTGGGCGGACCCCACCAACTGGGTATTGAAGGGGTTTCGATTGATATAAATGTTAGTCTGGGCGGACCCCACCAACTGGGTATTGAAGGGGTTTCGATTGATATAAATGTTAGTCTGGGCGGACCCCACCAACTCATGAAAAATATTCTTATTTGTTATTTAAATAAATAATATATAAAGTATAATATAATGAAAGTCACCCCCCCCCCCCCCCCTCCTCTCACTTGACATTAAAATAAAACTTTACAATCAAAGAAACAGAAAATATATATCACATTATCTCCATGGAGTAACCGAGTTATTTTTGTGCAGCTAGATCGGGCTTTTTAGTCATTGTGCTCCTCCGTAAATTAAGGAAACGAACTACAAATAACAAATTTATACTATAATTTTATTTTGTTTGTCTATTTTTGATGTACTGCCAGTGGAATTGATAATATAATCACAGCTCAGTCTCTTCAGTTTAGTTGTGGGGCAGTGCACTGTTCTCAGAAAATCCGTCATCTTAACATGTTCCCATGTTTTCGTAAAGTTAATTTGTTTGATTTTCTAAAGTTGATTTTGTGATCCTATGAATTTTCTTCAACAGTACTAGCTTAAATCCCGATGAAACGAAAAAGCATTAACGTAACGTAATACAGGACAACATATTGTGGGTGTCCTAAATAATTTGGAATGTAGTCGCTAGACTACACTTAAATATCTTAAAATATTGTCTACTATTATTGGTATCCGGCGTTGCCCGGTAAACTGGCCAAACTCACTCCCCCAAAATGTTTTGTGTTATCATTAACTAACGTGTTTTCAAATTACGCAGGAGTAAGGGGAGACATGGTCTGTTGTGGGTCGGGGATTTTTGTGAAACTTTTTGGGGATTTGGAGAAAAATATTCGTTAAAATCCCCGACCCACACAGTTGTAATAAAATCTCGAATCCTCCAGTTTAACTAACTCCCCTATTCGGTGTTCTTGGCATCTCTTCTCTGGAAACCAGCTTCAACGCATTCCATATTATTTAAATTAATTTCTTAGCTCAATTATTCTTTAAATTGTCTATTATTATTATTTATATTACTTTTTTTTTATTAATGTATCCTCTTTTATATACGTGTAATATATTTATTTAATACCATAGTAAAGTATATATTAATATGTACAATTTAGTAAGTTGTCAGTGTATGTAGGTTTGTTTACTAGCACACACAGGTCACAGGTACGTATTAGTTAAGTACCTACCGCTAGTGTTCTAGAATATTTTATTAGATATTAAAATATGTATTAATTTGTTGTAAATTGTTTTTACTATGATATTCGCAATTATTGAAATTCCTTTTTGTATTTATTAAATGTTATATTTAAATTTGTTATTATTAATATCTAAGTTATGAGGATTGTTTTTTTGTTTTTTTTTCGTTTAAGTATGTTGTAGTTAAATACAAAGAGAATAAAGAGAGTTTCTTTTAAGTATAACACAGTAGTACACATTAAGATGTGTACGTTAAGTAAGAGGCGTATTCCTAAAAACATAATTTTGGATGACGGTCTACGAAATAGCCTAAACCTTTATGTATGGTCGACGACAGGATTACTTCTTTTCGAGTTCACAGAGAACTGATGCGAACCTTAGCTGCCAATACGTATTGTAACAAGACGTTATTCTTGAATTTACAGGCCCCATCCAACCTTGGCTACATGCCACTCTGTAGTTACGGCAGTATTGCACCGAGGCTGCCATAGTCTCTAGATTTGTGTTAGTTCGTCCTCAATGTTGTCATTTCTGCTTTTATCTCCGCTTTTTTGGACTATTTAAAATGCCATGTAGGTATATCTTTTCAACATCTGTGTGTTATGTATATCTGGATCTGTAGGTAATAATTAAAGTAATTTATTTAAAATGTTGTATGTTGTAAAATTAACTGTGTACTTGATGCATTCCAAATGTTCATGTGACTGTGCCAATTGAGGTTCGTAATGCATTTTTTATTTATTTAATTAAGTAGATGAGCTGAACGTCTTGTTATGAATTGATAAGAGCTAAGCTACGGTCGGCAACCCGCTCCATTCCCGGCCCACATTTTGTCCTAGTTATGCGGCCAATATTAACTCACATGAATAAAGTAATGTCTAGGAAATACAAAATATGATAATAAATATTATTATAAGTATTGTCTTCCTCTTCTGGCCAGACATAACCTGCTTACTTTTTAATTTATTTTATTTTTTATTATTTATTCTTTTCAAAAACATTTATATATATACGTATATATCCTTGAGAGGATAGGGCAGTCGGGTTGCCGACGCCTGTTATAAAATATATAATAGAGTTATATTGAACTTGTAAATATATCATAGTTAAATAAAACATACCTGTATTAATTGAACTCTTGAATTGTTTTATCGCAGAATTAAACCCTTCCCAGTCTGTACAGTTCATCTACAGTGGAATATCCTTAAGCCGTGATTTAAAAAAATGATAAATATCCATTAGAGACTCTTCTCTCCTTGTTGAATGGATTCCGTAATTATATCTGATTATGATTATTTTTTGAGGAATAAAAGTGTTGTTAGATGTGAGTTGATGTTTCAAACAGGGTAGCTGATCCATTTCAACACTTATGCTAATTAGTTATTGTGACTTGTGCCCGGGCTTCAACTACGAGCTCATATCATCTACTAACAGAGCGCTCTGGTGGACATAAGCCTGACTACAGTGGGAGTCCTAAATGTTGGCTACCCAGGTTTATTCATCTAGGGTCTTTAACAAGTATCTGACATCGGACAGGCTCGGGACCATCGCTTAACGTCCCATCCGAGAAATCTAAGGGCCTAAGCCGGTCTTCGAACTCGTCCGTTTTGAGCTCAGAAGGCGAGCACGCTACTGGTGCTCTCGAACATTTAAGCTGCGTACCTAATAGACAGAAAAATTTCACCGGATGCCACTTTTTTTTTTTTTTTTACAGATAGAATATCAATATGTCGTGTGGATGAACGAAAAAATATTTCAAAAAACAATTGTCAATTGGAAGTGAGGTGAAACTGATTTGAGAGTGGTGTCCAGAGAGGGGAGACATGACGTAGTGGGAAGTTGCCATCGCCGCACCATCTAGCGGCCGTGGCAGTGAACCTGCCAACACCAAGTTATCACAAGTGTCTCTGAACCTTGAGAGTTCCGCCCAATTGTCAAAACTCTGAACATCCAGTTCTATAGATGGATTTCTCCTTTCTATAGCTTTTTTATGATGCACAAAATCACTTTTAGATCCAGAATAAAAGAAGAGAATTTCCTCAGCTTTCTACGAATTCCCTTTATAACTGTTTTCTCAGAAATCCCTGATGAAAACAAAAATGTTAGGATCACAAAAACAGTTTTTTTCCCTGTAAGTTTGATTGGACTTTTTAGGGTTTTTTACGTCAAACAAAAAAACTAATAGTATAATAATTAAATCTTGTGGATATTTTTCTATAAGATAATGTATGGAAAGAGATTCAAGAGAAAATGATGGCCCTTCCTCCTTGAAGAAGGACAAAGCCGCCCTTGCAGGAGGGAAGGGTGAATCAAGAAAACAGGAAATGTACACAACTTGGAGACTCTAAACAAAGGCCAGCTATGTGCAAAGAGGAAACATGTGGTAAATATGTTTATTTAGATAGATAATGAGTAATGGTGAGTAATATATGTTTGGTAAGTAACGTTACAATGAAGAAAGAGGAAAACAAACAAATAAGTGAAGGTTGAGGGGGTAATGTAAAGAGCTCTCATGTTTCATACCAACACAAAATAGGGGTTGTAAAGAGCTCTCATGTTTTATACCAACACAAAATGGGGGTTGACAGGAGGAGCTCAACCATTCATTCAGCCGACACTTCTCGACATACTTTTCCATCGCTACCGCTAATCCTATCCACTATCTGGAAACGCTAATGGCCACAGCAGCCGATGCGTTAAAAAAACATTTCATTCAGTTTCTTTTATTTGTTGTACCGTGGATCTCTGTCTCCGTATGCAAGAACACCTAAAAGAACTGAACTATTCTTCTCTGCTTCATACTTACAATAAATAGAAATATAATTTAAGCACCTTTAAAAAATAAGAAAAAAAGAGTCACAGTGCCCCCCAGATATCGCTACGGTCGCGCCGGCCCTGGAAACCATGACAACACATGCATAGTTGTTACTTAGCAATCTGTTAGTTTTAAGATGCTATTTACTGTCAACAGTAGCAGACTGCTACTTAAAATCAAAAACGATATTCATTAGCAGGAATGGAGATTTTAGCTTATGTATTTCAACCTGTTAATTTCCTTTCCTGTTACCGTCCTGCTATCTGCGTCGGCCCATCATAATATAAAGACAAACAAATATTATATAAAGTGTATTGTTACCAAGGGCAACATCTGTTATTTTAACACTTGCTATATTTAGTCAGCTGAGGGCGCCGGTAGGCCACTCAGTGGCATGCGTGGGGCGCCAGTAGGACATTCAGTGGCTCAAGATCGCCAGTTCAAAACACGGCCGAGGCCCTTAGTTTATTGTTTCTGGGAGCTAAAAAAAAACCTAAGCACATAGTAGACTCGGCCTCATGCCCACCAGAGTGATTAAAGAGTGCTCTGGTAGTAAGCGATATGACCTTCTAGTTAAAGCCCGGGCATGAGTCATAATATCTAATGGTAACTATTTAGTCTGCTTTGCATTGTTACAAACCTTCCAAATCTAAACAAATCAGTTTGTAAATATCATTTGTTTTGTTTCTTCCTCCTTTTGCTATTTAACATTTTCGCCAGACAGGTTAATTCCTGTTTTACTTTTCATATACACAAAATAATTAAAAACTAATTATTATTTAATTTAAATTGTTTATCAGTTATAATAAATTATTTTTTCAAAACGTTTACTAAGAAAACAAGAAGTAGCTATGAAATCTATATTTTTAACAATTTTGAAATTTGAGAGCTTAATTTTCTTGTATAATTCTTTAAAGCAATGATACCTACTTAAGAAGTCTGTCTATCAGTTTACTTTAAATTGCAAAATGACAACGTTGGCGTTGCGACCACCGTTATTTTAATGTTCTTGTGACGACGGCCTTATTACAGGGACATGAGTCACTAGAACGTAGTAACAAAGATGTCTGGAGAGGCAGGGGAGCAGGAAGTGGCGAAGGTCCTGGGAGGGAAGCGGCAGGAATCCCAAACAGTCCTCTGAGGGACGTCTTCAGTTCGAGTTCCGCATTGTCAACTTCCTCTCACCTCACACTATGTATAGGCCAATAAAATCGGTCACTAACTCATGAATAACTTTTTCATCAATGATAGTAGCATATTACTTCTATCAAAATGTATATATATACTAGTGTTACTATAGGTAGGTACATACTGGTGTCACTATAGATAGGTACATGCTGTTGTTACTATAGGTATGTACATACTGGTGTTACTATAGGTATGTACATACTGGTGTTACTATAGGTATGTACATACTGGTGTCACTATAGGTAGGTACATACTGGTGTAACTATAGGTAGGTCATGCGTCACAATAACTGTGTAGATAAAGTCCGTGAATTTCTCCTAGGATCCCATCAGAAGGACGACGTGCTCTAGGTTTTTATTCAATTCCAACTTAAAACACATAAGAGCCTCGGCTAGATTTCGAGCTCTTCAGATAAAATAAATATTTTGGTTGGATCTACCTTAAATTGTAGTAGACGAAATGTAGAATAGAGTTAGGCTTTGTGGTACCGTTTCCAAATATTTTTTGAAAAACATATTGAGGCAGCAATGTTGGTGAATTGCTATTGACCAAAAACTAAGATAAGTATCCATAAGTTAGGTACTTAGTTATTTTGACACATGCCCGGGCTGCGAGGGACATCCTGCTCAATGTTTTTTCTCTTCCCAGTTACCTTGGCTAAGGGGCTTAAACGAATATTTGACGTCTAACATGTTCTTCACCATCACTTAAAATCCTCTCCGAAGGACGATGTGCTCAAATTTATTTTCCATTTCCCAGTTAAGACAACTAAGAGCCCCGTCCAGATTGGGGGTTAAATGAGACATTTTTTTGTTAGACCAATATTAATGAATTTTATTGTAGTAACTGAATAATACTGTTCCAACTGATGTCCTGCAACTTCAATATATTTATCGAAGTTGTTCCGGAAAATTTCTTAAGGTTCTAGGATTTCTGTTGGTAGTGTTCATAAAATATTGAAGAACCATAAATTTCACTCTTACCATATTTCTCTTCATCAAACTCTATCTGGTGAAGATTTTAATAACCGTGTTACATTTTGTCAGTGGGCGCTTGAACGAGTTCATGTTAATTATGATTTTCTTCGGTACACAATGTTTTCAGACGAATCAACTTTCACCAATATTGGATTAGTAAATAGGCATAATATGCATTACTGGAGTGCAGAAAATCCTCGCTGGTTTCGTCAAATGAATAAACAACATCCATGGTCAGTGAATGTTTGGGCTGGAGTCATCAATGACAAAGTAATTGGTCCCTTTTTTATCGACGGAAATTTAAATGGTCAGAAATATCAAGACTTTCTTAATAAGGGAACTTTGAGCAATTTTCCGGAACAACTTCGATAAATGTATTGAAGTTGCAGGACATCTGTTAGAACATTTATTACAATAAAATTAATTTATTAGGTTTAATATTGGTCTAACAAAAAAATGTCTCATTTAACCTCCCCTTAATTTTTCCCCAAGAATCTAAATATGCAAAAAAAAAAATAAATAAGTTGACAATCAAAAAAAATTTTTTTTTTAATTCATAAAAAACGTTATAAATGTTTATTTGTTTAAAAATTAGATTACAGCAAATAATTGAATCAATTCTACTCTACGTTTTTTGTCTCAACCTTTTTTTGAGAAAATCATTATTTTTCGAGTTATTCACCTGGGTCAAAATAAAATTAACACCCTGTGTATATATGAATTAATTTTGTATACATACAAAACAATTGGTGGTTGGTTTTTAAGTTGCACCATCATAGCATATGTATAAAATCGATAGGAGTTGTCCTTATTGCGTTTTGGTCACACATAAAATTTCGTGTCAATACATTCATTCTATCGGCAGTTATTTGAACTTTATGTTAAGCCTCCCCCTAATCCCCACTTCCCTTTGGTCGATTTGGCTGAAAAACAATAGGTGTTCTCGTTAGAGAGTTCTGGATTCACATATAAATAGTCAGGTCCATAGGATGTAATTATTTTTTTCATATTTGGAATCTGGAGATCTGAAAATATGAAATTCCGTTGAAAACTCCGCTTCGATCTTTTGACCGTTTACGTAATTTCCCCTAAAGTTGGTATAGTTGGGGATGTAACAAGAGACACGTGGAGAGGAGGCAGTTGTGTTGTTGTAAGAGTCTATTTCAACAACATTAGTCATCACTCCCCATGTTTACTATGTTACTACATTAGTCACTACAATTTTATTTACAATTAATAATCATTCATTCTTTTTTGGTTATGGTTGCCAACAGTGGGATATAAAAAAGAAAAGTTATGTCATCACAAATTTTAAAAATTGAAAATTTAGTTACACTTTGAAATTATATATTTACAATTCACTCATTTACCCCCTCCCGATTCAACACGGCCCTCCCTACCCAACATTGTTGTTCCCGTTCCTGTCAAGGACCAGAGCGCTCTGTCCTCATAGTTAAAGCCAGAGCATGTCACACACAACAAACATTAAAGTGATCCCTTGAAGAACACTGCCCATTATATTGTCCTTCTTTAAACTTGAAGAGCAGAAAGTTGGCTAACTGATATAACAACTCTACTCTCACTGTAAATAAATATATAATGTTGTCTTGTGAGTTTTTTAAATTTTTAAGTAGTATTTGTTAAACAGTTGCTATTATAGTTTTATAAATGCTGTGTTTTTGTTTATTTGAAATAATATAAGAAGAAAGTTGCCGGTGGATCACTGGCTATGTACTTCCCCAGTAAGAATTAATTAAAACCTTTCCACGCTCCCTACAAAGCTAATCGACTTTCAGGCTAAGAACTCAATATATGAATTATTATAAATATACAATTTCATGTCGATACTTCCATTACATCGACAGTTATTAGGATTTCTAAGTTTTGCCCCCTGTCCATCGGCCGATTCAGCTGAAAATTAATAGTCGTTTTCCTTACAAAGCTTTGAATTTTCAATTAGAAATTTCGTGTCATGTGATAATTTTTAAGTGTTAATCTTAAATAAATGATAAATAAATAAAAATATAAATAATAATTTAATTAATTAATTAATAATAATAGAATAAACAAAATAATAATAATTAGAACAAAAAGAATAAATAATAAAATTAAATTACCACATTTCCTGTAGAAATTTTCTAACTGGTCTTCTATTTAATTTTGATTTCTACAGTAATTTTCGAAAAGAGCCCTAAATAAATATCAATAGTTCAAGACGTGCAATTTTTAAGAAAGTGCACGTATTTTTAACAAAAATTTCAATTGCCCAATTTTTCATTTGGATTTCTAAAGAGATGCCATTTTAAATTTTTTTTCTATAATATTAAATTTAATCCAAAGGTTTTCAAATTATCTTACTAGGCCAACAGGGAAAAGGGTCACGCCGGAACTTGTGTTTGCTTCGGTTTTGTGATCGGATATATTTGAAGAATATACTAGTTTTAAAATGCGCTACCACCCCACAGCATAGATACACTACTACCCCCAGCACGTATACGCTACCACCCCCAGCACAGATACGCTACTACCCCCAGCACAGATACACTACTACCCCTAGCATAGATATACTACCACCCTCAGACCAGATACGCCACCGTCCCCAGTTATGTGATCCCGTGTTCCTGTCTATCCTTGGCCCCCTCCACCTTCCCTCCTGGCTCAGTACGTTCTCAGACAGTGCCAACGCAGGTTGAGTGTTAGTACATCAAGTCTCTACCATCTCGAGTACGTCATGCTTGCAGGTAATCCATCTCTAATCTGTTCATTAGACTTGTTGCTTCATGTTTTCCGTGTCGCTCCTCCTACCAAGTCCCTTCATCAGGTTAGCCGGATAGTTCACTACGTCCTGACGAAGGGACTTGTACCAGCCTCTAGAAGAATTGTCACCCCTGGAAGACTGGCAGTGAAATGAACCAACACACGTGACCTCTCTTTCCTCAGTTCCTAATTAAATGTATCAATAAAATTAGTTATGTACCCAACTATGTCGTGGAGGTAGGACAGTATTATATCATTAGACTAGCTGCAGTCCAAGACATGCGCCAGTTGTTCTGGTAGCCGCCACTCACCGCCATGACAGTGTCGCTATACAGTCACCCAGACAACATTCTGTAGCTAATCTCTTCCCCAGAGGATCCTGGCCCTGTTTCCCATCCATGTACAGTCCTTTCACCTCTCAAGTGGTAATAGTTAACATTTTTGCAGAAATATTGTGAAACACTTAATAAAAATATAAAGAAAAACGAATGTTTTTTAAAAACATTTTCTATTTCTCAAGATATATATAATTTTTCAATAAATCATTTTTCTTTATACATATTTTCATTATATTTTATCTAAGAAGCAGTCCTTTCATTTGGTTCCTACATTTGGAACATTAACACGATTTACATAAATATATTAAAATACATATTAATTGAAAAATAATAATAATAATAAAGTATATCTTTTAATTAAAATTAAAAATTAAAATAATAAAATATACATCATCAAAAAATATTGATCGTATAGTATAGAATAGAATTGTTTTTATTGAAAAGAAGAATACAGAATCACACCAAAAAAATTGACAAAGAAAAAAAAAACATTTGACTATGGCCTTTTTGGCCGTCAGTGGTAATAGTATAAAATACATTTATTGAAAAATAAGAATAATAATATGTCACAAACACATTCCCTTTGGCATAAACTGAAATCTTAGCTGGTAGCTCAGTGGTATGCGTGGCCCTTAGTTTATTTTATCTGGGAGGTAAAGTGAAATTAAGCACGCCATCCTTCGGATGGGACGTTAAGCAATGGTGCCTGTATGATGTCAGGTACTCTTTAAAGACCCCGATCCTAGGAGAATGAAAATTTAGGGTAGGCAAAATTTAGAACTCCCATTGTAGAGCCAGGCTCGTTTTCTATCTAGGAAAGAGCGTTCTGGTAGTAGGCGACATGACCTTGAAGTCAAAGCCGGGGCATGAGTCATAATAGCTAACTTTTGAAGAGTGTTGCGTCACTTATCCGGCCCCCCTCGGCATGAAGTGAATTTCGGGTGTCACATGACGTAGGTTGCTAATTTGTAGAGGTATTTTGCACGTATGCTGGGATGGACCTCAGACTATCCACTTTCTTCTACGCGGGTTTTCTAGATGTTGTTTGCATAATGTTTGTTTGTTTTTATGACTCATGCTCGGGCAATTTACCTACGAGGTCATATCGCCTTCTATTATTTTTCAACTCCCAGATAAAGTAAACCCTTAGGCCGGGTTTCTTCATTAGGCTGGAGATATCTTAACTTTCTATGCCATTTTGTTGTATCTCACTTTAAAAAAAAAACAATAAAGAATAAGTAATGAAATAACTATTTCTGTAAATAGATTGGGTACGTATTTTATATTAAAATGTGGTATCGTCCGCAAGTTTTATTCTAAGAAATCTTTAATAATAAAGTGCCTTGAACTTGTTGAAGTATGCTTCATTTGTAATGACCGAAAATGAAGCCACATTACACTCTTTAGTTTGTTACTCTATTTAATAAGTTGACAAACAAACTACCGCGCGGGTGGCACCAGTGTTTGCCTAACTTCACAAAATGCACTCTATTTGTTTCCATGCTCACTAAAGACAACGTTGAATGGTGAATATTTGGTGTTACCAAAACATTTCTTTCTTATGCCCACCCCACCGTAAACGTTTTACAGAACCTTTCCCCTCCCCTCTCTAATTCATTTCAAATTGGTATAAGAATGTCACGAGTCCCAGTATTGCCAAATGAGTTGAAATTGAATTTGAGAGAGAAGGGAGAGTGATGGAGAAACTTGGTGGGTATAAGAAAGTCATGTAAATGGGGGGTTCAGGGAGGGGGCTCAATTCAAATACCTTAATAACTGCCGATATAATGAATTTATCAATACAATACTTAGTGTGAGGATTTAGGAGCTCCTGTGTAAGTCAACTGTTGAATATTAGCGCAAACAATCGACTGGTTTCTGAGAGGGTGCGGAAAGTTCATTGATTAATTCGTTGTGGTGAAGTACATGGCCGGTGATTAACCGATGACTTTCTTTGGTTTGATCGAATAACAATCAGTCGTTCTGAACATCAATCCGCTTGGGGCGTAGAGGACCGCAAGTGCCCATCACTGCTTTGGAGTAAGTAAAAAAAAGGATGCTTTATAAAATTAAATCATAGACAGAGAGGTGAGAGATAGTTGTGTCGACCTTCATGACAGTTGGCACCAGAGGGAGAAATGGACGTCACTAGTAGTGATGTCCTGTTATTTGCATAACAGGTATGAGCCGGATGGGACGTTAGGCTGTGGTCCCGAGCCTAAGCCATGTCAGGTACTACTTAAAGACCCCTACCTAGGGATCTATCGATACAAGTAAATACAAGTAAAGTATCGATACTTTTCTTTCGATACCAAGTAGGTATCGAATAGATATTACTTGTATCGATTCAAAGTACTCGTTTCAAATTTCAACAATTAAAAAAAATTATATAAATTTTTCAATTCATCGTTCACCGTTTAACTTCTTACAATTTTCTTTTATTTGTTGTTGCAATAAAATACTGAACTCAAATTATGGTCCACGGACAAATGATATATATCGATGGTGATAACCTCAAGTATGATGTGATCACGCAGTCTGCATGATGCGTTCTTATTTCTTACCTTATTTACATTAGATGGTTTATCGTTTATGAAGGTATACGTTAGTTTAATTTTGAACAGAACCGTGAACATGATTACGATTTCACCATTTTATTATATTTTTACATCTCGATTATAAATTATAATGCCTCGTCCTACGGCGAAAGTGTAGATTTAATACAATAAGAACGATTCGATCTCAGCGACTTGCAAAAAGTGTTTTAAAAAAGTGAAATATTGTGGAAACACGAATACTCTCCAGTAGTTTTATATATTTAGTGAAAATAAATTGTATGTTTATTTTCTAAGGCTTTTTATTATTTTCGGTATGTTTTAAAAAATATATAATTTTATCTTATTCGATTTGTTTTATTTGTTTCTTATGCCCACTACAATATCTCATTTATACCTTTCAAATTTTATTGTTTTTTATTATTATTATATAGGTATATACATATTATACATGGTTTAAAATTAAATACAACGAACTACTCGATTCAATCGATACGAGAAGGTATCGATACTTTTTATTCGGTACTTGAGTAGTATCGAAAGTTTTATTCGATACTATGTGGTATCGATTGAACCCTACCCCTACCCTAGGTGAATAAACCTGAATAGGCAAAATTTAGGGCTCCTGCAGTAGAATCGGGCTCATGACACCGGAGTGATTAAAGAGCGCTCTGGTAGTAGGCGATATGACCTTGTAGTTAAAGCACGGGAATGAGTCATAATAACTAACAGTTCTTATTTGGTTTTCCTCAATCTGTGTCGTAGTACTAAGGAATCCCGTATAATGTACCGGGTCGAGACCCAGCCCACAGATCTCATTCTTAACTGACAGTTGTTGTTGTTGTTATACATGGGTGGTGATTTGAATGATATCTTGGTTTTTTAGAGAATATTGAAGAAACTGAAAAGGTTTTTGAACAGTTTATGCGACAAAAAATATTTCGGGAAAAATGCAGATATGGACAGTTTTCGAAGATATACATAGGTATATCTAATGCAACTGTTTTTAGTGGTACCAAAGAAAGTAGGTAGAGTGACCGAACAATAGAAAGTGGTCAATAAATAAATAAAAATTATATATAAGGAGATGTAAACAGCCCCGCCGCAACATATGTCAGTGCCCTAGGCGAAAATCTACCTTGCGCCCTCTTGTAAGGAAAGAAAATTTCAATAATTAAAAAATAAAACTTCATAAAAAATTGTTTAATGTTTAAATTTAATATAAAAAAAGAAAAATATATATATGCTATATTTAAAAAAAATTATAAAAACAATATATATTATCATAATATATCTGAAAAAAGTATTGAAAGACATCAAATTGTATCAATTTTTGGAAAAATTCAATTGTATTTTTCGGGCTTTAGCATTAGGAAACTCTTGTGCCCCTAACATCGAGGCGCTCTTCCCGCCCCGCCATTCCGGCGGGGCTGGATGTAAACCTTCTTGTTCTGAAATGGGGAGCATTGAAAAGATGTGGCAACAACCGGATATGGTGGAAGTCAACCGTAAGTGAAGAATAATACCATATTCTGGTTGGTCCTAACTAAGATGGTCGGCAAGAAATATAGAATATTACCTATTCCTATTTTCCGAAAAACAGGATAATACAGCAATGTCAATAGATACACTTCAACCAGATGTGATGATAAACAACAATAAGTAAGGATAACAAATAAACTCTGGTTGATCCTAAGATAGCTGAGGGGGAAATTTAGAATAAAGGTTGACCTTGCGGCACAGTTTCGTTAGAGTTTCTGAAAAACACATTAAGACAGGAATGTCAGTAGATAGACTTCAACCAGGTTCGATGATAGTCAACCGTAAGTGAAGAAAAGACCATATTCTGGTTGGTCCTAACAAAGATAGCTGGGAAGAAATATAGTAGATAGGTGGACATTAGGGTGGAGTGAAAAAAATGAATTTTTGATTTTCGGAAACGGGTATCTTTCAATGACTGTGTATGAGGCTTAGTAACAATTCTGTAAAATATTCCATTTTACGACGTCATCTTGAGTCTGCGCATTTGACTTAAAGTTTTGGAATTTTTGAATATTTTTAGATTTTTCAAAAAATTGTTTAAAGTATTGGAAATGAAAAAATTGATGACGGGTGGTTATTAAATGGCAGTACAAGGCCTAAAATATACAAAGAATTTTTTTAAACCATTTTAGATTATGGTTTCAGTCTGCGTATTACGCCCAAAGTGCATCAAATTTCCCGAAATTTCCGATATTTTCAACATTTTTATAACTCAATATTTCCTCTCAATATTTACTTAAAGTGTCATCAAAACTTTGTCTTATTCCTTTTGTTATTATTACCTCGCATTGTGCATTGTGCATTGCACAATGCGAGGCCAATAAATAAAAGGCATAGTTCTTTAGAAAATGTTACAAATGAGGTGGTTATTGACAGGAGTAAAGTAAGACGAGAGCGAATGAAAGCCCGACATGGAGTTATCAACAAGGAGATAAGCGTGGAGTCCTTAATATACAATCCCTTTACTTTGATGGAAGACTTGATGACACCCTTCGTTTAAACAAAACAGAAGATGGCAAAATGCACAGAACAACCGTTAAAGAAAACCACATTTCACTAATAGAGGAGCCTAAAACGCGATTCATTGGTTACACAGTTCCGTTGTCTGGGAAAGCCATTGACATTGCAAATTCTATATTAGAGTACTTTTTTGAAAACAACCTTACAATGTCGGAAATGGTTTGCATTGGTTGTGATGGATGCACTACAAACTCAGGAAAATACAAAGGTGTAATTAGGAAACTGGAAGAAAAACTTGGTAGACCTCTGCAGTGGGTCATTTGCCAATTGCATTCGAATGAACTTCCTTTGCGGCATTTATTGCAAAAGGTAGATGGACCTACTGGTGGACCGAAAGGATTCGTTGGGCCTGTTGGTCGAAGCTTTACAACATGTCATACTTTGAAATCAGTTCAGTTTGAGCCCATAGAGTTCGTCATTGATCAGATCGATCGTGGCAATAAAAATGATTTGAGTACTGACCAACAGTATCTTTATGATATGTGCAAGGCAGTTTCGACTGGGAAAATATCCCAAGAATTAGAAAACAGAAGTCCAGGAAAGCTTTCCGACGCCAGATGGTTGACTACAGCAAACAGAATCTTAAGACTGTATGTAGCTACTACTACTCCAACTCAAACTTTAAAAGAGCTCGCAACTTTCATTGTAAAAGTGTATGCTCCTGGCTGGTTCAGGATCAAGTGTAATCCAGGAAAATACAAAGGTGTCTCAATGGAGCTACGAACTTGTGGGAGACTATAAAGAGTTGAACTTATCTCTCTGGGGAAAATCAGAAAATTATATTCGAATCCATTCAAAACAATGCATACTTTGCTCACCCTGAAAACATGCTGTTATCCATGTTGGTTGATAGGAGAGAGCATATAAAGAAACTGGCTTTAAGACGTATTATCAACGCTCGATCTAGAAAACAAACCAGCAAACAAGTATTGAGAGGAAATATTGAGTTAGAAAAATGTTGAAAATATCGGAAATTTCGGGAAATTTGATGAACTTTGGGCGTAATGCGCAGACTGAAACCATAATCTAAAATGGTTTAAAAAAATTCTTTGTATATTTTAGGCCTTGTTCTGCCATTTAATAACCACCCGTCATCAATTTTTTCATTTCCAATACTTTAACAATATTTTTGAAAAATCTAAAAATATTCAAAAATTTCAAAACTTTAAGTCAAATGCGCAGACTCAAGATGACGTCGTAAAAATGAAATATTTTACAGAATTGTTACTAAGCCTCATACACAGTCATTGAAAGGTACCCATTTCCGAAAATCAAAAAGTCCTTTTTTTCACTCCACCCTAGTGGAAATTGTGGCACCGATACCTCATATTTCTGAAAAACATTAATATAACAATGTCGGTAGATAGACTTCAACCTGATCCCATCGTAGTTTAGTCATACTTATTTCTTTTTGTGGTTCGAACACTTTCTATGATTCGATCACTTTCTGTGTTCTGTGGATCAACCAGTTTCTGTGGTTCCTCTAAAAACCGTTGCTTTAGATAACTTATATCTTCGAAAAAAGTCCATATCTTTTCCAAAGTATTCTTCATCGCCTGATTGATGCAAACTGATCAAAAACCTATTCAGTAACTTCAATTGTCTCTAAAAAATGAAGATATCATTCAAATCACCAATATAATGTTTAATAGTATGCACGAAACAATCGATCAGTTAAGTTTGTGGGCCGGGATCCCGAGCCGGTACTTCAGGAGATTCTTTAGTGCTGCAAGTGACATCGCAATAATGTATTCGGATGAAACCAAAGAAGTTTAAAGGTATCAGATAAAACTCGTTAAGGGCCACTTAAAAGGTTGGCTATTAAAATAATCTACATGTTCGGTAAATATACATTCCATGATTACAACTTTATTTCTCAGTGAGATGTATATTTAGAGACTGTTCTCTTTCATGTAGGTAAATGCCATACATCGTTGTATTGAAAAAAAAAGTGCCCCTCTCTCTCGGGACCATCGCTTAACGTCCCATCTGATGAACGGTGAGCTCAAGGTTTTTTCACCGGAAGGGTCTCGGCCGGGTTTTGAGCCCGCGATCTTAAGGGAGCACAGTCAGGGAGCACGCATAACATGTTTCACTTGCAGCACTAAGAAGACCCCTACAGTGTGCGTGTCAGAACCCGGCCCACTGACATTCAGTTTCGTGTTCTTTAACATGGATGGTGATTTAAATTATATCTTCATTTTTTGGAGAATATTGAAGAACCTGAAAAGGTTATTGATCAGTTTGCGTCAATAGGGCGACAATGAATATTTCGGGAAAGATGACGAAGAGGACTTCTTTCGAAGATATGATCTAAAGCTGTTTTTAACTGAACCAAAGATAGTTGAAGTGACTGAAAGGGGTCGAACTACGGAAAGTGGTTGAACGATAGAAATTGGTTGGGATTTGAACCATAGAAATTGGTTGGGATTTGAACCATAGAAAATCGTTGAACCACAGAAACAAATTAGTTGAACTAAATTTATATATTATCGTTTCAGGTTGAAGTCTATCTAGCGACATTTCTGTATTAAACTGTATTTCAGAAAATATAAGGATTCCATGTGACGAGAACTACCGAAATTCTATATTTTTCCTCCGTCATCTTAGTTAGGACCAACCAAAATAACTTTTTCATTTTTACTCATGGTTGACTATCTATGGTATATGGTTGATGATGCGACTCTATAGACATCTCTTAATGTGTTTCTCAGAAAGTATAAGGAAACGGTGAGAGATCGATCCACATATCGATATATATTACATGTATTCTACACTCCTTCCTCGGTTAGGTTAGTTGGAACCATCCATAATAAAACAATTATGAATACATATGGTTGACTTTCATCCTGGTTGTTAGCCATGTACCGACATTGCTGTATTAATGTGTTTTTCAGAAATTATACATCAACATTAGTTATTTAGTTAGTTATTATGACTCATGCCCGGGCTTTAATTAAGAGGTCATATCGCCTACTACCAGAGAGACACTCCGGTGGACATGAGCCCGACTCTACTGTGGGAGTCCTAAATTATGCCTACCCTAAATTTTTATTCACCTAGGGCAGTAGTCTTTAACGAGTACCTGACATCGCACAGACTCGGGACCATCGCCTAACGTCCCATCCAAAGGACGGCGTGCTTAAGTTTATTTTAGCTCCCAGATAAAATAAACTAAGGGCATCGGCCGGGTTTCGAACCCCGAACATTGAATCTTTGTTAGGACCAACCAGAATATCGTTTTTTTCTTTACTTGCAGTTGACTATCATCGTATCTGGTTGAAGTCTATCTATTGATATTCCTGTCTTAATGTGTTTTTCAGAAATGTAAGGTATCGGTGCCACAAGTCTACATGTCTTCTATATTTCTTGCCGGCCATCTTAATATGCCGATATGGACTTTTTTTGAAAATCTAAGTTATGTAAGAAACTTTTTTAATTAAAACATAGAAGGTAGTTGAACCACAGAAAGTGGTGTCATGTTACAATTGAGTTTAAACGTGAAGAAGTCCATATTGTCATCTCTCCCGAAATATTCTTTGTCGCCTCATTGACCCAAACTCTCCAAATCAAAAACGTTTTCAGTATCTTCAACATTGTCCAAAAAATGAAGATATCATTCATATCACCACCCATGTTGAACAACGCACACGAAACAATCTATCCCGTGTGTCCTTCGTGCTGCAAGTGATACAGGTTGGTGAAACTCAAATAAGTTCTGTTGAGGCAGGACTCCCCCCCCCCCCCCCCCCCCCCCCCCCCCCCCCATGGGGGCCCCAAATCTAAGCCTAGTCGTCCACTGGGACCGGAAAGTTGCGAACTGCGAAGCAACGAAATCGGGCGAAGCCGTTCGTGCGAATGCCGATCGTCCATTGATCCACTCAGTACGTCCGAATGCGTAGACGGGATGGCTCTTCGGAACGGTTTTTCCGATGATTCTGACGACGAATTTTTAGCGTTGGAATTATCACCTTTGATTTATCGACGAAGGCGATATAGACGTAGACGGGAAATGTGGGTGAATCCCATTTTCGAAAAAAGAGAAGAGTTTGGCGAATTTTCTCATTTGTGGCGTGACCTTCAAATCGATGATAATCACCACTTCTCCTATTTTCGAATGGAAAAGGACACTTTTCAATACATTCTTGACAACATCTACTCAAGACTCGAAAAATTCAGTAATTTTCGTGTGGCGATTTCCCCACAAGAACGGCTGGCTGTTACATTAAGGTAAGTGGAAAGAAAGAAAAAATCACTGTACTTTTTTTTTACACAAACTGTATTTTTTTATACTTTCAAACTAAACTAAGGCACATAATAACGATACAAACGAATAACTAGACAAACGTAGTACAAAAAATGTAAGTAATTTTTTATTGATTTCGCACCTGTTCGTCCGTAAAATCCCAGCAGAATGGGATCGCTTCGCACTTCGCACCTGTTCGGCCGAAAACTGACGAACGATACGGGTCTAGTGGACGCGGTCCCCCACCTTGTCATATGTTTCGATCGTTCGTGCATTTTCGGCCGAATTCTGACGAACTGATTTCGCTACTTTTCGCAACTTTCCGGTCCCAGTGGACGACTGGCCTAAAAATATTGTTTCTAATTGCAAATTGAGGTTATATCTTTGAAGTCCTGTCCGTAACAATGGACAAGTTCACTTTTTTTACACTTTCATTAATTTTAATTAATTAAAGGATTGCTCTCAAAAACGGTCCAGTGCTGACCTAGAAAGGTGTGGGAAGAAGTGGAACTAATTGGATAACTGAAAGGTGCAATAAGGAAACTACCACTACATGTGTCTGCTGCAGTGTTCACAATAAAATTCCTTAGATTTAATCAAATAAATATCAAACAAATCAGAACATGGAAGAAAAACAAATCATGATGACGCATGAAATGATGAATGAGATAAATGCACAACAGAGAAATCTCTTCAAATTTAGTCTAGTAATTGTGACCCTTTGTGACAGGTGGGGGGGAGGGGGTCAAGTATGTTCGAAAATTGTGTTACATAATTTATAGAATGTCCCCTCTATAGGTGGTTATAATTTTTAACTGAGATATTATACAAAATATAAAAACCTTTAAATTCTTAAACGTTTTAGGAATTTAGGCAAAGAGCTCATGTTTGATAGATGCTTGTCATCCCAAAATAATGATCTGGAGGCATTGGCGCCTAGAGAGGTAGTTGTGTCCCAAAGAGCTTTGATGGAATATTCCGAAGGGGGGTTCTAAACATGAAGATTGGCCTGTAACCGTGTTGTCTACATTCGTATTTGAGAGGTTCTGTGTACATTGTATATGATAATGGATTTCAGGTAACAGGCACAGGCACAGGCACAGGCACAGGCACAGGCACAATGACCAACAGCAAGTTCTCCGGCTAATTATCATTAATATTTTATTATATTTTTGTAAACAACATTCCCAATTTGCATAAAGCAGTAATTATGATGATTTTTTAGCCAGTCTACGGTTGGTTAGTCATAACTGACCACTTTGATGAAAGGTCTTAGCAAATCTAGGCCTGACTTTTCATTTGCCGAGTATGGTGCCCTCTGGAGACACATCTTGTCATGTTCTCCAGTGTTCCTGTCAAATCCCCTTCCTCCGGTATTTATTTCACCATAATATCTTGGATGTCCACATTTATGAGAGGTCCAGTCCATGTCTTTTGGGGTCTATCAAAGAAGAGCTTCCAACCGAGCCAAGTCTCTTCTGCGGGTCCCGCGGTCGTCGCACTTCCTGACGGTTCCTCGATTAGTCCCTCAAGATGAGTTTCTTCTCTCTAGCTCAGTGAACAGCCTTTTCCCCTAACTTATTGTCTGCATCTTGTGGAGACTTCGGTGATGCGCTTTTTCTAGAAGCACCATATCAAAATTAGTAAATTTAAAAAAATGTAAAGATTTCCTTAGATTAGATAATTACTCATGCCCAGGCTTTTTCTTCGAGGTCCTATAGCCTACTACCAGAGCGCTCTTTTGCCGCTCTGGTGGATATGAGCCCGACTCTCCCATGTGAGTCCTAAATTTTGTTTACACTAAATTTTTATTCAGCTAGGATAGGGGGTACCTGCTATTGTACAGGCTCGAGACCATCGCTTAACGTCCCATCCGAAGGACGGCGTGTTCAGGGTTTTTTCACCTCCCAGATAAAAATCCTAAGGGCCTCGGCTGGGTTTCGAACCCGCGATCAAGAGCTCAGTAAGCAAGCACGCATACCACATAAACACGAAACAACTTTATCCTCATGTTTTGTTTCTGGGAGGTGACACAACCTTGAGCGCGCCGTCCTTCGAATGGGATTTTAAGCAATGGTTCTAAGCCTTTACCATGTCAGGTACTCAGACCCCTACTCTAGGTGAATAAAGAATAGGTGGGTAAAATTTAAGACTCCTATAATGGAGACGAGCTCATTTACACGAGACGAAAGAGGTAGGTGATATGACCTTATAGTTAAAGCTCGGGCATGAGTCATAATAACTAACAGTTCTGTTCAGGGGGGGGGGGGGGGGGGGGGGGGGTTATTTGTCAACTTTTAAACATTTATTTAAAGAAACTTTGAAATCATTGCATATTATAATTTTTCCCTCCATGCCGAGTTCTGATACAACTGGGGGGGGGGTCCCAACTAGCGTGATTTATCTTTGAGATAATGCCGTCCTCTCCTAATTTGTCAAACTCTTTCTCGACTAATTGTTTTAGAGCAAGGTTATTACTCGAGGTGTCATACGAAAAGTTGCCATATTTTCTCCAGTACCTAACTTACAAAACATATTTGCATCTTTTTTTGCCAATACCTTTCTCAAAGATGTCATTAAACTCATTTAGCAATTTCGGAAAATCTTTTCGTTGATAGGATCTGAAGGGGTCTGCAAAACACTTATAGACTGCAAGGACAAACCAACATTTTAAATAAATCCCTTCCGAAAATGTCACCATAACTTATATTTGAAACAAATTGATTTGCATTCCTAGTTTTATTATATTTAATATCAACAGTAACCACGATAAATGGAATTATAACCTGATTCGAGTAATTTTTAGTTTTTGCTGGTCGGCCAAATCCTTAAATTTTCGGAGAACCTGTTGAATTAGAATGGTCAGTACCTGCTTGGACACAGCAAGATTTGTAATTTGGTACAAAACTGGACGAAAATTCCCCCATTACTGTTGGAAGAAATCCTATTTAGGCAATAAATAAGTCTGACCGGATACATTTATGTGTCCACTTTATCTGTGATGAAATAATAAAAACAAATGACTTGTAAAGATAACTTGCACTGGTATCGCTGGGTTGAGGGGGTGACGTCAGTTCTTGGTGCGGCCTCCACCTCTCACACTGAATGAAGCCCCATTTCATCTAATAGCAGTCTGTATTCATAAAACACTAGTTTAAAGCACACTTCAAGTTCAATCCTATAAACTTCAAAAATTAACCTTTTCAAGAAACAAAACATTTGCAACGGGCGCTAGTATCAAATTAGGTTATCTCAATTTAACTTGGAAATTTTATGGTGATGGTGTGAAAGATCCTACATTAAACGGTCTGTCTGTCTGTTGGTCAGCTGTGAGAGAGGACGTAGCGAGTGGAGATGGATTGGTGAAGAGTGCTGCTCCTGATGGCCGACTCTACAACATTACTCTGATCCAGGAGGCACCGCCTCCCCCCTTCAGACAGCCGCCTTCAGATCCTGACCTCTGGCTGGGGGTCGCTCTCATCTCTATCATCCTCATCTGTATCGTCTGCATCTGGGTTTGCCTCTTCTTCTACCGGATCCAGGAGTGGAGGAAGAAAGGTACATGTCTCCATCCCTTACTTAATCTCAACCTGACTCTGCATATTCACTCAACTGTTCTCTTCTCTTCACTTTGTCCCAATTAGTCAAGAGCCCACCCTTCGGTTCCTTCTTTTACCTTATTCTTGCTATGTTTGCCTCGCTTTAAACCTCTCTGGTGAGTTCCACCTGAAACTAAACTGAGTCATGAATTCCTTGATTCCTTTAAGCGCCGCATGAAGTCCTCTATTTTCAGTTCCAGCTTTTCTCTTCCTTTTTTCAATACTTGCTAATCTAATATATTTTTATTTTATCAGACGCTATCCAAAAGCCCTCCTACAACATCCAATCGCTCCAATTTAAATCCCATATTCATCAGAAAGTCACCAGATCCCGTCCTTCTGATCTTCACACCTCTTCTTGATTCTCAATTGAAACCTCTGTAATTTTTTTTTTTTTTTAATGCATTTAAATTTATTCACAAAATATATTTAAAAGAAATTGAAAAGGGAAAAATTCCGGATATTGGATGGGAAATACACTGATGCTTTACTGGTCAAAGTTGAATTTCAAATGATTTACATATTTATTGTTACCATATAAGGGAGTGTCAGCGCTGGCTGGCTTCTCCCATCAAATTACGTTATATTTTTCTTTTTGACCACATATTTGCTTATTATGTATATATTGTATATAGATTGAAAATATGTAGAATAAAAAAAAAAAAATTTTAAATTGTTACCGTATTAATCCATAGGTTGAAAATGCTATAAACAAATAAAAAAAATGCTGCCTCTCTAGCCATTTGAAACTTATTTATTAGAAGGGCTTCCTCATTACATCAAATGTATTTGACGTAACAACAAACCTTCTCTAGTAACAGAGAAATTAAATATAAAAATTCCGTTAGAAAGTAATAAATGAGTAATAGTGTCCTTAATTAAATAAATCCGTAAATATTATAGGCGAGTGAAGCGGGAAGTTTCTCTTCTTCTCAACTTTGAGATGAGCCAGAGACTGGAACCGGCCGATACTCGTCTATAGGTACGTAAGTCCGTTTGTATTCGTCCTGCACTCGCAAAAATATTCGAATCGTTTTCACATTTGTAACATATATCACACAAACTTCAAAAGATAACTGTATAGTTTTTGGTCAATTTATATCAAAAGGAAGTCGTTTAAAATTATTTTTCAGTTACGTAATTTATGGTGAGTAAATGGCTGTTATTTCGCTATTTTCTTTCAGTTGTAGCAGACTGTTGCTTAAATAACATATTAAGTTGCAGGAAAAGAGATCACTTATGTATTAACTATAACTGTTGGAATAACCTGTTAAATTTCTATCCTGCATGCACTCTGCAACGGGCGATGGAAATAAAATGCTGTTATATTATAGAAAATATATGGTTAGCAGGGCAAATCAACTGTTATTGTGCTACTTGCTGTGAATATTGTGAATGAAGAAACTGTTCCAAAATCTAAATTAATTAGAGAATGTGACTGTTTCTTGTCAACCTACTATTTTTGAAGCATGGTTGATTGCCATTTTATTCTGGGTAGCACAGAAAAACATTAATAAATGCAAGTAAGTTTTAAATAATATATTAATAAGTATATAAAAATAAAAGTAAATTAATAAATATTTAATGTAGGTACATTAGTGTTCATCTGTATAAAACGTGCATTTTAATTTTAAATACGAAATTTGATATTGATATATTCATTACATCGGCATTTATTGGGATTTTGAACTGAGCCCCCTCCCCGGAACTCCCCCCTCCCCTCAGCCGATATAGCTGAAATACATTACCTTGAAAAAGGGTGTATCACAAGCAGATGACAATACTCGGGGGGGTGAATGCCCCACTCAAGTACACTAAGAAACCGGGGTAATAAAAATCCGTTTCAACTTAGTGTAGAAAAAAATGAGATTTTAAATTTTTTTGACGATAACCTCGTTTTTTAGCAAAATGTCCGTAAATATCACTTTTTGTTTAAGGTAAGTGAAATCTGACTACACTGTCGTAATCTGCGTTAAATTTACTAATAGGTAACATGTTTTTTGACATGAAAATCGAAAAGATTGAAATAGGAGGCTAACGTTTATTTCAAAATGGACACCTGTTTAAATTGTTTGGCAAATTTTCAGTTTACCGTAATTTTTTTTCTCTATTCGCTAGGATGTCCCAAATTCACCAAAAGTTAGCCAAAACATTGATCTTTAAAAATACCTAATGTTGTTCTTCATTGTCGACCATTGCCGGAGTGAGACAGCAGAGAAGATTAAAAACATGGGTAAACCTAAACTTACACATAGCGAACAAATAGCAAAAATTATAGCGATTGCTGAAACAGACCTCCATCTTCTCACAATTGACTCCTCGTTAGAACGGATGTGTTGGCCCGTTGAATCTCAAGCCTGTTTGTTCTCATCTCCTCCACAAACCTCTTGAATTCTCGCGATTAATTGGTCCCTATCATCAATAGGTACGCTGTACTTTAGAGTGCTCACACATAAAACGCTAAAGGCGCCAAGTTAGGACTCCGAGCCGGCCATCTCACAGGTTCATACCGTCCAATCCACCTTCCAGCAACGCGCCGGGTGCTCGTGGTTCTCCCATAATCCGATAGGCCTTTTCTACGCCCGTCTTTGTCGTTTTGGGAATAGATTTCGGTAAATTTGTTCTACTAGAAGACTGTTGCCTCCAGCAGCCCCGTATTCTCGCGCTGTAAAAAACCGGCATGATTCTCTTAGATTAATTTCTCTCAACCGAATCTTTGCACAAAACTGTTTATTGGATCTAATAATGTTTACATTATCTAATACGTCTAACGTTTGTTTTCAGTTTCAAAATCCATTGTACCGATTAGGATTATTATTTTTTTTTCTCTCTCTAATCCTCAACAGAAGCCAACAATGGGGAAAACAAAAATAACTTTATTTATTCAGAGGAAATAATTAATTAATTATTATTTCAGAGAATAATAGTAATTTGGTGAATTTAGAACATCCTAGCGAATGAGAAAACAACGGTAAATTGAAAATTTGCCAAAAAATGTTGTTATAATTTCTTTAACACAATGTACAGTACAACATTTTTTTTATCTCTGAAAGATTAATGTAATAATTTCAATTTTTTTAAATAATGAATTAGTTAATTTTATAAAAAGTCTCGCTTTGTGTAAGTTAGGTTTACCCATGTTTTTCATCTTCTCTGCTGTCTCACTCCGGCAATGGTCGACAATGAAGAACAACATTAGGTATTTTTAAAGATCAATGTTTTGGCTAACTTTTGGTGAATTTGGGACATCCTAGCGAATAGAGAAAAAAAATTACGGTAAACTGAAAATTTGAAATAAACGTTAGCCTCCTATTTCAATCTTTTCGATTTTCATGTCAAAAAACATGTTACCTATTAGTAAATTTAACGTAGATTACGACAGTGTAGTCAGATTTCACTTTACCTTAACCAAAAAGTGATATTTACGGACATTTTGCTAAAAAACGAGGTTATCGTCAAAAAAATTTAAAATCTCATTTTTTTCTACACTAAGTTGAAACGGATTTTTATTACCCCGGTTTCTTAGTGTACTTGAGTGCCCCACTCAATGCCCCATTCACCCCCCGGAGTATTGTCATCTGCTTGCGATACACCCTTTATATAAGTACGAAATTTGATGTTAATACATTCATTACATCGGCAGTTATTAGGATTTTTGAACTGAGCCCCCACCCCGGAACTCCCCCCTCCCCTCAGCCGATATCGCTGAAATTTGACTGGTTATGTCCTCATTGGATTTTAATTTCAAATACGAAATTTGATGTTAATACATTCATTACATCGGCAGTTATAGGGATTTTTGAGTTGAGCCCCCTCCCCGGAACTACCCCCTCCCCTCAGCCGATATCGCTGAAATTTGACTGGTTATGCCCGCAGTGGATGTTAATTTTAAATACGAAATTTGATGTTGATAAATTCATTACATCGGCAGCTATTGGGATTTTAGAATTAGGGGGCTCTTATCTACCCGTTCTCTTCGGCAGACTTGCATAATCTATATTAGTAAAGCTGAATCGGGGTTTGTTTGTTCCAGCCCAAACGGCTGGACGGATTTCCATAAAACTACACATGTAGCATCCTTTCGAGCTCGATTGAATAATAGGCTATGTGGCGTCCCAACATTTCGAACTGGAGGGGGGGTTGTAAGGAGGGGCTAAGCATAAAAATAATGCTAACTCATTAACTAATGGTCCGATTGTCATGAAATTTCATATATAGTATTCTTAAAGGCCAAATAGAAAAAACATTTGTGACGTCACAAATTTGTGAACGGGAGGGGGGTTGTGAGGGGTAGGCCTAAGTATGAATATAGTGCTAGGTCATTAAATAATGGTCGGATTGTCACGAAATTTTACATGTAGTATTCCTGAAGGCCAAATAGAAAAATAGGGTGTGTGACGGCTCAAAATTTTGAACGGGATTGGGGGTTGTAGGGGTAGGTCTAAATATAAAGATACTACTGATAGGTCATTAACAGATGATCGGATTGACATGGAATTTCAGATGTAGTATTCTTAAAAGCCGAATTGAAAAATATGGTGTGTCACATCTCAACATTTAAAAGGGAGGGGGGTTTTGGGGGTAGGCCTTAGCATAAAGATAGTTGTAGCTCATTAAGGTGCGTATGGAGGGGGGGGGGGGGGGGGGCAAGCATATAAATATTAGTTGCAAAAGCAATATTTAAAAATTGACTGTGACCCTTTTGGACGGGAGGGGCGGAGGTGCATTATTGCTGAATGAATCTCACATGGAGCTCTCTTAAAGATGGGATATAGCCCTAATTTTAATAGGGTGGGTTTCCTAAGCATGTATTACCTAGGGGGACCACCGTTGCACGGTAAATAATAGCTCTCACCAGCGTTCTTAAGCACAAAATAGCTAGGGCATCCGCTGTTGCAAGGCACATACTAGCTGCGGTGCCCAGCGTTCCTAAGAACTTAATAGCTGGTTGCACGGAGTAGCAAGGATGTCCAGTCCTAAACACTTACTAGCTGGGGTGTCTAGCGTTGAAGGACTATAAGCCTTATTCCATTTGAATAATTAAAAATTATAACATCATGAATGTATTGTCGAAGAATTGATTAGGATTCGAATGAGAGATATTTTCTGCTAGTATATAATATATTTATATTTTTTGTGATTCAAATACATATATTACTTATTCTTATTTCGAAATAAAAAACACTAATTAATTATTTTCTGACCTGTAGCTAGCGATGAAGTATAACATATTTTCCTTTCTATACAAATATTTTATATTTATAATCCTTCCAAAAATGACTTCTCCCATGAAAATACTTTGGGACTTTGTTACATCCATTCCTCGTTCACAATGCAGGTACAAAATGAAAAATAAAAAAAAAGTAAATAAATCAAATAAATAAAATAAATATTGATAAAGTTGAAAGGATGTTTTCGAAACTTATGAACCCCCGTGAAATCAGTTTGGGAATGAGGCTACGAAGATAGATCTACGAATCAAATAGTTCAGACATGTCCAAAAAACTTTCGATAAACTAAAATCTTCTTTTGTATTTGCTTTTTGCGTTTTATAATATTTCCTAACTGTGTGTTGTCTGTAAAACCGGTTTGACTTGGTTGATTTTTTCAAATAAGGTAGATGTTGTTGTCCATACATAAGGAAGGACACGAGCTCGCCTTGAGTACGGACAAGCAGATCACCAACCACACTCGACTAGGGTCCGGATGTTGGTTATTATTAGTACCTTCGGTTATCGGTTATTTTTTCCGCTCTAACTAAACAATATAACTTTATTATAATTAAAAGCTCCATAAACATCACAAACTTCATTTTCAAGATGGACGCCAGCAAGATTCAGATCGAGAAATTCTAATACAATAGTTTAAAAAAAATGTTAGAAGGAAGAATGTAAATATTAATGTTAACCTAGTAACAAAAATAAAACAGGTTGTCAGCATTTAAATGTAATAAATTAATATAACCAATGAAGACTGTAACTGCATCAATCAATTGATGTACCTAAATATGTTATGTTAAATAACTAATTAAATTTTATAGAAACTCAGAAGCTTGCAGACCGACATTTTTATGTAGAAAAAATAAGTTTTAAATAAAGTGGAAGAAAAAGAGAAGCCGCACGAAGTTAGCCGTTCGTATTTTTAATAATTAATATTTTTTAATGTTCTTGGGCTCGTTGGAAGGTCTGAATTTGCCAGTTATTGGCAAAATAAAATAAAAATTTGCCAGTTATTTGGTCATGTGCAAAAAACGTCTGAAAGGTGCAATTTTTCATTTAAGTATATCATCGTCAATATTTAATGTTTTAACACGTACAACCTCTTAATATAAAGAAAAAAATATCCTGAAATTTGCCACTGAATTTCTGAATTTGCCAGGTGCATATTTTTCTGCTAATCCTTGCAATTATTCAAAACCAAGTTTCGGAGTTTCACCGTTAGGGGCGCTAGTTGCGGTAAAAGTTGTAAGCTACATCAATGACGGTGTATAAGTTATTTTATAGTTACTTTCATGAGGTTCACTATCCGTGTTGCGTTGATCTGGCGCGCATGCGACTAGGATTTGATTAGAACTATTTGAATATATGTACTACTATGTAATATATATGTATACCAAATCTCCACAAATATGGTGTATACAAAGGTTTCACGAACCAAGGGCATTTTAAAGTGTGTAATCAAACTAAAATATTTTTTTAGTTTTTCTATTAAATTATTGATGTTTTTTTTAAAAGTTTTTAATTGTATTCTTATCCATTTTTACAACTAGATTTTCTCGCACAATATGCTACTATCCTGAATCTAAATTGTAGTTTTTAATTGTATTCTTATCCATTTTTACAACTAGATTTTCTCGCACAATATGCTACTATCCTGAATCTAAATTGTAGTTTTTTTTCTTTACTTATATTTTATACATTAGTTTCCTTCTATATCAGTTTCTTTAATTTGTCGTAATTAGGCTTTTCCATGTATGATGAATAAATTATTTATTTTTACTTTAATTTTCATCTATTTAATTTTTTTTAATCTATTATTTATTTTTACTTTAATGGATTTATGTATAATTTGCCGCTATGCAGCGCTATTATAAGAATGTTTTTGTTATTAACAAGACGTGTTGTGTTTTGTTGCAGGCTCTGGGAAGGAGCCTGAAGTAGACTCCCTGCCGACCTATCCCATGGTGACAGGACTTCCATCCTACGAGGAGGCTTGTGAGGTCGCACGCGAACAGGCGGGCGAAATTCGGCTGGAGAACCTCGAGGTGACCAAAGGGAAGCCAGAACCGGAGGTGACCAGCTACATCTGACAGAACCTTCATGGCTGGACTGCCTCCACGTCTCGTTCTAACCTAAAGAACATGTCCAAACCTTCCTTGGTCTTGTCGTTGGGTGAACCATAACGGTTCACTATAATGAAACAGGCGGTTCTGCCAATATTCTGATATATATTTCATTATCAAAATTTTAGAAAAGATGTAATGGGATACATACTGTCGATGTACTGGGATATGTAAAGACGAACCTTTTGAACTGCAAGTCAGGTGGGGAGCGACACTATCGACTCTAGCCTGCTCCACTTAGTTATTATGACTCATGCCAGGGCTTTAACTACGAGGTCATATCGCCTACTACCATAGCGTTCCTTTGTCACTCCGGTGGACTTGAGCCCGACTCTACTATGGGAGTCCTACATTTTGCCTAAATTTTTATTCACCTAGAGTAGTAGGGGTCTTTAACGAATACCTAACATCGTACAAGCTCAGGAGCATCTCTTAACGTCCCATATATAGGTTGGTTATCTTAACTAAATAAAAACTGACTTAGTTAAAAAATAATCCGTAAGTTACCTAGACTATACATATTAATATGTACGAAAAAATTACTAATTTATGAAGGATATTCGAAAGCTTGAAATCGTTGAATATTCATGGCTTTAGTATAGGCGTATAGACGTAATCTATAATATTATTATTGTATAGAGAGGGCGCCGGTAGTTCAGAGGTAGCGATGCTCGTCTACTGAACTCAAGATCGTGGGTTCGAAATCCGGCCGAGGCACATAGGTTTTTTTGGGGAGAGTGAAAAAACCTTGAGCACGCCGTCCTTCGGATGGGATGTTAAGCTATGGTCCGGAGCCTGTGCGGTGTCAGGTACTCGTTAAAGACCCTACCCTAGGTGAATAAAAATGTAGGGTAGGCAAAATTTAAGACTTCCACAATAGAGTCGAACTCATGTCCGCCGGAGCGACGAAAGAACGCTCTGGTAGTAGGGAAATAACTTCGCAGTTAAAGCTCGGCCATGAGTCACTAAGCAACATGAGTCCGGCTTTGCTGGGAGTCCTAAATGTTGCCTCCGCAGGTTCATTCACCTAGGTTAGGGGTCTTTAACGAGTGACGGACATCGCACATGCTCGGGACCATCACGACCAATGAATCAGAGAAAATAGATTTTTTTTTATTCCTGTTGTTTTCTCTTTTCAAAATAATGTTATATATGGATGCATGAATTCAAAACTTCTAAGTTGAGAAACGCGGACATATTGTGGAAACTTGTAATAAATAAATAAAACAAACTTATTTTTGAAATATTGTCTATTCCACTAAAGATATATATACATATATAACTACCGGTTTCGGCTTTATACCATCGTCAGGTCTAGTTCATAACTTCTTTAGTGGAATAGACAATATTTCAAAAATAAGTTTGTTTTATTTATGAATTCAAAATATAAATATTTTTATTAAGTAGTGTTTATTTATTATTTTTCAAGCATTTCGCTAATTTAAATTCAAAAAGAAAAAACATTTATTGAATACCATTGGGGTGTAAAAGAATTTATTCCAATCACTATGGAGACAACAAAAACAAATTGAAAACATTGTTACTTCTACCCTAAAAAGGGCCGTCCATAAAATACATACTTAGGCGTTCAAAAGTATTTGCACAAGCAATATTTTACTCATCATCATAGTAAGGGATAACTAAAAAAATCATACAACTAGGTACACAAAAACGTTAGTTATTTATGCATATATTTAAGTAAAAACCGTTAATGAAAAATAAGAAAACATATTTTTACATTTTTTTTTTAAAAAGCTCCGTTCAAAAGTATTTGCACAAATTATACTGGTTATTTTAATTAGTACAGTAATTCTATACCTGAGTGTGTTTACTCTTTTTGTTTACATTTCCTTTCTCACTTAATTAGGGATTAACATTCTTCAGAATAGTCTACTATTTTAATCCAGTCTCAGGCAATATGGCACCGAAGAAACGTGAGCTATCCCAGGCAGTAAGGGGAAATATTATTTTATTGAGAAACCAAGGCAAAAACTACCTTGAAGTTGGGAATATTCTAAATTAAAATTTTTTTACAGTCTATGTCATAAAAAGGTTCGAGGAGACAGGAAATACGTTAAATAAGCAACGAACAGGTCGACCATCCACAAGTGGTTGGCAATTAGTCAATAAGGTGGAATTGACTTGTGAAAAACGTGTGAGTGAATCAACAGTAAAAAGAGACCTCTATAAAGCTGATTTTCATGGAAGGATTCCAAGGAAAAATGCCTTTATTTCTGTGGTCAACAGGAAAAAAATATTGGAATTTACAACAACCCATCTCAGCAAGCCAGTGGAATTTTGGCAAAGCGTCCTCTTTAGTGATGAAAGCAAATTTAACGTTTTTGCAAGTGACGGGAAAAAATATATCTGGCGGAAACCAAATAAAGAGCTTAAACGCCTTAATGTCACACCTATGAAAAAACATGGTGGAGGCCATGTGATGGTCTGGGTGTGTGTGGCTTACAAGGGTAGGCAATCTTGTCCCAATTGAATCTGTCATGACTGCTGATACCTACGTCAACATTTTGCGCTATAATCTCCGAGCTACTGCCATCAAATTGCATATGGAAAATATTTTTATATTCCAACAGGACAATGATCCAAAACACAAGGCCAATAAAACCAGAGAATGGCTTCTTCTCGTATAATGCGCCCAGGATGCTACAAACCCCTCCCCAATCTCCACATTTAAATATTATAGAACAATTTTGAGCTGTTTTTACCCCCCCCCCCCCTCGTCACAATTGTTCATATTTAATTGAGCCCCCCCTAAACGTGACGTCATTTTTTCATGCCCCCCCCCCCCCCCCCCCCCCAATTTCAACAGAATTTTTTTTAAAAGAAAAGTACTAAATTGTATAAAAATAATAAAACTTAAATTTAACGTAAATACAACTTTAATTTATCATACATACAACATCCATATTATATTCATCTGTATTCATAAATTAAATAAAAGAACAGTGATTTAAGTATTTAACATTTCGATTATTCAAGCGAGATAATCCATATCATGAAAAAAGACAGGAATATTACGATTCCTCCCAAATCGGTTTACAATGTTCATCTATAGTTATGATTGGTATTTCAGATTGATCACTGTCAGAAGGTTCAGCTATTCCCCTATTACTGTCTATCATGACGTCATCGAACCACTCGGCTTCTTCTTCATCCTTCATGTTTTTTATGATGGCCAACTTTTCTCGATGACGTCTAGCTGCAACCCGAACCTGTCTAACTTTAACTACCGGTGCCTCCTTATTGCACTGTTTCGAGTGACGTTTTAAATATGTCAAAGACCCCAAGTACACGCCACACTTTTTGCAAGTCTTCCACTTTATGTCTCCTTGCACAGATGGGCATCCTATATCATAAGGAACTTCCTTGTGCTTCTTGAAAACTTCAGGGTACAAAGTTTTTTGCAATGTCAAATTCAGGAAAAGTCGAGAAAATTCTCCGTTTTCTGAATTGACCGAAAGACTTTCGCCTTCAGATTACCTTCTGTCGCTATAAAAAATTACTGTTTTGTTGACGCACATCGAAATATAACGTATGTAGAATACGTATGTTGAATATATGTACAATATTTTATACATAAAATGTATTTTATTTAAGTATGTTATTTTACTTTAATAACATGAATTTATTAAAATACTAACGTTAAAAAAATTTATTTATTTTGAAATTAATTTTTAGAAAATTGTCTATGCCCTTATTTTAAAGTGTAATAATAAACGTGACGTCATTTTTTTGTTATCCCCCCCCCCCCCCCCCCCCACAGCCACAATCATCACATAAGTTGTAAACCCCCTCCCCTAGGCTCGTGACGTAGTTTGTGAACAGCCCCTAATACCAAAAACGGCTTACGTCATCGTCAGCACAAAGTTCAACAGGAACATTTAAGTCAGCTAGGCTGAGGGGGGCGGCAAATTCGGAAGGAAGGTAACAATATTGCAGTAAATAACACGAGATGTATGTTAGTAATACTGTTTACGTATTTATGTAAAGCGAGTCGGAGGTAAGTGCGTCTCCTTAATTGAAACCTCGACTTTTCAATGGTCCGACAATGAAACCACAAATTTGAATTTTTTTTTTTGTCCGGTTAATGAAATGTCTTATGATACGAGTCGTACATGGACAAATGCTCTAATTGAGTCAATACATCTTGTCAACGTGTTTCATATCATGGTTTTACAGCTAGATCAGTTATTTTTTGAGAACATCCCAGCGTTGTCGAGACAGAAAAAAATAAATACATGTGCAGAATGAGATCAAAAAAAGCTTGCCGATTCGATACTTGACGCTGCACTATTAAACTTAAAGGCCCCCATTCACGAGTCGTCCATCGGGCCAAATGACCCCGAGCCAGGCCAAAATCTCACCGTGTGGGGAAACCGTAGGGTGGACGGATGGACTCAAGGAACCGATTGGATTTTCAATCGATCCAAAATCCATGGAGCCATTCTGTGCTGAATTCCCAAGCCAAGTGGCGCCAAGCCACTCATTGGACTCACCGTGTGTGTGCCATCCCCAGTCCAAATCATCGGCGGTCTTGTTTCGTATCTCGACCTGTCACCATCTGTGTCTTATTTACTGTTTTGTAAAATAATTTTTTTTTTTCATTTTAATCAATTATTGCTATAATTATGGGTACTACCGGGCCTGATTTCGTTTTAGACTTGATTGAAAAATATAGAAGTCATGAATGCCTTTGGCTGATTACTAATGAAGACTATCATGATAAAACCAAAAGAAATGCAGCTCTTGATGATTTAGTTGCATTATTTCGTACTAAAGATAGTGATGCGAATAGAGAAACTGTACTAAAAAAGATTTCAAGCATGCGATCATCATATAACAAAGAGCTCAGAAAGGTAAGATTTATTATGTTATTTTTACCCAAATTTATTTGGAATACTTATTTGAATTATAGCATGTCATTGTAAAGTTATTTTTTTTAAAACCGTGGCGACCTACAGGGTTGCAAAACTAATACTAAAGCTAATATGTGTTTGTAATTGTTATTATTTTATATAGAAAGAAAATGCAAATGAATGCCCATACTCAGTAATATATTTTTTATATTTAATTGAATAATACATAAATATATATATATTCAATTGAAAAATGCATAAACAAATATATATTTTTTATATTCTTATATAAATATTTTTTTATATAGAAAAATAATATATTACGGATTATTGGAGTTTTTACATATCTGTATTCATCCTCTATACTTGTTGATTAAATCCCATAATACAGAGATAGAATGAGGATGTTGGAATAAAAGAATTGATAGACCAGCAAATGGAGTAGAGTGGGGTACATAGGTGGCCTCACGTTTCCCATGGCAACCTCAAGTATCTGAGAATGATATAAATATACCAATCTAGCAAACTTAAATGTTACTCTTGAACTTTGTGTTGACGATGGAGCAAGCCGAAACCCCCATACACTTTGTGTGTGTGTGTGTGTGAAATTAGACAATATAAATATTAAACAAGTTCTTTGTTTCTATGAGTTTTCTAATATAAACGACATAGCGAATAGCATAAAAGTGAGGGAATACCAGGGATAGTGGAGAGGTAGAAAGCATCCCTCCCATTGGCCTCCTTTCCCCCACCTCTCCCCCCTAGCTGCCAACATACAGCGGCTCTATACTCTATGAAAAATCGGGTTATGAAAGAAAATAACCATCGAACATGTCTATAATTATTATTTATATAAATTTTTACAATATCATACTATTAGCTTTATAATACTTTTCTTAAATTGGCGTTAGTTAACAATGCTTGTGCATCAGATTATATTTGACTAACAGAAAATATACATGGTCATTAAATAAAAATATAAAAAGATACTGTTATGTTAAAAAACAAATACAAAAAAAAAAAATTATATAATTTATACACGACCACCAAATATATTTACATAAATACACACTTTCACTCACTGGTATGGTTTACTTTATTTTGGCTGATGGGGAAAACGATACATTAAGGATATCAAGGGATTATATATACATACAAAAAATGTATATGTATGTATATATGAGGAGTTTGGAGCCAGAGCGGACCAACTGGTTGAAACTGAACAGGAAGAAAATGGCAATTGAAAATTGAGTACATTTTGTTTATCTCCATAAATGGGCCCCAAATATTTATTTATATTTGAAATTTTAGAATAGTTTTGGATGAGTGATCCCTTTTTGTGTTCTATAACGTTTTTGAAGGCCGTATGATCCATTGTGACTGAAAATATATGCACAAAACTTAAAGTGCTGCTATCTATCACTGAAGTGAAGAAACTAAGTGATCCACACTGGTTTTGAAAAAAGGGAACCTATGCCAACATTAGGATGGTAATAACTCATTTTCCGAAAAATTGTGGGTTGGTCCGCTCTGGCTCCAAACTCCTCATATAGCGTTCCTCGTAGAGGGAACAGTGATAAGGGATGGTATGAGGGGGATGAGAATGGGAGGGAAGTTGGCCGCCCTCACCTGCCATCTCAAACTGGACCAACTCTTCACGTATACTCATGGCAGGCCTCCTGCTCCTTCCAAGTAAAAAGATATGCCAAAAAAAAAAATATTGATCTGACTCAACACCTGCCAATAGTCAAATCTGCTGTAGTATTATTTTATGAAAGACGAGAGCTGAGGTTTGCATCGGAAGGGAGGGCACGACATCTTATTGGTCAGATTGAAGAGGGAGTCATTTTGTTTGGCTGTCGGTCGTCCCCATGGTATCTATCTTTAGGTAATGTTACCTTTGAAATGTATTATGGGCATTGTGTATTCGGAGGATTTTATTTCGAATGGCTTCAGTTCTCACATCAAACATTTCAATGAAAAGTGGTTCTTACAGACATTTAGTGACATTGATTATTCATATTGTAGTTTTTTCATGTTACAAACTGTTTTCTCAAACATGCTTCAAAAATAACTCATCCCTTCCTCTTAGTCTTTATACAGGGTATCGTCCGTCTGTAGAATCCAATGTATATATGTAATGCGTAAAGAATTTAGCCCGTTTTCAGTGCTGAGAAAAAGAATATAGAACACCCAATCAGAGGATTTCATAAACAAACAGAAGGCAGAGAGATACAAGACACAACAGCAAGAAGAAAAGGAAGTTTACAAGTTTGTTCATGATTTATAAATAATAATATCAATTTTTTCTCCATACCAAACCTCCAAACGTTTTGTTATTTGCCCTCAGAACGTTACTTACAGAGACTGGACCTTGTTTCCCTTAGTATACGAACCAGTTGAAATGCCAGAAATATTTTTAGAAACGTTCAACATGATTTATGGGAATATCCTGGTTATTGTAGAATAGAGATCGTATTCTTATAAATGACATCAAAATACAAATGGAAAAGCTAATTAGTGTAATTGAGGAAGGGGCAACACTGATTGCATTCAGTCTCCCTGAAAGGAGAATCTATTTATTCACTGACAGCCCAATAAAATATAAATTAAGGGTGGAATTGTTCTTAATACAATATACGAATAACTAGAACAACTTTTTTTTGGGGCTTAAATTATAGAAATATGTAAATTATAAGCGAAAAATATATTAAATCACGCCAAGTAATATTGGATCCTTAACAAACAATGCTTATTTTTGCAGTGTCTATTTTCCTGTGACAAAACTGTTTAGCCAATTTAAAAATCTTTTATTGAGAGTGATCTAGGAGACCAATGGAAAACTACAAATGCATAAGAAATATACAAGCAACCCGCATTATTTTTTATTTTTAAAAAATATGGAAAAGCTCGTTAATTGAAGCTGTCAAAACACTGGCGACGCAATCTAACCAAAAGACATTCTTCTATTCCAATACAGTTATTAGATCTAAATGTATAAATATTTCTAAATACTATTTATTTTTTTCGAAATGGCTCTCGAAATGAATATAAAGAATTGTTGAACAGAATATGTGGTTTTTCAGGTATTTTTAGGATTAATGTACAAGTAAAAAAAAAATCTCAAAATAACATTAATATTGGTTTTATAATTTATAGCGGGAAATTAACTTATATTCTCTGTTTGACAGGAAGTTATCTTCTTACGAAAATAGTAGATAAGTAATATATAAATAAAATTTAGGTTCAACTCAAATTGTATAATCCACGTGAGACGGCCCGTTGTATACTACTCTGAAAACATTCCATGAACAAGCCAGAGTTTTAGGCCATCTATGAAATTCTACATATGGAGTAAGCATTATATATAACGCCTGGATTCTACAAACGACCTTTACATATATATCATTACACATTATTATATATATCGAAGGCTTAAAGGCAAATATAACCATATTAAATTGAATTTTGACATAAATAGATCACATTTGAAGATTTATCATAGGCTTTGAGTAATGAGAGTTTTGCAACGAAATACCCTAGTTAGATTATTATAATATCGATTACCCTGATTGGTAACAGATTTTCGCAAAAGTACATGCACAGTACATCTAAGTAGTAGCAAGGCCTCCATTTTGCTCCGCCTAATTTTATTAAATAATATATTAAGAAAAAAGTATAACCAAATTATTTATTTATAAATAAAAAATTCTACATCGCAGCAAGTTTTAAAGAAATATTAGATTTTATTAATTAAACAACTAGTCCATTCTTTTTTATATTTTCTTTGTAATGACTACCAAACCATAAGCGCGTCAAAGAAAATATTTTTTTACGGATTCCGTTGAAGGAAGTCGTAATGAATCAAAAATGAAAACACTGGAAAAATAAATATAAAGTAAAAATGTTTGGCATGTTTTGGCGTTAATGCCGGAATATCAGAAAGCCAACTCGTCAACATCTCTAGCTTCATTATTGTACAATGAATATTTACTAGTTTCATCATAATTCGTTTAACTTAATAAAAATGACATGATTAAATCTTTTTAAAAGACAAAAAAACACTGAATTAGTAAAGATGCGTTCATTTTAAATTGTACATTGAAGAGATCTACTGAGATGTCTGTCATATAACTGCGACACTTTTTTTAAAGTCAGACCTATTTCCCAAATTCGATTTGTCAACACTCAATGGAGCTTTACAATAGATGTAAACTACATACAAATGATAATTAACATTTTTTGCTGAGATATTGTGAAACACTTGGTAAAAAATATAAAGAAAAACGTGTTGTTTTTAAAATATTATCGACTTCACAAAATATATAAAAATATACATGGGACTATTTTCGGTATTGCTACCGTCTTCAGCCACAATTAAAGAAATACCATCAATTTGTTAAATCGTGGCTGTAGACGGTAGCAATACCGAATGTACACTCCCATATATTTTGTGAAATAGACAATATTTTTAAAAAAACACGTTTTTCTTTATATTTTCTACATACAAAAGATACCTAGGAGGATTTATTTTACATTTTTATCTCAGTGCAGCTCCTGACCCATTCATAAGAAACATAACATTATAAATATAAATATTGATAATAATGTTTTGTTGGAACACTTTCTCACATCTACCATTATACAAACTTAATGATATATATATTTTTTTCAACTTAAGACATTCTTTATTGTATAAAGACATTCTTTATTGTATAAAGACATTCTTTATTGTATAATATAATAAAATTTAATGTGAAGCGAATGTTTATGATTTAAATAAGTGGAAATACAATGGTATGTTATATATTTACTCTTCTGGTTATAACAGGAAAAATGAAGGGAAAACCGAGGTGAATAATGATAATTAAAGATATGGTGTAAAAAGAACAAATTAGGTTCGTTTTTCTTACCGGAGTTTAACCAATTTATTTTTATTATATATCTATATCTGTACGTTTTCTTAATTAGAATCTTTTCTGTTGTTTCGTACTTTTTGTATTGTTTAGGATTATATTTTTAATTATCTCTTCTCATGGTAACAGTTAATGTATATAATTACTATTTGAGAACTCATTCATGTTTTCTTTCTTATCTGTCAAGAGTATACTCTTGTTTCCATTTATTCTATTGATAATAATTCCATCACACTGTAATACAAATGTATTTCTTATTCAAAGAAAAAATTTTACTCTAATGAACATTCATCTTAATTTCAATTGTTATCAAAATATATACCCATATATTTTTTTTTTTTAATTTCAACTTCAAAATATTAAGTTTTTTTTCTCTCCTCAGAAAAATTATGTTTGTCATGAACACATGAAGTTGCGTTTGCGATTCAACACTATCGATATATGCATATTTGTGTTCCTCAATTGGATTCACAACTATCTTCGGGTATAAATAATTTACTGTTTACTTCACTAATTAAAAATAAATGTGTACAAAAAAATAAGAAAAATACACATTAACAAAAAAAACATATTAAGAATTTAAAAAAATATATTCGAAAAAATAAAAAACACCATAGCCCTCTCCAGGGAAAAGAAGGAATATGTTGTTTAAACCCAATTTAATGAATGGCGAAGATGAGTTCAAACAACAAGCGCTATTCCGACCGCCTATTCTGTTCCCAATTCACTGCACAATTCAGTTTCATGGGACTTTGTGCACTATTATGTATGAGAATTCACTTTGAGAGCTGCTAGGATACATCATCCCCATTGCTTTCTTAAAATACCAACAACATTCATACACTATCCCTATCCCTTAACTTAAATCGTTCAATTAAATTAGATATTATATAGTTCCTAAAGTATTTAAGGCACCATAAATAATATACATTGGTAGAAATTGAAAATGCAATATCAAGACAAAAACGTCAGCAAGGGTTCCCACTCCATCAAAAAAGTTAGCTAGTGCTTATGTGTTTAGTTGAGAATTAAGAGGGATTATGACGTTATTGTCTATGAGTAGCTCTGAGTGTGGGACAGGAAGTAACAGAGGTTTGTGCATGTCCCTCTCTACCACCAGTTGAGACAGACACAAGATGGCGCAAGTCACCCTCTGAGTGTGGGACAGGAAGTAACAGAGGTTTGTGCATGTCCCTCTCTACCGCCAGTTGAGACAGACACAAGATCGAGCAAGTCACCATCTGAGTGTGGGACAGGAAGTAACAGAGGTTTGTGCATGTCCCTCTCTACCGCCAGTTGAGACAGACACAAGATGGCGCAAGTCACCCTCTGAGTGTGGGACAGGAAGTAACACAGGTTTGTGCATGTCCCTCTCTACCGCCAGTTGAGACAGACACAAGATGGAGCAAGTCACCATCTGAGTGTGGGACAGGAAGTAACAGAGGTTTGTGCATGTCCCTCTCTACCGCCAGTTGAGACAGACACAAGATGGCGCAAGTCACCATCTGAGTGTGGGACAGGAAGTAACAGAGGTTTGTGCATGTCCCTCTCTACCGCCAGTTGAGACAGACACAAGATGGCGCAAGTCACCATCTGAGTGTGGGACAGGAAGTAACAGAGGTTTGTGCATGTCCCTCTCTACCGCCAGTTGAGACAGACACAAGATGGCGCAAGTCACCATCTGAGTTTGGGACAGGAAGTAACAGAGGTTTGTGCATGTCCCTCTCTACCGCCAGTTGAGACAGACACAAGATGGCGCAAGTCACCATCTGAGTGTGGGACAGGAAGTAACAGAGGTTTGTGCATGTCCCTCTCTACCGCCAGTTGAGACAGACACAAGATGGCGCAAGTCACCATCTGAGTGTGGGACAGGAAGTAACAGAGGTTTGTGCATGTCCCTCTCTACCGCCAGTTGAGACAGACACAAGATGGCGCAAGTCACCATCTGAGTGTGGGACAGGAAATAACAGAGGTTTGTGCACGTCCCTCTCTACCGCCAGTTGAGACAGACACAAAAAAAACATCACAAAATGAACTGTTAGGAAGTCGCAAAGAACAAGGAAGGGTGAAAACGTTCCTGTCAGCTTTTTACATCGTCCACCAGAGTAATGTTGACTCAACTGAACAATATTTAGAGACCTTTCTCCTCAACTTTGGGGAATAAAACAGGTTGGAAATATGCCCGCATAGAGTCGCTCATGCTAAAGGTAAGCGTATATCATTGAGTCTTGAACAAAATTAATAGGTTTGAACCTGAGTGAGTCAGGTAGAGAAGCGACGAAGGTTGGTCGAAAATTGGGTATTTAGAAACAAGAGTATTTATGTTTCTAAAAAATATCCTTATAACTGACAATGAGGATGTTTTATTGCAGACATGGGCTTAGTAACACTGAATCAATTTGGGCAATCAAGAAAACATGGAAGTAGGTTCGTTTTGGCAGATAATGGCCGTATTACTCGCGCTAAGCGGGCTGTTACTTTACTAGAACTAGATAGAGGCAAGTTGCTCGCAAATGTACTCATTGTCAATAAAGTATTTCTTATGCTTCTCAACAGATTGTAACCTAGGGGCCGTGGTGGATAGAGCATACTTATGGTTGGACCCACCCATAACGCGTTCGAATCCCGTCCGCGGGAGAGAGAGTGTTATTTCATAGATAAAACTTCATGGGCCATGGATGTTTGTAAATAACCCACCGGTAAGATAGTCTCTAACAGCCCAAAGTAAAAAATGTGATGGGCTTTATAAAAAAAAAAAACTATAACCAGAAGAAGTGTGACCGACCACAAACTATAACCAGAAGAAGTGTGACCACAAACTATAACCAGAAGAAGTGTGACCACAAACTACCTTACCTTGATGTAGATGATACATTAAAGTAGGTAGTTGAAAAATGAGGAGGTTTGGGAGACCTATTCAGTTAAAATGTTACATCTTCATATTTTTTATATTAACCTATAATTGATCCCCCATAAATATGTCATAGTGTATCTTCAGAATAGATTATGCCATTCAAAATATAATGTGAATATAGATAATTAATTTTAAATGATGTATATATTATTATCATCATAAGTGGAGTTGGCAACAGTGATAAAGAGAATCCTGATAAATGTATTTCTTCAAATGTTATCTTCATTGATAAATTATAACATCGATAACGATAACACGAAACTAAATCTGACCAAAACAACATCTCGGGTGCTCGGGAAAGAAGATTATAAACAAAAAATTGCTCAGAATGAGAAAATACACCAAAACTGTCGTTACTTAAAGTTCTACCTACTGATGCTAATATAATTCTAGGGCCACCCCCTCCCCATGGGGCAATTAGAACCTGTTAACATTTGTTGTTTTAACATCTCTTTGGTTAAACCTCCTTGTCTAATCCCAAGTTGGGTAGAAAGGATGAGGTCCTGTCCATCTCTACCTCTAATATCCACTCTGCGCTCTACTATATCGGCAGTTTTATCTCAATTTATTTAACTGAACAAATTAAAGAAATAAATAAACAGTCAACTCCGGAGATTGATCTAAAAAGGTTGACATCACAAAGCAGCTATCTTAGCCACTACTCAATGATGAGCCTCTTATACTAATAGGTGTAAAAAAAAAATTATACACGCCGTTCATGTCATACTTAATTCTTTCCGCTAAATGGAAAAATATTTCTCCTGGAGAGTATTTTCATGTTTCTATTTGAACTCTTCCTTCCAGAGCTTCGTAGATGTAACCACATGTTATCATCGTTTATTGTGACCTGAAGAATGAATGTGAAGTCGAGCCAACATTTTGCTGGGAAAAAGTAGACTTCTCTGGAGTATTTTGCCAAACATGAAGAGAAGCCTTTCAAGCATATTCCACCTCACTCCCCTGTTACAGTATTCATGAGAAAAACATATGATACAAACGTAACTATTCTAAAAGTAAGTCACATATATTTCATTTCACCTTTCTCAAGTCGATATAACATTTGATATTATATTCAAAAAAGTCTATTTAATAGATTATATCAATGTTTGTAAATAAATAAACTATTAAATTCCTATTATCCTATATTTTGTCATATTATTTTAAAAAAAGTTCATCACATGAGAAGGGGCCCAGAGGTGGCTTAGAGCCTAGGCCCCGGGCCAGGACGCCGCGAACTGGAGAAGCAGCATCAGATGTTGTCTAGGTGAAGGATGGATGTGCATAGCTAGACACAATGAAGAGGGCAGAGACACAAAGGAACCCGAGGATCACTCGTTGTCGAACCTCCGGACCTTGACACGCTGCTTGTAGTGATACTCCTTGAGGTAGCTCTTCAGGGCTTTCGGCAGCTTCAGCTGGCTGATCCCATCGTAGGAGATCTTACTGCAGATCACTGCACGAGCCAAGTGCTGGAGAGGGAAGGCGAAGTTGCGGTGAAGCGGGATGGTGAGCATAGGCTCGAAGAACATACAGCAAGTGGGGTCCTTGTAGTGCTCGATGAGGCCGCAAACCGTCGGCGAGGAGTAGACCCCAGGGTCGTGCGAATCGAAACTGAACAAATGTTTCCATTGTTCAATTCGAGCGTGAAGGGAGCGGCCGTACTTACGGAAACTGACGGAGAAGAGGTACTCCTCCTGGGCGGAATCGCGGAGGAGGAACGTCCCCTCGGGCTTTCCGTCCAACAGCCGCTCCGCCTCATAGCGGTCCATCTTGCCCCAGTAGAAGGAGCACACTGTGATCTGAAGGAGATCTGGGACGAGACAATGGATGTAGTCCACCTAAAAACAATATCAACAATTATTTTTATTCTGGAATACATTGATCGCTCTTTGTGAACAGTGGCTTCTGTGGAGGAGGGGAGTTGTACTCAAAAATCTTAGTAACTACCTACGTAATGACTTATCGACACGAAATTTAATATGTACATCCAAAACCTGTGTCAATCGAGCAACGCTAATTTCAACAGCACTGCTCCCAGTGGGAAAAAAACAGTAACTCAAAAAGTCCAATTGTGTGTAACTGACATGAAAGAAAATTTACATTTTTATAAAATATAGAAAGCCATTTAAATACTATTGAGTTGTGTACTTTTGCCATTATCAAGTACTTGTGGGAAATCGTTATCAAAAATTCATCAAATTTTTTGGTTGATATAGTAGGTACTCTGATAGAGAGTGGATTCGACAGCAGAGAGCATCTCTGACCATGCTTGTAAGGCGAATGTTCTAGCCTATTGAGCTCAAAATTGCGGGTTCAAACCCATCTGAGGTCCTTAGGTTTTTTTTTATCTGAAAAGTAACAAAATCTTGAATACGCCGTCCTTCGGATGACAAATAGTCGACCCCTACTCTCATTTAAATTTGGGTAAGCTGAATTAAAAACTTCTACAGTAGATCTTACAGGGAAGGGATAAGAGCTTTGGATGCCTACCCAGTATACATATGTAAGCAATAGAAGAGGGCTCTCACCTGTGTGTGTACGATGCGCTGTGAGTCGAGCTGCGAGAGCGCGGAGAGAGCCGCGGAGTGTAGGAGAGCCGTCAGACTGTCGATGTTCATGTCCTGGGGGCAGAGGAGCTGGATGGCAGGTCTGAAGCCAGGGGGCGGCTCCACCCCTTCCGCCATCTCTCGGGCCCGCTCAAGTCGCGCCCGCTCGTCGCAGTCCTCCACCGAGAACTCGTCCGGAGGCAGGAGAAGGGGCGGCTCCTCCTCAGAGTCGCTTCCTCGCTCCCCACCTGTCGTCTCGAACACTACCCCCGCCCCCAGATGATGCTCCTCTGTCCGCTTGTACCCGGTGCACACACATGACTCCAGTCCTATGTCTGGCTCCGCAATGTCCGGTTCCGAACTGCCTCCGCTCGAGTTACTCCCACTCTTCAGCCGAGCACAGTTGAACCTGAGAACCCAATGAGGCCGCTTCTTCTTGCCACTTCCTCCGCTATCCTTATTCTTACCTCTTTTGATCCTTTTCGATTTCTTTGGATCCGAACTGCCCACCTGACTCGAACTTGCCACCGACTCCAAAACATTCCCATTCTCTTCCTGTTCTCTACATTCACTGACGCACTGCTCACTAAGGCCAGATTCGTTGCCGTTGTCATCACTTTCACCTCGATTCAACAAACAATTATCACCCTCCCCAATGCACAAATCTACACCTTCCACTGAAATGTGTATTTCATTAACATCTTTCTCATCCATTATACCAAAGACTGACTTCAATTCACTGAATTTCTGTCCCATTATCTTCTGATAAACCACCGACAAAGGCCTGATTTTACTCGGCCGTAACGACAAAGCTCAACCATTATTATCACTCCGGTAACGAACTGTCTTCATCGGATAATCCAAAATAAAAGTCAACAACTATAAATAACTTTCTTCACAGGTAAACCAGTGTCCATTTCTATTGTGACTTGAAACCACAAAAACCCGAGTTCTAAATCATCTGAAAACACTCTTGAAACAATTTTATAAAGTTAACTAGAAAACCACTAATAGAAACTAAAATTAGAAACAAATAAAAATGAATGTAGAACAACAACCTGACACTCGTGACACCATTTTGAGAAAGTAACGAGCACATGCGCCATGAATAGCAAAGAAAATTAAAAAAAGTAAAATAAAAAATCATAAAAGTAATTGAAAAGGTTGATTCGTTAATCCTACTTTAATGTACTTATAGTTAAATAATTATGCATATTTTAAACAAACAAAAGTGATTTTTCATATCAATATTCAATAAGTTATCGTAACCTCTACAATATCGATAAGACCCGGGCAGTTTGTTCAGATAGAAGAGATATTTCGATTATTTATGGATCACTTGAGAACTTTTTTCAATATCACTGAACGACACTAATCCTCTTTTTAACTGCCACTTTCTTCAATTACCTTGATTAATTTTATGGCACAATATTGGGATAATCAAAAAAATAAACGTTCAAAATTTAAAGAAAAAATATTTACTCCTCAACTTTTTTGTACATTACTTGACGATTCTCCCAGAATGTTAATTCATCTTCTTCGGCCATACCTAGCAAAAAGAAGAAAAATAATGAACGGATGCACTGGCAATTTCACTATAATTTCTACAAATTATTTCTGTTAATGATTCCCGCTGTAAGTTCATGTAAATACAATCGTTAATTTTACAATAACAAAACAGTATCCATCAAAAGCATTTTATTCAACAATATTTTATGAATTTCAATTATTATTCAATAAATTACATATGATCGTAAATAAAAAAAAAATGTGTTTCAAAACTACGTTTCAGGACTGTTTTCGCCATGTATCTTGAAACCCGAACAGTCTCTGAAAAATCGTATTTCATATAACATATGTTTTCTCTAAAACTTTTATTTGTAATGGTTTCTATTAGGTCATAAACCTAAGCGGTATCTTGTAAAATGCACCTAGGTCCAATGTAAAGTTTTCTCAATTTTTGTCCGATTCGGTTAAAATCTAATCGGAACTAAGTAGATGTCATTATTTCGTTTCAAATGTCAAGTTAAAATCTTTTTCGCGATAGAACGCTCACAACTTTCCAAACAATCTCAAGGAAATAGTCAAAACCTGGATTTAAGATTTTCACATGATTGCAATTCATCCTTATGATATATGTAGGTATAAGAAAGTAAAAAAAAAGTATTTTTCAAATTCTCATAAACTTTTACTCGTAAGTATTAAATCGTCAGTATTTACTGTAAAATAAATTATCTGAAACAACCATGTTTAATACTTTTTTACGTTGTGATGTTATCATTTGAAACATGTTTATAACTTTTGGCAACACTGCTTATCTCTAAACATTAGATTCCATTTCATTGGCCTCAGGTCTATCATTTGAGGTGGTATTGTGACGGTGTTTTTCCAACATCTCTCTTGTTTTGTCCTGTACTTATGTATCCTAATATTAACAACAACAATGTCCCTGAACCCAGGTAATGTATTGCTGTTATTATTTCGCTCGTTAGGTTATCTTTGTCTTACCACTAAGTGGGCTTGTCCTGAATAGATAGTTACAGTTGTATATAACATGTTTACAGCCGAAGCTGAAACAGGAGCCTGCCATGACATCATCTCCATGTAAGTAAATACAGCTATAGAGTTAGTTATAATCCATGTAAGTAGATTCAGCTATAGAACATCTAATAAATGTTTGGATAATCGTTATGTTAGAGGTCAACCTGAGGGCTCATATCGCGGCCGGTTCTTGAAATATCTACAGAATAATTCCAAGGTTCTCAAGTAGACAAAGGTAGTCTAAATTGCCATGTAGAAGGTATTAGGTCACCTGCTAACCTTAACTTTCGAAGGACCGAAAGAGAAATAACCTACATTACCAATTTTTTTTCCTTGATATTTTTCAATGATATACATAATTAAATGGCTAATGTACTGTACATATGATATATATATCATTGTTTGGCATTCAAAAATGGTTCCTTGTGATGACAAAAACAAACAACTTACATTACTTCAATTTGCGGGTAACGATAAAGGAAATAGAAGACTTAGGACGTTGAAAATGACAGAACAGTTGCGTAATGAGTGGTTTGTTTCAGGTGGTTTGGAGCCAGTCGAAGTGGTGGGCTACCATTGTGGACATGGTTCTGTGAGCTTGGCCAGGCTGAGAGGACACATCAGGACCAACCACACCCATACCTCTCTACATCCACTTAGCTGTCCTTATTGTAATCACAGAGCTGACCGGCGTTCATATTTGGTACAGCATATACAGTCCAAACACACCGGTGAGAAGCCACTACAATGCGACTATTGTACTTACAGATGTGTTCAATCTATCAGTTTGAAACGTCATGTACAGAGCAAACATACGAAAGAGACACCAATGAAGTGTGACCAGTGTATTTATAGATCTGTTCGGCTTGCGGATTTGAGAAATCACAAACATTTGAAACACACAAGAGAGAAGCCTTATAAGTGCGACCATTGTGATTATAGATGTGTTCGGTCTAAAGAGTTGAAACGTCACATACAGTCAAAACATACAAAAGAGAAGCCAATCATGTGCAACCATTGTGATTATAGATGTGTTCGACCTACGTCTTTGAAACTTTACATATTAGCCAAACATACAAAAGAGAGGCCTTATAAGTGCGACCATTGTACTTATAAATGTATTCGGCTTGACCATTTGAGAACTCACGTACAGCACAGACATACCAAAGAGAAGCCTTTGAAATGCGACCATTGTACATACAAATGTGTTACGGGTTCACGACTGAAACTTCACTTATTAGCGAAACATGCCAAAGAGAAGCCTTTTAAATGCGTTCATTGTACTTATAGATGTACTGTACATGCAGATTTGAGAACTCACATACAGCACAGACATACCAAAGAGAAGCCTTTGAAATGCGATCATTGTACTTACAGATGTGTTCAGTCAGCACAATTGAAATTTCATGTACTATCAAAACATATAAACAAAAAACCATTGATGTGCACCCATTGTAACTATAGATGTGTACAGGATGCGACCTTGAAACATCACATGAAGACCAAACATACAAATGAGGAGTCATGGAAGTGTGGCCATTGTCCTTACAGATGCGTTGCTCTTCCATTTTTGAAAAGTCATATACTGTCTAAGCATAGAATTGAGAATCCATTCAATTGCTATCATTGTACGTTTGTGTCTGTTTCTCGCTGCAGTTTAATACGCCATATTCAGTTCAAACATATACGTGAATCTTAAAAGTAATAGAAAGAAAAACGTATGCTTATTTCACAAAAGATATAAAATCGGTATTGCTACCACTTCTGCCACCACTTAACAAATACTAAATGGAAGTTCAACCCGCTACAATCCAAACTGTCCCCTTTTTCAGTTTCACGGGCACCTGTATAGTAAAGTCTTAAAAATTTGAAAACAAAAAATAAAATTTCGTCTCAAATTTAAATCTTAATAATGAAAGAAAACTTTTTGGTAAATGCCAACAACCACAGACTCCGTTATACAGAATACTTCAAACGCTCCCACAACACAAACATGCAGCATTCTATTTGCTACTTCACAGAGCCAACGCAATGCCATTAAACGAAGACAACAGAAACATAGAGCTAATGAAATGAAATGAAAAGAATATTTATTATTAGAGTTAGGCGTCATTAATAATGTACCGAAAGAAAACTGGTACAATAGTCACATTATTGATAAGATAAAACGTAGTCATAAACAAAATAAGTTTAAAAGAAATTTCAATATTAGAAAACAAATAATACTGGGACGAAGAAATGAGAGAGAAGGTGGGATTACCATATTTTGGGAACATTTCAGAGCAAACAGGGAATATTCATAAAAAAAAAAGAGGACTTACAGGTAGGTTTCAGAACATATAACACTATACAAACATATCAGCAACACTAAAACAGAAGACAAAAGTGGAGTTTACCAGCTAGAATGTAGATTTTGCCATTTAATGAAACTTGAAGACTACTTAAAAACAGGTTAAAAGAAAACACATCAGAAATAAGCTCAAAACACTGACACAACAAACACAACGTACAACTCAGTGAAATCAACAACGCAAAAGGAGGGGTGTTATAATAAGTTTGAAGTATTTGTCTGTGTGTGTGTCTGTCTGTGGCATCGTAGCTCCAAGACGGCTGAACCCATTTCAAACAGGTTTTTTCGTTTCAAAAGCTGGTGTTCGCGAGATGGTTCTTAGATGTTTGGCTCTTTCTTAGGCGACTCATGTATTTCGTTGTACTCGTACTCCTCCTAAACCCCTTTACCGATCACATTGAAATTTGCCACGATGGTAGTGGACACGGTGACGATGGTTTACTACTAAAAAAATCTGAAATCGAACATACCACGGAGGAATAATCACCGAAAAACGAACTCCCCATTGAAATAAATTGAGAGACAAAATTCTCGCGCAAAATTTCAGTGTTCTAACGTACAAACTTCGACTTTTTTTTCGATAAAAATATTCTTGGGAAAAAGCATCTATTAAAAGAATTTTGTGCAAAAACAGCTGTTGTTGTCTACAAAAAGGCTAGAAAAAATCCATGAATTCAATTGAAATCTATTTAAAGTATTAATATATATATTCATATTAATACTTTAATATTAGTTCCGGTAAAAGTGCGCAAACTTGAAAACCCTACGGTTCCATCCAATGATCACAAACCGGTTCATACGCGCCCCATTTCAAATGCACTACTTGTATGTTAACCGACCACATTAACAGTATGATTCAATAAATTTAGACTGACCCCCTACCCTAGGTGAATAAAAAATTTAGGGTAGGCAAAATTTAGGACTCCCACAGTAGAGTCGCGCTCATGTCCATCAGATTGACGAAAGAGCGCTCTGGTATTAGGCGATATGACCTCAGAGTTAAAGCCCGGGCATAAGTCATAAAACCTAACCTAACCCTTATCAGGGGTCATACATATATATTTAGTTTTATATAATTTCTGATTTTTGTTATTTCTACCCTGGTTGCTTGCACTATTTATATTAAAGAGCATGTCCATGTTTATTATTTTGGTGTCTTTTTATTTAGTTGCTATTTTGCTTATTTTTCACAATTCTATATATAGATATTTTTTATTTTATTTTACATAACTATAAGAATATGTATTTTGTAAAAAAAAAATTCATTGCCATAAAGGTTGTTATCTTTAGTGCATTAAATGTTTATCTATCTTATCTATTATTAAGATTTCAATTGGAGATGAAATTTTACTTTTAATGTTTTCCATATTAACTGTACAGGAGGGACAAGGAAAACGCCGCGGGGGTGTGAAAGGGGAGGGTTTGAATTGTAAACTGGTTGAACTTTCATTTAGTATTTGTTAAGTCGTGGCTGAAGATGGTAGCAATACTCAAAGTACTCGTTATATATTTTGTAAAATAGACAATATTTTTAAAAAACATACGTCTTTCTTTTTATTTGTTTCATTAAGTGTGTCATCTTTGCAAAAAAATGAAAATAAAAATTTCTATAAATTTTCTGTTGCGTTTTTTCTCGGACAACATGCTCCTGACGTATTAGTTGTTGTAATGTAAACTATTGATGTGACAGTCTACTCGTCTGTTCACGACCCAGAAAACCAGGTAAACTCGGTTAGGTTAGGTTTTATGACTCATGCCCGGGCTTTAACTACGAGGTCATATCGTCGGCACCATGCTAAACTAACGAATGTGAAAATTGGCACTTTTCAGTAGAGCCAAAACACTGAATATAATGTTTTTTCCCCTGGCGCATTTAGTTATATTCATTTTTTAAATTTTTATAGATAACTTTAAGTGTAAAACTACCGTTTGAAGTTATTACTTTAATTTTAATTATTTGTAAAATTATTAATAATAATTGTTTAAAAATATTCGCTACTTTACCAAAATGGAAATTTTTGGTGTAAAGTCACTGAATTGAAGGTAAAGTATCGAAGTGAAAATTCGATAGTTTGCAATGAAGTTTCATGGCGGGCATTTTCGATACTTTACATGTAGGTTTTTTTTTTTTTTTTTTTTTGTTTGGCTTTATGTACGGTGCATATTAGCCATGTCAATGTGTTATATATAATTATTTAAGACATCCATGGCCCCGGGAGGGAGTTCTATCTACGAAATAAAACTCACTCCCGGACGGGATTCGAACCCGCAAACCATGGTGAGACCATGCGACCCAAGCCCTACGCTCTAGCCCGCACGGCCACCATGGCTCCCTACATGTAGGTTAAAAAATTGCTATAAAAATGAATAATAATGAATGAAACAATAAATAACTATTTTTTTTTTACTTTGAAAAACTATTATTTAATTTACATAATTCATAAAAAATACATTTATTCTTCAATTCCCGTGTTGTCTGGTTCTGGAAGAGAATCACGGATATATTTTGAAGTCGGAAGTTGCTCGTAATAAGACCTGTACGCCCTGGGAACTAGCCCTTGATTGCATAGTTGCAATAAATCTTTTTTTTTCACCTCCGATATACAAATCCGACCATCGTATGGCATGAAGGGTTCAGGAAGGCTATCATTGGGAGAAATGAATTTTTTCCCTCGTTTTCTTTTTCGAATCAAAACATCAAAATCAGTGTCATCCAAATTAGTTTTGACAAAAATTTTATTTAATTCTGATTTCCGGTATTGAAACCACAAGCATGAATTGAAACTAAAATTTTTATCAATGTGATTTTCATTAATCTTTTTGGGATTTTTCTTTTTCTCAGTCGTTTCTGGAACAAATTGGTCTTGATAAGGATTAAAATTTCAAAAATCATCATGTAGGAGCTTAGTCACATCGTAAGGTTTGGGTTTCGTATGCGCCAATCTGATCAATTGGTCCCAGTCTGAGGGTACGTGTACTGGTATATTTTTTGCTTTTGCCTCAATCTTAGAGTGAACGGAGTCACACTCCATTTGCGAATGGCCTGACCCAAAATAAACATGATCGATGGTGTCTAATTGAGGGTGTACTTGTAACGCATACAGACACATGCAAGAAAAGTTAAAATTTTTTTGCTGCCCTCCGCAGTTGTCAGACATCATACGTATTTTGGTTACTTCTGGGTGGTCAAAAATGAATTTGAAAATGCATGTAGAAATTTCGATGCTACCCCTCTTTCCCTCAGTTTCGTCCCACAAGTAGCAATTGACTTCTGCATTCCCCAAATTATAGATAGTAAAATTGTAAACAGCAAGCTTGCGTACATAAAAAAACGGCCCAGCTGCTCCTCTAGGCGTGGACAAAACAGCCTGCAGGTCAAAATTGAAGGAAAGAGTTTTCGAATCTTCAGCTGCTGCTGCTTTGTCTTCATCCCTACGTTTTCGGGCGCTTTCCTTACGATGCAAATGAGCATTATAAGCGACTCTAATCTCTTCCTGTTCATTTTTGCTACTTTCATCGAATTTTATACATGTCTTACAAACGTCTTTTTTAGGTCGGTGAAATGTTAATTTGAACGTTCTGAAAACCTTACGGTATGTTTCCATACAACAAGGTTTCATATTATTTTCAGCTTGACACTTAACCTTATATAAGTTATACATAGATGTAATGTTTAGATCTGCATCTAAGTACCTGAACTGACTGCATTTTCTGCAATAATGTGATTCCACAGCTGGGAATGACATTATGTGTTTCTTTATGAAATTATCGCCCTTACCATGTCCAACTAGTGAATGTGTCACATTCGATGAATTGCTATGGTTCAATATACGCATTCAACTGTCTTTGATGTAGTGAGAACTAACGAATCTGGCATTTTCGCTAGTTTGGATTATAGCGTTTGGGAAAATTTTTTTATTTGTCCAACTGTGTAAACTGTTGAATATCATATTCGTAAATATAGCATAACTCGATCGGGCAAAGCTGTATATTCGTAAAAATGACATTGGCTTAGGACCACCCAACAGATCCGTCGTTTTACCAGTATGTAGCCCTTTTTGAGTACTACGGCAAACCATCGAATTTGAAAAACACGATTTTTCACATTCGTTAGTTTAGCATGGTGCCGACGATATCGCCTACTACCAGAGCGCTCTTTCGTCACTCTGGTGGACATGAGCCCGACTCTACTGTGGGAGTCCTAAATTTTGCCTACCCTAAATTTTTATTCATCTAGGGTAGGGGTCTTTAACGAGTACCATACATCGTACAGGCTCGGGACCATCGCTTAACGTCCCATCCGAAGGACGGCGTGCTTAAGTTTATTTTACCTCCCAGATAAAATAAACTAAGGGCCTCGGTCGGGTTACGAACCCACGTTCTTGAGCTCAGAAGTCAAGCACTCATACCACTGAGCTACCGGCGCCCTCCCAGGTAAACTCGGGATAATGTCCCAACATATTTTTGCGCTCTGGGTTGATCTAGCGGAGAAACTTATAGAAATAAATAACGCAAGGCATTGGGTTTAATATTTTTATTGTCTTCTTCTCAAAACATGTACCGGTTTCGGCTCGACAATGTCATGAATTAGTATTATTATTCGTTTAATCATTAATCTTATATATTTTTCAGTTAATACTTTTTTTTTCAATTTAATATATTGTGTATTTATTTATTGTATTTTCTTCTCGTTTTCTCTCAATACAAGATTATATCTCTGTCAATATTTATCTTATTTTTTATTAGACTCCATCATTTATTATTAAATACAATTTCTTTAGTTCATTTTGATTTCTTATTTTTTCCATTTATTATTATGATTTTTTTTTCTGCATATTACTATTATTTCTCGAAGTCTATCTTTAAGCCTGCTGTACGTCCGATTTTCGCAATATTACAATGCTTCCTTATATAAGGAAGTTAAAATGAATATTGCAAAAATTAATCAAGATAGACAATTGAGCATTCATATTATACAAATAAAAGCATTCACATACGCAAATAAAATGCCATTATATGATCACTAAGGGGGAGGTTTATGGCCGAAAACCGTCCTATAATGTCTCTCATTTTTGCAAGGTTACAGTACCTACTTTTGTTTATAAACGGATATAACTCGTGTAAGGAAATGATAATGAAGATTCCCGTGAAGCATAATGTGCAACATTATATTGAAACAACCGGGAGGCCGGTGTATGCGAAGGCCAGCAGACTTCCCTCTGACAAGTACCAAGCAGTGAAGGAGTTCCGCCAAATGGTTGAACACGGAATTTGTAGACCTTGGAAGAGCTAATGGTCTAGCCCATTACACGTCGCAATGAAGAAAAATGGGCAATTGGATTATCGGTTGCTGAACGCCCAAACCTTACCCGATCGATACGGTGTCCCGAATCTCAATGATTTTAATCTGAGTCTTCAAGGGTAGAAGATTTTTACAAGGTTGGACTTAGTCAGAGCCTACATTAAAATCTCAGTTGTGGAGAGTGACATACCGAAAACTGCAATAATTACTCCTTTCGGACTGTTCGAATTTACTCGTATGTGTTTTGAGCTACGAAACTCGGCCCAGACATTCCAGCGTTTCAAGGACTCGATCTTCAGGGACGCCTCATATTGTTTCGTTTACCTAGACGATATCCTGGTAGCTTGTACCAACGACGAGGAACATGGGAGACAACTAAGAGAATTCTTTCATCGGTTGGATGAAAATGGAGTCGTTATCAGCCCCAGTAAATTTACATTCGGACAGAGCGAAATCGAATTTTCGGGTATCGAATAACGCAGGAGAGAGTTATTCCCTTAGTAGACAAGGTAGCAGCGATTTCTAATTATCCGAAAACCGCGACCATCAGAGAACTGCGTAGCTTTCTTGGAATGCTGAATTTTTATAGACGATGCATTCCTAAGACGGCTGAGCTCCAAAAGCCGTTTAACCAGTTCCTACCCCTGACCAAGAAGAACGATAGAACCCCCGTCCAATGCACACCGGAGGCTGATGAAGCCTTTTCGAAATGTAAGGAAGGAATCCAGAAGAGCACACTTCTTCGGCTCCAACAGGTAAATGCAAAGATTTGCCTAGCTTGTGATGCATCCGGAACGTGCATGGGAGCTGTTTTGCATCAGTGGGAAGAGGAACACTGGGTTCCTCTAGGGTACTTTTCCAAGGCCCTATCAAGCGCGCAGCAGAGCTACTCTACGTACGATCGAGAACTGCTCGCTATCTACTCTGCTGTACGTCCCTTTAGGCAGTTGCTGGAGTGACATGAGTTCATCATTTTGACGGACCATAAACCCCTTATTTATGCCTTTAGTCAGAAACCGGATTCAGCTTCTCCGATGAGAATCCGGCATCTAAATTTTATTGGACAGTTCTGTTCGAACATCCAGCATGTGGATGGGGAAGAGGAACTAAGGTCCGCGACCAGAGAGGACATAGGAGCTAGTGCCGCTGAAGCAGTATATGGCAGGACGCTGCGATTACCTAGGGAATTCTTAGACCGCAGTGACCGAAATGAAGATCGGGAAAATTCTATACAGAACCTTCAGGAAATAATGCGCAAGTTGAGTCCTGCTAAATTTCGCAGCAATACGAGACCATTCTTTGTGCCGAAGGTCTTACTGACTTGCTCTCATGTTTTCCTCAGAGATAACAATGTGAAGAGACCTCTGACCCCATTGTACACGGGGCCATACCTGGTTCACCAAAGAGACAACAAGATCTGCCGAATAGAAGTTCGCGGAAAAGAACTCGTGGCGACGTTGGATCGCTTTAAAAACCTGCCTTCCTCATATGTGAAGGCGAGTCGACACCGCATGGACTCCAAAAAGCCGAACCTCGTACCACAGATCAACCGAGACTGTCATCTGAAGACTCGTCGACCTCAAAATCAGCCAATATCTCCGTGAAGACGAGCCATCTTCCGGCCTCGGCGGACCGCACCCGTGCCAAGAGAGGGGTGTCACCGAAAGTTCGCGTAACGCACACGTTTTGGCAGACTTGTACGACCGAGGGTCCGTTTCTGCGACGTCCTCGTTGGAGAGGGGGGGGGGGGGGGGGGGGGGGGGGGATATAGCATTCGTACTTGATCAACGACGACATAGCAGGTGACATTTTTCACTTTAAAATGAATATTTAAGACCTTTTCGATTAAAAATTAAATAATAACTAGTATAAAAATACAAGACGAGGCATTTATAATTTGTAATTGACAAAATGGAATGTAAAAATAGAATAAAATGCTGAAATCGTAATCACGTTCATGGTTTTGTTCAAAATCAAACAAACTTATATCTTCATAAATGATAATATTTAATGTAAATAAGTTAAAAAATAAGAAGGAATCATGCGGACTGCGTGATGACATCACACGTGAGGCTGTCACCATGCATATATTTCATTTGTCCGAGAGTGGTATGCGTGCTTGGCTTCTGAGCTCAACAACGTGGGTTCCTTCGAAATCTGACCGAGGCCATTAGTTTATTTTATCTGGGAGGTAAAATAAACTTAAGCACGCCGTCCTTCGGATGGGACTTTGAACGATGGTCCCGAGCCTGTACGATGTCAGGAACTCGTTAAAGACCCCTTAGGTGAATAAAAATTTGGGGTAGGCAAAATGTAGGACTCCGTCATTAGAGTCGGGCTCATGTCCACCAGAGTGACGAAAGAGCGCTCTAGTAGTAGGCGATATGATCTCGTAGTTAAAGCCCGGGCATGAGTCATAAAACCTAATCTAACGTCGTTCGTCCGTAGACTTGTATTTGAGTTCAGTGTTTTATTGCAACAACAAATAAAAGAAAATTGTTAGAAATTAAACTGTGAACAATTTTGATGAATTAAAAAATGTATATAATTTTTTTAATTATTTAAATTTGAAACGAGTACTTTGAATCGATACAAGTAATATCTATTCGATACCTACTTGGTATCGGCCAAACGTATCGATACTCTATTTGTATTTACTTGTATCGATAGATCTCTACTCATGTCTAAACATTGGAGTCCATTCCACTGACGAGAGTTTATTATTTAAGTTAATATTGAGGATGTGTTTTCCCAACATCTCTCTTGTTTTGTCCTGTATTTACGTATCCTAATATTAACTACAAAAATGTCCCTGAACCCAGGTAATGTACTGCTATTATTATGTCTCTGGTTAGGTTATCTTTGTACTATTACTAAGTAGGCTTGTCCTAATATAGATATCGTTACTGGTCCATATAATTAGATATCGCAACAGAATATCAGATAAATATTTGAATAATGGTTCTGTTAGAGACTTCGGGGCTAACAACATTTTATCTGCGGAAAACAGTCGGCATTTGTTGCGTTAACAGCCCACCCTTTTGAAAGGTCTGTCCTTACATTAAATGTTTAATTTACCGCCATCAATGTGTCCTAAATATAACAACAATTCTTCAATAAGTATAAAGAATGGTAAACAAAGATGTTAATTTTATCTGTTTCGAAGATCTCAATCCCCTATTCTTGTGTGTATAATTGAGATAAAGAATAGACATTGCAGGGGTGTTGTCAGACCAAGGGAAGATCTATGTTTTAAGATGATATCTCCAAATGCCGTATTATCTCAAGTGGTCAATTAACAGTCAACATTTAAACATGAAATAGGGGGTCCTTTAAGGGGGGAGGGAAGCTAGGCAAATAATTGAATGAAATGTTGAAATTGTTACACTTTATCGCACTTTTTGATAATATATAAAATTATTTCAACTCATTCATGAATTCAGAATAAAACGTATACTGAATTATAATGGTTTTGAATGGTCATACTGCTCTCCGCAGTTCCGGCTACTCGCTCTTACTTACTTCCTCATTGAACGTTGGACGATGATATTTCACTCAACCTTTCTTTGATTTGCATCATCTATGTCTCTTGTTTAATTTTCACTTCTGTCTTGTAGACTTTTTGTTTCTAGAAATCATAAACGAAAAGAAATCATGGGCGTCACATTTGGAAACCTCAGCGATATTTGCTCCTTGTACTAACCAAATTGAATATTTAGCAGTGGGCCAATTCCGCGCGTTGATTGAGAAGTGCGGTGGGATTCATCATGTTGAAAGATAAGTTTGCTCTGACAGACTACAAACGAATATAGGCAAGCTATGAGTAGGCTTCTTCAGAGCAACCATCATCTCTCAACATGATGAAGCCCCATCGCACTTCTCAGTCAACGCGCGATATTGCCAATGCTAATTATTAAATTTGGTCAGCACGAGGAGCAGTCCACCAAGCGTAAGGGGAAAATGATGACGCTTGCATCTATGATGAAGAAACTATTTAAGGAAAGTATTCAAGAGAAAAGAGCTCAAAAAGAAACTTCTAGATAAAAACAAGAAAACATCATCCAGAAACGAGCTTGAATCAGACCGTGGTTCATAGGACATTTTGTGTTCTAGGGAGAACTATCACCTCTTCAACAATTTTCACACTACCATTCAGACTACCATTCACCCTGCCTCCGAAATTGAGGGCTACCAAAATATTTCTTATTGGTCTCAAACTAAATGTAAATATGTGCACTTTAGAAAGGAGAATGGCATATTTCAAAAGCATTTCTGTGGGTACGATGTGTTGCGTTTATCATCACAATTCTTTTCTATATTGGATCAACAATTTAAAAATTATAAAAACTCAAGTAGAAAAACATTAAACAATATTATTTAAATTTCATGGCAGATATAAAGGAAATAGAAGACTTGGAAAGTGGCAAAACAGTAGATAATGAGTTTGGTTTGTTTCAGGTGGTTTGGAGACAATCGAAGTGGTGTGCTACCATTGTGGACATGGTTCTGTGAGCTTGGCCAGGCTGAGAGGACACATCAAGACCAACCACACCCACACCTCTCTAGATCCACTTAATTGTCCTTATTGTAATCACAGAGCTGACCGGCGTTCACATTTGGTACAGCATGTACAGTCTAAACACACCGGTGAGAAGCCACTACAGTGCGACTATTGTACTTACAGATGTGTTCAATTCATCAGTTTGAAACGTCATGTACAGAGCAAACATACGAAAGAGACACGAATAAAGTGTACTTATAGATCTGTTCGGCTTGCGGATTTGAGAAATCACAAACATTTGAAACACACAAGAAAGAAGCCTTATAAGTGCGACCATTGTGATTATAGATGTGCTCGGCCTAAAGAGTTGAAATATCACATGCAGTCAAAACATACAAAGGAGAAGCCAATCATGTGCAACCATTGTGATTATAGATGTGTTCAGCCTACGTCTTTGAAACTCCACATATTAGCCAAACATACAAAAAAGAAGCCAATAAAATGCAACCATTGTGATTATAAATGTGAAAACCGTTCAGCTTTGAGAAGTCACATACTATACAAGCATACCGAAGAGAAGCCTTTAAAGTGCAACCATTGCACATATAGATCTGTTGAGCATAAGAGCTTGAAATATCACATACAGTCAAAACATACAAAAGAGAAGCCAATGAAGTGCAACCATTGTACTTATAGATGTGTTCAGCCTACGTCTTTGAAACTTCACTTATTTGCCAAACATACTAAAGAGAAGCCAATAAAATGCGACCATTGTACTTATAGATGTGTTTCAAGTAGGCAATTAAAATTTCATATACTGTCCAAACATACAAAAGAGAAGCCATTGATGTGCACTCATTGTAGTTATAGATGCGAACGGGATGCGACTTTGAAACATCACATGAAGACCAAACATACAAAAGAGAAGCCAATAAAATGCGACCATTGTACTTATAGATGTGATTCAAGTGAACAATTGAAACTTCATGTACTCTCAAAACATACAAAAGAGAAGCTATTGATGTGCACCCATTGTAACTATAGATGTGTACAGGATGCGACCTTGAAACATCACATGAAGACCAAACATACAAATGAGGAGTCATGGAAGTGTGGCCATTGTCCTTACAGATACGCTTCTCTTTCGCTTTTGAAAAGTCATATATTGTCTAAGCATAGAGTTGAGAAACCATCCAATTGCTAGAGAAGCCGACTGATGTCTATAGGTAGTAGAATGTTTCCCCTCTGTATTGAATCTTGAATGTAACTGTTTTGTATTTGTCTGTATCCTAAATAAAATAATTCTATGAGATTTCTACTGACCTTTTTTTATTTATTTTATTAGTATTTATTTTTTCAGAAGAATTTGGATGTCATGGACAGTCAAGTCATTTCGGGATGTCAACCGACCAGCAAAACTTGGAAAAATCAGGAATTTTTAATATCCGAGAAGTAAAAGAGAAAGTTCGGCACATTCAATGCACAAGAGCGATTTTTCGATGACTACCTAAGTTTTTGCGGAAAGTTAGCAAACGTTTATAAAAATGATGTTTTGAGACATTTTAAGATGATTTTCGGGATGTATCTGAGCGGCCTTCGAGAATTGGATATTTTTATTCTAATGGATGTTTTATTTAAGCTATATTTTATAAAATCTTATTAGACTGCGAAGTAAAGTGATAATAATTTTTTTCTGATTTTCGCCAAACTAGATCATAGTACCTTTGACATTTTCATCTCAAATTCCAAATTCATTGCTACAAACAATTTCCCATACACAGACAGATATCGCGAAAATGGTCAGACGTGTACAGTAGGGTGGAGTGAAAAAAATGAATTTTTGATTTTTGGAAACGGGTACCTTTCAATGACTGTGTATGAGGCTTAGTAACAATTTTGTAAAATATTTCCATTTTACGACGTCATCTTGAGTCTGCGCATTTGACTTAAAGTTTTGAAATTTTTGAATATTTTTAGATTTTTCAAAAAAATTGTTAAAGTATTGGAAATGAAAAAATTGATTGGGGGGGCACGGGTGGGACTCGAAGTGCAACCACCTCCTCGTGAGTCCTGGGTAGTTCCACATGAGTTAGCGAAGAGTTGCACAATGCGAGGTAATAACAAAAGGAATAAGAAAACGTTTTGAAGACACTTTAAGTGAATATTGAGATAGAAAAATGTTGAAAATATCGGAAATTTGATGAACTTTGGGCGTAATGCGCAGACTGAAACCATAATCTAAAAAGGTTTTAAAAAATTCTTTGTATATTTCAGGCCTTGTTCTGCCATTTATTAACCACCCGTCATCAATTTTTTCATTTCCAATACTTTAAAATTTTTTTTGAAAAATCTAAAAATATTCAAAAATTTCAAAACTTTAAGTCAAATGCGCAGACTCAAGATGACGTCGTAAAATGGAAATATTTTACAGAATTGTTACTAAGCCTCATACACAGTCATTGAAAGGTACCCGTTTCCGAAAATCAAAAATTCATTTTTTTCACTCGACCCTAGTGTAGAGGGGACCATGAAACGAGAAATTCCGTAAAAGACTCGGATTTCCGCATGACTAGATACTTCTTTATACTGCAGCTAGAAAAAGTAAAAAATAAATAAAACCGTGACTCTACATTTGGAATTAGCTGATAAATTCTTCTATGTGGTGTAAATTCCTGAATATTTCTGAAAAAATATGTGATGATATTGTTAAATTCCACAAATATATATTGAAGGCGCCGGTAGTTCAGTGCGTGCTTGCTTATAGAGCTCAGAAACCCTGCCGAGACCCTTAGTTTCTTTTATCTGGGAGGTTAAGCACACCGTCCTTCGGATGGGACGTTAAGCGATGGTCCCGAGCCTGTACGATGTCAGGTACCCATTAAAGACCACTACCCTAGGTGAATAAAAATTTAGGGTAGGCAAAATTTCGGACTCCCACAATAGAGTCAGACTGATGTCTACCGAGTGACGAAAGAGCTTTCTGATAGTAGGCGTTATGACCTTGTAGGTAAAGCACGGGCATGAGTAATAATAACTAACTACATATTTATTTATATTTGTAGTCCTGCTTTATGGAAACATTTACAAATATTTCAATTTAAACTGTAGAATAGGTAGGACGATGCCGAAATCCCTACCAAGTAATTTTTATAATATTATTTTGCATATTTTAAAATAATGTATAATAAAAAGAACTACATATTAAATTTCATTGGCCGTGCGGGCTAGAGCGTAGGGCTTTGGTCACATGGTCTCACTATGGTTTGCGGGTTCATATCCCGTCCGAGAGTGAGTTTTATTTCGTAGATAGAACTCCGTCCCGTCTGACACCATGTTGAGTTAGCATCAAACTGTCATTTATTCACACAACATATGATAAATACAGTATGTTGAATACTAGCACTACATAAACATGAATAAAATAATAGTGAAACGAAAGAATAACAGAATAGTTAGTATTTATGAGGAATAAGAGCTATAGAATATCGAAATACACGAAGATAATATAATGTGTTCACCCTTTATAATAAAAATACACAGTAGGCGATATGAGGTCGAAGTTAAAGCCCGGGCATGAGTCACAATATATCAAAACATATTTTTAAGAGTAGTTAAGACAAAGAGAGGAAGAAAAACTTTTATTTGGTTCAGCGCAAAAATCGCTATTACTACTTATAAAAAAAATTTAAAAAAAATTAAATAAAAAAGACAGTAGTCAGGGGATAATGTCTTGACAACTTCTAAGTTGAGAGACGCGGACATATTGTGGAAACTTGTAATAAATAAATAAAACAACCTTATTTTTGTCCGCGTCTCTCAACTTAGAAGTTGTCAAGACATTATCCCCTGACTACTGTCTTTTTTATTTAATTTTTTTTAAATTTTTTTTATAAGTAGTAATAGCGATTTTTGCGCTGAACCAAATAAAAGTTTTTCTTCCTCTCTTTGTTTTAACTACTCTTAAAAATATGTTTTGATATATTGTGACTCATGCCCGGGCTTTAACTTCGACCTCATATCGCCTACTGTGTATTTTTATTATAAAGGGTGAACACATTATATTATCTTCGTGTATTTCGATATTCTATAGCTCTTATTCCTCATAAATACTAACTATTCTGTTATTCTTTCGTTTCACTATTATTTTATTCATGTTTATGTAGTGCTAGTATTCAACATACTGTATTTATCATATGTTGTGTGAATAAATGATAGTTTGATGCTAACTCAACATGGTGTCAGACGGGACGGAGTTCTATCTACGAAATAAAACTCACTCTCGGACGGGATATGAACCCGCAAACCATAGTGAGACCATGCGACCAAAGCCCTACGCTCTAGCCCGCACGGCCAATGAAATTTAATATGTAAATTAAATGAAATGAAAATAAATTTTATTATTCTGGGACCGAGGTCCCCTAAGAATAAATACATACAGAGAGTGATGAAAATGAAACAATGAAATATAGTATCAGAACATAGAAATAAAAAGATAGGTAGGTAAATAAAAATTAGTGCTACATTGGAGAAAAACTATACAACTAAAAAATAGATAAACAGGAAATAGAAAAACAGGAAAAAACATAAAATTAACAACTTCTATATGATGAAACAAAATAAATAAAAGTATCTACAAAAATAAAAGAGAAAAAGAAAAAAAGCAAATCCATAAAACTAAGAAAGAGATAAAATTGATAATATATATAAATATAAATCGACCGAGCATAGTACGGTGGTTGATTATAAAAGAGAAGGAAGGATGCCCAGCCAAGGTTAAAAATAAAATTAATTTAGAAAGCAGAAAATAAGATAAGATAAAAAATAAATAAATGCATATTAAAAATATATAAATGTGTAAATGAGCCAAAAATCAATATTATTGATTATGAACGAATAGTTTAGAAAATATGATAAAAAAAAATATAATAAAACTAGAGAATGACAAAGACAAGAAAGAGCTAGAAAAAAAAAAAAAAAAAAAAAAAAAGCGGGGGAAAAGTGATTAGAATGATTAGATAATTAAGGTTGACGAATTAGAGAATACGGGGGAGAGATCAAAGAGGAGTGGATTGTTTGGTGAAGAGGAATTGGAATAGTGAGGATTTGAAGGAAGCCACAGAAGGAGAGTGACGGATTGGGGGAGGCAGGGAGTTCCAAAGAGAGGAGGCCTGGACAAGGAATGAATTGTGGAAGGCTGAGGAGCGATGGGAGGGGATGAAGAGGTCTGAAGGACGGGATCTAGTGTGCCTCTGGTGAACCGAGGACTGGAATTGAAACATTTGGTAGAGGTAGTAGGGTTCTTTGGATTTAAGCATTAGGAAGAGGAAGGAGCCTAGGAGGTAGTTTCGGCGGTAGGAGGGTTTGAGCCATTTCAACTCGGAGTACCAGGGCGAAATATGAGCGTCTCTAGGGACATCGAAAACAAATCTGACATGAGCGTTCAGGATTCGCTGGAGTTTGATATCGAGTCCCTTACTCAGATCATTATAAACCAGGCACCCGTAGTCGAAATGGGGGAAAACAAAGGATGATACGAGGAGTTTCCGGGAGTTATGAGAAAGAGAGTGACGGGAACGTTTAAATTGTGCAAGAGATTGGAACGATTTACGGGAAATATAGGATACGTGGTCTTTCCAGGAAAGGGTTTGGTCGAGGATGATACCCAGGTTTTTTACTCTGCTAGAGTAGTTAATGTTGGTGTTGTCCAGAGTCAAGAGAGGGGGGTCAGTTAAGTTATTGAGAAGTTTTTTGTTACCTAATATTATCGCTTGAGTCTTGTGAGGATTAAGGAGGAGTTTGTTCTGTTTGGCCCAGGAGGATATGGAATTGATGTCATCAGATATTTGCGAGTATGCGGTAGGGAAACTGGAGGGGTGAAAGGATAAATAAATCTGCAGATCATCCGCGTAGAGGTGGTATTTACAGAATTTTATGTGCGGAGGAAGATCCAATAGGAAAAGGGAGAATAGGAGCGGGGAAAGAGAGGATCCTTGAGGAACTCCTGAGTGGAGAGGAAGCGAGGATGAGGCGGGAGAGTTGGGGAACTTGACGGACTGGGAACGATCTGCAAGGTAGGACTGGAGCCAGAGGAGGACATTATTGGAGAGAGGGAGACTGGCCACCTTGGAGAGGAGGATGGAGTGGTCCACGGAGTCAAAGGCTTTGGAAAAGTCGAACAGTACTAGCAGAGTAAGTTGTCTAGCGTCAATGGCCTGTCGGAAGTCTTCTGTTAGTTTCAGTAAAGCAGATTGAGTCCCATAACCGGGTCGGAAACCAGATTGCAAAGGGTCGAGGAGTTTGTTGGTAAGAAGGAAATCTGAGATTTGGGAATGAACTATACGCTCTAAAGGTTTGGATGTGGAACACAGAAGGGAGATAGGGCGAAAGTCTTTAGGAGCTTCAGGATTAGGGACTTTGTTGAGAGGAAGTACAAATGCTTCTTTCCAGGCGGAAGGGAAGGCGGAGTTTTGAAGGGAGAAATTATAGATATGTAAGAGGACTGGGAGTATGACTGGTAAGCAAGTTTTAAGGAAGAGGAGCGGGATGTCGTCAGGGCCAAGGGCATTAGAGCTACTATTAAGGATGATCCTTAGGAGAGTGTCAGGGTAAATATATGAAAAGAAAAAATTATTTGAATCGAAGGGCTGGGGAGATGTAATCTCAGCTGGAGACGCTAGTGGAAGAATAGGACGGGAGACAAAAAAGGAATTAAGTGTGTCGGGAGAGAAGATTGAAGGAGAAGGAGGGTTTTTGGGGGAACCTAACGAGAGCTTCCGGAGAGCTGCCCATCTTGACTTGGCGTTAGGTGCCTCCGCTATCAGATTCAGAAGGAACTTTGACTTAGCCGCCCTGATCAGCGACTGGGCACGATTCCTCAGGACTTTGAAGGAAGAGTAGTCGACTTCCAACTTGGATCGGTAGAACCTCCTTCGGACAGAGTCCCGTTCCTTCATGATTTCCCTGATCTCTGGGGTTATCCATGGGGCCGGGGGTCGTCTGAGCTGCCTCATCTTCAGAGGAGCGTGCTTGTCGAGCAGCTTCAGGAGGATCTGGTTGAAAGTATTCACCTTCTCGTCGATTGAGGCCAGATCAAAGATAGCTTGCCAGTCCGCTGCGTCAAGGTCCTCTTGGAGCGTCTCGAAGGTTAAGGACTTCAGGTTTCGGAGGAGTAAAGATCTAGGAGTAAGGTGAGGAGATGGTATGTCGTAGGAGATTTGGATAAGGTCGTGAGCAGAAAGGAAGGGAACTGGCTGTTGGGCGGAGGAACTAATCTTCTGTTGGGAGTCAGCCAGGTGGAGATCCAACCAGGAGTGAGAAGTAGGGGTATGATGAGTCGGGGCGTAGGGAACTATGAAAAGGTTTAAAGAATAGCAGAGGTCCAGGAGATACTTGGAGTTGGGAGCTGCTGGAGACAGGAGGTCGGAGTTGAAGTCACCGGAGATCAGGATGCAACTATAGAGGGGAATCAGACGGAGGAGAGTAGACTCAAAGGTGGGGTCAAAAGGGACTTTAGGAGGTCGGTAAACTACTCCATAAAGAAGTTTGGTGGAATCGATATGTATTTCAAGGAAGAGGAATTCAACTTGGGAAGAAGAAGGCGGGGATGATGAGGAGTCAAGACGACGGCACTTGAGGCTGTGATGGACAAAAATAGCAACCCCGCCGCCAGGTCTGTCTAGCCGGTCGTTTCTGAAGAGATGGTGGTCAGGAAGAGAGACGGAGGAGGAGGGGATCCAGGGTTTGAGCCAGCTCTCAGAAATGCCGATGATATGGAAGCTATTTGAGTGGAGGAAATCGGAGAACTCATCGTGATGGGCTGGCAGGGACTGGGCATTAACATGGCAACATTGAAGGGTATTATATGTCATGAGAGGTGATGAGAAAGGACACAGACAAAGTAGAGGGAGGGGTGAGGAAGGGAGGTAAAGGAGAGAAATTAGGAGACAACAAAACATCAAGTAAAATTATATAAATATTTATGAATAGACCAAGGCTAGGCATCGACTTTCTCTTACATATGTGTAAAGTAAAGAAGGAAAAAAAAGAATAACAAAAAACAAAATTCAAAAAGGGCTTATAATAGAAAACTAAGAAACAATAACCGATGGAATGAATGTACGCTGAGAGGCTAGGAGAGACTGAGATATTATGAAGTGGAGGGGGGAGGGCGCGGCGGAGGAACGAGAGAGTGGGAGTGAGGGGAGGAGCCAGGTGGAGGGGGTCAGTTTGAAACGGGGAGCGAACGGAACAACAATAACTAAATAAATTGATTCAAATCGGGAGGCTTAGAGATAATAACAACGGGCAGTCCTACATCCTAACGGACGAGGACCTTGCCTCCGTTCACCCAGACGAATTTCACCTTACCCTCCCTCTTCAACCGTCTAGCCTCGGCGTACATTTTTTTATTATGGAGAGTCAACGATTCATTTATATATATCATATGATTGTCATTGTCCGTCCAGCCGAGGTGCCGTGTCCCAAAGTCTCGCTTCACTTTCTTCAGGCGTATCACCTCATTCCGGACGGACTGGCGCACAAACCGCACTATGATGGCCGGTGGTTGCGGTGGGTCTTCAGTGATCGGTCGGGTTCTTTGTCTGAATGCGTAGTCCAAGTCTTCTGGGGCCAGCCTGAGCCCTAGTCCGAGTCCGACGTTGGAGACCAAGCTCTCAGGTGATTCTCCTGGCCTTACCGGGATCCCCCTGATCTCCAGGATGTTCCTTCGGCTATCTTGGTCAACCTTATTAAGCCTGGCCTCGAGGTCTACCACTCTGGTGCTGAGCTCTAGGTTGGACCGCTCCAGAGTCCCACACCTCGCGTCTAGAGCGGCAAACTGCCCTTCTATGGAGCCGAGCCTCCGTTCCACTTCCACGATGGCCTCTCCATTTGCAGTCACCGTCCTTATCAAGTCCCTCTGTTCCTCCTGCATTTGTGTCACCCTGACGAGCAGTTCTTTGAGGAGGGAATCTTCAGATCGGCCCTTCTGAGGAGTGGCAGGACGCTCGTCAACTGGTACTGCCCTCTTGGACGCCGCACACTGCGGGCAACTCCAAGATTTTTTTTGTGATTTCAAAAATTGGATGTCCGTGTCCTTGAGCCCCGAACATTGCCCATGAAAAATGTGGGAGCACCAATTGCACTCGATACCAGAGCCGTCGCGGGGCACGGTCATGTGACATTTTGAGCATTTGCCCATATTTATAATTTGACAAAAAATAAAGTAACAAATAGTAATAATAAAATAAAATTAATAAAAATTTAAAAAATTAAATAAAATATAAGAATTTAGATAGGAAAACAATTTAAGAGGAAATTAAAATAATTACTGTAAAAATTTTAAATAACAAAGAGTGACACTGATAATGATTAGGAAAAAAAAGTTAAATAATACCAGATAGGCGATGAAAGAAATGAAGAAAATGTAGATTGAAGTAATAAATAATAAGATGATAGGTTCCAGAAAGGATTAGAAGTATACGAAAAAAAATAAATAAATAACTGAACACTGGACTGAGGAAGTAAAGTCTAAAGAAAATAAGAAGGCAGAGCGCACCAAAATACCTGTGTACAGCGCGGGAGCTGCACTGAGGAAGTAAAGTCTAAAGAAAATAGTAAGGCAGAGCGCACCAAAATACCTGTGTACACAGCGGGAGCTGCACTGAGGAAGTAAAGTCTAAAGAAAATAGTAAGGCAGAGCGCACCAAAATACCTGTGTACACAGCGGGAGCTGCACTGAGGAAGTAAAGTCTAAAGAAAATAGTAAGGCAGAGCGCACCAAAATACCTGTGTACACAGCGGGAGCTGCACTGAGGAAGTAAAGTCTAAAGAAAATAGTAAGGCAGAGCGCACCAAAATACCTGTGTACACAGCGGGAGCTGCACTGAGGAAGTAAAGTCTAAAGAAAATAGTAAGGCAGAGCGCACCAAAATACCTGTGTACACAGCGGGAGCTGGACTGAGGAAGTAAAGTCTAAAGAAAATAGTAAGGCAGAGCGCACCAAAATACCTGTGTACAGCGCGGGAGCTGCACTGAGGAAGTAAAGTCTAAAGAAAATAGTAAGGCAGAGCGCACCAAAATACCTGTGTACACAGCGGGAGCTGCACTGAGGAAGTAAAGTCTAAAGAAAATAGTAAGGCAGAGCGCACCAAAATACCTGTGTACACAGCGGGAGCTGCACTGAGGAAGTAAAGTCTAAAGAAAATAGTAAGGCAGAGCGCACCAAAATACCTGTGTACACAGAGGGAGCTGCACTGAGGAAGTAAAGTCTAAAGAAAATAGTAAGGCAGAGCGCACCAAAATACCTGTGTACACAGCGGGAGCTGCACTGAGGAAGTAAAGTCTAAAGAAAATAGTAAGGCAGAGCGCACCAAAATACCTGTGTACAGCGCGGGAGCTGCACTGAGGAAGTAAAGTCTAAAGAAAATAGTAAGGCAGAGCGCACCAAAATACCTGTGTACACAGCGGGAGCTGCACTGAGGAAGTAAAGTCTAAAGAAAATAGTAAGGCAGAGCGCACCAAAATACCTGTGTACACAGCGGGAGCTGCACTGAGGAAGTAAAGTCTAAAGAAAATAGTAAGGCAGAGCGCACCAAAATACCTGTGTACACAGCGGGAGCTGCACTGAGGAAGTAAAGTCTAAAGAAAATAGTAAGGCAGAGCGCACCAAAATACCTGTGTACACAGCGGGAGCTGCACTGAGGAAGTAAAGTCTAAAGAAAATAGTAAGGCAGAGCGCACCAAAATACCTGTGTACACAGCGGGAGCTGCACTGAGGAAGTAAAGTCTAAAGAAAATAGTAAGGCAGAGCGCACCAAAATACCTGTGTACACAGCGGGAGCTGCACTGAGGAAGTAAAGTCTAAAGAAAATAGTAAGGCAGAGCGCACCAAAATACCTGTGTACAGCGCGGGAGCTGCACTGAGGAAGTAAAGTCTAAAGAAAATAGTAAGGCAGAGCGCACCAAAATACCTGTGTACACAGCGGGAGCTGCACTGAGGAAGTAAAGTCTAAAGAAAATAGTAAGGCAGAGCGCACCAAAATACCTGTGTACACAGCGGGAGCTGGACTGAGGAAGTAAAGTCTAAAGAAAATAGTAAGGCAGAGCGCACCAAAATACCTGTGTACAGCGCGGGAGCTGCACTGAGGAAGTAAAGTCTAAAGAAAATAGTAAGGCAGAGCGCACCAAAATACCTGTGTACACAGCGGGAGCTGCACTGAGGAAGTAAAGTCTAAAGAAAATAGTAAGGCAGAGCGCACCAAAATACCTGTGTACAGCGCGGGAGCTGCACTGAGGAAGTAAAGTCTAAAGAAAATAGTAAGGCAGAGCGCACCAAAATACCTGTGTACAGCGCGGGAGCTGCACTGAGGAAGTAAAGTCTAAAGAAAATAGTAAGGCAGAGCGCACCAAAATACCTGTGTACAGCGCGGGAGCTGCACTGATGTAGTTCTTTTTATTATACATTATTTTAAAATATGCAAAATAATATTATAAAAATTACTTGGTAGGGATTTCGGCATCGTCCTACCTATTCTACAGTTTAAATTGAAATATTTGTAAATGTTTCCATAAAGCAGGACTACAAATATAAATAAATATGTAGTTAGTTATTATTACTCATGCCCGTGCTTTACCTACAAGGTCATAACGCCTACTATCAGAAAGCTCTTTCGTCACTCGGTAGACATCAGTCTGACTCTATTGTGGGAGTCCGAAATTTTGCCTACCCTAAATTTTTATTCACCTAGGGTAGTGGTCTTTAATGGGTACCTGACATCGTACAGGCTCGGGACCATCGCTTAACGTCCCATCCGAAGGACGGCGTGCTTAACCTCCCAGATAAAAGAAACTAAGGGTCTCGGCAGGGTTTCTGAGCTCTATAAGCAAGCACGCACTGAACTACCGGCGCCTTCAATATATATTTGTGGAATTTAACAATATCATCACATATTTTTTCAGAAATATTCAGGAATTTACACCACATAGAAGAATTTATCAGCTAATTCCAAATGTAGAGTCACGGTTTTATTTATTTTTTACTTTTTCTAGCTGCAGTATAAAGAAGTATCTAGTCATGCGGAAATCCGAGTCTTTTACGGAATTTCTCGTTTCATGGTCCCCTCTACACTAGGGTCGAGTGAAAAAAATGAATTTTTGATTTTCGGAAACGGGTACCTTTCAATGACTGTGTATGAGGAATATGAATCGAGCAGTTCTAGTCCAAGCTCTCATGGCACTAGTAAACATTTGTTAGTTGATATTTTAAATGAATTTTTGAAATTATCTGAAGAAATTAATTTACTTTTTAAAACACCTGCTTGAAATTTACACAATCTATGGTAAATAATGTATCGTTTTTGAAAAAATTTGTCTGTTTGACAATTTTTGTTAATTAACATCTAACAGACTTTTTTCTTATAAATTATTTTTTTCATGAAAGTACACTTCATTACACAATGGACGATCGGATTTTAATGAAATTTCACATGTAGTATTCTTAAAAGCCGCCAAGTTGGAAAATAGGGTGTATGGTGTCTCCAAATTCTTAACAGGGGCTATGGGGGAGGGGGGGGGGGGGGGGCTAAGCATAAAAATTGTGGTAACCCATTAACGGATAATCGGATTGTAATGAAATTAAACACGTAGTATTCTTAAAAGCCAAATTGAAAAAAAGGGTGTGTGACGTCTCAAAAATCTTATCGGGAGGGGGGACTGTGAGTGGAGGTTGAGCGTAAAAATAGTTCAACCTCATTAACGGATTATCAGAGTGTCATGAAATTTTTCATGTAGTAGTTTTAAAAGCAAAATTTAAAAAATAGGCTATGGGACCTAAGTGCATTTGCATATCAATTAAAAATCTATGTATAGATTAAATTCAATTAAATGAATAAATAATTATGTACTGAATAAAATGCCTAGTTTTGTGATATTATTATTAATGATATTGATACCATGCTGGGAAGTTTGCCGTGTGGACCTCAAGGGCCGCACTTAGAAATGCCACCTTTGTAGAGTATTCGGCCCAGTGATTTCCTCTCATTTACGGTGCAAAGAGACGAAACACACATCCGAGAACCTCCTTGTTTTCTTTGCTTTCATTTCTATTTTTTAAATTTTTTACTTTAGATATAAAATAATTCTGTTCTTCACCAACCATTTCTATCGTGAATTTCTGATCGCAGAAATGTATTCGGACATATATTTCAGTATGTCCTAGCCTAATCTATTGATCAATTGCTAATCTAATGAGATCTTTGTTAGCACACATGACATCTTCATCTCAATTTTTAAGTTCATTGTTACAATCGTTTCTGAGTGGTAGGGTTCAGAAAATCCCAATCATATACACACACAGACAGACATCATAGCAAAAATGATCAAAACATGATAAAGGGTCCTTGAAACGTGAAATTTCGTTGAAAAGTCTATCTCCGATTTTCGCACTATTACAATGCTTCATTATGCTGAGAGTATAAAAAACGAAGTAAAAATGATTATTACTTCAATTAACCAAGATTCATATTATTCGAAAAACAATAAATTATTATAATAACCCGTAAAACTATCAAGGGAAAGTTCTTTCTCGAAATGTTGTGTTTTACCTGCAATATGAAGCTCTGATTTTCAATAATTTGGTTTGATATCATTGTGGGCCGTGAGGGCTAGGGCGTAGGGCTTTCGTCGCATGGTCTTTGTGGGTTTTTATGGGTTCGAATCCCGTCCGGGAGTGAGTTTTAATTTGTAGATTGAACTCCCTCCCAGGCACATGTATTTCGTAAATAATTGGGTAACACAAAGAACGTGGCTTAGTATGCATTGTACATAAGCCAAAAAAACTAATATATTGATTCCCCCATTGTTTTTTTTAGTTTCGTTTTGTTTTATGTGCATTTAAAAAATGAAAAGAATTATAATGCCGAATCACAAAGTTAATATATTTTTCACTTTGCTATTGTTGTTATTAATTAATTGAAGCAACCATGTTTCTACGTTCTGGCAACACTGCTCGCCTCCAAAAAGAATCTAACTCACGAGAGGTCTATCGTTGGAGTGAGTACTGTGAAGGTGTTTTTCCAACATCTCTCTTGTTTTGTCCTGTATTTACGTATCCTAATATTAACAACAACAACGTCCCTGAACCCAGGTAATGTACTGCTATTATTATGTCTCTGGTTAGGTTATCTTTGTATTATTACTAAGTAGGCTTGTCCTAATATAGATATCGTTCCTGGTCCATATAATTAGATATCGCAACAGAATATCATATAAATATTTGAATAATGGGTCAGTTAGAGATATGTCTGTTATTGAAGTGATAGAAACTAAGGGGGGATAACAGACAAGATGTCAGGAAGAAATAGTTTTAATTTCTTATCCTTAAAATGTTCACTGTTCCGTCATGGTCCCATACATCTGAAAGTTTTGAAATACTTCAAATTTTTACTGATTGTAACCATTTCAAGTCGTTTATTGAACATTATTGTTATAATACGTGTTTTGGATAACTATATTATATTAAATATAATTATTAAATCCTGATATGTGTATTACAATATTGAGCCAATCAGAACTTTTCAAATAGAAGTTGTTATAATGCAAATATTTTGAGGGCTGTTCGATTAGCGAGATACATGCGGAAAACAGTCGGCATTTGTTGCGTTAACAGCCAACCCTTTTGAAAGGTCGTTCCTTACATTCAATGTTTAATTTACCGCCATCAATATGTCCTAAATATAACAACAATTCTTCAATAAGTATAAAGAATGGTAAACAAAGATGTTAATTTTAGTTAGTTATTATGACTCATGCCCGGGTTTTAACTACAAGATCATATCGCCTACTACCAGAGCGTTCTTTCGTCACTCTGGTGAACATGAACCTGATTCTACTGTGGGAGTCGTAAATTTTGCCTTCCCTAAATTTTTATTCACCCAGGGCAGGGGTATTTAACGAGTACCTGACATTGTACAGGCTCGGGATCATCGCTTAACGTCCCATCCGAAGGACGGCGTGCTTAAGTTTATTTTACTACTTAATAAACTAAGGGCCTCGGTTGGGTTTCGAACCCATGTTCTTGAGCTCAGAAGGCAAGCATGCATACCACTGAGCTACCGGCGCCCTGATGTTAATTTTATCCATTTCGAAGATGTCAACCCTCCCCCTATTTTTGCGTGTATAATTGAGATAAAAAGAGACATTGCAGGGATGTTGTCAGACCAAGGAAAGATCTAAGTTTAGCCAAATTGGAGAATATTTTATTTGTACTGGGTGGTAGTCTGTACAACATTTTAGGGGTGGATGGTACTACCCAGTGGGAACAAAAATGTCCATAGAGGCCCTAGTCCGATTCTCACTCGTTTCCAGGTTATTGGCTTTTTTCCTCAATTTCTTGTCAATTTGTTTTTGATCAATGAATCACTTTTACTCAGCTACCCTTCATTGCTCTAACCTTATTTTTGATACAATCATCTAAAAGCTCATTTTTTAAACAATTCTTTATCCAAGTGTATGAAACATTTACATGTAACACATTACAGAGAGAATGAGAAAATAGCTAATTCTAAATTTTTGGGAAAATCATCACTATATTCACAGACAGAACTTGTCCAGTTTCACAAAAACTTCTCCATTCAATATGTTTTAAGATGATATCTCCAAATGCCCTATTATCTCAAGTGGTCAATTTACAGCCAACATTTAAACATGAAATATAGGGGGTCTTTGAAGGGGGGAGGGAAGCCAGTCAAATAATTGAATGAAATGTTGAAATTGTTACATTTTATCGCACTTTTTGATAATGTATAAAATTATTTCAACTCATTCATGATTTCAGAATAAAACGTATACTGAATTATAATGATATTTAACATTTTTGCAGAGATATTGTGAAACACTTGATAAAAATAAAGAAAACGTAGTCCTCCAGTCTCTGTGTATACGTACTTACTCTCTCAAAAAACTATATTTTATTTTATAAAACTTTTTATTTTATTTTTATTCATATATTAATAATTGTTATCTTTAATTCATTTCATATATGCATTTAATCAACACATACTATTTCAAATGTTTTATTTTTAAGATCCCAATTTGGGACGAAATGTCATTTTTTATGTTTTTACATTTTTCAAATATTAACTTTACAGAAGGGATAGGAAAACCCGTAGGGGCTGAAAAAGGATACCTACCTACCGCTTGGATTGTAAACTACCTAGTTGAACTTCAATTTAGTATTTGTTACTTCGTGGCTGAAGATGGTAGCAATACCGAAAGTACTCCCATATTATATATTATTTGTGAAATAGACAATATTTAGAAAAAAACAACAAAAAAACATACGTTTTCTTTATTTGAATTATAATAGTTTTGAATGGTCAAACTGCTCTCCGCGGTTCCGGCTACTCGCTCTTACTTACTTCCATTGAACGTTGGACGATGATATTTCCCTCAACCTTTCTTTGATTTGCATCATCTATGTCTCTTGTTTAATTTTCACTTCTGTCTTGTAGACTTTTAGTTTCTAGAAATCATAAACGAAAAGAAATCATGGGCGTCATATTTGGAAACCTCAGCGATATTTGCTCCTCGTCCTAACCAAATTTAATATTTAGCATTGAGCCAATTCCACTCGTTGATTGAGAAGTGCGGTGGGATTCATCATGTTGAAAGATAAGACTACAAACGGATATAGGCAAGCTATGAGTAGGCTTCTTGAGAGCAACCATCATCTCTCAACATGATGAAGCCCCATCGCACTTCTCAATCAACGCGCGATATTGCCAATACTAATTATTAAATTTGGTCAGCACGAGGAGCAGTCCACCAAGCGTAAGGGAAAATTATGACGCTTTGGTATATGATGAAGAAACTATCATCAAAATTAATTTCTGTATTGGATCCACGATTTAAAAAATAAATAAAAATCCAAGTAGAAAAACATTAAACAATATTATTTAAATTTCATAGCAGCTATAAAGGAAATAGAAGACTTGGAAAGTGGCAAAACAGTAGATAATGAGTTTGGTTTGTTTCAGGTGGTTTGGAGACAGTCGAAGTGGTGTGCTACCATTGTGGACATGGTTCTGTGAGCTTGGCCAGGCTGAGAGGACACATCAAGACCAACCACACCCACTTAGCGGTCCTTATTGTAATCACAGAGCTGACCGGCGTTTATATTTGGCACAGCATATACAGTCCAAACACACCGGTGAGAAGCCACTACAGTGTGACTGTTGTACTTATAGATGTGTTCATTATAACAGTTTGAAACGTCATGTAAAGATCAAAAATAGAAAAGAGACACCAATAAAGTTGGACCAGTGTACTTATAGATGTGTTCAGTCTATCAATTTGAAACGTCTTGTAAAGAGCAAACATACAAGAGAGAAGCCTTATGAGTGTGACCGTTGTGATTATAGATGTGTTCAGCCTAGTGAGTTGAACTATCACATACAGTCAAAACATACAATAGAGAAGCCAATGAAGTGCAACCATTGTGATTATAGATGTAATCGGCATGCAGAATTGAAAAGGCACATGCTTTACAAACATACCAAAGAGAAGCCAACCATGTGCAACCATTGTGATTATAGATGTGTTGAGCCTATAGAGTTGAAATATCACATACTTTACAAACATACTAAAGAGAAGCCAATCATGTGCAACCATTGTGATTATAGATGTGTTAAGTCTAGGTAGTTGAAATTTCACATACAGTCAAAACATACAAAAGCGAAGCCAATCATGTGTAACCATTGTGATTATAGATGTAATCGGCATGTAGAATTGAGAAGTCACATGCTTTACAAACATACAAAAGAGAAGCCAATAATTTGCAACCATTGTGATTATAGATGTGTTCAGCCTAGGGAGTTGAAATGTCACATACAGTCAAAACATACAAAAAAGAAGCCAATAAAATGCAACAATTGTATTTATAGATGTGTTCAGCCTGGGGAGTTGAAACTCCACTTATTAGCCAAACATACCAAAGAGAGGCCTTATAAGTGCGACCATTGTTGTTATAGATGTGAACAGGATGCCACCTTGAAACATCACATGAAGACCAAACACACAAATGAGGAGTCATGGAAGTGTGGCCATTGTCCTTACAGATGTGCTGCTCTTTCTCATTTGAAAAGTCACATACTGTCTCAGCATAGATTTGAGAAACCATTCAATTGCTATCATTGCACTTTCGTTTCTGTTTCTCGCTGCAGTTTAATACGCCATATTGAGGCCAAACATATGGCAGAGAAGCCGACTGATGTTTATATGTAGTGGAATGTTTCCCCTCTGATTTGTATTTTTAAAGAAACTATTTTGTATTTGTTCGTCTTCCAAATGAAATAAATGTATAACTTTTCTTTTGATCTTTGTTCTTCCAACATGCTCCTGAAGTATTAGTTCTTTCACCTAACTTACATTATCACATCCAAATAATTATAATTATTGATAGTTGTAAGTTAATTAACAAGTACACCTAATCCAATAGCGTCCTCCTCTGGCTCCAGTCCTATCTTGCAGTCCGTCAAGTTTCCCAACTCTCCACCCTCGTCCTCACTTCCTCTCCACTCTGGTGTCCCACAAGGCACATCCCTTTCTCCGCTCCTTTTCTCTCTCTTCCTTTTGGACCTTCCTAAACAAATCAGATACTGTAAATACCATCTCTACGCTGATTACCTGCAAATTTATCTATCCTTTCACCCCTCCAACTTTCCCCTTGCTTTTTCTCAGGTTTCAGATGATATCAATTCGATATCCTCCTGGGCCAAACAGTACAAACTCTTTCTTAATCCCGACAAGACTCAAGCAATTTAATTAGGCAACAAGAAGCTCCTCAGTAACTTATTCGATCCCCCTCACTTAAAGCTGGACGACACCGATATTAACTACTCGACGAGAGTCAAAAACCTGGGTATCATCCTAGACCAATCCCTTTCCTGGAAAGACCCCGTATCATACATTTCCCGTAAATCCTTTCAATCCCTAGCACAATTTAAACGTTCCCGTCACTCTCTATCACAAAGTCATGTTAAGAGCCAAGTATTTCTGGCACCAAATCAGATTTAACTTCAATTTTCCTTTCGGTATTGTTTGGGCAAGCCAGATTCAATAGACGAATTTAAGGTACCTTAGAAGTGAAACATGATCTTAAATAAATATTCAAATTATTGAAATTCGCCGCCTTATCAACTTTACCTTTAGGGTGAACTGATTTACCTGGTGAATTTTCCGTCTCATGGTCCCGGAGATGTCTATGGTAGCAGAAGACTTGAGTTTTACCAGAGCAGCCCTTAGTTCCTCTCTCGTCTCTATATTCAGAATGGATAACGTGCTCTGCATGTGTTCGGGTACGCCTACCAGAATCATAAGAAAGGCTCTATACAACTTACTGTATGAGCGGGTTAATGAGACGCTCTTTTTCGAAATTTACACCAACAATGAACCTCCTCTGTATATGTAATTGTTGCACCGCACAGCTAGCTCCAAATAGTTTTCATCAAAAGACCTGAGAATGAGGTCCTCCAAACATCTGGAGTTTCCTGTGAGACGAAGGAGTAGTACCCTTTCTTTACCATTACTTTTTCTTACATATTTTGAGGTACCAAATGAGATGTCTGTTGATTTTCTAACAAAGCCAAGAACAATTGCTGCCTCGTTATCTCAGATGGGGACAAAAGGTTTCGGAAACAAACATTAAAATTTAAATATCTTATTTGCTTCACTTCTAGTATTCCTTTGAATTTCCTGTTCAGCTTGTACAATTCACGTCCTACCGACTAATTCTAATGTGTAAGTTAATTAACAAGAACACTGTATATGTTTCGTAATACGCTTTTTTTTTTATACAATTGAGCTCACATATTTTTCTAACCTAAACCAATCTGTATCTGATATTGTTTTCAATATCAGTACATTACAACAGTCAACTATTCATTTCAGGGCGTCAACCGACCGGGAAAACCTGAAAAAGTCGGGGAATTTCAACGCCTAAGAAGTAGCAGGAAAAGCATGTTCGGCACATATAAGGAACAGGACCAATTTTTCGATGACACTAACCGTTTTTGCGAAATAAAGGAAACATTTCTAAAAATAAGTTTTGAGACTTTTTGACATGGTTTTCGGCATGTATCTCGCGAATCGAGAGGCCTTCGAAAATCTATACTTTTACTCTAAGAAATATTTGATTAAGTCAAAAATATAAGCAATATTTTATATAATTAACTTTGCAAGCTGTCTGCCTTTTTTACAGAGATGTACTTTATTTTTATTTTTTACTTTATTCCCGTTGCTAAGTTGATATGTTCAGCGAATGTAGATTTCCCCCTTTTTTCCTGTGTGTTCTTTGATCCATTCCGTAAATTTACGTCCTGATTGGTCAATATAAACCGAACTGCTCGATTCGTATTCCAGCTGATACACTCCGCTTCTATCTTATATTCGTATTTGATCTTCCATTTCATTTATGTATTAATTTATAGTATGTCCTCTTATGAAACCTCTTTTTGAAGAGTGTTTTCTATTTGTCCCGAGTCCCGTGCGTAGTACGATAAACTAAACCACCTTCCCTCTTCAATGCAATTAATCCTTTCTAGAGAAGATCGTCAAATTATTTCTTCCAATTTTTTTCTTTACTTTGATTTCTATCATTTATATTTTTATTTTAGATCCCGTTACCTCTACATAGCTCTTTTTTTATTCCTATCTTTTTTCACCTATCGGGATCGTGAACTCTCTTCTTTTTGCTAAATGTTGGGAATTTTCCATATATAAAGAAACTTATTTTGAAGGATTTGGTTTAATATCATGACTTTCTGTTTTTTTAGTTTTGTTTTGTTTTACGTACATTTAAATAATGAAAGAAATTGTAATGCCGAATCACAAAATTAATATCGATGCGTTCCAGGCAAAAGGCCCTAACCCACATAAGGTTAACTTTACACGAGAACGAAAAAACTGTTTCATTATTAAGCAAACCAAGTTGGCTTTCCACATTAGTTTGATTGTAATTTTTAAGAATCTTTTCTGTTACATAGAACAATAATTTTTCATCAATACTTGCATCTCTTTACAAGAAATAACAGTAAAGTGAACCATTTTGTTGATTAGGGCCTTTGTCACCTTGCAGCAACGGGCCCTGTCTCATAATGTAAACTGCCAAATTAAACCTATTGGTTAGGGCTTTTGGCAATTTTTGAAAGTCCCGAATGTTCAGAACGAAAGCCCTAACCCACTTCTATCATTGGTAAAATACAAAGAGTAATGAGGTCATCGAGCTTTAATTTTGTCAACTGTAATGGTTCTGCATACAGCTAATCCTAAACTGGTATGGGACCCTGCTCTTGTACTTGGACGTCTGTTTGTGAATAATATCGAATACTCAGGTGATGTTTCTTCGAAAGAATTTTTTTTTTTAACGATATCGGAACCTTTCTTAAATTTGAAGGTTCCAATTTTGGTAAACTGAATAGGGGTCCCTTCGATTGTTTTCTTAAACTTATTTGGAAAAAATAATTCTTGAATTTGTTTAAAGTTGTAGAAATCATCATGTTTTATGATGTGAACCATATATGGGCCAGGATTGAACCTGGTGGTAGCCCATAATGATGCTATGATGATGGATTTTATTGCACCAACAGATAAAAGAAAATTGTAAAAAATTAAACGGTGAACGATTTTGATGAATTGAAAAATGTATATAATTTTTTTTAAATTGTTGAAATTTGAAACGAGCACTTTGAATCGATACATGTAATATCTATTCGATACCTACTGGGTATTGAAAGAAAAGTATCGATACCAAACGTTATTGGCATATGCCAAAAGTATCGAAACTACACTTGTATTTACTTGCATCGATAGTTCCCTATTCACGAGAGATCTTTCATTTGAGTTAGTACTGTGAAGGTGTTTTTCCATCATTTCTCTTGTTTTGTCCTGTATTTACGTATCCCAAAATTAACAACAATGTCCCTGAACCCAGGTAATGTACTGCTATTATTATATCTCTGGTTAAGTTATCTTTGTCTTATCACTAACTAAGTAGGCTTGTCCTGGATAACTATCGTTACAGTTGTTCACTGGTCCATGTAATTCGATACCGCAACAGAATATCAAGATACAATTCAACAGCCGGAAATAGCAGGGAGACGAAAAATTGTTCGGGACAACGTCCGAATGTATTTTTGCGATGTATCGTTACAGGGGAGAAACTAGTAAAAGTATATAAAAGCAAGGAATTTGTTTAACATACTGTGGCGTAGCCACATCTTATTTTATATTTTAATATATACAGTTTTAAATGTGATAATTAAAAATATATATATTGTTGTGTGATCTAAAAAAGGTGATCTGAAAAAGAGCGTTTTTTTGAGTGTGTACAAATAAAAATATATACGATGAGATTTGTGATCAATGATTCGGTTAACAACGCTACATTGGTGGCAGCGGTGGAATAACAATGCCGAAAGAGCGGTAACACGCGCCGGGGAAGAGGAGCGGCGCCGATGAGGCAGTCGACAGGAGACCCCTCATTTTCCCGAAAGAGTTCACTGCGGGAACGTGGACTGACTACGTGGAATATTACGACAAGGTAAGTCGAATAAATAAATGGAATGACGATGGAAAAGTGCAGTTTTTATCTTTGTGCCTGACGGGGGAGAGCCTTAGCATCTACAAGAACATGTCTCGGACAGACCAAGGTGATTTTGCCCTCGTATGTAGGACCATCGGGGTTAAATTAAACCCTCCTGAGCGGCGGGAGCTCAAGAAAGATGAATTCAAAGGGCGGCGGCAAGCGAGGGGCGAGTCTCTGACACAGTTCGCCACCGCCCTGGAGACTCTCTACAACGAGGCCTACCCGGAGAGGGTCGGGGAGGCGGTGCGACAGGAAACCTTGAAGGACCACTTCCTGGAGGGTCTCCAGGACAAAAACGTACGATTTCAGGCTGCCCCTGACACCCTAGAGTCCGCACTAACCAGGGCTTTGAAAATGGAAGTGATAGCTCTACGTCATGGCTCAATGTCGTTTACCGCCGAGGTTCAGGATACGGGTGATAGCCAGGTTGTAGCGCCTACTGACCCTATCCCGGGAACCTCCGTGTTTTATACGATGCTGCGAGAGCAAGAAAAAAAAAATAACAGCCCTTACGAGGGCAGTGGAGGAGCTGGTGGTTGGAAAGGAGGCGAAGTGGGCGCATAGAGGCCGAAGGACTCCTGTCTGCTGGGCGTGCGGCAGGCCGGGACACATCCGAGCCCACTGTTCGGTGAAGCCACCCAAAGGGAAACTGATGCCGGCCGCTGATGAGGACCTATCAGTGGTCGATCTCCCCATGGTCCCTACCGTCGGGGTGAAAGAGGACGGACTCCGGAAGAATTACGTAGACCTCAGCGTGAATGGGGTTCCAGTGAGGGCTCTTGTTGACTCGGGAGCCAGTGTCACGCTACTCAGCGCTGATCTGGCATGTTTTTTAGGGGTTCACCCCTGTGAAGAGTATGGTCGGGGGTTGCGCAGTGCTAATGGGGGAATTATTTCTACCCATGGGCTGGCTGAGGTGATTATAACAGTGGGGGGTAAGCCCTACGGTCATAAAGTTGTCATTGGCGACATCTGGCGTGACCTGATTCTGGGTGTCGACTTCTTGGAGGACAAGCAAATCCAACTGCTGTTTGGACGCGGAGTCTTGAGAACTGACCAAGGCGATATCCCCCTGCGCTCGCCAAAGTCTGGAAACAAAAGAGTCGATACCATTGCAGCAGTGGATGTTTTCATTGGAGAAAATACTGTGGTTCCAGGGAGACACGAAGTGGTCGTAATGGCGCAGCTCTCGGGCCCGGTGGCCGACGGCACGGAAGTAATCTTCGACCCCCGGATAAGTAATGAGCGAATATGCTTAGCTCGGGTGATGGCGATAGTTTCCCATGGGGCCATCCCGTTACGAGTTATGAATGCAGGGCCGGAAGCAGCAACTCTTTTTGCAGGTACTCGGGTGGGTCGGGTGGAGGGAAAAGAAGAACCTATGCTCAATGCAGAAATTTCCGAGGAGACCGTTTGCTGTGGCTCGATGAACTTTTTAATCTACAGTCTATGGATCTGAAAGGGGAACAGCGGAAGGAAGTAATGAGGTTACTGCGAGAGTTCCAAGATATCTACGCCAAAGGTCCGCAGGCAAACCATCCTGATAGACTTCCGAAAAAGTTAGTGCCCTTGATCGCATTCTCAACCCACGTGTCATACAGGTGCTTGGCTTTATACACCACAAAAGGAGGCAATAATGTGCCATCAGCAGAGGCAGAAAACATGAAGCACGTTGCGGATTTTGATGAATTCATTACGCGCTCCGGGTACTTACAGCCTCTCCCAGTTGTGACTTTAGTTCGACCAGGATCATCTGAAAAATTGGTTTAATCAAAATTTACAATGTTCGATGATGGAATTCCGACAAAAGAATGTTTTTAATTTTCGAAATACTCGCGAATTATGAGTCTAGAAACCTGGGCTTTCGCCTCTTTGATGTTCTGACACATCCTGAGGCTAAGATTATTCTAATGTCTTTTCAAAAAGCTGTTTGAAAATTCATGATCGGGGAGGTTATCATTAAATTTGGCAACCTTGTCACCACGACGATCAAAATAGCCCTTCACAAATAATCTGAAGGTGGTTCTGTCTAACGGATAGCCCCTTTCTGAACAGGGTTTCAAACCTGGATCTTGAGCTCAGTAAGCAAGCACAATCCATTATAACAAAACGGGTCTAAGCTTTGTACATTAAAGTATAATATGTATTATACGAATAGCCACATTCTCTATGACGGCACTTTTTCTTGAAAACAGAATCTGTTTAATATATATTATTATTTTACTCGTATTTATTCGTCCTTTATTACTGTGAAACGTATAATATACATAGTAATGTCTGAGCATAAAGTGAATTATGTTATATTGCTATCAAAATTATGTATATACATTAAATTATAATGTATAATTATATTTAAAACAATTATACATATTTCGAGGTCTTGGCAACACTGCTCATATCCAAACATTGGAGTCCATTCCACTGACGAGAGTATATTATTTAAGTTATTGTTGAGATATTTTTTCAACATCTCTCTTGTATGGTTCCGTATTTACGTATCCCACTATTAACCACGATGTCCCTGAATCCAGGTAATGTATTGCCATTATTATTTCTCTGGTTAGGTTATCTTTCTTTGTATTATCACTAGTGTCCTAAGTTGTCCTGGATAGATATCGTTACAGTTACATATAACATGTTTACAGCTGAAGCTGAAACAGTTGGCGTGAAGCAGGAGATTCACATAGAAGACATAACATCATATCCATGTAAGTAGATATCGTTATAGAACATCTGATAATGTTTGAATAATGGTCTTTTTGAGGTTACTTTTGGGTAATGTAAGAGATTCTTAATTCATGTATAATATATTTCTACTTATCACTTCTTTGTGCCTTGCCAAAAAATAGCAATTAGTCGTTTTGGTGAACGCTTCCATTCACAGTATCTATTACCAACTAATGAATGTAAGAACTGTTATTGAGACATAATAGTATCTAAAGGGGTACAAAGGTGTATCCTTGTGATAACAGGCAAGATGTCAGGAAGAAATGGTTTTAATTTCTCGGCCATGAAATGTTGATGCTTTCGTTATTGGTATGATAACCAATGAATATGTATGGGATCACATGTCTGAATTTTATGAAGTTGGAACTATTGTTTATTGACTCGGGCTACTTGGTGTTATTGTGTTTGCGACTCCTATTACGTTAGCGCTTCAACTCAAGAAAGATTATAGCCATCAATTCAAGATTATGGATTCATTGTTCCCATATCCTAATTTAGTTCTGATTATAATTTGTACCGAAATCAGTCGAACATTGAAACCATTTTACTTTGGGATCAACTACATTTTACCTGATACCGCTTAAAATATTGAATCAAAGTAAATTTTTTCGTTGACCGACAATTTGAGAAATAGGCCGGAGAGAAACGAGTTTAGAGGGAGTGGAAAAACCTTGTTGATTGAACTTAATAACTAGCTGGGGAAGTGCATTAGCTATGATTTACCGGTGGTTTGTTTTCAATGGATCAAGGAGGTCGGAAAACATGGCTATGAACAGGATATTTCCTGATGAGATGAGTTTATGGCACGAATTGTTTAAACTGTTTCGAAAATCATGAGAACGACACCACATTATTGGTTTTCAGCTCAGTCGACCAAAGGGCCTTAACTAGAATACCCTAAAACTGTCGATGTAATGTCTGTATTGACACGATAGAAGTAGAGAAGTAGTAGTTAGACAATTTGGGAAATTGCCGGAGAGAAAGGGAAAACCTTGTTGATTGAACATAATAACGAGTTGGGGAAATACTCATTTATTCATTTTTTGATTCACTCATAACACGACTGTCGAGTGGAAACGGAACAACGTTGTAAATCGGTTCGCATTAGGAACTACAGAATGGAAGTGTAAATAAATACACATTCAGAAATGTTATATAGCCATGAAATTATAAAGACGACATTTCCTCACGTTACTTCAAGGTCTCACAGTCATATTTTGTTCCTGCCTAGAGGAGGTAGGAACAGTAGCAATCACGAGGTAGGTAGGAACAGTAGCAATCACGAGGGAGGTAGGAACAGTAGCAATCACGAGGGAGGTAGGAACAGTAGCAATCACGGGGGAGGTAGGAACAGTAGCAATCACGAGGTAGGTAGGAACAGTAGCAATCACGAGGGAGGTAGGAATAGTAGCAATCACGAGGGAGGTAGGAACAGTAGCAATCACGAGGTAGCTAGGAACAGTAGCAATCACGAGGGAGGTAGGAACAGTAGCAATCACGAGGGAGGTAGGTACCGTAGCAATCACGAGGGAGTAGGAACAGTAGCAATCACGAGGGAGGTAGGCACATTAGCAATCACGAGGGAGGTAGGAACAGTAGCAATCACGAGGGAGGTAGGAACAGTAGCAATCACGAGGGAGGTAGGAACAGTTGCAATCACGAGGTAGGTAGGAACAGTAGCAATCACGAGGGAGGTAGGAACAGTAGCAATCACGAGGGAGGTAGGAACAGTAGCAATCACGAGGGAGGTAGGAACAGTAGCAATCACGAGGGAGGTAGGAACAGTAGCAATCACGAGGTAGGTAGGAACAGTAGCAATCACGAGGGAGGTAGGAACAGTAGCAATCACGAGGGAGGTAGGAACAGTAGCAATCACGAGGGAGGTAGGAACAGTAGCAATCACGGGGGAGGTAGGAACAGTAGCAATCACGAGGTAGGTAGGAACAGTAGCAATCACGAGGGAGGTAGGAACAGTAGCAATCACGAGGGAGGTAGGTACCGTAGCAATCACGACACACTCTCTTATTTTATAGTTGGTTATTGTGTCCCATGCCCCTGCTTTAACTACGAGGTCATATCGCGCTCTTCCGTCACCCTGGTGGACATGAGCCCGATTCTACTATGGAAGTCCTATATTTGTATTAAACTAAGTAGGGGTCTTTAACGAGTGTCTGATATCGTACACGTCCTTGGAGATTCCACACATACAATTTCATGTCGGTACATACGTTCTATCGGGAGTTATGACGACAGTACAGTATGTCAGAAAATACATTGATGATGGATTTGAGATAAAGTGAAAAATATCACATCGATAATAGTATTATAATATTCATGTAGTCTGTAGATGAAGTGAAGTGAAAATATGACATCCTGATGAAGTGAAAATATGACATCCATAATAGTATTTATAATATTCATGTAGTCTGAAGCTAAAGTGAAAATATGTCTCCCATAATATTATTTATAATATTCATGTAGTCTGAAGATAAAGTAAAAATATCACATCCATAATAGTATTTGTAATATTCATGCAGTATGAAGATAAAGTGAAAATATCACATCCATAATAGTATTTATAATATTCATGTAGTATGAAGATAAAGTGAAAATATCACATCCATAATAGTATTTATAATATTCATGTAGTATGAAGATAAAGTGAAAATATCACATCGATAATAGAATTACAATATTCATGTAGTATGAAGATAAAGTGAAAAATATCACATCGATAACAGAATTACAATATTCATGTAGTATGAAGATAAAGTGAAAATATCACATCGATAATAGAATTACAATATTCATGTAGTATGAAGATAAAGTGAAAAATATCACATCGATAACAGAATTACAATATTCATGTAGTATGAAGATAAAGTGAAAATATCACATCCATAATTAATTAGATCGCTCCCTCTGCCTTCCATAACTCGTTCCTTGGAACGATGGAATAATTAATAATTAATTAGAGACCACTAAATATATAAATAAAGTATACGTAAATAACTTCTAAGTTTAGGAACGCGGACATATTGTGGAAACTTGTAATAAATGAATAAAACAAACTTATTTTTAAAATATTGTCTATTCCACTAAAGATATATATATATAACTACCGGTTTCGGCTTTATACCATCGTCAGGTCTAGTATGAACTAAGTCAGTTTGCAGAGAGCGACCCTTCTATTACATCTCGGGTGAAAGGGTGCCATTAAAACTTGGGAGTCCCCCGGCTGTACCGTTAGCTAACTCATGAAATATTTCCTAACAAAACCTAGTTCTAAATTTACATAAAACAATATTACTAGACTAATCGTGGCCAAACAACAAATAAATAAGTACAAATACAAATAAATAATAAAAATAGAAATAAAATTAATATTAAGATTTAGATAACATTAAATATATATGTGGAACCAAATATTAATAACAGATAATACAAACATATATGTGGAAACAGAACTGGATCAGGGTGTTAACAAGGGGGAATAGTTGAAATAAATTTGGTCATTCATACAAATGTTCCTTTTGTTAGCTTTATTTATTTCTAATTGTTCTAAGCTATTAAGTAGCCTTAATAGCCTTAAAACCGTTCTACATTCGCGACCCACATAATTGACAATGTAAATTTAGAACTGGGTTTTGTTAGGTAATATTTCATGAGTTAGCTAACGGTACAGCCGGGGGACTCCCAAGTTTTAATGGCACCCTTTCACCCGAGATGTTTCAGAAGGGTCGCTCTCTGCAAACTGACTTAGTTCACACTAGACCTGACGATGGTATAAAGCCGAAACCGGTAGTTATATATATATATATATATATATATATATATATATATATATATATATATATATATATATATATATATATATATATATATATATATATATATATATATATATATATATATATATATATATATATATATATATATATATATATATATATATATATATATATATATATATATATATATATATATATATATATATATATATATATATATATATATATATATATATATATATATATATATATATATATATATATATATATATATATATATATATATATATATATATATATATATATATATATATATATATATATATATATATATATATATATATATATATATATATATATATATATATATATATATATATATATATATATATATATATATATATATATATATATATATATATATATATATATATATATATATATATATATATATATATATATATATATATATATATATATATATATATATATATGACCCGACAGACGTCGTTCTGTCAAAAGCTATTGGACTGGATTTTTTTTTTATTTATTTTTTTTACTTGGAACCACAGCAAGTTCCTACTTAAGAACACCGGGCACCTTAGATAGTATGCGCCTTGCAACTCCGTGCAACCAGCTATTAAGTTCTTAGGACCGCTGGGCAACACAGATAGTACGTAGTTAGGAACGCAGGGCACCGCAGCTAGTATGTGCCTTGCAACAGCGGATGCCCTAGGTATTTTGTGCTTAAGAACGCTGGTGAGAGCTATTATTTACCGTGCAACGGTGCACCTTCAAGGTAATACATGCTTAGGAAACCCACCCTATTAAAATTAGGGCTATTTCCCATCGTTAAGAAAGCTCGATGTGAGATTCATTCAGCATTAATGGACCCCCGCCCCTCCCGTCCAAAAGGGTCACAGCCAATTTTTAAATATTGCTTTTGAAACTACTATTTAGGTATATGCTTGCCCCCCCCCCCCTCCCAAACCCCCCTCCCGTTGACGATTGTGAGACGTCACATATCCTTTTCTTGTTTTTGTCTTTTAAGAATACTACATGTGAAATTCCATGACAATCCGACCATTCGTTAATGAACTACAACTATCTTTATGCTAAGGCCTACCCCGAAAACCCCCCTCCCTTTCAAAATGTTGAGATGCCACACACCCTATTTTTTAATTCGGGCTTCAAGAATACCACATGTGAAATTCCATGACAATCCGATCGTCTGTTAATGACCTATCAGTATCTTTATATTTACGCCTACCCCCACAACTCCCCTCCCTTTTATGACGTCACACACTTTATTTTTCAATTTGACTTTCATGAATTCGACATGTGAAATTCCATGACATTCCGATCATCCGTTAAAGACCTATCACTATCTTTATATGTAGGCCTACCTCCACAACCCCCCCTCCCGTTCAAAATTTTGAGATGTCACGTACCGTATTTTTCAATTTGGCCTTTAAGAATACTACATGGGAAATTCCATGTCAATCGGATCATCCGTTAAAGACCTATCACTATCTTTATATTAGGCCTAGCCCCCCCCCCCCCCCCCTTTCAAAGTTTGAGACTTCACACATCCTTTTTTTAAATTTGGCTTTTTAGAATACTACATGTGAAATTCCATGACAATCCGACTATTAGTTAATGAGTTACCGGTATCTTTATACTAAGGCCTACCTCCCCACAACCCCCCCTCCCGTGCAAAATTTAGCCAATCATTTTTATTATATAGATGTAGATATGTAAAAACTGAATAAAACGAAACAGTGAATAAATGACAACCAAAGATAAATCGAGGAACTGGCCAGAAGCGAAGATTTAAAAACAATCAAGAAAATAAAACGCACTAAAAACTGATAACACGCACTAAAAACTGAATAAAACGAAACAGTAAGAGTTGTTATTACGTTTTATTCAGCCAAGAAAATAACATGCACTAAAAACTGAATAAACCGAAACGGTAAGTAAATGATTTTAGGGTGTCTGAGATCGATTCACTTGATCGATTCATTGTTCACATCGATTATTACGACCCCAAACATCGATTCTTCGATTAATCTATCTCAGATCACCATCCCTAGAATTAACAGCTAAGAACTCTTCATAAGAACCTTCCTCGGAACGAATATTTGAAGAAAAAAAATTAGCCGAATTGCTCCAGCCGTTCTCGAGTTTTGCGCTTAGCAAAATTTAGCACTCATTTTTATTATATAGATATATCTTTAGTGGAATAGACAATATTTTAAAAATAAGTTTGTTTTATTCATTTATACGTAAATACGTAATATTTTCTATATGTAAATCCCAGGTAACCCGCCTCTTCCTCGGTCCCCTAAGACCCGGGACCTCCTGTTCGGACGGGCTACAAGGGTTGCCATGATCCTTGTATTCCCACCCTTGTTTTTTTTTTTCAACCCTCCTCGAGAGGGTTCATGTTTTCCAGTGTACTCCACACGCTGTATTTTCAATGATATCTTCTAAGTTTCGCAGGAATTGTTCACGAGTGTTTTTTTCAACACGAATTGCGGAACGTTCGTATGTCTCTTCCTCAGGTCACAGTGAATAGAGAATGTACGCTGATGTACTTCCCCAGTTCAAATTAATCAATTAATTTGTCGCTACCCCTTCAGATCCAGCGACACTTTGCGCTAATATTCAACAGTTGACTTACATAGGGGCATATCACCGTCAATTGATAAGAGATCTAGTAATTGTGTGGCACTCTTAAAAGTTTTAGTCACTTGAATGAAGCTTGAGTATAGCAAAGTCAATGATATTTTCGAATGTGGTATCAACAGTGAGTGTAGAGTGAAGGGTAGCTGAGTAAAAGCGATTTATTAATCGAAAAGAAACTTCCAGATAAAAACAAGAAAACATCCAGAAACGAGCTTGAATCAGACCGTGGTTCATAGGACATTTTATGTTCTAGGGAGACTATCACCTCTTAAACAATTTTCACACTGACTACCTTTCACCCTGCATATATCTATGCCTCCGAAATTGAGGGCTACCAAAATATTCCTTATTGGTGTCAAACTAAATGTAAATATGTCCACTTTAGAAAGGGGAGCATCTTTCAAAAGCAAGTCTGTGGGTATATATATATGTTGCGTTTATCATCACAATTCATTTCTATATTGGCTCCACATTTTAAAAAATATATGAATCCAAGTAGACAAGAATTATAGAATATTATTTGAATTTCATGGCAGGTATAAAGGAAATAGAAGACTTGGAAAGTGGCAAAACAGTAGATAATGAGTTTGGTTTGTTTCAGGTGGTTTGGAGACAGTCGAAGTGGTGTGCTACCATTGTGGACATGGTTCTGTGAGCTTGGCCAGGCTGAGAGGACACATCAGGACCAACCACACCCACACCTCTCCACATCCACTTAGTTGTCGTTATTGTAATCACACAGCTGACCGGAGTTCACATTTAGTACAGCAGATACAGTCCGAACAGACCGGTGAGAAGCCACTACAGTGCGACTATTGTACTTACAGATGTGTTCACCGTACGAGTTTGAAAATTCATTTAAAGAGCAAACATAGAAAAGAGACACCAATAAAGTGTTGCCAGTGTACTTATAGTTGTGTTCGGTTTGCGGATTTGAGAAATCACAAACATTTGAAACACACAAAAGAGAAGCCTTATAAGTGCGACCATTGTGATTATAGAAGTAAACGGCATGCAGATTTGAGAAGTCACATACTATACAAACATACCGAAGAGAAGCCTTTAAAGTGCAACCATTGTGATTATAGATGTAAACGGCATAGAGAATTGAGAATTCACATACTATACAAACATACCGAAGAGAAGCCTTTAAAGTGCAACCACTGTGATTATAGATGTAAACGGCATATAGAATTGAGAAGTCACATACTATACAAACATACCGAAGGGAAGCCTTTAAAGTGCAATCATTGTGATTATAGATGTAAACAGGATATAGAATTGAGAAGTCACGTACTTTACAAACATACCGAAGAGAAGCCTTTAAAGTGCAACCATTGTGATTATAGATGTGTTAGGTCTAGGGAGTTGAAATTTCACATACAGTCAAAACATACAAAAGCGAAGCCAATCATGTGCAACCATTGTGATTATAGATGTAAACGGCATACAGAATTGAGACGTCACATATTATCCAAACATACACAAGAGAAGCCAATCATTTGCAACCATTGTGATTATAGATGTAAACGGCATATAGAATTGAGAAGTCACATACTATACAAACATACCGAAGAGAAGCCTTTAAAGTGCAATCATTGCACATATAGATGTGTTGAGCATAAGTCCTTGAGACATCACATATTAGCCAAACATACAAAAGAGAAGCCAATCATGTGCAACCATTGTGATTATAGATGCGTTCACCCTTCGAGTTTAAAACATCATTTAAAGAGCAAACATATAAAAGGGGAGCTAATGAAGTGCGACCATTGTGATTATAGATGTGTTGATCTTGCGAGTTTGAAACTACATATAAAGGCTAAACATACAAATGAGAAGCCAATAAAATGTGCTCCTAAATGTATTCCGGCTGCACGATTGAAAGATCACGTATTAGGCAAACATACGAAAGATAAGCCAATTAAGTGCGATCATTGTACTTATAGATGTGTTCGGCTTGCATATTTGAGAAGTCACATGCAGTACAAACATATGAAAGAGAAGCCAATAAAATGCGACCATTGTACTTATAGATGTGTTTCGACTCGACAATTTAACTTTCATGTACTGTCAAAACATTCAAATGAGAAGCCATTGATGTGCACACATTGTAGTTATAGATGTGTCCAGCGTGAGAATTTGAATCGTCATATAAAGGCCATTCATACAAAGGAGGAGTCATGGAAGTGTGGCCATTGTGCTTTTAGATGTGTTTCGATCAGTCAGTTGAAAAATCATGTACTGTCAAAACATACGGAAGAGAAGCCATTGATGTGCACACATTGTTGTTATAGATGTGAACAGGATGCCACCTTGAAACATCACATGAAGACCAAACATACAAATGAGGAGTCATGGAAGTGTGGCCATTGTCCTTACAGATGTGCTGCTCTTTCTCTTTTGAAAAGTCATATTTTGTCTAAGCATAGTGTTAAGAAACCATTCAGTTGCTATCATTGTACTTACGTTTCTGTTTCTCGCTGCAATTTAATACGCCATATTCAGACCAAACATATGGCAGAGAGGCCGACTGATGTTGAGATGTACAATATGTCTCCTCTAGTTTGACTCTTTAACGTAATTGTTTTGTATTTGTCCGTTTCCTAAATATCTGTGTTTTCTGTTGAATATTTTTTCACCCATCATTCCCAGAAGTATTAGTTCTTAGAAATAAACTTGGGGTTTTGCCCAAAGGCTCTGTTCTGAGGCCCATTCTGTTTATTATATATATATTTTATATAATAAACAAATAAATCATATAAAAGTGTACAAAAGTAAAGCAACAAAACACTAACAGAAATATATATATATATATATATTAGGGTGTATCGAAAAAAATTTTTTTAGCCGGCTATGGTTTAAAATGAAAGATCTTATCACAAATAACTCACCAGAATTTTTTTACTATTTTTTTCCAATATATAGATGGCGCACCGATCGCTTGAAAATGCCATTTTTTACACATTTTCATTTTCAAGGCTTGATAACTTTTTGTAGTTTGGACGATATTTCCTGCTATTTTTACACAAACAGCCCACAACAATATGCAGCCAATTTCACGTATTAATTGATTTTTATCTGCAATCTATTGCTGCATAAAAAATTATGAATAACTATCATTATTTTAATTAAATATATAATTTTATATTTATTTCATATTTTTAGCTATTCAGGAATCGATCATTACTTGCGTATACTTGGTGTGATCAAGTCAAGATCAATTTTACCTTCTTTCAAAACAAAGAAAGATTTCGTTGTACCGAACGAAGAAAACTAGAATCTGTTTTCAAAAATTGATTTTAGGTGTTCTGTTTACTTGTTTCTGCGATGTAATGTATAAATAATAATCAATTTTTGCTCACAAACGAAATAAAATTTTGTTTCCAACAATGTTTTATCTCAAAATTCATCAAAAATGATAAAACGTTATAAAAACTGTTTTTACTGTTTTTTTCATTTCCTTTCGTTTTTAGATTTTCGTTCTGTATTTTTTTTACAAGAAAATTACAAAAAAATCATGAGAATAGCTAAAAATCTATAATAATAAAGCTGAAACGGGGTTTGTTTGTATGTATGTATGTATGTTTGTTCCAGCATCACGCCCAAACCGCTGGAAGGATTTTTATGAAACTTCCCATGTAGAATTCTTTTGAGCCCGATTGAATAATAGGCTATGTGGCGTCCCAAAAGGGGGGAGGGGGGGTTGTAAGGGGGGCCTAAGTATATAAATAGTGCTAACTCATTAACTAATGGCCAAATTGTCATGAAATTTCACACGTAGTCTTTTTAAAAGCCAAACAGGAAAAAAAGGTGTGTGGCGTCCCAAAGTTTTGAACGGGCGGGGGGGTTGTGGGGGGGCCTAAGTATAAATATAGAGCTAACTCATTAACGGTTGGTCGTATTGTCACGATATTTCACATGTAGTATTCCTGAAGGCCAAGTAGAAAAATAAGATGTGTGGCGTCCCAAAAATTTGAACGGGGGGGGGGGGGGGGGGTAGGCCTAAATATAAAGATACCGGTAGCTCATTAACTAATGGTCGTTTTGTCATGCAATTTCACATGTAGTATTCCTGAAGGGCAAATAGAAAAATAAGGAGTGTGGCGCCCCAATGTTTTAAACGGGAGAGGGGAAGTAGGGGGACCTAAGTTCATAAATAGTGCTAACTCATTAAGTAATGGTTGGATTGTAATGAAATTTCGTATGTAGTATGCTTAAAGGCCAAATAGAATTATAAGATGTGTGGCATCCCACAAATTTGAACGGGAGGGGGGGTTGTGGGGTAGGCCTATGTATAAATATAAAGCTAGCTCATTAACGGTTGGTCAGATTGTCACGAAATTTCACATGTAGTATTCCTGAAGGCCAAATAGAAATATAGGGTGTATAAGACACAAAATTTTGAACAGGAGGGTGGGTTGATGGGGGCCTAAGTATAAGTATAGTGATAAGTCATTAACGGATGATCGGATTGTCACGAAATTTCACATGTAGTATTCATAAAGGCCAAATAGAAAAATAGGGTGGGTTACGTCAAAAATTGTGAACGGGAGGGGGGTTATGGGGATACAGACAGTGAACTGGTTTCGACTTAGACTACCGTCAGCACGAGGTTCAATAGTAACATTAGTAAGTGGTTATTCGTTTATTCATTAATTTGACTTAATTTTCTGTTAGTGTTTTTGTACTTTACATTTGTACACCTTTATATGATTTATTTCATTTATTTATTTTTAATAAGTATTAGATATAAGGTGAATAAAGCGATTGTCTTCCTGTTCAATTATTGTTTTATTTTACAACCCGTTTTGCATATGCTGTAGGGTGGTCCAAAAATGACAATTTAAAAAAAAAAAAAAAACGTGCACCCCCTAGTTTGAAAGAACTCGACGAAAGAAAAATTTTGGCTCCAAAAAAAACGAAAAATATTTGAAATAACCCTTGCCCCATGGCATTTTAATTTTAAATGGAATTTAACATGGGTTCCAGTGCCTGGGTTAGCCAAGGCGAGGCCCTGGGCCGTGGACGTTTCACGAGGCCTTCGCAGTTAAAATTAAATTTCAGCTCAAGGTTTCACCTCAAGTAACTTTGGGAAGAAAGTTTGTAGTAATACTGCGAATTATTCGAATAATCATCATCATTTAATAGTATTGTTATGGTATTTTTCAATCGATACTCCATTGAATGGGTTTTTTATATCATTTTCAGAATAATATACTGATTACTGCGGACGATCAGAATTGTTTTATTCAATATCTCGTGTTCTTAAGGATATTATCAGAAGAAATATTTTTACATTCGTGTCATGCGATAATTAGTTTGATCAAATACATTTCAATTTAGACATGTAAGTTAACCTTGCGAGCTTTTTGTTTTGCAAATGTGTCGATGACAGTGTCGAAATCAGTAGTACGCGAAATATCCTTTTCGATTGACAAAGTTGCGAGCGATGTCAAGCGATGCTGAGCCAGAGTTGATCTCAAATAGTTTTTGATTAATTTCAATTTTGAGAAGGATCTTTCAGCACTCGCCACAGATATGGGAATGGTCAATAACATTCTATATCCAATAATGGTGTTCGGGAAACCACTACCGTAAGAACGGAGAAATCGGAGAACCTGAATAGCGCTTTGCATTTCATCCGTAATCAAATGCCGGAAAATTTTGAGTTCCGAAAAAAGCTCAGCACCATCCAGGTCCTTCTCGTTCTCGTGACGTAGCGCTAAATCTAAATCTTTACAGTTCTTTAATAAATCGTCATCTGACATTTTTTTCAATCTTTTCGGATCGTACAGAAATCCAAAGAGGTTTTCGTAATTCTCAAATTGCTCAAACCGTTCAGACACAGCAGACAAAGCTCCATCCACAACGATGTTGAAAAATTCTATTTGTAAAACTTTTTCCGGCGATTTTTCTGAGTTTAGAGGACCATTATGACCCTCATACTCAACTTGTTTTCTGACTTTTCGGATTCGCTTTGTTTCGAATGTTGGTTCTACATCGAGATCTTTTAAGATTTCACGAGCTGCAACTACTGCTTTCTCGTACCCAGTACAGCGATATTCGGATAAGAAACTCTTGATTTCTTTCAGCCCTTTCACAGCTTCATCTAGTACCATATCTTTTGACTGCAACTTTTTGCTCACGACATTTACTGCAAGTAAAATATCGTACCAGACGACCAGACCTACGACAAACTCCATTTTTATCATTTTTTCTACTATTGACTGAGCTTTATGTTTATTTACAAGATCTGACTCTAAAGAAGCAATGACCTTCGACGGAACACGTCTGCAGACAGTCTGCTCACTGATCACATGGCGTGAGTATCGATATATTGTTATCGATACACACGCCTTTCGACAATCGAGTATATTCGAAAATCGTTTCAAATGGAACTAAGATGCATTCAAACACTAATAAATGCACATTAATAAATTGATCAATGTATAAATTTTTTTAACTTACAAGCGCGAGGCCCTGGGCGGTGGCCCAGGTTTGCCGCACCTAAAACCGCTACTGATGGGTTCTCATATGTATTAAAGTTGAAACAATATGGCGCTTCCACGTTTCATCAGAATGGGCTTAAAATTTTGCAGATTATGGTTTTTGGGGTCGGAGAACACGAATTTGACGTCAAAAAGTTATTTTGACACATGACAGCTGTCAAAAACGCTGTCAACAAAATGATAATACAATTTTTTCTCATTTAACAATCGGTAAATTCATTTTATTAAGTGTTTTGGAGGTCGCTGATTACAAATTTGATGTCAAAAAATAATTTTGACTCTCGACATCTTTCACAAATGCTGTCAACAAATCCATGTAATCGAGAGGAAAATTGGAGTTAATACCAATGTCCGAAACACAATTCAATAATTTTTTCATTTGGTTTCTGGACATAATCAGAACAGATAAATTCTTCCAGTCGTTTTCAGTTTTGATATCTTTTATTTACAAAGTACAGCGACCTCAAAGACACTTAATAAAATGAATTTACCGATTGTTAAATGAGAAAAAATGTTGTCATTTTGTTGACAGCGTTTTTGACAGCTGTCATGTGTCATAATAACTTTTTGACGTCAAAATCGTGTTCTCCGACTTTTTTTGGCGCCAAAATTTTCCTTTCGTCGAGTTCTTCCAAACTAAGGGGGTGCACGTTTTTTTTTTTTTTAATTGTCATTTTTGGACCACCCTAATATGCTGCATCAGGTTGAAGAGAAGATTAGAAGGTGAATGGGTGGTAACTCTTCACACCAGTTTCAAGGAGACATTAAAACCTTATAAAGAAACATCCTGTAAAATCGCTACACATCCATCATTGTCAACAAATAGATATTTATACCTGTATAAAAAAATATATATATATTTTAAATTATTTATATATGTTGAAATGAAATGAAATGAAAATAAATGAAATGAAAATAAATTTTATTCTGGGACCGAGGTCCCCTAAGAATAAATACATGACAGACACTGGACAGAGTAACAAATAAAATGAAATATCAGTGATGGGATAAAGGTGCTACAGTGGATAAAACCAAGAGCAAAATAAGTAATAAATATGTTAAGCAAATGTGTAGGGAAAATGGCAATGTCAAGACAGGAGAAATCTCCCAGTGGTGACACGCATTCCTTCGCAGAGATACTCTCTTTTTTAATTAATCACTGTGACTTCCACCTGCTTTGGAGGTCTCTAGACCATTTGTGCTTAAGATCCAACATTTGGGAAATGGGACGAATGGATGGCGCTGATTGGAGTATTGTGGGAACTAAGGGAGGAAAATAATTTTTTATACTTGGATTTAGCTACTTCCGTGACAAAAGGTACGTTAATGTCGGTGTAAAGGCTTTTGTAGCAGACATAATAAGGATCTTGGCCTATATAGGTTTTGTAGCAGACATAATAAGGAGATTGGCCTATATAGGTTTTGTAGCAGACATAATAAGGAGATTGGCCTATATAGGTTTTGTAGCAGACATAATAAGGAGATTGGCCTATATAGGTTTTGTAGCAGACATAATAAGGAGATTGGCCTATATAGGTTTTGTAGCAGACATAATAAGGATCTTGGCCTATATAGGTTTTGTAGCAGACATAATAAGGATCTTGGCCTATATAGGTTTTGTAGCAGACATAATAAGGAGATTGGCCTATATAGGTTTTGTAGCAGACATAATAAGGATCTTGACCTATATAGGTTTTGTAGCAGACATAATAAGGAGATTGGCCTATATAGGTTTTGTAGCAGACATAATAAGGAGATTGGCCTATATAGGTTTTGTAGCAGACATAATAAGGATCTTATTTATCTATTATTTTGGTTAAAAGGGATCGGAAGCCAGGGTTCATGTCTATATATTGTCAAAGTTAATGTAGATGTTTTGTTTAATAGTCAGTAACAGTTTGTAACAAAGTTAAGGTACACTGCAGGTCAGGTATATTTGTGAGCAAGAGTGAAGACTGATGAATTGTTCACCTTCGCTCTCCACTTTTTTTACCAGGACTGAAGAAATATAAATTGTTGGAGGTGTCTGGATGATAGGACCGGTTGGGGACGAGATGAGAGGAGAGTAGTCATATACAAAGGTGTGATTTTAGGATTAGGAAGAATGTAAAATGAAGGACTGCTCTCAGCTTCCATCATGGACTGCACCCAGCTTCCACTAAGGACTGCTCTCAGCTTCCACAAAGGACTGCTATCAGCTTCCACTAAGGACTGCTCTCAGCTTCCACTAAGGACTGCTCTCAGCCTAAGGACTGTTCCCAACTTCCACTAAGGACTGCTCTCAGCTTCCGCTAAGGACTGCTCTCAGCTTCCACAATTGACTGCTCTCAGCCTCCACTAAGGTCTGCTCTCAGCTTCCACAAAGGACTGCCCTCAGCTTCCACTAAGGACTGCTCTCAGCTTCCACTAAGGACTGCTCTCAGCTTCCACTAAGGACTGCTCTCAAATTCCACTAAGGACTGCTCTAAAAATTCCAATAAGGACTGCTCTCAAATTCCACTAAGGACTGCTCTCAGCTTCCACTAAGCCCAGGTGCCAAACTTTGAAAAAAGCCGCGGAGAAATACTGCTTTCGACAACGAAACTGATGATGAGGGATGATGTTTTGACCAGTATGGAAAAGATTCTCCTTAGAAGCAATTTCTCGAATTCCTTTCCCAGGAGTGGAAAGATGATATGACACTGGTGAACTGGGAAGTTGAGCTTGTTTGGTTCGGGATCTTTTTCATGACAGATTGCTTCTAGGGCTTTCGGAAATGTGTAGTACGGAGGATGGTGTTATTGTACGTAAGGAAAATGAAGGATTTCTTGGGAAGGTTTTCCACGATAAAAGTTTATTAACTCATTACCACGACCTTTCATCTTCTCGAGGTATTGAATGATCTAATTGACATGTAAAGGATTGAAGCGCTTAGGAGAGGGAGAAAGTGACAATTATCAATTTTCAAATATGAAGGGGCATCAAGAGGTCAGAAGGTTTGTATGATATGTGTAAATCGATCTCTAGTACACTGATCCTATAATAAATTTAGGAGGAACAGTGAAAGAATGGATGGCGAGGAGTAGCAAAATTGGGATGTGACCAGAGGATAAATAGATGAACGGGTGATTGGAAGTGACAAATATTTCGAGGATATCGGGACGTTTGGTACAGAATGTTGGCCAATAGGATAGCTCGGAGAGTGGAAGTACCCACATGTACACAGACAGACAGCATCGCGAAAATAGTCTCACCTTGAAACGTGAAATTCATTTGAAAACAAGATCTTCTATTTTCGCACGATTACTAAATGTAGATGAAAGTAAAAAAAAAAATAATAATTTCCTTTTTTTCAAAATCGCCTTGTGTCTCTAATAATGTTGTCCCACAAAGCAGTGATGTTAAGAGGCAACATTCCCTGCCTTACATTTGAGTGCAGAGCTTATAAAATTGCAATGAGTGTGAGGCATGTAAAATGTACACATTTCTTTTAATTTTATTAACTTTCGTCCAATCCGCCCTTCGTTCCTGTTGTGATGCAATCGTCTCGCTCAAACTTGATGTGATATGACACTGGTATTGAATTAATTTTCACTCCATCTCCAAATTAATTTATTTTTTATTTTATGAGGTCATTGATCTTAGGGATGTAACGTTTTAATCAGTATGAGACATTAACAATTGGAGAGCCTCGTGTACAAATATTTTCTTATTTGATTTCCCACATTTAATAGGCATTTCTCCCCCCAAAAGTAAAAAATGGTATATGTATGCATGTTCGAAATCGCCTTGTCGGGACTTCATATGATACGCCACTCATTATTCATCTCAATATAAACAATCCCCCCCTCCGTCTTTTTTTTAGGAGGTTTTTCAAATCAACATTTTTGTACGTCACATAGTCTATATTTTAAGTTGAATAATGATTGTAGAGATATCCTCAAAATGTCCAGTTGTCTTTGAGTTGTTAGGTTACAGACACAGAAGCTTAACATTTTTATATCTCTAAAGATTGATCTCCTAACGACTTCTAACCCCATAAGTGAATTTTTTTTTATCTGTTTTGTGAAGAATGCTTTGAAAGTTAATAAGTGATCAACATAAAACTCAGAATGATGGAATCGTATTAGTTTATTTTGATATGTTTTAAAATTTCCTAACATAGGAAAAGTGATTCGATACTCGAGGGTGAGGACAACAATGAATTGTATCGATTTCCCTCCGTCCTTACATTTGTGTTTTGGTTAAGATATTGTTTGTTAGACAGCTATTTGTATTTAGTTACTCTGTGTTGGACAGTTTCTCTGTGATGAAGTATTTTGGTGTGGTTCTGAATGTTGTTTGTTTTTTTCTAATTTACTAATGGGTCATTATAAGAAATATTTTCTCAATTTTACTTTATTGATATCATCAGTTTTTATATTTTGTGAATTTCTTATATATTATGTGGTTCTCATGCAGGTAATTTAGCTTATTTAAATGTAAACGTATTTTACTATAGTAGTTTTAGTGGGTTGTGATGGGAATTTTGCATTAAAAAACTGTCCAGAAAAAAATACTGTCAACCAATATATCAGGTCAATTTTGTATCCTTATCGCGATGGAGCAATGCAATAAGTTAAATACTTATACAATTACAGTAAATTATTTGTAGCTAAGTATTAGAATCATTTGCTTACCTACATGAAACTTATCATTGATAACTTGAAAATTATGTTGAAAAACGCGGACATATTGTGGAAACTTGTGATGAATAAATAAAACAAACTTCTTTTTGAAATATTGTTCCACAAAAAGTGTATATATGCACTACCGGTTATGGCATTACATCGATTGCGCTAATGCCGATACCGGTAGTGTATGTATAACATTTTTATAGAAGATTTCAATCAAGTTTTGTTTTAGTTCCTAATTATTGACCTTCATCCCATTTATTTCTTTGATCAAACTTCAAAATTATTGTTTTCTGGTGTTAATGGGTATTGAAAAAAAAAGTTTTTTTAAGACAATGTTGCATGGTTGTAATTTTCTATTCTTCATGCGAGGCTAAGGCGAACTCACCATAAGCTGCCATTATTTTTAAGTGACCCCTAAGAAGAAAAAGAAAACCTAAGCACTATTAGTTTACAATAATAAAACTAGGAGGATATAACCTATATCAATAGCTTCTAGTAAGCAACAGTTAAATAAAGCTCACTGTCCATCAAAGCGACGAGAGAGCTTTCTCGTCGTAGGCGGTATTACTGCGTAGATGAAGTCCGGACATGAGACAAACAGCTAAATATGTAATAAGCAATATCTTTCATTTATGCATATGATTTCATTTTATTAGAATAACTACAAATCATTCAACTTAATTGAAGTACTCAACTTATTGTAAAACTAATTTCACTATAAAGTCCGGGATAAAAAATAGCTCTCAGAAGCACTCATTAACTTTTTAGACCGTTGTTGTATGGAACCTTAGATTTGTTAATGTTTTGCTCCGTTGTTGTATGGAATCTTAGATATGTTAATGTTGTTTTGATCCGTTGTATGGAACCTTAGGTATGTTAATGTTGTTTTGCTCCGTTGTAGTGTTCCTGGCCGGATTTGTCTCCGGAGATAGAAGCTGTGGAGGGTGATAGTTCGCAAGAGCCGGTGAGAGCCATCCTCCTGGCGGACACTCACCTGCTAGGGCCTCGGAAAGGACACTGGTTGGACAAACTCCGCAGGTAATTTTCCCTCCCGAGACCGAAATAGTTGGAAGGAGTGTGCATACGCTGGAGATTGGCTGAACCAGTGTAGTACTCATTTAAGGTGTCAGTCGGTCCGCACAATGACAAGGTTTATGTCAAATAAATATGAACAATTTAAATGCCGTTCAGCTGTAAAGTAACTGAAGAAACAAATACTTTTGTTAGTATAACTCTAGTCTACAAGCCGTATTTATGGTGGTTTATTAGGATATACACTGGATGTGATGTGTTTTAAAGCTGTGTAACTTGGACATCTTTTATCAATACCTATTTTCAAGGTCTGACCACAATGTTATCTTTAGCAATACAAAAACAGTGGGAAGACAACGTCTTTTGTTTCTATGGGTTATCATTAACATTTTTTCCGACAGATTAAGACAAAATAGCGGCAGTAAAATGAGACAACGTTTTCAACAAAATTAGTTATTTCTTAAGTTTACTTTTTTTTGCGAATACATGTGCTCCATTAAATGGATACACATCGGACTATCTTTTATGCAGTACTATTTGAACCATTTATAACGCAATTTTAACATTGTTGCTTGTTAAAACGATATTGTAATTTCTAAAAAGTTTGTTTAATTTATGAAGCTTCTTTTGTTGATCTGTTTGCAATATTAAACAGTATATCGTACTTGCTCCGCACTGTTCTTTTTATTAATCTTGGTCTTGTTCTTTTTTGCAGAGAATGGCAGATGCGGCGTGCCTTCCAGACAGCCATTGCTCTCCACAGACCTGACATCGTCTTCATCCTAGGTATATCCATCTACAATAAATATGACACAGACCCGAATATTACCTCTCAACTCGGAAAAGACAATATTACAAAGAGAAAAAGAAACTATATTCGGATCCTAACGGATCTGTATGTATATCAGCGGGTTTCTATAAGAAATCATCTTATGCTCTCATTCTGTCGATAAGAGTACTGGAACCTACCATAATATTTTCAACGAATATGGTCCCCAACATGATTCGGGGATTCGTTCACATCCGTGTGTCCGTTGACGACTTCTTATTCCTACATTTTTTTCAAACTTCCTCACAACGATCGTTTTTGTAAAAAGGAAGATCAATTTCTTTATCCAGAAACATCTAACTCAGGAGGGATGAGATAGACATTTTAAAAACTTTTTTGTATGTTAGTGAGTGTAAGGGAAGCGTGATAGTGTGGGCCTCGGCCGCTCACTGGCGCATCCTTCTTCCACTTTACCCACTTCTTAGCTCTACTCTTCTTCTCCACAAATAGACTGTTGTGAGCCTAATATTTTATATTTAGATGTTAAGGTTATGTTTATTGTTGTTGAGGGGACCTGTTCGACGAGGGTCTGTGGTGTAGCGACGTTGAGTTCGCGGCCTACATCCGTCGTTTCCATCACCTCTTCTGGCTTCCTCAAGGTGTGCGGCTGGCTGTCGTTGTTGGTAACCACGACATCGGCTTCCACTACGGGTGAGACACTTTTACTTCCCAGCTACAACAAATAAAGGGCAAGTTATGTAATCGGTCAAAAATCCGATGCGGAGTTTTCAACGGATTTCTTCGGTTTTCCGATCTCCAGATTCAAAATATTTCTGTCTGTAAACACGGTGACTCCCGATGGAATGAATATATCGACATGAATATATAGACATGTTCTGGTTCTCTGAGGCCTTCCATGCCCCCTCCATTCAGCTCCTCTCTCACTAACCGACCATGGTGTGACTTTTGCAGGATCACCCCCTACTTGCAGGAGCGGTTCTGAGGCCTTCCATACCCCCTCCATTCAGCTCCTCTCTCACTAACCGACCATGGTATGGCCTGTTGCAGGATCACCCCCTACTTGCAGGAGCGGTTCTCTGAGGCCTTCCATGCCCCCTCCATTCAGCTCCTCTCTCACTAACCGACCCTGGTGTGGCCTGTTTCAGGATCACCCCCTGCTTGCAGGAGCGGTTCTCTGAGGCCTTCCATGCCCCCTCCATTCAGCTCCTCTCTCACTAACCGACCATGGTGTGGCCTGTTGCAGGATCACCCCCTACTTGCAGGAGCGGTTCTCTGAGGCCTTCCATGCCCCCTCCATTCAGCTCCTCTCTCACTAACCGACCATGGTGTGGCCTGTTGCAGGATCACCCCCTACTTGCAGGAGCGGTTCTCTGAGGCCTTCCATGCCCCCTCCCTCCAGCTCCTCTCTGTCAGAGATGTGCACTTCGTCCTCCTCAACAGTATGGCCATGGAGGGTGACGGCTGCTTTCTCTGTCGCCCCGCTGAGGTCCTCCTCGCCAACATTGCAAGTGGGTACACACACATTCAGCCTCAGTATGAGTCCGGCCTGGCTTATCGAGTTCATCTTATTAATTTGAAATGTCATCTGAATTCATTCCGTTTATACTTTCGATTTCAGATGAATATATAGTTGATTCAAAATGGCGAAAATAGTGTGTGCAGAGATATTCTGTAAACAGTTTCAATTTTAGCTTCTGAATTGCAACAAAGTATTCTTTAAGAATGTCAGCGGAAAAAGAGTGTTAGGGTGAAAAACTTGTTTGATCGCAGTAGAGCGCGAGGTGCCTCCATTATTTCATATGTGCAGAACATCAAACCCATTACAAGATTTTTGTGAGAATGAATACAAATAAATTCAGCTATCTTTCAGCAAAAGCTACAACCAGAATTGATGAAAAAAAAACAAGATATAGTTATGCTGAGTATTTCATCCCGGATAGTGCTTAAAATGACTTCAAATTACTTGCCATCCGGAAATTAATGGCAGCAATTTATGAAGTGCTGATGGAACAATTAAGCTATGCTACATTGAAAACCAAACTAATATTCATATAAAATTATTTTTAGTTATAACTATTATCGGAAACTGACTACCCGATGTTCTGCCGATTCGTCGGCTCCTGGCGGGAGCAGAAACAGGCAATGTAATGATCCCGAGCTTTGCCTAAACGTAGAATGGGTGATGTTGCTGCAACGCAAGGCGCACCCTCTTTTAAAACTGAAAAAAAAAAGAAAAAAAAAAAAAAAGAAAAAAAAAGAAAGTTATAACTATTATTTATTATGTATATTGTAATTATATAAATCACTCAAAAAAGCTACATTGAAAACAAAACATTTTGAAACGCAATTAGCTTACTAATACCTAACGTAAACTTAGGATTTAAGCTTGTCTGGACACTAAAGTAACTCACTATATGTATATATAAACTATTTGAAGAAATATCACTTTAATGTGATAAGTTAAAACAGATAGCCGATATTAGAGAAGGCGAACACAAACAGTGGAAGCACATCTGTCTACCGTGGTCATTTGGGTGAACCCATCATGGAGTTGTGGAAGCACATCTCTCTACCGTGGTCATTTGGGTGAACCCATCATGGAGTTGTGGAAGCACATCTCTCTACCGTGGTCATTTGGGTGAACCCATCATGGAGTTGTGGAAGCACATCTCTCTACCGTGGTCATTTGGGTGAACCCATCATGGAGTTGTGGAAGCACATCTCTCTACCGTGGTCATTTGGGTGAACCCATCATGGAGTTGTGGAAGCACATCTCTCTACCGTGGTCATTTGGGTGAACCCATCATGGAGTTGTGGAAGCACATCTCTCTACCGTGGTCATTTGGGTGAACCCATCACGGAGTTGTGGAAGCACATCTCTCTACCGTGGTCATTTTGTTGAACCCATCATGGAGTTGTGGAAGCACATCTCTCTACCGTGGTCATTTGGGTGAACCCATCATGGAGTTGTGGAAGCACATCTCTCTACCGTGGTCATTTGGGTGAACCCATCACGGAGTTGTGGAAGCACATCTCTCTACCGTGGTCATTTTGTTGAACCCATCATGGAGTTGTGGAAGCACATCTCTCTACCGTGGTCATTTGGGTGAACCCATCATGGAGTTGTGGAAGCACATCTCTCTACCGTGGTCATTTGGGTGAACCCATCATGGAGTTGTGGAAGCACATCTCTCTACCGTGGTCATTTGGGTGAACCCATCACGGAGTTGTGGAAGCACATCTCTCTACCGTGGTCATTTGGGTGAACCCATCATGGAGTTGTGGAAGCACATCTCTCTACCGTGGTCATTTGGGTGAACCCATCATGGAGTTGTGGAAGCACATCTCTCTACCGTGGTCATTTGGGTGAACCCATCACGGAGTTGTGGAAGCACATCTCTCTACCGTGGTCATTTGGGTGAACCCATCATGGAGTTGTGGAAGCACATCTCTCTACCGTGGTCATTTGGGTGAACCCATCATGGAGTTGTGGAAGCACATCTCTCTACCGTGGTCATTTGGGTGAACCCATCATGGAGTTGTGGAAGCGCATCTCTCTACCGTGGTCATTTGGGTGAACCCATCATGGAGTTGTGGAAGCACATCTCTCTACCGTGGTCATTTGGGTGAACCCATCATGGAGTTGTGGAAGCACATCTCTCTACCGTGGTCATTTGGGTGAACCCATCATGGAGTTGTGGAAGCACATCTCTCTACCGTGGTCATTTGGGTGAACCCATCATGGAGTTGTGGAAGCACATCTCTCTACCGTGGTCATTTGGGTGAACCCATCATGGAGTTGTGGAAGCACATCTCTCTACCGTGGTCATTTGGGTGAACCCATCACGGAGTTGTGGAAGCACATCTCTCTACCGTGGTCATTTGGGTGAACCCATCATGGAGTTGTGGAAGCACATCTCTCTACCGTGGTCATTTGGGTGAACCCATCACGGAGTTGTGGAAGCACATCTCTCTACCGTGGTCATTTGGGTGAACCCATCATGGAGTTGTGGAAGCACATCTCTCTACCGTGGTCATTTTGTTGAACCCATCACGGAGTTGTGGAAGCACATCTCTCTACCGTGGTCATTTGGATGAACCCATCATGGAGTTGTGGAAGCACATCTCTCTACCGTGGTCATTTGGGTGAACCCATCACGGAGTTGTGGAAGCACATCTCTCTACCGTGGTCATTTGGTGAACTGTAATATCATTGGATTCCAGGTCATGGCCCCCTTTTAGATATTTTATGGAAGGGACAGGAGTTATCTCCAAGAAGTGGTCCTCTGGTAGCAATGAGAAAAGTCTTTTTGCAGATTATTCAATAAAACCTTATATTCTATATGCCATAAGGTACGAGGAGTATACACATAGTTTAGATATAATCTACAGAATATTCCAGTCAATCCTGTCAGTAAATGAATGTTATACTTATCAATATTATTAATCATTAATGCTGTCATTCATTTTTTTTTTTTTTTCAGAAAAGTTGAAATGCAGCAAAATCTCTAACAGCTGTCCGAAAGAATTTGAGTTACAGAAATATAGCAGACCTATTCTGTTGCAGGTGCGTATTAATGATATACACTATGTGTCAGTATGAATGTCTTTTATAATTCTTGAACGAGTAGTGTTTTTAAGATGGGACATGTGCTGTTTTCATGGACCGAGCGACAACCACGTCTGAGGTAGTGACTGACATTACATTAACTCAGCTCTCTACAGGGGCGGTTCACGCACACGAACTTTAGAGACCCCATGTGCCAATGGGCATACCGCGCTGGCGACTATGAGATTACTCAGTAAAATTCTAGGTCCTTAATGTGGCAATCACTAGAGTGCACTAGCGCCAAGCGTCGCAGATTATGGAGAGGGAGAGGAACTTGGCTGATTATAATTTGATTCAAAGTACAAGAAAAGAGGATATGTCGTTGGACCTTTAGGCCCGGCGCATATTGGACCCAGCCCACGCACAGCACACGCCCAGCCCACGCGTGGTTGGTTCTGTGAAGCACTGCATTGAATGAGTCGCCGCACATTAGACCCAGCCCACGGCTAGCCCAGTCTGTTGGGACCCACGCGTGGGAACGTTTGTCCTCTCCGCACAGATTTCGTGGGCGTGGGTCCCATTGTGCTTTCCAAATGGAGCTCGAAAAATTAATAGAAATCGTTCGGAGCCATCTCAATTAACTGTAATTCACTAAAGTAATTAGTAATTCAGTAATAGTAATTAAAGTAATTAGTATTAATAGTAATATAGTTATTATTAATTATAGTATATATTATAAATTTATTATAAATATAGTATATATTATAGTATTAATAGTAATTAAAGTAATAGTAATTCACTAAACTGCTCCCGGCTCAGCCGAAAACTATTTTTAAAAACACTATGAGGAACTTACTGAAACAGGTTGAACTCTCCGTATGTTTTCCTCCCAGCTAAATAAATATTTTTACTTCTCCTCTTCACTAAAGAATATAGTACAACCACTTCTTCATTTTCTGACTCGGATTCTAAATCCAGGAGGAGTTCTGACGCTGACATCGCGAAACCTGGGTGACAACAACTGGGTTCAATATGCGGTACTCGACCCATCCCATGGTCTGGGCTGTGCGTGGGCTGGGTTCAATATGCGGTACTCGACCCATCCCATGGTCTGGGCTGTGCGTGGGCTGGGTCCAATATGCGCGTTGTATCTTCTATACCATGATTTAATCTAACTTGGTGAAAACATTACTATCGGGTAATGTCACCAAGTTAGAGGTATCTTAAGCATCCCTCATTTTTTGTCAAAAACATTTGTGGGGAATCGACGCTAGTAAAATCCATCCTCTTGAGAACATACATGGCTATGCAAATAGGGAAATTGTTTTCATCAATGTTCCCCTTTCTTCAGGCTCGTTATATTCTGTTTTTCAGGAAAATTGATCATTGGGAAGAGGGTGTAATAAAATTGCGCCAAGAAGCAACACATATTTCCGGTCGCTCGGCGCAAAAACTCTACAGATTTTGGAATGATTCAAGTACAAAAGATCGAAAGAAGAAATTTACTTTTTTTTTTTTTTGAGGGGAGGAGTAAGGTTTTTATATCTATAAAACGCGAAGTAAAAACTCCCGAATGACACGGGCCCCGGTTAATCCACCCCGGATAATCGGTGCTCTACTATATCTAAATTCACAGTTTTATTACCTTACATTACAGTATACAAATAGCGGTGCTGCTGTGTATATATTCATATTTTTATTCCCCTCTGTTTTTTTCTCCTTAACCTGTCATAATAATGCCATACATTTGCCTCTAAAATTCAAGGCTCTCTTGTTCTTGAAATAGGAGGGAATGAATTAATATAGAGAAATATTTTAAAGATCTGGCAATGTTATGTAATGATAAGTGTGTTTGATGTTGTTGATAGCATTTATGTATTGATAAGTGTGTTTGATGTTGATAGCATTTTCCGCTGTACCGTGAGTCGGACGAGGAGTGCAGCGGTCCGGACGAGGCTCCGGAGGACGTGAAGAGGCAGAAGTTCAGGGAACGATGGGACACACTCTCTAAGGAGGCCACAGAGCTGGTGAGTGGCTCTTTCAGGAAGTCCCACCGAACTGGTCTATCACTTGTGTGTTAGTGCACTCAAATTACAAAAGTAGAGAACCCCCTTCCTTTCACCGACTCAAGAATAATGGGGGGAGGGGGGGGAGAAGGTAGGCTTCTCGCTTTTTCTGCAACTTGTTTTGTGAAAGGTCATCTTTTTTAGTTAGGTATCAGTTTTGTAAAGAAATCTCCATATTTTATTGACAGTGAATATACACGTATAAACAAAGGTACACGTTACCATTGACCAAATACGTACCTCTGTCTTCATATTAGACAATTAATAACTGAGTGGCAGAGAACGAGATACCCGACATACAAAAGATGGGCCAGAGCAGAGAATAGTGGCAGAGAACGAGGTACCCGACAGACAAAACAAACTACAACAGACTTACCAGAAAGCTGAAAGCAGAACTAGCCTAACTGAGGAACTCGAGATACCAAGACTATACAAACTCATTCACAACAGACAATAAGTCTCTCTGGACAGCAACCCGACAAATCCCAACCTTTAAAAATACTTCCCATCCTCTTCGTCATGATTCTGGCGAATGGGCCAAATCTGACAAGGAGAAATGCAACCTGTTTGCTTCCCACCTGTCTAATATATTTATCCCTCATCCCAATATCCTCGATCCATCCCATGTATCCCAGACTGAGGCTCAACTCAATATTCCTCTCCCTCTCTCTCCTCCACCTAAAGCCTGTCATCCTTCTGATGTTTCGTTTGTGATCCGCAGACTTCCTTTAGGGAAGGCTCCGGGTTACGACTTAATAACGGCCTCATTCCTCCGACATCTTCCCGAAAAAGCTATAATTTTCCTTACCTATCTATACAATTGTGTACTTAGGACATCCTACTTTCCTGCTCTTTGGAAATTTTCAGTAATAAAAATGATTCCCAAACCTCATAAATCTTCTTATATTCCCTCTTCATACCGTCCTATTAGTCTCCTACCAGTCTTCTTGAAAATTCTTGAAAAACTTCTTTTGAAGCGCATTTATCCCATTTTTGATTCCATTAATATCATCCCAGATCACCAATTCGGCTTCCGTTCCCAACATTCCACAATCCAGCAATGTCACCGTGTTGTAGATGCCATAGCTTCCTGTCTTGAGAACAAGGAGTACTGCTCCAGTGCCTTTCTCGATGTTGAACAAGCGTTCGACAGGGTTTAGCATTCGGGGCTGCTCTGCAAACTCAAAAATATCCTTCCTCAAACCTACTGTCTTATTTTAGAGTCCTACCTTATAGATCGCTACTACTGTGTTTATCACGGTAGTGCGCAATCCTCCTTCCTTCCTCAGCTAGCTGGTGTTCCTCAAGGTTACTACCTTTAGGATACTTCCTAGGACCCATCCTCTATACAGTATACACTGCCGATATTCTTTCCCATCCTAATACCTTGCTATGCACTTTTGCGGATGACACCCCCATCCTTTCCTCAGAATTCCACAAAAAGCTTCCCATTCCCTTCAGGAACATCTTTCATCCCTTGAGACATGATTCATTCCGCAGGTGAAGTGTGATATCCTTCACAATGACCTGCAGATTCCCTTTGTAAGGGATGTAATTAAATCACTCTAAATTCCATTCTACCCTTTCCTTTCACCCTAATCCTTTAGTCCGCAGACTTGCCACAAGAACCCTTCCTGGCTGAGGCGGCAATGGCCTCGAGACCTACTAGTTCATTGAAGACTCAATCATCTACACACTTTTTATGCTATAGCTTTCTTTATCATTTAACTTTTTTTTTAAATATAAATATTTTAATTTCTTTCTTTCTCAACCGCTGTTTATTATAAGATAATGGAATGCCATTAATTAATGATTTCTCTTTCAACATACAAGACATTTATATATTATGTATCACATTTTCTTGTTATGTATTGTATATACTTATAGTTGTAAATACAAAATTTTAAATAATAAAAAAAAGTATAAAAGTTATAATAATAATATTATTACCAAAGAAAATTTACATAATTTATAGGTAACGTCAATCGTTTCCATTTTTTACTTAAATTTAATACTAACATATAAGAAGTTTCCACAACATATCCTTGTTACTCAACGTAGATGGTGATGTTTAGTTGCTGGACTCTTTGGAGCCGCGATTGGTGGTGACAGGACACACTCATCATGGCTGTCGCCGCTATCATCAAGCCACAGACACCCTGGAACACACACTCCCCTCCTTCAGTTGGAGGAACAAAGACAACCCTTCCTTCATGATGGTAAGTCAGCTCCTTGTTTATTTTTAGGGTTCCATGTGAAGACTGTATATGAAATCCTACTAACGAGTGTTTAACGTCTGTCTATCCGTTCCCAGGGCCACAACAGGCACAAACTCATCCTCTTCTGAAGAGTATGGATGAAAAATATACAAGGATGAGTTCGTGCCAGTGTTGTGACCCTGAGGACACTGTACCCGAAGGCTCGAAGAAAACGACTGCAACATACAATATGTTTCATAAAATTGCCAGTGCAACGAAGTCAAATTGCCCTCTAAAAAAGTATGAACGGACAGACCTCAAACACTCCTTTTTTATACGGTTTTCCTAAGGAACTCCAATTCTGTCCGAGATTTCGACTTGCTAAAAGCTACGAGTATTTTAGTCCTCAGTAGCACCGAATTAGTCTAAAAACATCTGATAACAAATTTATGAAATTCCGTTAGCATCGTAAAAAAAGCGATTTTTTGTGATAAATAAGCTACTAGCTTTATTAAACTTTTTTTACCGAGTTTCTTCTTGTAATGAACCAAAGGATATTTTCATTGCAGATTTTTGTTTTCTAATAATTAATATTTGATAGTAATTTGTTAATTGATGTTTCTTGCTTAGAAGGCCATTTGTAATGTTATATTTTGTAATTTTTAAGCATTTATTAGTACATATTTCTACTTTTTTTTACTGCTTATTTTAGGCCCTTTTCACTATATTATATACATTTTGGCCTTTGTTGTGTGTATAAATGAGATCTCTACTTGTGTGATTGCAGGCCGTGCTGACAGGGAGCAAGATGGGGCTCTCCAGATGCCACCTCCCGCGCGAGTCCACGGTTCTCCTACTCTACTCGCTCAGCGGACTCGCTTTAGTCCTCTACGCAGTCTACATCTACCTGAGACACATCAGATGGCAAAGGCTCTTCAAGATTCAATGACCTTCTCTTCCTTAAATGTCCGTTTGTTGTGTTCTTATTATTTTTGTATTTTCTTTGGAGTTCGTTAATCTCGCACCTCACACTTAGGTCCCAGCGACTCCAAGAAATATTTGAATAAGTAAATCCTTGGAACCAGGCAAGTTATTAAATTGTTTGCTAAAAAAAAGAAATAATTAGCAACAAAAATATTAATATGAGAATCCAGCATTTATTATGCAACTAGCCAAACCCGCCATGCGTTGCAATGGCTATTTTTGTAATTAAAAAAAAAATTAAAATTAAAAGTTGTCAAACCACTTTTAAATCGTTCTAGTGATGTCTTAAACATAGCCCATAGGTTTGAGCGCAATAGCTTCGACAGTTCCACATCCTATAAGCCTCACACAGACGCACATTCATTTTTATATAAATATATAAGATAAGATTTGTAAATAAAAATTCAATTTATGATAAAACGAAGTTCTAAACCTTCTCGGTGACTCGACGAACATAATTGCTGAACTTAAGAACAAAATCGGATCGAAGTTTAGGAGTCTATGAAACACAAACATATATATATATAGACATTAGGTTTTATATATTATATAATATGTATTTCTTAGGATATATTGATAAAATTATTTTCTGAAAGGCACTAAAAACCCGATTAACCGAACTGAAAGATAATTGAATTTTCCGAATACCAAAAAATTGGTTTTGTTTTGTCTCTTATTTACTTTTTTTCTATAAATTCACCATACCAAGTAAAACTAGAATCAATTTACTGAGATAATTATTTGTCATCTACTAAGAATAACGTATTTGTGCTGTCATCAGCCATTTGAAAGAAAAAAATGTTGTATGAGAATAAAAATCCATGTAAGTTATATATATCTTAGTATAAATCATTATGAAACTAATATTAATGTAATGTATCTAACTTGAGAATTTATGAAATTTATATTTGGTCCAATCATACATAAACATGTATTTTACTGTATGCACTTTCACGACAATGATCTTGTGATATTGTGATTATTTTAAGAAATGTTGATTATTAGATGCTATAAAATGTATTATATTTTGTTATTGTAAATCACTATTCACTATTGAACTAGTCTATCTAATGTATAAAAAATATAAAGAAAACTTATGTTTTTTTTTAAATATTGTCTATTTCACAATATAGTAATATTATGTGTAATATTTTTTTAAATGTATATTTTTATTATGTGTTTCACAATATCTCTGCAAAAAATGTTAAGTATGTCTAATGTATCTTCTTCATCAATATTTTAATATATATTAATCATTATTTGTAGCTGCTGTTAAGCAGTTAATCCGTCGCAATTTTGCAAATGATTTCTTAGACATTATAATGAGTGTCTAATATATTGAAGAAGCTGTACGGGAATTCAGTTGAAGATGTAAGCCCGGCCTTGCTTCGACAGAGAAAAATGAGTAGGCCTGTACGATGTCAGCTACTCGTTAAACACCCCTATCCTAGGTGAATAAAAGGGGTTACTTGGAGGCGGAAAAAGTTACTTGATGTTTTCTCAGTTACTATTGATTAAGTGAAAAGTTACTGTATCAATATGAAATAGATTTTTGAGCTAGAGATAGAAATAACAGAGGTAAATAAGATTTTCAAGTACCGAGTTGTTGAAGGGCTCTCTCACTGTCTCCGTTATATTTACTAATAGTATTTAATTAAAATTTGATATGATTTCACATTATATGTACCGCCTCGTCATCGCCATACAACACAGCTGGTTGTCTTATATTGTATTATACTGTGGTTGGGTGGAAGGGACAACCGCAATACACCAAAAATGACTCCCCTTCGGGACGGGATGGATAGTTTGTAAAATGGGACAAACTGAGGAAAGGACTCACATCTAAATTGCGGAAAGTTTAATTAATGTTAAGGCCAACAACAGCCTATAGACTTTATATTTCTTTGTGGTGGGCAGATGTAGTGGACTTACTTGTTAAATAAGTAGATGTATGAGTCCAACACAGATTTATTTAACCACAACTAGTTTCATGAGTCCAACACAGATTTATTTAACCACAACTAGTTTCATGAGTCCAACACAGATTTATTTAACCACAACTAGTTTCATGAGTCCAACACAGATTTATTTAACCACAACTAGTTTCATGAGTCCAACACAGATTTATTTAACCACAACTAGTTTCATGAGTCCAACACAGATTTATTTAACCACAACTAGTTTCATGAGTCCAACACAGATTTATTTAACCACAACTAGTTTCATGAGTCCAACACAGATTTATTTAACCACAACTAGTTTCATGAGTCCAACACAGATTTATTTAACCACAACTAGTTTCATGAGTCCAACACAGATTTATTTAACCACAACTAGTTTCATGAGTCCAACACAGATTTATTTAACCACAACTAGTTTCATGAGTCCAACACAGATTTATTTAACCACAACTAGTTTCATGAGTCCAACACAGATTTATTTAACCACAACTAGTTTCATGAGTCCAACACAGATTTATTTAACCACAACTAGTTTCATGAGTCCAACACAGATTTATTTAACCACAACTCGTTTCATGAGTCCAACTGACATCTTCAGGTGGTGAATCTTATTGGAGAAGAGGTCAAAGGACTGGACACATATCAGAGGTCAGCTGGACTTCTCTAATAAGACTATTTTGGTTTATGTATGTTCAGATTCCACTTGAAGAAACTAGTTGTGGTTAAATAAATCTACGTTGGACTGATACATCTATCTTATTACTTATTTAACTCTAGACTTGAAGTGCCAGTAAAAAAAAATAAAATAAAATAAATACAATTTTAATAAAAAGTTGGTATGTAATTCAATCATGAAAAAAATTCATTCAATTATGTTAATCCAAAATAAAATCAGTATCAAAATAACAATTAAGTGAGGGAACTAACAATAGCCTGCGATGTGCCTCAGGGCTACCAACCTAAACATTTACAATTAGTTATTATTATCTCTTTATTATACATTATCAAACATCTAATTGTTATTTTGATGATCTCATTTTGGACACTTTTAGCATAATTAACTGAATGAAATTGATGCTATTTTGTTCATTATTCAATTATTTATTAAAGTTTAATTGAATATTTTTTTGTATAGAAGACTTTTTTGATGTAATTTTTTAAAACATTTAAATAAACATGACTTGTATTGTACGTTTTTACTGCTCAGTGAGGAGGCATTTTCAGACTCATGTATGTTACAGGGTTTGATCCATCCTGGCACCCCTCACCATTATATTTCTTATTGTTTTAAATAAATGTGATTATCAATTTTAAAATAGTGTTCTTATTGGGTTTTTTGAATAAACCCGTTCCCGCCACATCATGGAAAAATCGCTTCTCTCCCCTCCACTATGCCTTCATGTTGGCTTTTTGCACCATTCGTGGGTTATTGGCCGTTATCATGTTTACAGAAACTTTTTTTTTTTTTTTAAATGAGGTCAGAAAACATTCCAGTGAAAACTCAACATCAAATCTGTGACCAATCACAGAACTTGGTTTAAAAAAGAAACAGAGATCTCCGGAGATCAGCTTGCCTCAGATCTCTTGGGAGGCAGCAAGAAGTTAGTGGGATATTGTAGAATGTGACGTCTATGAGGGCACATATCGATAAGCAAGTTTCAGCATTTCGTTAAGAGATGTCTTCTGAACAAACACTTAGAGCATATCCCAGCTAAAAAATAATAATCTTTATTCACGGATATATTTACATTATCTTAGTAAGTAATAATAACGATCTTATAAAAAATGAAATTCTAAAATGGAGGTAATATTTATACAATTAATAATTGGAAAAGGAATACTATAACTAACAAAAACAAAGATACTAAGTTAATTTTGACTAAGAGAAAACAATCAATCAATATCTCTAAATCATACCAAATGTTGATTCATTTTCAAGTTATTGCCCCAATAGCCCCTATTCGTGTTAAGCTTGATTCCTCCTTCCCTTTGTCTGAAAATCAACAGGTGACACTATTTCGAACTTTAATGTCGACATATTTATTCTTCTTGTTCATAGACAGGCATTTCATTTTTTGCCAAAGAGTCCAGGCTAGTCCTGGAGCAGGTCCCTCTGCCATGCCCCCTTAAGGCGCCGGGGTAGATTAGTGGGTAGAATGAAAATTAAGTCCTAAATATCGTACACGTGTAGGATGAAGGATGATGGTTGTTAATGTAAACTGGTGGGCAAGGGTTGTGTCTGAGAGTGAATGTGGTTTGCAGAGATTTGTCTATTAATTTTTATTCTCCATTTGTTGGCCCAGTCTGTTAGCTGGTGTAAATGTTCTTGTAAGTATGAGCTTGCTAGTGTTGGGTCTGAGTGTGTTGATAGAATGGCTGTGTCTGCGTATGTAGTGAGTAGTCTAATGTGTGATGTGTAGATAGAGAAGAATAGGGAAATGAAGGATCTTCCTTGGGGGGTTCCAGCTTTGATCTCCAAAAATGCGATGAAGGAGATCCCTCAGACACCCTAAAGTTTCTGTTCTCTAGGAATGACTTAAGTATTAAATAATATGTGTGAGGAAGGTGAGTTTTAAGTGTGTAGAGCAGCCCTGGGTGCCAAACACGGTCAAACGCTTTTTCAATGTCCGGAAATATGCCTGTGCAAAACTCTTTTCTTTCAAAGCTGGTGGCGATGTAATCGACCAAATGATGGCTTGGTGTATTGTTGAAAGCCGAATTGATGATCTGGGAGTTGGTTGTCTTGTGCAGTAATGTAGGTTAGTCTGTCCAGTAGAAGTCTCTCTACTGGTTTGGATATCACAGGAAGCAGGCTTATAGGACGGTATGACGAGGCCTGGTCTGGGGTTTTCCCTGGTTTGAGAATCATCCTGACTACTGATATCTACCAGACAAGGGGATAGAAACATAGTAGTACTGCGTTGTATAAATCGACAACTAAATTAGTCCTTTTCTCGGTAGCTGTCTATTTAAGACATCCATCCGGTGAAAACTTAACATTGAATGTTACGTAAGTTTCCTCTTACGTAAGTTTCCTATATCTGTGGAAGTAAAATAATCAAATTAAACAGAAGGAATTATTGTAGAATTCATTAGTTTGGCACAATACCACCAGGTAGCGGGGTTATTGGGAACTTGCCGCTCATTTGCACCTCAAAATATGAGAACATCTCACGGCCATATTCTCGCTAGTAAAATCATTTTTTTTTAATGAAAGGCTAGCAAACGGGTTACAGAACCCAATCCGAGTCTGGAACCCTCAAAAGATCAAAAACAGAAGGTAAGACTTAACCAAATAAAGAGTTCAAAGGTATAGAGAGAGAGCGGAAACTTATGAGTGAGTCGGGGTGTAGCCACAAATTCCTCTAAAGAACAGAAACAGAAGGTATGGATTGATTTCAATTAGATATGATGAAGGTATACTTTGAGACTTCAAATATATTTTAATTTATGCCCTTATTAAAATACTTGAGCAAGAAATATGAGTCCTTTTTTGGCACGGATTCTGTACATTTACTGAAAAAAACACTGAAACGGACATTACATAAGCTTCAATCAGATATTAAGATAATCATCTATACTTTGAGTATACATGAAAAAATTTGTTAACTAAAATAACTAAGGAAGAATTATAAGATAGATAGAAGTGGTCTGAGGCATCCATTCCCTATATTTTAAGATAGAAGTGGTCTGTGGCATCCATTCCCTATATTTTAAGATAGATAGAAGTAGTCTGTGGCATCCATTCCCTATATTTTAGGATAGATAGAAGTGATCTGTGGCATCCATTCCCTATATTTTAGGATAGATAGAAGTGGTCTGTGGCATCCATTCCCTATATTTTAAGATAGAAGTGGTCTGTGGCATCCATTCCCTATATTTTAAGATAGATAGAAGTGGTCTGTGGCATCCATTCCCTATATTTTAGGATAGATAGAAGTGGTCTGTGGCATCCATTCCCTATATTTTAAGATAGATAGAAGTGGTCTGTGGCATCCATTCCCTATATTTTAAGATAGATAGAAGTAGTCTGTGGCATCCATTCCCTATATTTTAAGATAGATAGAAGTAGTCTGTGGCATCCATTCCCTATATTTTAAGATAGATAGAAGTGGTCTGTGGCATCCATTCCCTATATTTTCTGAAAAACACATTAATTCAGCAATCTCCGAAATTTTGTCCAAAACCATTTCGGATTTTTATCGCTATAGCTCATTATCTTATGGTTGCATTAGTATGACGTACTTCTCGGTGTCGGGTCCTCTATCTGTAGAGTGAACCTAATATGTTAGGTTAGTTTTTGGATTTAGAATTGTTAAAGTAAAATATTTTTTCCACCCGTACCAGCTAAAATAACTGAGTAGGAAGTTAAGATTCAGGTGTATATTTTTGAACTGATTATGTATATTTGCTGAAAAATCGTTTGAATTCAGTAATGAGCGTACATCGGTCTCAACTAGAAATAATGAGTAGTTCACTTTGAATACTCAAGTATATTCTCTGATTGGTCCTAGCTAAAAAAGTCGAGGAAGGAATATGAGATGTAAGTGCACCGATCCCTTATATTTTCTGAAAAACACATCAATACACCAATCTCGTTAGATTTTTTCAACCAATTCAATTTGAATTCTATTTCTTATTTCAAAATTTGAACGTTGTTATAATATAAAAAAGAGCTTAACTTTCTAACATAATTCTTTAATACAATAAACCGACTTAGAAAGACAATTATACGTACATAATATATTTTTTTAAATTTATTTATTTATTTTTTATTTGGTTTTGAAAGGTGCGCCTTGCATTGCAGCAACATCACCCAGTCAACGTTCAGTCAAAGCTCGGGGATCAAGGGGTTACTAAGGGACTGGGATTGGCCATCGGCGGAACTATTGCGCCGATCGTCCCCAGCCCATCTTACATTGCCTGTTTCTGCTCCCGGCAGGAGCCGACGAATCGGCAGAACATCAGGTAGTCTGTTTCCGTCCCATCTGGATCCAGTCCCAAATACGATCTTGTCCCATGAATCAACTCCACCCTAGCTTGGTCGTACAGCGGACATTCGAGGACCACATGTTCTGCAGTCTCGATACCGCCGCACGAACAGTTCGGGGTGTTCTTCCTGTGAAAGAAGAACAGCTTGGAGTTGAAATCACCATGACCTGATAATATTTGAGACGTCCAGTGATTAGGCAATACCCATGTTGAGTCAAGGCGTACCCGGACGTCCGGGAAGTATGCGTACGTCGTTCGGCCACTTATTTTTAATGGAATCCAAACGTACATAATATCTATCTATTAAATCTATTTTTGGAAAAATTACAATAATAATAATTATTATAAAAATATTTAATAGGCATATTAAAACATTCCAGTGAAACAGGCTGAGGGAAACAAAGTATAATAAAACAGGAAGGTACTTCATGTAAGTTATAAGGATTGTTGATAATATTATTTCAAGTGCATACGCATGGTTAAAAGTCTTCCAACCCGACAACAGATATAAAATAACAAATACTTTTGAACTGCTAGTATGATGTGCTCAATCTGCCAGCCAGACAAATTCGCTATTTCATTCGTCTTAGTTACATAAGATACAGTTGTTTACACTTTAAAGTAGCAGCGACTTGTGGTAGCAGTTACTCAGAAATAGCTCTTCCTCAATGATCTTGGGTTGAACTAGTACAGAGGTTAGCATGTAGATAGAGCGGTACAGATAGGATCTCACAGATCTCAAGAAGGCTAACGAACTGTCATGGCCCCAACATCCCAGCCTTTTCCTTTCGCTATTGTTTGGGCAAGCCAGATTCAATAGACGAATTTAAGGTACCTTAGAAGTGAAACATGATCTTAAATAAATATTCAAATTATTGAAATTCGCCGCCTTATCAACTTTACCTTTAGGGTGAACTGATTTACCTGGTGAATTTTCCGTCTCATGGTCCCGGAGATGTCTATGGTAGCAGAAGACTTGAGTTTTACCAGAGCAGCCCTTAGTTCCTCTCTCGTCTCTATATTCAGAATGGATAACGTGCTCTGCATGTGTTCGGGTACGCCTACCAGAATCATAAGAAAGGCTCTATCCGACAACTTACTGTATGAGCGGGTTAATGAGACGCTCTTTTTCGAAATATACACCAACAATGAACCTCCTCTGTATATGTAATTGTTGCACCGCACAGCTAGCTCCAAATAGTTTTCATCAAAAGACCTGAGAATGAGGTCCTCCAAACATCTGGAGTTTCCTGTGAGACGAAGGAGTAGTACCCTTTCTTTACCATTACTTTTTCTTACATATTTTGAGGTACCAAATGAGATGTCTGTTGATTTTCTAACAAAGCCAAGAACAATTGCTGCCTCGTTATCTCAGATGGGGACAAAAGGTTTCGGAAACAAACATTAAAATTTAAATATCTTATTTGCTTCACTTCTAGTATTCCTTTGAATTTCCTGTTCAGCTTGTACAATTCACGTCCTACCGACTAATTCTAATGTGTAAGTTAATTAACAAGAACACTGTATATGTTTCGTAATACGCTTTTTTTTTTTTATACAATTGAGCTCACATATTTTTCTAACCTAAACCAATCTGTATCTGATATTGTTTTCAATATCAGTACATTACAACAGTCAACTATTCATTTCAGGGCGTCAACCGACCGGGAAAACCTGAAAAAGTCGGGGAATTTCAACGCCTAAGAAGTAGCAGGAAAAGCATGTTCGGCACATATAAGGAACAGGACCAATTTTTCGATGACACTAACCGTTTTTGCGAAATAAAGGAAACATTTCTAAAAATAAGTTTTGAGACTTTTTGACATGGTTTTCGGCATGTATCTCGCGAATCGAGAGGCCTTCGAAAATCTATACTTTTACTCTAAGAAATATTTGATTAAGTCAAAAATATAAGCAATATTTTATATAATTAACTTTGCAAGCTGTCTGCCTTTTTTACAGAGATGTACTTTATTTTTATTTTTTACTTTATTCCCGTTGCTAAGTTGATATGTTCAGCGAATGTAGATTTCCCCCTTTTTTCCTGTGTGTTCTTTGATCCATTCCGTAAATTTACGTCCTGATTGGTCAATATAAACCGAACTGCTCGATTCGTATTCCAGCTGATACACTCCGCTTCTATCTTATATTCGTATTTGATCTTCCATTTCATTTATAGCATGTCCTCTTATGAAACCTCTTTTTGAAGAGTGTTTTCTATTTGTCCCGAGTCCCGTGCGTAGTACGATAAACTAAACCACCTTCCCTCTTCAATGCAATTAATCCTTTCTAGAGAAGATCGTCAAATTATTTCTTCCAATTTTTTTCTTTACTTTGATTTCTATCATTTATATTTTTATTTTAGATCCCGTTACCTCTACATAGCTCTTTTTTTATTCCTATCTTTTTTCACCTATCGGGATCGTGAACTCTCTTCTTTTTGCTAAATGTTGGGAATTTTCCATATATAAAGAAACTTATTTTGAAGGATTTGGTTTAATATCATGACTTTCTGTTTTTTTAGTTTTGTTTTGTTTTACGTACATTTAAATAATGAAAGAAATTGTAATGCCGAATCACAAAATTAATATCGATGCGTTCCAGGCAAAAGGCCCTAACTCACATAAGGTTAACTTTACACGAGAACGAAAAAACTGTTTCATTATTAAGCAAACCAAGTTGGCTTTCCACATTAGTTTGATTGTAATTTTTAAGAATCTTTTCTGTTACATAGAACAATAATTTTTCATCAATACTTGCATCTCTTTACAAGAAATAACAGTAAAGTGAACCATTTTGTTGATTAGGGCCTTTGTCACCTTGCAGCAACGGGCCCTGTCTCATAATGTAAACTGCCAAATTAAACCTATTGGTTAGGGCTTTTGGCAATTTTTGAAAGTCCCGAATGTTCAGAACGAAAGCCCTAACCCACTTCTATCATTGGTAAAATACAAAGAGTAATGAGGTCATCGAGCTTTAATTTTGTCAACTCTAATGGTTCTGCATACAGCTAATCCTAAACTGGTATGGGACCCTGCTCTTGTACTTGGACGTCTGTTTGTGAATAATATCGAATACTCAGGTGATGTTTCGTCGAAAGAATTTTTTTTTTTAACGATATCGGAACCTTTCTTAAATTTGAAGGTTCCAATTTTGGTAAACTGAATAGGGGTCCCTTCGATTGTTTTCTTAAACTTATTTGGAAAAAATAATTCTTGAATTTGTTTAAAGTTGTAGAAATCATCATGTTTTATGATGTGAACCATATATGGGCCAGGATTGAACCTGGTGGTAGCCCATAATGATGCTATGATGATGGATTTTATTGCACCAACAGATAAAAGAAAATTGTAAAAAATTAAACGGTGAACGATTTTGATGAATTGAAAAATGTATATAATTTTTTTTAAATTGTTGAAATTTGAAACGAGCACTTTGGATCGATACACGTAATATCTATTCGATACCTACTGGGTATTGAAAGAAAAGTATCGATACCAAACGTTATTGGCATATGCCAAAAGTATCGAAACTACACTTGTATTTACTTGCATCGATAGTTCCCTATTCACGAGAGATCTTTCATTTCAGTTAGTACTGTGAAGGTGTTTTTCCATCATTTCTCTTGTTTTGTCCTGTATTTACGTATCCCAAAATTAACAACAATGTCCCTGAACCCAGGTAATGTACTGCTATTATTATATCTCTGGTTAAGTTATCTTTGTCTTATCACTAACTAAGTAGGCTTGTCCTGGATAACTATCGTTACAGTTGTTCACTGGTCCATGTAATTCGATACCGCAACAGAATATCAAGATACATATTTGAGTAATGGTTCTGTTAGAGGTATGTGAGATCTGTTATTGAAGTGATAGAAACTAATCGGTACAAAGATACTTCCTTGTGATAACAGGCGAGATGTCAGGAAGAAATAGTTTTAATGTTTTATCCTTAAAATGTTCATGCTTCCGTCATTATCCCACATATCTGAAAGTTTTGAAATACTTACAATTTTTACTGAATCTGACACCTTAATGATTGTAGCAATACATTTGAAATCCCATAGATTCAGTAGCTCCGGAGCTAGTCCGCAGGTTTCCGTCTCTGAACTCCCTCTGTGGTTACAATGTATGATAACGGTCCAGTTCTTTTAGAGATTAATGCACTTCTATAGCCCTTCCCTCCCGAGTTGAGTGCCTAGATCAGATAGCTGCATTCAAATTCGCGTTCCTTTATTCAAAAGTCATGCTATTTAGCCTATGCAAAATCGCCTCTCGCTTCACGTTTCAGTTTTAGGAGATCTATCTACAGCCCTGATATGTCGCCCTAGTTGCAGTTCCGCCGGACTTTTGCCAGTTGTGGCATGACTTTCGATAAGACAGAAACCGAAACTGTTGTAGATGTCTCCCGGCACACTGGTTTTTAATCTATCCTTGAAGGTTATAACAGCTCGCTCAGCTGACGCGTTTGTTTTCGGTTGGTACGGTGTAGTGGTGACACGTTTCACCCTCATGGCGGTACCGCCTTGCGGATGTGAACCTCTCCGATCAGACGCACACATGTCGGCCGTAATTAGCTAACAATGCAGACTTCAACTCTTATAGGTCATATTACTGACGGGACGCGGTAGAAAGTGGTCAATGACCATCTTAAAAGAGTGCACTCCAATTTGAGATAAAAGTACATTTTTTCTAGCGTTTTCAATTTCTGTTTCGAACGTCTTGTAATATTCTCATTCCTCAACACTCGAATCGAAATTGAAAATTTAAATTGTAATTTTTTTGTTCCTTTTTGCCTGGAATTGTTGAAATATGTAAAGTAACGACGGTATTGTAAAATTGAATTTCCTTGTTAAATAATGCTGTTTTATCCCTCGTTCACCAAATATCTGTATGCATTATAAAATAGGTAACCATTTCAAGTCATTTATTGAACATCAACTGAACATTATTTTTAGAATATGTGTTTTGGATAACTATATTATATTAAATATAATTATTGAAACCTAATATATTACAATATTGAGTCAATCAGAACTTTTCAAATAGAAGTTGTTATAATGCATGGGCTGTTCGGTTAGCGAGATGCATGCGGAAAACAGTCGGCATTTGTTGCGTTAACAGTTAACCCTTTTGAAAAGTCGGTCCTTACATTAAATGTTTAAAACATATTCTGTTGCAGGAAGAAGTTAAACGGCTTTCCATAATTTCAAATTTTTCATGATTAGGTACTTATATGTGTAATTATAACAACAATTCTTCAGTAAGTATGAAGAATGGTAAACAAGATGTTAATATTATCTGTTTCGAAGATCTCAACCCTCCCCTATTTTTGCGTGTATAGTTGAGATAAAAAAAAGAGACAGTCCACAGACCCCTGTTGTGGATGAAGCTGGAGTATAGGACGAGCTTGACTCAGACCGTGGTTCATAGGACATTTTGTTTGAACTATCACCTCTTTAACAATTGTCACACTGACTAAGATTCACCCTGCATGTATCTATGCCTCCAAAATTGAGGGCTACCAAAATATTTCTTATTGGTCTCAAACTAAATGTAAATATGTGCACTTTAGAAAGGAGAATGGCATATTTCAAAAGCATTTCTGTGAGTACGATGTGTTGCGTTTATCATCACCATCCATTTCTATATTGGATCCATATTTTAGAAAAAAATATGAATCCAAGTAGACGAGAATTATAGAATATTATTTGAATTTCATGGCAGCTATAAAGGAAATAGAAGACTTGGAAAATGACAAAACAGTTGATAATGAGTTTAGTTTGTTTCAGGTGGTTTGGAGCCAGCCGAAGTGGTGTGCTACCATTGTGGACATGGTTCGGTGAGCTTGGACAGGCTGAGAGGACACATCAAGACCAACCACACCCACACCTCTCTAGATCCACTTAACTGTCCTTATTGTAATTACAGAGCTGGCCGGCGTTTATATTTGGTTCAGCATATACAGTCTAAACACACCGGTGAGAAGCCACTACAGTGCGACTATTGTACTTACAGATGTGTTCACCGTACGAGTTTGAAAATTCATTTAAAGAGCAAACATAGAAAAGAGACACCAATAAAGTGTTGCCAGTGTACGTATAGTTGTGTTCGGTTTGCGGATTTGAGAAATCACAAACATTTGAAACACACAGAAGAGAAGCCTAATAAGTGCGACCATTGTGATTATAGAAGTGTTCGGCCTAGAGAGTTGAAATATCACATGCAGTCAAAACATACAAAAGAGAAGCCAATCATGTGCAACCATTGTGATTATAGATGTAACCGGCATTCAGAATTGAATAGTCACATGCTTTACAAACATACCAAAGAAAAGCGCATACAGTGCGACCAGTGTACTTACAAATGTGTGGTGACGACCCAATTGAAATTTCATATATTAGCCAAACATACAAAAAAGAAGCCAATAAAGTGTAACCATTGTACTTTTAGATGTGTTCGACCTGGGGATTTGACCCGTCACACACAGAACAAACATACACAGGAGAAGCCAATCATGTGCAATCATTGTGATTATAGATGTAAACGGCATGCAGAATTGAGAAGTCACATACTTTACAAACATACCGAAGTGAAGCCTTTAAAGTGCAACCATTGCACATATAGATGTGTTGTCCATGCGACCTTGAAGCATCACATATTAGCAAAACATACAAAAGAGAAGCCAATAAAATGCAACCATTGTGATTATAGATGTAAAAAAAATTCAACTTTGAGAAGTCACATACTGTACAAGCATACCGAAGGGAAGCCTTTAAAGTGCAACCATTGCACATATAGATGTGTTGAGCATACGACCTTGAAATATCACATACAGTCAAAACATACAAATGAGAAGCCAATGAAGTGCAACCATTGTACTTATAGATGTGTTCAGCCTACGTCTTTGAAACTCCACTTATTTGCCAAACATGCAAAAGAGAAGCCAATAAAATGCGACCATTGTATTTATAGATGTGTTTCAAGTAGACAATTGAAATTTCATGTACTGTCCAAACATACAAAAGAGAAGCCATTGATGTGCACTCATTGTAGTTATAGATGCGAACGGGATGCGACTTTGAAACATCACTTGATGACCAAACATACAAAAGAGAAGCCAATAAAATGCGACCATTGTACTTATAGATGTGTTTCAAGTGAACAATTGAAACTTCATGTACTCTCAAAACATACAAAAGAGAAGCTATTGATGTGCACTCATTGTAGTTATAGATGCGAACGGGATGCGACTTTGAAACATCACATGAAGACCAAACATACAAAAGAGAAGCCAATAAAGTGCGACCATTGTACTTATAGATGTGTTTCAAGTGAACAATTGAAACTTCATGTACTCTCAAAACATACAAAAGAGAAGCTATTGATGTGCACCCACTGTAACTATAGATGTGTACAGGATGCGACCTTGAAACATCACATGAAGACCAAACATACAAATGAGGAGTCATGGAAGTGTGGCCATTGTCCTTACAGATGTGCTGCTCTTTCTCATTTGAAAAGTCACATACTGTCTCAGCATAGATTTGAGAAACCATTCAATTGCTATCATTGCACTTTCGTTTCTGTTTCTCGCTGCAGTTTAATACGCCATATTGAGGCCAAACATATTGCAGAGAAGCCGACTGATGTCTATATGTAGTAGAATGTTTCTCTTTTGATTTGACATTTTAATGTAACTGTTTTGTATTTGTCCGTATCCTATTTATTTTTTTTCCGAGGGCTGATTTGTGTCACCGCGGTGTCCGTATCCTAAATAAAATATAATTACACAAGTTTCCTGTTGAATTTTTTTTTACCCAACATGCTCCTGAGGTATTAGATCTTGTGGTGTTGTTCAGGGCTCTGTTCTGGGGCCCTTCTATTTATTATTTATGTGTCAAGTCAACTCTTCTATTCAGGGCCGGGAAAAGTCAGGAAATTTCAACAGCCGGAAATAGCAGGGAGACGAAAAATTGTTCGGGACAACGTCCGAATGTATTTTTGCGATGTATCGATACAGGGGAGAAACTAGTAAAAGTACATAAAAGCAAGGAATTTGTTTAACATACTGTGGCGTAGCCACATCTTATTTTATATTTTAATATATACATTTTTAAATGTGATAATTAAAAATATATATATTGTTGTGTGATCTAAAAAAGGTGATCTGAAAAAGAGCGTTTTTTTGAGTGTGTACAAATAAAAATATATACGATGAGATTTGTGATCAATGATTCGGTTAACAACGCTACATTGGTGGCAGCGGTGGAATAACAATGCCGAAAGAGCGGTAACACGCGCCGGGGAAGAGGAGCGGCGCCGATGAGGCAGTCGACAGGAGACCCCTCATTTTCCCGAAATAGTTCACTGCGGGAACGTGGACTGACTACGTGGAATATTACGACAAGGTAAGTCGAATAAATAAATGGAATGACGATGAAAAAGTGCAGTTTTTATCTTTGTGCCTGACGGGGGAGAGCCTTAGCATCTACAAGAACATGTCTCGGACAGACCAAGGTGATTTTGCCCTCGTATGTAGGACCATCGGGGTTAAATTAAACCCTCCTGAGCGGCGGGAGCTCAAGAAAGATGAATTCAAAGGGCGGCGGCAAGCGAGGGGCGAGTCTCTGACACAGTTCGCAACTGCTCTGGAGATTCTCTACAACGAGGCCTACCCGGAGAGGGTCGGGGAGGCGGTGTGACAGGAAACCTTGAAGGACCACTTCCTGGAGGGTCTCCAGGACAAAAACGTACGATTTCAGGTTGCGCTAACGTCCCCTGACACCCTGGAGTCCGCACTAACCAGGGCTTTGAAAATGGAAGTGATAGCTCTACGTCATGGCTCAATGTCGTTTACCGCCGAGTTTCAGGATACGGGTGATAGCCAGGTTGTAGCGCCTACTGACCCTATCCCGGGAACTTCCGTGTTTTATACGATGCTGCGAGAGCAAGAAAAAAAAATAACAGCCCGTACGAGGGCAGTGGAGGAGCTGGTGGTTGGAAAGGAGGCGAAGCGGGCGCATAGAGGCCGAAGGAGTCCGGTCTGCTGGGCGTGCGGCAGGCCGGGACATATCCGAGCCCACTGTTCGGTGAAGCCACCCAAAGGGAAACTGATGCCGGCCGCTGATGAGGACCTATCAGTGGTCGATCTCCCCATGGTCCCTACCGTCGGGGTGATAGAGGACGGACTCCGGAAGAATTACGTAGACCTCAGCGTGAATGGGGTTCCAGTGAGGGCTCTTGTTGACTCGGGAGTCAGTGTCACGCTACTCAGCGCTGATCTGGCATGTTTTTTAGGGGTTCACCCCTGTGAAGAGTATGGTCGGGGGTTGCGCAGTGCTAATGGGGGAACTATTTCTACCCATGGGCTGGCTGAGGTGATTATAACAGTGGGGAGTAAGCCCTACGGTCATAAAGTTGTCATTGGCGACATCTGGCGTGACCTGATTCTGGGTGTCGACTTCTTGAAGGACAAGTAAATCCAACTGCTGTTTGGACGCGGAGTCTTGAGAACTGACCAAGGCGATATCCCCCTGCGCTCGCCAAAGTCTGGAAACAAAAGAGTCGATTCCATTGCAGCAGTGGATGTTTTCATTGGAGAAAATACTGTGGTTCCAGGGAGACACGAAGTGGTCGTAATGGCGCAGCTCTCGGGCCCGGTGGCCGACGGCACGGAAGTAATCTTCGACCCCCGGATAAGTAATGAGCGAATATGCTTAGCTCGGGTGATGGCGATAGTTTCCCATGGGGCCATCCCTTTACGAGTTATGAATGCAGGGCCGGAAGCAGCAACTCTTTTTGCAGGTACTCGGGTGGGTCGGGTGGAGGGAAAAGAAGAACCTATGCTCAATGCAGAAATTTCCGAGGAGACCGTTTGCTGTGGCTCGATGAACTTTTTAATCTACAGTCTATGGATCTGAAAGGGGAACAGCGGAAGGAAGTAATGAGGTTACTGCGAGAGTTCCAAGATATCTACGCCAAAGGTCCGCAGGCAAACCATCCTGATAGACTTCCGAAAAAGTTAGTGCCCTTGATCGCATTCTCAACCCACGTGTCATACAGGTGCTTGGCTTTATACACCACAAAAGGAGGCAATAATGTGCCATCAGCAGAGGCAGAAAACATGAAGCACGTTGCGGATTTTGATGAATTCATTACGCGCTCCGGGTACTTACAGCCTCTCCCAGTTGTGACTTTAGTTCGACCAGGATCATCTGAAAAATTGGTTTAATCAAAATTTACAATGTTCGATGATGGAATTCCGACAAAAGAATGTTTTAATTTTCGAAATACTCGCGAATTATGAGTCTAGAAACCTGGGCTTTCGCCTCTTTGATGTTCTGACACATCCTGAGGCTAAGATTATTCTAATGTCTTTTCAAAAAGCTGTTTGAAAATTCATGATCGGGGAGGTTATCATTAAATTTGGCAACCTTGTCACCACGACGATCAAAATAGCCCTTCACAAATAATCTGAAGGTGGTTCTGTCTAACGGATAGCCCCTTTCTGAATAGGGTTTCAAACCTGGATCTTGAGCTCAGTAAGCAAGCACAATCCATTATAACAAAACGGGTCTAAGCTTTGTACATTAAAGTATAATATGTATTATACGAATAGCCACATTCTCTATGACGGCACTTTTTCTTGAAAACAGAATCTGTTTAATATATATTATTATTTTACTCGTATTTATTCGTCCTTTATTACTGTGAAACGTATAATATACATAGTAATGTCTGAGCATAAAGTGAATTATGTTATATTGCTATCAAAATTATGTATATACATTAAATTATAATGTATAATTATATTTAAAACAATTATACATATTTCGAGGTCTTGGCAACACTGCTCATATCCAAACATTGGAGTCCATTCCACTGACGAGAGTATATTATTTAAGTTATTGTTGAGATATTTTTTCAACATCTCTCTTGTATGGTTCCGTATTTACGTATCCCACTATTAACCACGATGTCCCTGAATCCAGGTAATGTATTGCCATTATTATTTCTCTGGTTAGGTTATCTTTCTTTGTATTATCACTAGTGTCCTAAGTTGTCCTGGATAGATATCGTTACAGTTACATATAACATGTTTACAGCTGAAGCTGAAACAGTTGGCGTGAAGCAGGAGATTCACATAGAAGACATAACATCATATCCATGTAAGTAGATATCGTTATAGAACATCTGATAATGTTTGAATAATGGTCTTTTTGAGGTTACTTTTGGGTAATGTAAGAGATTCTTAATTCATGTATAATATATTTCTACTTATCACTTCTTTGTGCCTTGCCAAAAAATAGCAATTAGTCGTTTTGGTGAACGCTTCCATTCACAGTATCTATTACCAACTAATGAATGTAAGAACTGTTATTGAGACATAATAGTATCTAAAGGGGTACAAAGGTGTATCCTTGTGATAACAGGCAAGATGTCAGGAAGAAATGGTTTTAATTTCTCGGCCATGAAATGTTGATGCTTTCGTTATTGGTATGATAACCAATGAATATGTATGGGATCACATGTCTGAATTTTATGAAGTTGGAACTATTGTTTATTGACTCGGGCTACTTGGTGTTATTGTGTTTGCGACTCCTATTACGTTAGCGCTTCAACTCAAGAAAGATTATAGCCATCAATTCAAGATTATGGATTCACTGTTCCCTATCCTAATTTAGTTCTGATTATAATTTGTACCGAAATCAGTCGAACATTGAAACCATTTTACTTTGGGATCAACTACATTTTACCTGATACCGCTTAAAATATTGAATCAAAGTAAATTTTTTCGTTGACCGACAATTTGAGAAATAGGCCGGAGAGAAACGAGTTTAGAGGGAGTGGAAAAACCTTGTTGATTGAACTTAATAACTAGCTGGGGAAGTACATTAGCTATGATTTACCGGTGGTTTGTTTTCAATGGATCAAGGAGGTCGGAAAACATGGCTATGAACAGGATATTTCCTGATGAGATGAGTTTATGGCACGAATTGTTTAAACTGTTTCGAAAATAATGAGAACGACACCACATTATTGGTTTTCAGCTCAGTCGACCAAAGGGCCTTAACTAGAATACCCTAAAACTGTCGATGTAATGTCTGTATCGACACGATAGAAGTAGTAGTTAGACAATTTGGGAAATTGCCGGAGAGAAAGGGAAAACCTTGTTGATTGAACATAATAACGAGTTGGGGAAATACTAATTTATTCATTTTTTGATTCACTCATAACACGACTGTCGAGTGGAAACGGAACAACGTTGTAAATCGGTTCGCATTAGGAACTACAGAATGGAAGTGTAAATAAATACACATTCAGAAATGTTATATAGCCATGAAATTATAAAGACGACATTTCCTCACTTTACTTCAAGGTCTCACAGTCATATTTTGTTCCTGCCTAGAGGAGGTAGGAACAGTAGCAATCACGAGGTAGGTAGGAACAGTAGCAATCACGAGGGAGGTAGGAACAGTAGCAATCACGAGGGAGGTAGGAACAGTAGCAATCACGAGGGAGTTGGAACAGTAGCAATCACGAGGTAGGTAGGAACAGTAGCAATCACGAGGGAGGTAGGAACAGTAGCAGCCACGAGGGAGGTAGGAACAGTAGCAATCACGAGGGAGTAGGAACAGTAGCAATCACGAGGGAGGTAGGAACAGTAGCAATCACGAGGTAGGTAGGAACAGTAGCAATCACGAGGGAGGTAGGAACAGTAGCAATCACGATGGAGGTAGGAACAGTAGCAATCACGAGGGAGGTAGGCACATTAGCAATCACGAGGGAGGTAGGAACAGTAGCAATCACAAGGGAGGTAGGACCAGTAGCAATCACGAGGGAGGTAGGAACAGTAGCAATCACGAGGGAGGTAGGCACAGTAGCAATCACGAGGGAGGTAGGAACAGTAGCAATCACGAGGGAGGTAGGCACAGTAGCAATCACGAGGGAGGTCGGTACCGTAGCAATCACGAGGGAGTAGGAACAGTAGCAATCACGAGGGAGTAGGAACAGTAGCAATCACGAGGGAGGTAGGAACAGTAGCAATCACGAGGGAGTAGGAACAGTAGCAATCACGAGGGAGTAGGAACAGTAGCAATCACGAGGGAGGTAGGAACAGTAGCAATCACGACACACTCTCTTATTTTATAGTTGGTTATTGTGTCCCATGCCCCTGCTTTAACTACGAGGTCATATCGCGCTCTTCCGTCACCCTGGTGGACATGAGCCCGATTCTACTATGGAAGTCCTATATTTGTATTAAACTAAGTAGGAGTCTTTAACGAGTGTCTGATATCGTACACGTCCTTGGAGATTCCACACATACAATTTCATGTCGGTACATACGTTCTATCGGGAGTTATGACGACAGTACAGTATGTCAGAAAATACATTGATGATGGATTTGAGATAAAGTGAAAAATATCACATCGATAATAGTATTATAATATTCATGTAGTCTGTAGATGAAGTGAAGTGAAAATATGACATCCTGATGAAGTGAAAATATGACATCCATAATAGTATTTATAATATTCATGTAGTCTGAAGATAAAGTGAAAATATGTCACCCATAATATTATTTATAATATTCATGTAGTCTGAAGATAAAGTAAAAATATCACATCCATAATAGTATTTATAATATTCATGTAGTATGAAGATAAAGTGAAAATATCACATCCATGATAGTATTTACAATATTCATGTAGTATGAAGATAAAGTGAAAAATATCACATCCATAATAGTATTTATAATATTCATGTAGTATGAAGATAAAGTGAATATATCACATCGATAATAGAATTACAATATTCATGTAGTATGAAGATAAAGTGAAAATATCACATCGATAACAGAATTACAATATTCATGTAGTATGAAGATAAAGTGAATATATCACATCGATAACAGAATTACAATATTCATGTAGTATGAAGATAAAGTGAAAATATCACATCCATAATTAATTAGATCGCTCCCTCTGCCTTCCATAACTCGTTCCTTGGAACGATGGAATAATTAGCTGGTGAGAGCTATTATTTACCGTGCAACGGTGCACCTTCAAGGTAATACATGCTTAGGAAACCCACCCTATTAAAATTAGGGCTATTTCCCATCTTTAAGAAAGCTCCATGTGAGATTCATTCAGCATTAATGGACCCCCGCCCCTCCCGTCCAAAAGGGTCACAGCCAATTTTTAAATATTGCTTTTAAAACTACTATTTAGGTATATGTTTGCCCCCCCCCCCCCCCATACCCCCCTCCCGTTGACAATTTTGAGACATCACATATCCTTTTTTTGTTTTTGTCTTTTAAGAATACTACATGTGAAATTCCATGACAATCCGACCATTCGTTAATGAACTGCAACTATCTTTATGCTAAGGCCTACCCCCAAAACCCCCCTCCCTTTCAAAATGTTGAGATGCCACACACCCTATTTTTTAATTCGGGCTTTAAGAATACCACATGTGAAATTCCATGACAATCCGATCGTCTGTTAATGACCTATCAGTATCTTTATATTTACGCCTACCCCCACAACTCCCCTCCCTTTTATGACGTCACACCTTTATTTTTCAATTTGACTTTCAAGAATTCGACATGTGAAATTCCATGACATTCCGATCATCCGTTAAAGACCTATCACTATCTTTATATGTAGGCCTACCCCCACAACCCCCCCCCCCCCCTCCCGTTCAAAATTTTGAGATGTCACGTAACGTATTTTTCAATTTGGCCTTTAAGAATACTACATATCAAATTTCGTGACAGTCCGAACAACCGTTAATCAGCTAGGACTATATTTATACTTAGGCCCCCCCCCCACAACCCCCCCGCCTGTTCAAAATTTTGAGATGTCACGTAGCGTATTTTTCAATTTGGCCTTTAAGCATACTACATGTCAAATTTCGTGACAGTCCGAACAACCGTTAATGAGCTAGGACTATATTTATACTTAGGCCCCCCCCCCCACAACCCCCCCGCCTGTTCAAAATTTTGAGATGTCACGTAGCGTATTTTTCAATTTGGCCTTTAAGCATACTACATGTCAAATTCCATGACATTCCGAACATCCGTTAAAGACCTATCACTATCTTTATATGTAGGCCTACCCCCATAACCCCCCCTCCCGTTCAAAATTTTGAGATGTCACGTACCGTATTTTTCAATTTGGCCTTTAAGAATACTACATGTGAAATTCCATGTCAATCGGATCATCCGTTAAAGACCTATCACTATCTTTATATTAGGCCTAGCCCCCCCCCCCCCCTTTCAAATTTTGAGACTTCACACATCCTTTTTTTAAATTTGGCTTTTTAGAATACTACATGTGAAATTCCATGACAATCCGACTATTAGTTAATGAATTACCGGTATCTTTATACTAAGGCCTACCCCCACAATCCCCCCTCCCGTGCAAAATTTAGCCAATCATTTTTATTATATAGATGTAGATATGTAAAAACTGAATAAAACGAAACAGTAAGTAAATGACAAAGATGACAACCAAAGATAAATCGAGGAACTTGCCAGAAGCGAAGATTTAAAAACAATCAAGAAAATAAAACGCACTAAAAACTGATAACACGCACTAAAAACTGGATAAAACGAAACAGTAAGAGTTGTAATTACGTTTTATTCAGCCAAGAAAATAACATGCACTAAAAACTGAATAAAACGAAACGGTAAGTAAATGATTTTAGGGTGTCTGAGATCGATTCACTTGATCGATTCATTGTTCACATCGATTATTATGACCCCCGATTCTTCGATTAATCTATCTCAGATCTCTTCAGGTATCTTTATACTAAGGCCTACCTCCCCACACCCCCCCTCCCGTGCAAAATTTAGCCAATCATTTTTATTATATAGATGTAGATATGTAAAAACTGAATAAAACGAAACAGTAAGTAAATGACAAAGATGACAACCATCGAGGAACTGGCCAGAAGCGAAGATTTAAAAACAATCAAGGAAATAAAACGCACTAAAAACTGAATAAAACGAAACAGTAAGAGTTGTTATTACGTTTTATTCAGCCAAGAAAATAACATGCACTAAAAACTGAATAAAACGAAACGGTAAGTAAATGATTTTAGGGTGTCTGAGATCGATTCATTGTTCACATCGATTATTACGACCCCAAACATCGATTCTTCGATTAATCTATCTCAGATCGCCATCCCTAGAATTAACAGCTAAGAACTCTTCATAAGTACCTTCCTCAGACTTCAACGAATATTTGAAGAAAAAAAAATTAGCCGAATTGGTCCAGCCGTTCTCGAGTTTTGCGCTTAGCAAAATTTAGCACTCATTTTTATTATATAGATATATCTTTAGTGGAATAGACAATATTTTGAAAATAAGTTTGTTTTATTCATTTATACGTAAATACGTAATATTTCCTATATGTAAATCCCAGGTAACCCGCCTCTTCCTCGGTCCCCTAGGACCCGGGACCTCCTGTTCGGACGGGCTACAAGGGTTGCCATGATCCTTGTATTCCCACCCTTGTTTTTTTTTTCAACCCTCCTCGAGAGGGTTCATGTTTTCCAGTGTACTCCACACGCTGTATTTTCAATGATATCTTCTAAGTTTCGCAGGAATTGTTCACGAGTGTTTTTTTCAACACGAATTTCGGAACGTTCGTCTTCCTCAGGTCACAGTGAATAGAGAATGTACGCTGATGTACTTCCCCAGTTCAAATTAATCAATTAATTTGTCGCTGCCCCTTCAGATCCAGCGACCGTTTGCGCTAATATTCAACAGTTGACTTACATAGGGGCATATCACCGTCAATTGATAAGAGATCTAGTAATTGTGTGGCACTCTTAAATGTTTTAGTCACTTGAATGAAGCTTGAGTATAGCAAAGTCAATGATATTTTCGAATGTGGTAACCTTTCACCCTGCATATATCTATGCCTCCGAAATTGAGGGCTACCAAAATATTTCTTATTGGTGTCAAACTAAATGTAAATATGTCCACTTTAGAAAGTGGAGCATCTTTCAAAAGCAAGTCTGTGGGCATATATATGTTGCGTTTATCATCACAATTCATTTCTATATTGGCTCCACATTTTAAAAAATATATGAATCCAAGTAGACAAGAATTATAGAATATTATTTGAATTTCATGGCAGGTATAAAGGAAATAGAAGACTTGGAAAGTGGCAAAACAGTAGATAATGAGTTTGGTTTGTTTCAGGTGGTTTGGAGACAGTCGAAGTGGTGTGCTACCATTGTGGACATGGTTCTGTGAGCTTGGCCAGGCTGAGAGGACACATCAGGACCAACCACACCCACACCTCTCCACATCCACTTAGTTGTCGTTATTGTAATCACACAGCTGACCGGAGTTCACATTTAGTACAGCAGATACAGTCCGAACACACCGGTGAGAAGCCACTACAGTGCGACTATTGTACTTACAGATGTGTTCACCGTACGAGTTTGAAAATTCATTTAAAGAGCAAACATAGAAAAGAGACACCAATAAAGTGTTGCCAGTGTACTTATAGTTGTGTTCGGTTTGCGGATTTGAGAAATCACAAACATTTGAAACACACAAAAGAGAAGCCTTATAAGTGCGACCATTGTGATTATAGAAGTAAACGGCATGCAGATTTGAGAAGTCACATACTATACAAACATACCGAAGAGAAGCCTTTAAAGTGCAACCATTGTGATTATAGATGTAAACGGCATAGAGAATTGAGAAGTCACATACTATACAAACATACCGAAGAGAAGCCTTTAAAGTGCAACCATTGTGATTATAGATGTAAACGGCATATAGAATTGAGAAGTCACATACTATACAAACATACCGAAGGGAAGCCTTTAAAGTGCAACCATTGTGATTATAGATGTAAACGGCATATAGAATTGAGAAGTCACGTACTTTACAAACATACCGAAGAGAAGCCTTTAAAGTGCAACCATTGTGATTATAGATGTGTTGGGTCTAGGGAGTTGAAATTTCACATACAGTCAAAACATACAAAAGCGAAGCCAATCATGTGCAACCATTGTGATTATAGATGCAAACGGCATACAGAATTGAGAAGTCACATACTTTACAAACATACAGAAGAGAAGCCTTTAAAGTGCAATCATTGCACATATAGATGTGTTGAGCATAAGTCCTTGAGACATCACATATTAGCCAAACATACACAAGAGAAGCCAATCATGTGCAACCATTGTGATTATAGATGTAACCGGCATGCAGAATTGAGAAGTCACATGCTTTACAAACATACCGAAGAGAAGCCTTTAAAATGCAATCATTGCACATATAGATGTGTTGAGCATAAGTCCTTGAGACATCACATATTAGCCAAACATACACAAGAGAAGCCAATCATGTGCAACCATTGTGATTATAGATGTAACCGGCATGCAGAATTGAGAAGTCACATACTATACAAACATACCGAAGAGAAGCCTTTAAAGTGCAATCATTGCACATATAGATGTGTTGAGCATAAGTCCTTGAGACATCACATATTAGCCAAACATACAAAAGAGAAGCCAATCATGTGCAACCATTGTGATTATAGATGCGTTCATCCTTCGAGTTTAAAACATCATTTAAAGAGCAAACATATAAAAGGGGAGCTAATGAAGTGCGACCATTGTGATTATAGATGTGTTGATCTTGCGAGTTTGAAACTACATATAAAGGCCAAACATACAAATGAGAAGCCAATAAAATGTGCTCCTAAATGTATTCCGGCTGCACGATTGAAAGATCACGTATTAGGCAAACATACGAAAGATAAGCCAATTAAGTGCGATCATTGTACTTATAGATGTGTTCGGCTTGCATATTTGAGAAGTCACATGCAGTACAAACATATGAAAGAGAAGCCAATAAAATGCGACCATTGTACTTATAGATGTGTTTCGACTCGACAATTTAACTTTCATGTACTGTCAAAACATTCAAAAGAGAAGCCATTGATGTGCACACATTGTAGTTATAGATGTGTCCAGCGTGAGAATTTGAATCGTCATATAAAGGCCATTCATACAAAGGAGGAGTCCTGGAAGTGTGGCCATTGTGCTTTTAGATGTGTTTCGATCAGTCAGTTGAAAAATCATGTACTGTCAAAACATACGGGAGAGAAGCCATTGATGTGCACACATTGTTGTTATAGATGTGAACAGGATGCCACCTTGAAACATCACATGAAGACCAAACATACAAATGAAGAGTCATGGAAGTGTGGCCATTGTCCTTACAGATGTGCTGCTCTTTCTCTTTTGAAAAGTCATATTTTGTCTAAGCATAGAGTTAAGAAACCATTCAGTTGCTATCATTGTACTTACGTTTCTGTTTCTCGCTGCAATTTAATACGCCATATTCAGACCAAACATATGGCAGAGAGGCCGACTGATGTTGAGATGTACAATATGTCTCCTCTAGTTTGACTCTTTAACGTAATTGTTTTGTATTTGTCCGTTTCCTAAATATCTGTGTTTTCTGTTGAATATTTTTTCACCCATCATTCCCAGAAGTATTAGTTCTTAGAAATAAACTTGGGGTTTTGCCCAAAGGCTCTGTTCTGAGGCCCATTCTGTTTATTATATATATATATTTTATATAATAAACAAATAAATCATATAAAAGTGTACAAAAGTAAAGCAACAAAACACTAACAGAAATATATATATATTAGGGTGTATCGAAATAAATTTTTTTAGCCGGCTATGGTTTAAAATGAAAGATCTTATCATAAATAACTCACCAGAATTTTTTTACTATATATATATATATATATATATATAAGCAGATACAGAAGATTGACTGTCACATCCATATATATAATTTGGATGTGACAGTCAAGCTTCTGTTGAGGACGAGAAAAACCTGGAGAAGGAATTTCAACGACTTGGAAATAGCAGGAAATGCGAAAAAATGTTCGGGACCATGTCCGAATATATTTTTGCGATGTGTCGATATAGTGGAGACACTAGTAAAAGTAAATAAATGCTAGGAATTTGTTTAACATAAATATTGTCTACTTCCACGAAAATATGTACAGACAGTGAACTGGTTTCCCGTCAGCACGAGGTTCAATAGTAACATTAGTAAGTGGTTATTCGTTTATTCATTAATTTGACTTAATTTTCTGTTAGTGTTTTTGTACTTTACATTTGTACACCTTTATATGATTTATTTCATTTATTTATTTGTAATAAGTATTAGATATAAGGTGAATAAAGCGATTGTCTTCCTGTTCAATTATTGTTTTATTTTACAACCCGTTTTGCATATGCTGTAGGGTGGTCCAAAAATGACAATTTAAAAAAAAAAAAAAAACGTGCACCCCCTAGTTTGAAAGAACTCGACGAAAGAAAAATTTTGGCTCCAAAAAAAACGAAAAATATTTGAAATAACCCTTGCCCCATGGCATTTTAATTTTAAATGGAATTTAACATGGGTTCCAGTGCCTGGGTTAGCCAAGGCGAGGCCCTGGGCCGTGGACGTTTCACGAGGCCTTCGCAGTTAAAATTAAATTTCAGCTCAAGGTTTCACCTCAAGTAACTTTGGGAAGAAAGTTTGTAGTAATACTGCGAATTATTCGAATAATCATCATCATTTAATAGTATTGTTATGGTATTTTTCAATCGATACTCCATTGAATGGGTTTTTTATATCATTTTCAGAATAATATACTGATTACTGCGGACGATCAGAATTGTTTTATTCAATATCTCGTGTTCTTAAGGATATTATCAGAAGAAATATTTTTACATTCGTGTCATGCGATAATTAGTTTGATCAAATACATTTCAATTTAGACATGTAAGTTAACCTTGCGAGCTTTTTGTTTTGCAAATGTGTCGATGACAGTGTCGAAATCAGTAGTACGCGAAATATCCTTTTCGATTGACAAAGTTGCGAGCGATGTCAAGCGATGCTGAGCCAGAGTTGATCTCAAATAGTTTTTGATTAATTTCAATTTTGAGAAGGATCTTTCAGCACTCGCCACAGATATGGGAATGGTCAATAACATTCTATATCCAATAATGGTGTTCGGGAAACCACTACCGTAAGAACGGAGAAATCGGAGAACCTGAATAGCGCTTTGCATTTCATCCGTAATCAAATGCCGGAAAATTTTGAGTTCCGAAAAAAGCTCAGCACCATCCAGGTCCTTCTCGTTCTCGTGACGTAGCGCTAAATCTAAATCTTTACAGTTCTTTAATAAATCGTCATCTGACATTTTTTTCAATCTTTTCGGATCGTACAGAAATCCAAAGAGGTTTTCGTAATTCTCAAATTGCTCAAACCGTTCAGACACAGCAGACAAAGCTCCATCCACAACGATGTTGAAAAATTCTATTTGTAAAACTTTTTCCGGCGATTTTTCTGAGTTTAGAGGACCATTATGACCCTCATACTCAACTTGTTTTCTGACTTTTCGGATTCGCTTTGTTTCGAATGTTGGTTCTACATCGAGATCTTTTAAGATTTCACGAGCTGCAACTACTGCTTTCTCGTACCCAGTACAGCGATATTCGGATAAGAAACTCTTGATTTCTTTCAGCCCTTTCACAGCTTCATCTAGTACCATATCTTTTGACTGCAACTTTTTGCTCACGACATTTACTGCAAGTAAAATATCGTACCAGACGACCAGACCTACGACAAACTCCATTTTTATCATTTTTTCTACTATTGACTGAGCTTTATGTTTATTTACAAGATCTGACTCTAAAGAAGCAATGACCTTCGACGGAACACGTCTGCAGACAGTCTGCTCACTGATTACATGGCGTGAGTATCGATATATTGTTATCGATACACACGCCTTTCGACAATCGAGTATATTCGAAAATCGTTTCAAATGGAACTAAGATGCATTCAAACACTAATAAATGCACATTAATAAATTGATCAATGTATAAATTTTTTTAACTTACAAGCGCGAGGCCCTGGGCGGTGGCCCAGGTTTGCCGCACCTAAAACCGCTACTGATGGGTTCTCATATGTATTAAAGTTGAAACAATATGGCGCTTCCACGTTTCATCAGAATGGGCTTAAAATTTTGCAGATTATGGTTTTTGGGGTCGGAGAACACGAATTTGACGTCAAAAAGTTATTTTGACACATGACAGCTGTCAAAAACGCTGTCAACAAAATGATAATACAATTTTTTCTCATTTAACAATCGGTAAATTCATTTTAAGTGTTTTGGAGGTCGCTGATTACAAATTTGATGTCAAAAAATAATTTTGACTCTCGACATCTTTCACAAATGCTGTCAACAAATCCATGTAATCGAGAGGAAAATTGGAGTTAATACCAATGTCCGAAACACAATTCAATAATTTTTTCATTTGGTTTCTGGACATAATCAGAACAGATAAATTCTTCCAGTCGTTTTCAGTTTTGATATCTTTTATTTACAAAGTACAGCGACCTCAAAGACACTTAATAAAATGAATTTACCGATTGTTAAATGAGAAAAAATGTTGTCATTTTGTTGACAGCGTTTTTGACAGCTGTCATGTGTCATAATAACTTTTTGACGTCAAAATCGTGTTCTCCGACTTTTTTTTGGCGCCAAAATTTTCCTTTCGTCGAGTTCTTCCAAACTAAGGGGGTGCACGTTTTTTTTTTTTTTAATTGTCATTTTTGGACCACCCTAATATGCTGCATCAGGTTGAAGAGAAGATTAGAAGGTGAATGGGTGGTAACTCTTCACACCAGTTTCAAGAAGACATTAAAACCTTATAAAGAAACATCCTGTAAAATCGCTACACATCCATCATTGTCAACAAATAGATATTTATACCTGTATAAAAAAATATATATATATTTTAAATTATTTATATATGTTGAAATGAAATGAAATGAAAATAAATGAAATGAAAATAAATTTTATTCTGGGACCGAGGTCCCCTAAGAATAAATACATGACAGACACTGGACAGAGTAACAAATAAAATGAAATATCAGTGATGGGATAAAGGTGCTACAGTGGATAAAACCAAGAGCAAAATAAGTAATAAATATGTTAAGCAAATGTGTAGGGAAAATGGCAATGTCAAGACAGGAGAAATCTCCCAGTGGTGACACGCATTCCTTCGCAGAGATACTCTCTTTTTTAATTAATCACTGTGACTTCCACCTGCTTTGGAGGTCTCTAGACCATTTGTGCTTAAGATCCAACATTTGGGAAATGGGACGAATGGATGGCGCTGATTGGAGTATTGTGGGAACTAAGGGAGGAAAATAATTTTTTATACTTGGATTTAGCTACTTCCGTGACAAAAGGTACGTTAATGTCGGTGTAAAGGCTTTTGTAGCAGACATAATAAGGATCTTGGCCTATATAGGTTTTGTAGCAGACATAATAAGGATCTTGGCTTATATAGGCTTTGTAGCAGACATAATAAGGAGATTGGCCTATATAGGTTTTGTAGCAGACATAATAAGGAGATTGGCCTATATAGGTTTTGTAGCAGACATAATAAGGAGATTGGCCTATATAGGTTTTGTAGCAGACATAATAAGGAGATTGGCCTATATAGGTTTTGTAGCAGACATAATAAGGAGATTGGCCTATATAGGTTTTGTAGCAGACATAATAAGGATCTTGGCCTATATAGGTTTTGTAGCAGACATAATAAGGAGATTGGCCTATATAGGTTTTGTAGCAGACATAATAAGGATCTTGACCTATATAGGTTTTGTAGCAGACATAATAAGGAGATTGGCCTATATAGGTTTTGTAGCAGACATAATAAGGATCTTGACCTATATAGGTTTTGTAGAAGACATAATAAGAAGATTGGCCTATATAGGTTTTGTAGCAGACATAATAAGGATCTTGACCTATATAGGTTTTGTAGAAGACATAATAAGGAGATTGGCCTATATAGGTTTTGTAGCAGACATAATAAGGATCTTGACCTATATAGGTTTTGTAGCAGACATAATAAGGAGATTGGCCTATATAGGTTTTGTAGCAGACATAATAAGGATCTTGACCTATATAGGTTTTGTAGAAGACATAATAAGGAGATTGGCCTATATAGGTTTTGTAGCAGACATAATAAGGATCTTGGCCTATATAGGTTTTGTAGCAGACATAATAAGGATCTTGGCCTATATAGGTTTTGTAGCAGACATAATAAGGAGATTGGCCTATATAGGTTTTGTAGCAGACATAATAAGGATCTTGACCTATATAGGTTTTGTAGCAGACATAATAAGGAGATTGGCCTATATAGGTTTTGTAGCAGACATAATAAGGAGATTGGCCTATATAGGTTTTGTAGCAGACATAATAAGGATCTTATTTATCTATTATTTTGGTTAAAAGGGATCGGAAGCCAGGGTTCATGTCTATATATTGTCAAAGTTAATGTAGATGTTTTGTTTAATAGTCAGTAACAGTTTGTAACAAAGTTAAGGTACACTGCAGGTCAGGTATATTTGTGAGCAAGAGTGAAGACTGATGAATTGTTCACCTTCGCTCTCCACTTTTTTTACCAGGACTGAAGAAATATAAATTGTTGGAGGTGTCTGGATGATAGGACCGGTTGGGGACGAGATGAGAGGAGAGTAGTCATATACAAAGGTGTGATTTTAGGATTAGGAAGAATGTAAAATGAAGGACTGCTCTCAGCTTCCATCATGGACTGCACCCAGCTTCCACTAAGGACTGCTCTCAGCTTCCACAAAGGACTGCTATCAGCTTCCACTAAGGACTGCTCTCAGCTTCCACTAAGGACTGCTCTCAGCCTAAGGACTGTTCCCAACTTCCACTAAGGACTGCTCTTAGCTTCCGCTAAGGACTGCTCTCAGCTTCCACAATTGACTGCTCTCAGCCTCCACTAAGGTCTGCTCTCAGCTTCCACAAAGGACTGCCCTCAGCTTCCACTAAGGACTGCTCTCAGCTTCCACTAAGGACTGCTCTCAGCTTCCACTAAGGACTGCTCTCAAATTCCACTAAGGACTGCTCTAAAAATTCCAATAAGGACTGCTCTCAAATTCCACTAAGGACTGCTCTCAGCTTCCACTAAGCCCAGGTGCCAAACTTTGAAAAAAGCCGCGGAGAAATACTGCTTTCGACAACGAAACTGATGATGAGGGATGATGTTTTGACCAGTATGGAAAAGATTCTCCTTAGAAGCAATTTCTCGAATTCCTTTCCCAGGAGTGGAAAGATGATATGACACTGGTGAACTGGGAAGTTGAGCTTGTTTGGTTCGGGATCTTTTTCATGACAGATTGCTTCTAGGGCTTTCGGAAATGTGTAGTACGGAGGATGGTGTTATTGTACGTAAGGAAAATGAAGGATTTCTTGGGAAGGTTTTCCACGATAAAAGTTTATTAACTCATTACCACGACCTTTCATCTTCTCGAGGTATTGAATGATCTAATTGACATGTAAAGGATTGAAGCGCTTAGGAGAGGGAGAAAGTGACAATTATCAATTTTCAAATATGAAGGGGCATCAAGAGGTCAGAAGGTTTGTATGATATGTGTAAATCGATCTCTAGTACACTGATCCTATAATAAATTTAGGAGGAACAGTGAAAGAATGGATGGCGAGGAGTAGCAAAATTGGGATGTGACCAGAGGATAAATAGATGAACGGGTGATTGGAAGTGACAAATATTTCGAGGATATCGGGACGTTTGGTACAGAATGTTGGCCAATAGGATAGCTCGGAGAGTGGAAGTACCCACATGTACACAGACAGACAGCATCGCGAAAATAGTCTCACCTTGAAACGTGAAATTCATTTGAAAACAAGATCTTCTATTTTCGCACGATTACTAAATGTAGATGAAAGTAAAAAAAAAAATAATAATTTCCTTTTTTTCAAAATCGCCTTGTGTCTCTAATAATGTTGTCCCACAAAGCAGTGATGTTAAGAGGCAACATTCCCTGCCTTACATTTGAGTGCAGAGCTTATAAAATTGCAATGAGTGTGAGGCATGTAAAATGTACACATTTCTTTTAATTTTATTAACTTTCGTCCAATCCGCCCTTCGTTCCTGTTGTGATGCAATCGTCTCGCTCAAACTTGATGTGATATGACACTGGTATTGAATTAATTTTCACTCCATCTCCAAATTAATTTATTTTTTATTTTATGAGGTCATTGATCTTAGGGATGTAACGTTTTAATCAGTATGAGACATTAACAATTGGAGAGCCTCGTGTACAAATATTTTCTTATTTGATTTCCCACATTTAATAGGCATTTCTCCCCCCAAAAGTAAAAAATGGTATATGTATGCATGTTCGAAATCGCCTTGTCGGGACTTCATATGATACGCCACTCATTATTCATCTCAATATAAACAATCCCCCCCTCCGTCTTTTTTTTAGGAGGTTTTTCAAATCAACATTTTTGTACGTCACATAGTCTATATTTTAAGTTGAATAATGATTGTAGAGATATCCTCAAAATGTCCAGTTGTCTTTGAGTTGTTAGGTTACAGACACAGAAGCTTAACATTTTTATATCTCTAAAGATTGATCTCCTAACGACTTCTAACCCCATAAGTGAATTTTTTTTTATCTGTTTTGTGAAGAATGCTTTGAAAGTTAATAGGTGATCAACATAAAACTCAGAATGATGGAATCGTATTAGTTTATTTTGATATGTTTTAAAATGTCCTAACATAGGAAAAGTGATTCGATACTCGAGGGTGAGGACAACAATGAATTGTATCGATTTCCCTCCGTCCTTACATTTGTGTTTTGGTTAAGATATTGTTTGTTAGACAGCTATTTGTATTTAGTAACTCTGTGTTGAACAGTTTCTCTGTGATGAAGTATTTTGGTGTGGTTCTGAATGTTGTTTGTTTTTTTCTAATTTACTAATGGGTCATTATAAGAAATATTTTCTCAATTTTACTTTATTGATATCATCAGTTTTTATATTTTGTGAATTTCTTATATATTATGTGGTTCTCATGCAGGTAATTTAGCTTATTTAAATGTAAACGTATTTTACTATAGTAGTTTTAGTGGGTTGTGATGGGAATTTTGCATTAAAAAACTGTCCAGAAAAAAATACTGTCAACCAATATATCAGGTCAATTTTGTATCCTTATCGCGATGGAGCAATGCAATAAGTTAAATACTTATACAATTACAGTAAATTATTTGTAGCTAAGTATTAGAATCATTTGCTTACCTACATGAAACTTATCATTGATAACTTGAAAATTATGTTGAAAAACGCGGACATATTGTGGAAACTTGTGATGAATAAATAAAACAAACTTCTTTTTGAAATATTGTTCCACAAAAAGTGTATATATGCACTACCGGTTATGGCATTACATCGATTGCGCTAATGCCGATACCGGTAGTGTATGTATAACATTTTTATAGAAGATTTCAATCAAGTTTTGTTTTAGTTCCTAATTATTGACCTTCATCCCATTTATTTCTTTGATCAAACTTCAAAATTATTGTTTTCTGGTGTTAATGGGTATTGAAAAAAAAAGTTTTTTTAAGACAATGTTGCATGGTTGTAATTTTCTATTCTTCATGCGAGGCTAAGGCGAACTCACCATAAGCTGCCATTATTTTTAAGTGACCCCTAAGAAGAAAAAGAAAACCTATGCACTATTAGTTTACAATAATAAAACTAGGAGGATATAACCTATATCAATAGCTTCTAGTAAGCAACAGTTAAATAAAGCTCACTGTCCATCAAAGCGACGAGAGAGCTTTCTCGTCGTAGGCGGTATTACTGCGTAGATGAAGTCCGGACATGAGACAAACAGCTAAATATGTAATAAGCAATATCTTTCATTTATGCATATGATTTCATTTTATTAGAATAACTACAAATCATTCAACTTAATTGAAGTACTCAACTTATTGTAAAACTAATTTCACTATAAAGTCCGGGATAAAAAATAGCTCTCAGAAGCACTCATTAACTTTTTAGACCGTTGTTGTATGGAACCTTAGATATGTTAATGTTTTGCTCCGTTGTTGTATGGAATCTTAGATATGTTAATGTTGTTTTGATCCGTTGTATGGAACCTTAGGTATGTTAATGTTGTTTTGCTCCGTTGTAGTGTTCCTGGCCGGATTTGTCTCCGGAGATAGAAGCTGTGGAGGGTGATAGTTCGCAAGAGCCGGTGAGAGCCATCCTCCTGGCGGACACTCACCTGCTAGGGCCTCGGAAAGGACACTGGTTGGACAAACTCCGCAGGTAATTTTCCCTCCCGAGACCGAAATAGTTGGAAGGAGTGTGCATACGCTGGAGATTGGCTGAACCAGTGTAGTACTCATTTAAGGTGTCAGTCGGTCCGCACAATGACAAGGTTTATGTCAAATAAATATGAACAATTTAAATGCCGTTCAGCTGTAAAGTAACTGAAGAAACAAATACTTTTGTTAGTATAACTCTAGTCTACAAGCCGTATTTATGGTGGTTTATTAGGATATACACTGGATGTGATGTGTTTTAAAGCTGTGTAACTTGGACATCTTTTATCAATACCTATTTTCAAGGTCTGACCACAATGTTATCTTTAGCAATACAAAAACAGTGGGAAGACAACGTCTTTTGTTTCTATGGGTTATCATTAACATTTTTTCCGACAGATTAAGACAAAATAGCGGCAGTAAAATGAGACAACGTTTTCAACAAAATTAGTTATTTCTTAAGTTTACTTTTTTTTGCGAATACATGTGCTCCATTAAATGGATACACATCGGACTATCTTTTATGCAGTACTATTTGAACCATTTATAACGCAATTTTAACATTGTTGCTTGTTAAAACGATATTGTAATTTCTAAAAAGTTTGTTTAATTTATGAAGCTTCTTTTGTTGATCTGTTTGCAATATTAAACAGTATATCGTACTTGCTCCGCACTGTTCTTTTTATTAATCTTGGTCTTGTTCTTTTTTGCAGAGAATGGCAGATGCGGCGTGCCTTCCAGACAGCCATTGCTCTCCACAGACCTGACATCGTCTTCATCCTAGGTATATCCATCTACAATAAATATGACACAGACCCGAATATTACCTCTCAACTCGGAAAAGACAATATTACAAAGAGAAAAAGAAACTATATTCGGATCCTAACGGATCTGTATGTATATCAGCGGGTTTCTATAAGAAATCATCTTATGCTCTCATTCTGTCGATAAGAGTACTGGAACCTACCATAATATTTTCAACGAATATGGTCCCCAACATGATTCGGGGATTCGTTCACATCCGTGTGTCCGTTGACGACTTCTTATTCCTACATTTTTTTCAAACTTCCTCACAACGATCGTTTTTGTAAAAAGGAAGATCAATTTCTTTATCCAGAAACATCTAACTCAGGAGGGATGAGATAGACATTTTAAAAACTTGTTAATTTGAGCCATAGAATGTTCGTCTACTTGCAACAGAGGCTTGAGATATGTCCTTTAGAATAGTTGCTCCTTAGCTCTAAAGGAGAGGGCGTCAATAGTACAGAGTAGCGTGCCTGCCTACAGAGCTCAACATTGAAAGTTCTAACTTGGGGTCCTTACAGTTTATCAGTTAATTTTTTTATCTGGGAGGTAACTAAACATTGAGCACACCGACCTTCGGTGGGGCGTTATAAGCCTCTGCGATGTCACAGAGACCCCTAAATTAGGTAACTAAACCTGGGTAAACTAAATTGAGGACTCGTTCAGTAGAGTTGTGCTCGAGAGCCCTCTGGTAATATTACATCAAGTTTAAATATTATATAGAAGAGTAGAAGTAAGATATACATATATTGATTTTCAGGCAATGAATGAGAAGAGAGCGGAAACTATTATCAATATTTATTTCCGTTAAACCATAACATGGTAATACGAAACGTCATAAGAATGTTTACATTAAGATAATAATTTAGGTATTTACAGATATTACTCTTAGGCCAACCTCACATTAGGCAATTCCGAAGCGACGCGACTGATACTCAAGTATCAGCCATTAGAGTTGCCTGTGGGTATGATACCCGTAGGCAACTTTTCTCCTCACACTGAGGATACTGTGCAGTGACTAGGATCTCTTCAGTCTCCATCTAGCCGTGACGAGAAGCTGAGTTGTTCACCATGTCAAGTGAAGATTCTTCAAGTGATGAAGATGTCGTTGTGTCTTATTATTATAGAAAAAGGAAAATCCGAAGATTATGGCGCCATCCTTACATCGAAAGGAATGTTAACTATTTGTTGGTGCTAAAGAGCTGGACAAGTCGGATTCCAAGTTCGTAGCATTTTATCGAATGACGAAAGAATCATTCCTACACTTGATTGGCATTGTTTCTCCATCCATAAGACAGAGGAACACACAAATGCGGGAATGTGTGAGTGCAGAAGAGTGTGTTCACTAGCCATTGCGAGGCGACGCAGGAGACTCAAGAGACGGGCGACCTTCCTAGCAGGTCGCTTGAGACTGGTAGGATACGCGTCTCCTGGGAGTGGCGTCGTTTGTGTCTCCCCACCACTCAACATAGGAAGTAACATCTAAGATACCCTCAAGATACTTGAGTATCAGTCGCGTCGCTTCGGAATTGCCTAATGTGAGGTTGGCCTAAGTCTGACACACAGGGATTAGAATCAACAATATGTACTACTAAAAAATAATAATATTTAGTTATTTTTTATATTTCTCTTCGCATTTAAGAAAGAAATCACACTTTCTTCCATTCATTAAAGCTAATTTTATATTTAATGATTTATGCTGCTCAATTATTTAACATAATACCAGCTTTAAAATATTTTGAGAAAGGGGTATGTTTTTTGTATGTTAGTGAGTGTAAGGGAAGCGTGATAGTGTGGGCCTCGGCCGCTCACTGGCGCATCCTTCTTCCACTTTACCCACTTCTTAGCTCTACTCTTCTTCTCCACAAATAGACTGTTGTGAGCCTAATATTTTATATTTAGATGTTAAGGTTATGTTTATTGTTGTTGAGGGGACCTGTTCGACGAGGGTCTGTGGTGTAGCGACGTTGAGTTCGCGGCCTACATCCGTCGTTTCCATCACCTCTTCTGGCTTCCTCAAGGTGTGCGGCTGGCTGTCGTTGTTGGTAACCACGACATCGGCTTCCACTACGGGTGAGACACTTTTACTTCCCAGCTACAACAAATAAAGGGCAAGTTATGTAATCGGTCAAAAATCCGATGCGGAGTTTTCAACGGATTTCTTCGGTTTTCCGATCTCCAGATTCAAAATATTTCTGTCTGTAAACACGGTGACTCCCGATGGAATGAATATATCGACATGAATATATAGACATGTTCTGGTTCTCTGAGGCCTTCCATGCCCCCTCCATTCAGCTCCTCTCTCACTAACCGACCATGGTGTGGCCTGTTGCAGGATCACCCCCTACTTGCAGGAGCGGTTCTGAGGCCTTCCATACCCCCTCCATTCAGCTCCTCTCTCACTAACCGACCATGGTATGGCCTGTTGCAGGATCACCCCCTACTTGCAGGAGCGGTTCTCTGAGGCCTTCCATGCCCCCTCCATTCAGCTCCTCTCTCACTAACCGACCCTGGTGTGGCCTGTTTCAGGGTCACCCCCTGCTTGCAGGAGCGGTTCTCTGAGGCCTTCCATGCCCCCTCCATTCAGCTCCTCTCTCACTAACCGACCATGGTGTGGCCTGTTGCAGGATCACCCCCTACTTGCAGGAGCGGTTCTCTGAGGCCTTCCATGCCCCCTCCATTCAGCTCCTCTCTCACTAACCGACCATGGTGTGGCCTGTTGCAGGATCACCCCCTACTTGCAGGAGCGGTTCTCTGAGGCCTTCCATGCCCCCTCCCTCCAGCTCCTCTCTGTCAGAGATGTGCACTTCGTCCTCCTCAACAGTATGGCCATGGAGGGTGACGGCTGCTTTCTCTGTCGCCCCGCTGAGGTCCTCCTCGCCAACATTGCAAGTGGGTACACACACATTCAGCCTCAGTATGAGTCCGGCCTGGCTTATCGAGTTCATCTTATTAATTTGAAATGTCATCTGAATTCATTCCGTTTATACTTTCGATTTCAGATGAATATATAGTTGATTCAAAATGGCGAAAATAGTGTGTGCAGAGATATTCTGTAAACAGTTTCAATTTTAGCTTCTGAATTGCAACAAAGTATTCTTTAAGAATGTCAGCGGAAAAAGAGTGTTAGGGTGAAAAACTTGTTTGATCGCAGTAGAGCGCGAGGTGCCTCCATTATTTCATATGTGCAGAACATCAAACCCATTACAAGATTTTTGTGAGAATGAATACAAATAAATTCAGCTATCTTTCAGCAAAAGCTACAACCAGAATTGATGAAAAAAAAACAAGATATAGTTATGCTGAGTATTTCATCCCGGATAGTGCTTAAAATGACTTCAAATTACTTGCCATCCGGAAATTAATGGCAGCAATTTATGAAGTGCTGATGGAACAATTAAGCTATGCTACATTGAAAACCAAACTAATATTCATATAAAATTATTTTTAGTTATAACTATTATCGGAAACTGACTACCCGATGTTCTGCCGATTCGTCGGCTCCTGGCGGGAGCAGAAACAGGCAATGTAATGATCCCGAGCTTTGCCTAAACGTAGACTGGGTGATGTTGCTGCAACGCAAGGCGCACCCTCTTTTAAAACTGAAAAAAAAAAAAAAAAAAAAAAAAAAGAAAAAAAAAAAGAAAGTTATAACTATTATTTATTATGTATATTGTAATTATATAAATCACTCAAAAAAGCTACATTGAAAACAAAACATTTTGAAACGCAATTAGCTTACTAATACCTAACGTAAACTTAGGATTTAAGCTTGTCTGGACACTAAAGTAACTCACTATATGTATATATAAACTATTTGAAGAAATATCACTTTAATGTGATAAGTTAAAACAGATAGCCGATATTAGAGAAGGCGAACACAAACAGTGGAAGCACATCTGTCTACCGTGGTCATTTGGGTGAACCCATCATGGAGTTGTGGAAGCACATCTCTCTACCGTGGTCATTTGGGTGAACCCATCATGGAGTTGTGGAAGCACATCTCTCTACCGTGGTCATTTGGGTGAACCCATCATGGAGTTGTGGAAGCACATCTCTCTACCGTGGTCATTTGGGTGAACCCATCATGGAGTTGTGGAAGCACATCTCTCTACCGTGGTCATTTGGGTGAACCCATCATGGAGTTGTGGAAGCACATCTCTCTACCGTGGTCATTTGGGTGAACCCATCACGGAGTTGTGGAAGCACATCTCTCTACCGTGGTCATTTTGTTGAACCCATCATGGAGTTGTGGAAGCACATCTCTCTACCGTGGTCATTTGGGTGAACCCATCATGGAGTTGTGGAAGCACATCTCTCTACCGTGGTCATTTGGGTGAACCCATCACGGAGTTGTGGAAGCACATCTCTCTACCGTGGTCATTTTGTTGAACCCATCATGGAGTTGTGGAAGCACATCTCTCTACCGTGGTCATTTGGGTGAACCCATCATGGAGTTGTGGAAGCACATCTCTCTACCGTGGTCATTTGGGTGAACCCATCATGGAGTTGTGGAAGCACATCTCTCTACCGTGGTCATTTGGGTGAACCCATCACGGAGTTGTGGAAGCACATCTCTCTACCGTGGTCATTTGGGTGAACCCATCATGGAGTTGTGGAAGCACATCTCTCTACCGTGGTCATTTGGGTGAACCCATCATGGAGTTGTGGAAGCACATCTCTCTACCGTGGTCATTTGGGTGAACCCATCACGGAGTTGTGGAAGCACATCTCTCTACCGTGGTCATTTGGGTGAACCCATCATGGAGTTGTGGAAGCACATCTCTCTACCGTGGTCATTTGGGTGAACCCATCATGGAGTTGTGGAAGCACATCTCTCTACCGTGGTCATTTGGGTGAACCCATCATGGAGTTGTGGAAGCGCATCTCTCTACCGTGGTCATTTGGGTGAACCCATCATGGAGTTGTGGAAGCACATCTCTCTACCGTGGTCATTTGGGTGAACCCATCATGGAGTTGTGGAAGCACATCTCTCTACCGTGGTCATTTGGGTGAACCCATCATGCAGTTGTGGAAGCACATCTCTCTACCGTGGTCATTTGGGTGAACCCATCATGGAGTTGTGGAAGCACATCTCTCTACCGTGGTCATTTGGGTGAACCCATCATGGAGTTGTGGAAGCACATCTCTCTACCGTGGTCATTTGGGTGAACCCATCACGGAGTTGTGGAAGCACATCTCTCTACCGTGGTCATTTGGGTGAACCCATCATGGAGTTGTGGAAGCACATCTCTCTACCGTGGTCATTTGGGTGAACCCATCACGGAGTTGTGGAAGCACATCTCTCTACCGTGGTCATTTGGGTGAACCCATCATGGAGTTGTGGAAGCACATCTCTCTACCGTGGTCATTTTGTTGAACCCATCACGGAGTTGTGGAAGCACATCTCTCTACCGTGGTCATTTGGATGAACCCATCATGGAGTTGTGGAAGCACATCTCTCTACCGTGGTCATTTGGGTGAACCCATCACGGAGTTGTGGAAGCACATCTCTCTACCGTGGTCATTTGGTGAACTGTAATATCATTGGATTCCAGGTCATGGCCCCCTTTTAGATATTTTATGGAAGGGACAGGAGTTATCTCCAAGAAGTGGTCCTCTGGTAGCAATGAGAAAAGTCTTTTTGCAGATTATTCAATAAAACCTTATATTCTATATGCCATAAGGTACGAGGAGTATACACATAGTTTAGATATAATCTACAGAATATTCCAGTCAATCCTGTCAGTAAATGAATGTTATACTTATCAATATTATTAATCATTAATGCTGTCATTCATTTTTTTTTTTTTTTCAGAAAAGTTGAAATGCAGCAAAATCTCTAACAGCTGTCCGAAAGAATTTGAGTTACAGAAATATAGCAGACCTATTCTGTTGCAGGTGCGTATTAATGATATACACTATGTGTCAGTATGAATGTCTTTTATAATTCTTGAACGAGTAGTGTTTTTAAGATGGGACATGTGCTGTTTTCATGGACCGAGCGACAACCACGTCTGAGGTAGTGACTGACATTACATTAACTCAGCTCTCTACAGGGGCGGTTCACGCACACGAACTTTAGAGACCCCATGTGCCAATGGGCATACCGCGCTGGCGACTATGAGATTACTCAGTAAAATTCTAGGTCCTTAATGTGGCAATCACTAGAGTGCACTAGCGCCAAGCGTCGCAGATTATGGAGAGGGAGAGGAACTTGGCTGATTATAATTTGATTCAAAGTACAAGAAAAGAGGATATGTCGTTGGACCTTTAGGCCCGGCGCATATTGGACCCAGCCCACGCACAGCACACGCCCAGCCCACGCGTGGTTGGTTCTGTGAAGCACTGCATTGAATGAGTCGCCGCACATTAGACCCAGCCCACGGCTAGCCCAGTCTGTTGGGACCCACGCGTGGGAACGTTTGTCCTCTCCGCACAGATTTCGTGGGCGTGGGTCCCATTGTGCTTTCCAAATGGAGCTCGAAAAATTAATAGAAATCGTTCGGAGCCATCTCAATTAACTGTAATTCACTAAAGTAATTAGTAATTCAGTAATAGTAATTAAAGTAATTAGTATTAATAGTAATATAGTTATTATTAATTATAGTATATATTATAAATTTATTATAAATATAGTATATATTATAGTATTAATAGTAATTAAAGTAATAGTAATTCACTAAACTGCTCCCGGCTCAGCCGAAAACTATTTTTAAAAACACTATGAGGAACTTACTGAAACAGGTTGAACTCTCCGTATGTTTTCCTCCCAGCTAAATAAATATTTTTACTTCTCCTCTTCACTAAAGAATATAGTACAACCACTTCTTCATTTTCTGACTCGGATTCTAAATCCAGGAGGAGTTCTGACGCTGACATCGCGAAACCTGGGTGACAACAACTGGGTTCAATATGCGGTACTCGACCCATCCCATGGTCTGGGCTGTGCGTGGGCTGGGTTCAATATGCGGTACTCGACCCATCCCATGGTCTGGGCTGTGCGTGGGCTGGGTCCAATATGCGCGTTGTATCTTCTATACCATGATTTAATCTAACTTGGTGAAAACATTACTATCGGGTAATGTCACCAAGTTAGAGGTATCTTAAGCATCCCTCATTTTTTGTCAAAAACATTTGTGGGGAATCGACGCTAGTAAAATCCATCCTCTTGAGAACATACATGGCTATGCAAATAGGGAAATTGTTTTCATCAATGTTCCCCTTTCTTCAGGCTCGTTATATTCTGTTTTTCAGGAAAATTGATCATTGGGAAGAGGGTGTAATAAAATTGCGCCAAAAAGCAACACATATTTCTGGTCGCTCGGCGCAAAAACTCTACAGATTTTGGAATGATTCAAGTACAAAAGATCGAAAGAAGAAATTTCCTTTTTTTTTTTTTTTGAGGGGAGGAGTAAGGTTTTTATATCTATAAAACGCGAAGTAAAAACTCCCGAATGACACGGGCCCCGGTTAATCCACCCCGGATAATCGGTGCTCTACTATACCTAAATTCACAGTTTTATTACCTTACATTACAGTATACAAATAGCGGTGCTGCTGTGTATATATTCATATTTTTATTCCCCTCTGTTTTTTTCTCCTTAACCGGTCATAATTATGCCATACATTTGCCTCTAAAATTCAAGGCTCTCTTGTTCTTGAAATAGGAGGGAATGAATTAATATAGAGAAATATTTTAAAGATCTGGCAATGTTATGTAATGATAAGTGTGTTTGATGTTGTTGATAGCATTTATGTATTGATAAGTGTGTTTGATGTTGATAGCATTTTCCGCTGTACCGTGAGTCGGACGAGGAGTGCAGCGGTCCGGACGAGGCTCCGGAGGACGTGAAGAGGCAGAAGTTCAGGGAACGATGGGACACACTCTCTAAGGAGGCCACAGAGCTGGTGAGTGGCTCTTTCAGGAAGTCCCACCGAACTGGTCACTTGTGTGTTAGTGCACTCAAATTACAAAAGTAGAGAACCCCCTTCCTTTCACCGACTCAAGAATAATGGGGGGAGGGGGGGGAGAAGGTAGGCTTCTCGCTTTTTCTGCAACTTGTTTTGTGAAAGGTCATCTTTTTTAGTTAGGTATCAGTTTTGTAAAGAAATCTCCATATTTTATTGACAGTGAATATACACGTATAAACAAAGTTACACGTTACCATTGACCAAATACGTACCTCTGTCTTCATATTAGACAATTAATAACTGAGTGGCAGAGAACGAGATACCCGACATACAAAAGATGGGCCAGAGCAGAGAATAGTGGCAGAGAACGAGGTACCCGACAGACAAAACAAACTACAACAGACTTACCAGAAAGCTGAAAGCAGAACTAGCCTAACTGAGGAACTCGAGATACCAAGACTATACAAACTCATTCACAACAGACAATAAGTCTCTCTGGACAGCAACTCGACAAATCCCAACCTTTAAAAATACTTCCCATCCTCTTCGTCATGATTCTGGCGAATGGGCCAAATCTGACAAGGAGAAATGCAACCTGTTTGCTTCCCACCTGTCTAATATATTTATCCCTCATCCCAATATCCTCGATCCATCCCATGTATCCCAGACTGAGGCTCAACTCAATATTCCTCTCCCTCTCTCTCCTCCACCTAAAGCCTGTCATCCTTCTGATGTTTCGTTTGTGATCCGCAGACTTCCTTTAGGGAAGGCTCCGGGTTACGACTTAATAACGGCCTCATTCCTCCGACATCTTCCCGAAAAAGCTATAATTTTCCTTACCTATCTATACAATTGTGTACTTAGGACATCCTACTTTCCTGCTCTTTGGAAATTTTCAGTAATAAAAATGATTCCCAAACCTCATAAATCTTCTTATATTCCCTCTTCATACCGTCCTATTAGTCTCCTACCAGTCTTCTTGAAAATTCTTGAAAAACTTCTTTTGAAGCGCATTTATCCCATTTTTGATTCCATTAATATCATCCCAGATCACCAATTCGGCTTCCGTTCCCAACATTCCACAATCCAGCAATGTCACCGTGTTGTAGATGCCATAGCTTCCTGTCTTGAGAACAAGGAGTACTGCTCCAGTGCCTTTCTCGATGTTGAACAAGCGTTCGACAGGGTTTAGCATTCGGGGCTGCTCTGCAAACTCAAAAATATCCTTCCTCAAACCTACTGTCTTATTTTAGAGTCCTACCTTATAGATCGCTACTACTGTGTTTATCACGGTAGTGCGCAATCCTCCTTCCTTCCTCAGCTAGCTGGTGTTCCTCAAGGTTACTACCTTTAGGATACTTCCTAGGACCCATCCTCTATACAGTATACACTGCCGATATTCTTTCCCATCCTAATACCTTGCTATGCACTTTTGCGGATGACACCCCCATCCTTTCCTCAGAATTCCACAAAAAGCTTCCCATTCCCTTCAGGAACATCTTTCATCCCTTGAGACATGATTCATTCCGCAGGTGAAGTGTGATATCCTTCACAATGACCTGCAGATTCCCTTTGTAAGGGATGTAATTAAATCACTCTAAATTCCATTCTACCCTTTCCTTTCACCCTAATCCTTTAGTCCGCAGACTTGCCACAAGAACCCTTCCTGGCTGAAGCGGCAATGGCCTCGAGACCTACTAGTTCATTGAAGACTCAATCATCTACACACTTTTTATGCTTTAGCTTTCTTTATCATTTAACTTTTTTTTTAAATATAAATATTTTAATTTCTTTCTTTCTCAACCGCTGTTTATTATAAGATAATGGAATGCCATTAATTAATGATTTCTCTTTCAACATACAAGACATTTATATATTATGTATCACATTTTCTTGTTATGTATTGTATATACTTATAGTTGTAAATACAAAATTTTAAATAATAAAAAAAAGTATAAAAGTTATAATAATAATATTACCAAAGAAAATTTACATAATTTATAGGTAACGTCAATCGTTTCCATTTTTTACTTAAATTTAATACTAACATATAAGAAGTTTCCACAACATATCCTTGTTACTCAACGTAGATGGTGATGTTTAGTTGCTGGACTCTTTGGAGCCGCGATTGGTGGTGACAGGACACACTCATCATGGCTGTCGCCGCTATCATCAAGCCACAGACACCCTGGAACACACACTCCCCTCCTTCAGTTGGAGGAACAAAGACAACCCTTCCTTCATGATGGTAAGTCAGCTCCTTGTTTATTTTTAGGGTTCCATGTGAAGACTGTATATGAAATCCTACTAACGAGTGTTTAACGTCTGTCTATCCGTTCCCAGGGCCACAACAGGCACAAACTCATCCTCTTCTGAAGAGTATGGATGAAAAATATACAAGGATGAGTTCGTGCCAGTGTTGTGACCCTGAGGACACTGTACCCGAAGGCTCGAAGAAAACGACTGCAACATACAATATGTTTCATAAAATTGCCAGTGCAACGAAGTCAAATTGCCCTCTAAAAAAGTATGAACGGACAGACCTCAAACACTCCTTTTTTATACGGTTTTCCTAAGGAACTCCAATTCTGTCCGAGATTTCGACTTGCTAAAAGCTACGAGTATTTTCGTCCTCAGTAGCACCGAATTAGTCTAAAAACATCTGATAACAAATTTATGAAATTCCGTTAGCATCGTAAAAAAAGCGATTTTTTGTGATAAATAAGCTACTAGCTTTATTAAACTTTTTTTACCGAGTTTCTTCTTGTAATGAACCAAAGGATATTTTCATTGCAGATTTTTGTTTTCTAATAATTAATATTTGATAGTAATTTGTTAATTGATGTTTCTTGCTTAGAAGGCCATTTGTAATGTTATATTTTGTAATTTTTAAGCATTTATTAGTACATATTTCTACTTTTTTTTACTGCTTATTTTAGGCCCTTTTCACTATATTATATACATTTTGGCCTTTGTTGTGTGTATAAATGAGATCTCTACTTGTGTGATTGCAGGCCGTGCTGACAGGGAGCAAGATGGGGCTCTCCAGATGCCACCTCCCGCGCGAGTCCACGGTTCTCCTACTCTACTCGCTCAGCGGACTCGCTTTAGTCCTCTACGCAGTCTACATCTACCTGAGACACATCAGATGGCAAAGGCTCTTCAAGATTCAATGACCTTCTCTTCCTTAAATGTCCGTTTGTTGTGTTCTTATTATTTTTGTATTTTCTTTGGAGTTTGTTAATCTCGCACCTCACACTTAGGTCCCAGCGACTCCAAGAAATATTTGAATAAGTAAATCCTTGGAACCAGGCAAGTTATTAAATTGTTTGCTAAAAAAAAGAAATAATTAGCAACAAAAATATTAATATGAGAATCCAGCATTTATTATGCAACTAGCCAAACCCGCCATGCGTTGCAATGGCTATTTTTGTAATTAAAAAAAAAATTAAAATTAAAAGTTGTCAAACCACTTTTAAATCGTTCTAGTGATGTCTTAAACATAGCCCATAGGTTTGAGCGCAATAGCTTCGACAGTTCCACATCCTATAAGCCTCACACAGACGCACATTCATTTTTATATAAATATATAAGATAAGATTTGTAAATAAAAATTCAATTTATGATAAAACGAAGTTCTAAACCTTCTCGGTGACTCGACGAACATAATTGCTGAACTTAAGAACAAAATCGGATCGAAGTTTAGGAGTCTATGAAACACAAACATATATATATTTAGACATTAGGTTTTATATATTATATAATATGTATTTCTTAGGATATATTGATAAAATTATTTTCTGAAAGGCACTAAAAACCCGATTAACCGAACTGAAAGATAATTGAATTTTCCGAATACCAAAAAATTGGTTTTGTTTTGTCTCTTATTTACTTTTTTTCTACAAATTCACCATACCAAGTAAAACTAGAATCAATTTACTGAGATAATTATTTGTCATCTACTAAGAATAACGTATTTGCGCTGTCATCAGCCATTTGAAAGAAAAAAATGTTGTATGAGAATAAAAATCCATGTAAGTTATATATATCTTAGTATAAATCATTATGAAACTAATATTAATGTAATGTATCTAACTTGAGAATTTATGAAATTTATATTTGGTCCAATCATACATAAACATGTATTTTACTGTATGCACTTTCACGACAATGATCTTGTGATATTGTGATTATTTTAAGAAATGTTGATTATTAGATGCTATAAAATGTATTATATTTTGTTATTGTAAATCACTATTCACTATTGAACTAGTCTATCTAATGTATAAAAAATATAAAGAAAACTTATGTTTTTTTTAAATATTGTCTATTTCACAATATGTATAGTAATATTATGTGTAATATTTTTTTAAATGTATATTTTTATTATGTGTTTCACAATATCTCTGCAAAAAATGTTAAGTATCATATCTAATGTATCTTCTTCATCAATATTTTAATATATATTAATCATTATTTGTAGCTGCTGTTAAGCAGTTAATCCGTCGCAATTTTGCAAATGATTTCTTAGACATTATAATGAGTGTCTAATATATTGAAGAAGCTGTACGGGAATTCAGTTGAAGATGTAAGCCCGGCCTTGTTTCGACAGAGAAAAATGAGTAGGCCTGTACGATGTCAGCTACTCGTTAAACACCCCTATCCTAGGTGAATAAAAGGGGTTACTTGGAGGCGGAAAAAGTTACTTGATGTTTTCTCAGTTACTATTGATTAAGTGAAAAGTTACTGTATCAATATGAAATAGATTTTTGAGCTAGAGATAGAAATAACAGAGGTAAATAAGATTTTCAAGTACCGAGTTGTTGAAGGGCTCTCTCACTGTCTCCGTTATATTTACTAATAGTATTTAATTAAAATTTGATATGATTTCACATTATATGTACCGCCTCGTCATCGCCATACAACACAGCTGGTTGTCTTATATTGTATTATACTGTGGTTGGGTGGAAGGGACAACCGCAATACACCAAAAATGACTCCCCTTCGGGACGGGATGGATAGTTTGTAAAATGGGACAAACTGAGGAAAGGACTCACATCTAAATTGCGGAAAGTTTAATTAATGTTAAGGCCAACAACAGCCTATAGACTTTATATTTCTTTGTGGTGGGCAGATGTAGTGGACTTACTTGTTAAATAAGTATATGTATGAGTCCAACACAGATTTATTTAACCACAACTAGTTTCATGAGTCCAACACAGATTTATTTAACCACAACTAGTTTCATGAGTCCAACACAGATTTATTTAACCACAACTAGTTTCATGAGTCCAACACAGATTTATTTAACCACAACTAGTTTCATGAGTCCAACACAGATTTATTTAACCACAACTAGTTTCATGAGTCCAACACAGATTTATTTAACCACAACTAGTTTCATGAGTCCAACACAGATTTATTTAACCACAACTAGTTTCATGAGTCCAACACAGATTTATTTAACCACAACTAGTTTCATGAGTCCAACACAGATTTATTTAACCACAACTAGTTTCATGAGTCCAACACAGATTTATTTAACCACAACTCGTTTCATGAGTCCAACTGACATCTTCAGGTGGTGAATCTTATTGGAGAAGAGGTCAAAGGACTGGACACATATCAGAGGTCAGCTGGACTTCTCTAATAAGACTATTTTGGTTTATGTATGTTCAGATTCCACTTGAAGAAACTAGTTGTGGTTAAATAAATCTACGTTGGACTGATACATCTATCTTATTACTTATTTAACTCTAGACTTGAAGTGCCAGTAAAAAAAAATAAAATAAAATAAATACAATTTTAATAAAAAGTTGGTATGTAATTCAATCATGAAAAAAATTCATTCAATTATGTTAATCCAAAATAAAATCAGTATCAAAATAACAATTAAGTGAGGGAACTAACAATAGCCTGCGATGTGCCTCAGGGCTACCAACCTAAACATTTACAATTAGTTATTATTATCTCTTTATTATACATTATCAAACATCTAATTGTTATTTTGATGATCTCATTTTGGACACTTTTAGCATAATTAACTGAATGAAATTGATGCTATTTTGTTCATTATTCAATTATTTATTAAAGTTTAATTGAATATTTTTTTGTATAGAAGACTTTTTTGATGTAATTTTTTAAAACATTTAAATAAACATGACTTGTATTGTACGTTTTTACTGCTCAGTGAGGAGGCATTTTCAGACTCATGTATGTTACAGGGTTTGATCCATCCTGGCACCCCTCACCATTATATTTCTTATTGTTTTAAATAAATGTGATTATCAATTTTAAAATAGTGTTCTTATTGGGTTTTTTGAATAAACCCGTTCCCGCCACATCATGGAAAAATCGCTTCTCTCCCCTCCACTATGCCTTCATGTTGGCTTTTTGCACCATTCGTGGGTTATTGGCCGTTATCATGTTTACAGAAACTTTTTTTTTTTTTTTAAATGAGGTCAGAAAACATTCCAGTGAAAACTCAACATCAAATCTGTGACCAATCACAGAACTTGGTTTAAAAAAGAAACAGAGATCTCCGGAGATCAGCTTGCCTCAGATCTCTTGGGAGGCAGCAAGAAGTTAGTGGGATATTGTAGAATGTGACGTCTATGAGGGCACATATCGATAAGCAAGTTTCAGCATTTCGTTAAGAGATGTCTTCTGAACAAACACTTAGAGCATATCCCAGCTAAAAAATAATAATCTTTATTCACGGATATATTTACATTATCTTAGTAAGTAATAATAACGATCTTATAAAAAATGAAATTCTAAAATGGAGGTAATATTTATACAATTAATAATTGGAAAAGGAATACTATAACTAACAAAAACAAAGATACTAAGTTAATTTTGACTAAGAGAAAACAATCAATCAATATCTCTAAATCATACCAAATGTTGATTCATTTTCAAGTTATTGGGGCTATTCGTGTTAAGCTTGATTCCTCCTTCCCTTTGTCTGAAAATCAACAGGTGACACTATTTCGAACTTTAATGTCGACATATTTATTCTTCTTGTTCATAGACAGGCATTTCATTTTTTGCCAAAGAGTCCAGGCTAGTCCTGGAGCAGGTCCCTCTGCCATGCCCCCTTAAGGCGCCGGGGTAGATTAGTGGGTAGAATGAAAATTAAGTCCTAAATATCGTACACGTGTAGGATGAAGGATGATGGTTGTTAATGTAAACTGGTGGGCAAGGGTTGTGTCTGAGAGTGAATGTGGTTTGCAGAGATTTGTCTATTAATTTTTATTCTCCATTTGTTGGCCCAGTCTGTTAGCTGGTGTAAATGTTCTTGTAAGTATGAGCTTGCTAGTGTTGGGTCTGAGTGTGTTGATAGAATGGCTGTGTCTGCGTATGTAGTGAGTAGTCTGTTGTGGAATGTGTGATGTGTAGATAGAGAAGAATAGGGAAATGAAGGATCTTCCTTGGGGGGTTCCAGCTTTGATCTCCAAAAATGCGATGAAGGAGATCCCTCAGACACCCTAAAGTTTCTGTTCTCTAGGAATGACTTAAGTATTAAATAATATGTGTGAGGAAGGTGAGTTTTAAGTGTGTAGAGCAGCCCTGGGTGCCAAACACGGTCAAACGCTTTTTCAATGTCCGGAAATATGCCTGTGCAAAACTCTTTTCTTTCAAAGCTGGTGGCGATGTAATCGACCAAATGATGGCTTGGTGTATTGTTGAAAGCCGAATTGATGATCTGGGAGTTGGTTGTCTTGTGCAGTAATGTAGGTTAGTATGTCCAGTAGAAGTCTCTCTACTGGTTTGGATATCACAAGAAGCAGGCTTATAGGACGGTATGACGAGGCCTGGTCTGGGGTTTTCCCTGGTTTGAGAATCATCCTGACTACTGATTTCTACCAGACAAGGGGATAGAAACATAGTAGTACTGCGTTGTATAAATCGACAACTAAATTAGTCCTTTTCTCGGTAGCTGTCGAAGTATCTCAGCTGTTATCAAGCCATAACCAGGAAATTTGTGTAAAGTGAGTTGTTTAATTGTTTGTTCGACTTCATTGGGACTGAATGCCTTTGGTGGGGGAGTTAGCTGAAGAGGGGTGGTAAATTGTGTCAGTACTTGGTCTGTACGTTGGTCGTCTCCTATGTCCTCGTGTGAAGTGAATACTTTGGAAAGATAATCAGCGTTGAGGTCTGCCTTCTCCTGGTCAGACCTAGTCCAGGCCCAGTCATCCTTCCGAAGTGGGTGTGATACCCGTGCATTGCCAAGAAGCCGTTTCGTCGCTGTCCAAAGTGAGTTATCTCGAGCCGCCAGAGTCGAGATATAGGTCTCATGTCTGTCTAGTTCGGAACGTTCTGTAGAGAGGAGTTGATTGTACGTCTGTCTGACGGAAGGATATCTCGATTTAAGACATCCATCCGGTGAAAACTTAACATTGAATGTTACGTAAGTTTCCTCTTACGTAAGTTTCCTCTATCTGTGGAAGTAAAATAATCAAATTAAACAGAAGGAATTATTGTAGAATTCATTAGTTTGGCACAATACCACCAGGCAGCGGGGTTATTGGGAACTTGACGCTCATTTGCACCTCAAAATATGAGAACATCCCACGGCCATTGTGATAAAAAACTTGTTTGCTACCACATTTCCTGTAGAAATTTGATCTCTTTTGTTTATTTAAATTTTGATTTCTACAGTAGTTTGCCGAAAATTGCCCTAAAAAAAATATTATCAATAATTTAAGACGTGCAATTTTTAAGAAAGTACACGTATACAACGAAAAAAATTCAATTAAACAAACTTTACACTTGGATTCACGAAGAGATACCAATTTTTAAATAATTTTAAATAATATTAATTTCTAATCCAAAGGTTTTTCAAATGATACTACTGGGACAACAGGGAAGATGAATAGAATAGAATTTGAAGAGGACAAATAATTGGGTTATTATCTATATTTACATATTTAAATTAAAAAAAAAACTTATTTGAACAAACAAAACAAAAATTTACAATGGCACAAAAACATTAAATTAATACTTAAAAAACTATTTCTTTTTTTATTTGGGCATATTGAAAAATATATATTATTAATTGTACCTTCTCGACGCCTCTACCACAAAAACCAGACCCCGTCAACTCTTCACACTTTAATTCCACCCCAGTCAACTTTCATCTAATTGTTCAACTTCATTTTTATTTAAAACATATCAAAACCACATGCACCGTTTTTAGAGCTAGCTCACGACTCCATTACATTTTACTCTATTTCACAGCTGTTTTTTATATGTTTTCTTGTTTTGTTTCTCAAACACCTTGATATATATCTAATATATATATGATATTAGATTATAATAAAAAAAATTACTTTTTATTCATAAAAAAATGTTCCGTAGTGTACATCACATTTGCCTTTTCCTTCTTTTTAAAAAAAAATGTTTGTTCACAAATTTTTTTTTTTTTTTTTTTTTTTTATATAAGTTCTTTCAGATTTAATTTCTTCCTACACACAGGTTGATTAGCTTCTTCCTCGAATCCACATAGGCTTCCTCCTTCAATACACAGATGGATTAACATCTTCCTCCAATTCACATGATGGGCTCCTCCTCGAACCACATGTTGGCTGGCTCCTTGATGTCTTCAACTCATTGATCAACGATGTATCGAAGTCTCTCTCTCACTTACACTCACTGATTTATTTTTATTTTTTATATGCCCAATTCGACGCTCTTTTTATACATATATGCCCATTTTTTTTATATTTTTATAACTATTTACAATTATTAAACTTATATATATACGTACCTAATTTCTAATAAACAAAAACAAATCTTAATCTAAAAATTTACAATTAATCCTTAACCTAAAGAAAATGTTAACTTAAATTTATAAAAATTTGAACTAATTGAACATAAAAAAAATATAATACTAAATTTTTACATATTTACAGGATCAGTCATAGTCATGAAATCAAGTTTGGAAATAATCAAGTTGGATGCAGATTTAAGAAATTGCCAATTAATTTTACTTTCCGCCTTTACCATCAATATAACATTTGTATGTATTCAAAATAATTATATATTATATATAAAAAAAAAATTTACTTGAAATAAAAATTACATAAATCCTTCGGTTTTACTTCATCACACTTCCAAAATATATCATAGCAATCAAAATTAGGCCTCACGCCGGGTAATAAGGAATACAAATTTAATTTATTTAATATATATAGTACTTGTCTTTTGAGGTATTAAATTCTTTGAGACGTCCTTCATACTTCCTAACTAAAAAAATGTATCTCACATATATTTTTACTTCAACTTCCTTCTCTACTAATAACTCCCTAATAATAATAACTTCATCGTTGACGTAGCAAAAATACGGTTCCTCCTATCTCAGGTAGGCAACCAACACTACATCATAAATCTCCTATATATATATCGCTAGTTCTTTCTAGTCGACACAAAAATCATCTTCCACGCAGAAAAAAAAATATATATCTCCAATATATTGCTAGTTCTTTCTAGTCGACACACAAAAAAAATCATCTCCCACAGATCAAAAAAATATATATCTCTAATTAATCACTATCTCTTACTAGGATTAAAAATAATATCTCCCAAAACAAAGCTATATAATCCCGACGTCTAAAAGAATGTCATCAGCAATTAATTCAAAACTTCTCTAATTAATATTACCCTTTGTTTGTTCCTATTCCTAAAGTTATATAATTTGCTCCTACAACTCTTCCCATCTACTCTCTCTATTAAACAAATTTACGTAGAAAAACATGTTACTCAGAATAATAAATGAAATTGTCTAAATAATAGAATTTATAATAACAAAAATTTACTAACCTATGCATACATACAATTTATATAATATATTATCCTTCCAAGGCTTCTATACATTTTCGTTCGTCTTTCTAATTTATAATATTATTATGATTTAGTCACGTCCGGTATCCTAGCTGAACAGTTCCGAAACAGAAAATCTGTCCCCTTGACTCGGCCTCAGGAAGTTCGTCATGTCTCCAAAGAGATCTAGGCATCTCTCAGCCTGCTGATTTTATCTTTCTAACATTTGTAATAAAAAATATAATAAAAAAATCTATCTTCTTCCATATTATGTTCGTTCAAAATCAATCAGTTATATGTATATGTTTTAATTTTCAATAATCATTATTAATAAGTAACTTCTAAATAAAAAACTTTCACATATTAAATTTGGGTGACTAATCCTTAAATATAATTCTCAGATAATTTTATACTGATCCTAACATATAATCTAATCCTAAAAAAAATATAATTCCTAATTACTTTAAACACAGAACTATACCAAAATTCATCCATACTCTTCATATACCAAAATTCTCTCATCCAAAAATAAATGTATCATTCATACTATTATATTAGTCCAATGTCACTTCGTCATATTTTAAATTGATCCTAATTCTGTCATGTTAGTCTGTCAGTCATTTCCTCAAACTCATCCGAGTTGCAAAAAAAATAGGTTCACTATAAAAGGTGGCTAATGCAATTATATTGCAAAGCCCAAATTTAATTTTATCTTTTTCCGGATGCCCCGGCGAATTATGTCTTTAAAAATCCCCTCCCCCTTCTCTAAATATTTGTTCAGTGTTAATTTTGTCCTTAATACCTGTTTGAATGCTTTTACTCTCTTGTTAAAATTGTTCTTATAACTTTTATTAACCTCCTTTCTATTTCCAGTTTGTCTGTAAGTTTTAACTATATTTTCTTTAAAATTAAAATTTGTCTTTTGTTTGTTGTCCTCAGTCTGTTCGTTTGTTTTGTCTAATAACGTCCAAATGTTCCTTTCACTCTGTCCATCCACATCAACATTCATCATATTTTCTTGAATTTCACTTAATACTAATTTTTCTACATTTTGACTCTCTTCCTCCACCTCTTTCTCTAAAATTTGGGTCTGTTCCTCCCCACTGTTATTCTCTGTTCCTTCTACCTCATCAACTTGTGACTGACTGTCAATAATAAGAACCTCTTTTTCTACTTCAGAATTCCCTTCATCCAACTTGTTAATTTTTTGAATAAAGTGTTTTTCTAAGTTTTCTCCTGCTTTATTTATCCTACTTTCAACTCTTTCATTTTCTATTTGAATTTTCTCTAATTGGTTCATCAAATTGTCCACCTTTTTATTTAATTTAACTTCTAAATTTTTAATGTCACCCCTTAAGTTTGTCTCTAATTTTCCTAATTTGTCCCCCATTTCCCTTTTTAAATTTGTCTCTAAATTTCCTAATTTATTACTTTGCTCTTCCATTTTTTGATTCATATCCCCCATTTCCTTTTTTAAATTTGTCTCTAAATTTCCTAATTTATTACTTTGCTCTTCCATTTTTTGATTCATATCCCCCCTTAAATTTCCCATATCCCCAGTTAACTTTGTCAACACAACACGGAGCCATTCCATATCAGGAGCAGCAATGCCCTCTTTTTCTTTATCTTTATTTACCCCCTCCCCTTGCGACTCCTCACCTGTACCCTGCATGGACTCCATTGCGGCTGGAGTCTCCCTTTCTCTATCTTCCGATAACTCCATATCGGATCTTTCCTCCTCTAATCTTCTCGCTTGTCCTCTGGTAATTGGCATTTTCTTACTTTACTAAATATATAATTACTAAACAAAAACAATGTTATATAAAATAGTAACCTTCTTTTGAAGTTGGCAAAAAAAAAATTATTTCTCAAAATTAAATGTAACCCTTATTTGTCTCTATTCTATCCTTTTCATCTTTTTCAACCTGTTTCCCTACTTTAATTAATATAAAAAAATTCTCCCATCAAGGTTTTGCCAAAATATGATGGGGCTTTGTGGCGAAAATCGTCCACACAAGGGATATGCCAAAAATGTGATAAAAACTTGCTTGCTACCACATTTCCTGTAGAAATTTGATCTCTTTTGTTTATTTAAATTTTGATTTCTACAGTAGTTTGCCGAAAATTGCCCTAAAAAAAATATTATCAATAATTTAAGACGTGCAATTTTTAAGAAAGTACACGTATACAACGAAAAAAATTCAATTAAACAAACTTTACACTTGGATTCACGAAGAGATACCAATTTTTAAATAATTTTAAAAAATATTAATTTCTAATCCAAAGGTTTTTCAAATGATACTACTGGGACAACAGGGAAGATGAATAGAATAGAATTTGAAGAGGACAAATAATTGGGTTATTATCTATATTTACATATTTAAATTAAAAAAAAAACTTATTTGAACAAACAAAACAAAAATTTACAATGGCACAAAAACATTAAATTAATACTTAAAAAACTATTTCTTTTTTTATTTGGGCATATTGAAAATATATATTATTAATTGTACCTTCTCGACGCCTCTACCACAGAAACCAGACCCCGTCAACTCTTCACACTTTAATTCCACCCCAGTCAACTTTCATCTAATTGTTCAACTTCATTTTTATTTAAAACATATCAAAACCACATGCACCGTTTTTAGAGCTAGCTCACGACTCCATTACATTTTACTCTATTTCACAGCTGTTTTTTATATGTTTTCTTGTTTTGTTTCTCAAACACCTTGATATATATCTAATATATATATGATATTAGATTATAATAAAAAAAATTACTTTTTATTCATAAAAAAATGTTCCGTAGTGTACATCACACCATATTCTCGCTAGTAAAATCATTTTTTTTAAATGAAAGGCTAGCAAACGGGTTACAGAACCCAATCCGAGTCTGGAACCCTCAAAAGATCAAAAACAGAAGGTAAGACTTAACCAAATAAAGAGTTCAAAGGTATAGAGAGAGAGAGGAAACTTATGAGTGAGTCGGGGTGTAGCCACAAATTCCTCTAAAGAACAGAAACAGAAGGTATGGATTGATTTCAATTAGATATGATGAAGGTATACTTTGAGACTTCAAATATATTTTAATTTATGCCCTTATTAAAATACTTGAGCAAGAAATATGAGTCCTTTTTTGGCCCGGATTCTGTATATTTACTGAAAAAACCACTGAAACGGACATTACATCAGCTTCAATCAGATATTAAGATAATCATCTATACTTTGAGTATACATGAAAAAAATTTTTAACTAAAATAACTAAGGAAGAATTATAAGATAGATAGAAGTGGTCTGAGGCATCCATTCCCTATATTTTAGGATAGATAGAAGTGGTCTGTGGCATCCATTCCCTATATTTTAAGATAGATAGAAGTGGTCTGTGGCATCCATTCCCTATATTTTAGGATAGATAGAAGTGGTCTGTGGCATCCATTCCCTATATTTTAGGATAGATAGAAGTAGTCTGTGGCATCCATTCCCTATATTTTAAGATAGATAGAAGTGGTCTGTGGCATCCATTCCCTATATTTTAGGATAGATAGAAGTGGTCTGTGGCATCCATTCCCTATATTTTAGGATAGATAGAAGTGGTCTCTCGCATCCATTCCCTATATTTTAGGATAGATAGAAGTGGTCTGTGGCATCCATTCCCTATATTTTAAGATATATAGAAGTGAAAACTGACATAATTGCAGAGATATTGTGAAATAATTCAAATTGACTTGAAAAATAAAATAAAACTGGTTTATTTAATATGTTGTCTAATTTCACTAACTATATATACATGGGAGTACTTTCGGTATTTCTACCATCCTCAGCCAAAAGCATAAGAGATAAGTCTTATCTCTTATGCTTTTGGCTGAGGATGGTAGAAATACCGAAAGTACTCCTATGTATATATAGTTAGTGAAATTAGACAACATATTAAATAAACCAGTTTTATTTTATTTTTCAAGTCCATATATAGAAGTGGTATGTGGCATCCATTCCCTATATTTTAAGATAGATAGAAGTAGTCTGTGGCATCCATTCCCTATATTTTAAGATAGATAGAAGTAGTCTGTGGCATCCATTCCCTATATTTTAAGATAGATAGAAGTGGTCTGTGGCATCCATTCCCTATATTTTCTGAAAAACACATTAATTCAGCAATCTCCGAAATTTTGTCCAAAACCATTTCGGATTTTTATCGCTATATCTCATTATCTTATGGTTGCATTAGTATGACGTACTTCTCGGTGTCGGGTCCTCTATCTGTAGAGTGAACCTAATATGTTAGGTTAGTTTTTGGATTTAGAATTTTTAAAGTAAAATATTTTTTCCACCCGTACCAGCTAAAATAACTGAGTAGGAAGTTAAGATTCAGGTGTATATATTTGAACTGATTATGTATATTTGCTGAAAAATCGTTCGAATTCAGTAATGAGCGTACATCGGTCTCAACTAGAAATAATGAGTAGTTCACTTTGAATACTCAAGTATATTCTCTGATTGGTCCTAGCTAAAAAAGTCGAGGAAGGAATATGAGAGAATATTTTCCTTATATTTTCTGAAAAACACATCAATACACCAATCTCGTTAGATTTTTTCAACCAATTCAATTTGAATTCTATTTCTTATTTCAAAATTTGAACGTTGTTATAATATAAAAAAGAGCTTAACTTTCTAACATAATTCTTTAATACAATAAACCGACTTAGAAAGACAATTATACGTACATAATATATTTTTTTAAATTTATTTATTTATTTTTTATTTGGTTTTGAAAGGTGCGCCTTGCATTGCAGCAACATAACCCAGTCAACGTTCAGTCAAAGCTCGGGGATCAAGGGGTTACTAAGGGACTGGGATTGGCCATCGGCGGAACTATTGCGCCGATCGTCCCCAGCCCATCTTACATTGCCTGTTTCTGCTCCCGGCAGGAGCCGACGAATCGGCAGAACATCAGGTAGTCTGTTTCCGTCCCATCTACCGTAGATCCAGTCCCAAATACGATCTTGTCCCATGAATCAACTCCACCATCAACCACTCCTTGGTCGTACAGCGGACATTCGAGGACCACATGTTCTGCAGTCTCGTTACCGCCGCACGAACAGTTCGGGGTGTTCTTCCTGTGAAAGAAGAACAGCTTGGAGTTGAAATCACCATGACCTGATAATATTTGAGACGTCCAGTGATTAGGCAGTACCCATGTTGAGTCAAGGTGTACCCGGACGTCCGGGAAGTATGCGTACGTCGTTCGGCCACTTATTTTCAATGGAATCCAAACGTACAAAATATCTATCTATTAAATCTATTTTTGGAAAAATTACAATAATAATAATTATTATAAAAATATTTAATAGGCATATTAAAACATTCCAGTGAAACAGGCTGAGGGAAACAAAGTATAATAAAACAGGAAGGTACTTCATGTAAGTTATAAGGATTGTTGATAATATTATTTCAAGTGCATACGCATGGTTAAAAGTCTTCCAACCCGACAACAGATATAAAATAACAAATACTTTTGAACTGCTAGTATGATGTGTTCAATCTGCCAGCCAGACAAATTCGCTGTTTCATTCGTCTTAGTTACACAAGATACAGTTGTACCTGTTATTTACACTTTAAAGTAGCAGTGACTTGTGGTAGCAGTTACTCAGAAATAGCTCTTCCTCAACGATCCTGGGTTGACTAGTACAGAGGTTAACATGTAGATAGAGCGGTACAGATAGGATCTCACAGATCTCAAGAAGGCTAACGAACTGTCATGGCCCCAACATCCCAGCCTACAACGGACTTATTGTTTCAACCCAAGAAAAAAAAAATCTACCATATTTTTTTTCATTCAACCCTCCCTCTTTAAGTATTTTATTTTTTTAATTCTTGTTAGGACGGAACAGAGTTAGATTGTCTTCCCCACCCTGTTTAGAGGAATGGACTTTTGGGAGACCAATATGAGAACCCGAAACACGAGGACAGTTGCACGGGTTACCATACCTTCATCATCGAGATATCGACTTTCAAATGTATATATAATAGGTAGCTATTAAAACTTAAGCAAGCCGTCCTTTGAATGGAATGTTAAGCGATGATCCCGAGCCTGTACGATGTCAGGTTTTCGTTAAAGATTCCTGCCCTAGGTGAAATTTAGGATAGGCAAAATTTAGGACTCTCACAGCAGAGTCGGGCTCATGTCCACCAGAGTGACGAAAGAGCCCTCTGGTAGTAGGCGATATAACCTCGTGGTTAAAGTCCGGGCATGAGTCACAATAACTAATAACTATTTTTTTAAATTAAAATATAATCAGCGTTGTTTATCTATGTTTTTATCCACTTTTAGTTTTCCATAGGCTGCTGATCCGACCGTTGGAGAAAATTATATTTTCGAATTTTTATTTTTTTATCGGATTGATCGAATTTTCTTCAAACTTCACATGTAGCATACTTACCTCGATTACAGATGCTAACCTGGCCAGATGCGATCTTCACATTTCAAGTGGGAAGGAAGGATGGGGGGGGACATGAAATGTGGGATAGTTTTTCAACCATTGATCGGATTTTCACAAAATGTCACCATTTAGCATCCTTATAAGCCCGATTAGCAGTTAACAACCGGCCAACCTGCTAGTACCTAAATAATACACAAATTACTTAAAATTCTGAAAGCTTGAGTGCTTTTTTTCTTATTTGGTGCTATTATGCGCCCCCCGTTCTGCTCGGGACGGTTGGTCACCCTAGCAGTGCCCCCCCCCCCCCCCCCCCCTCCCTGTTATCTAGTCGAGGTACAAAGGGCAGCCTAGTTGTCTAATCACAGCTAGATAACAGATATCCACCCAAGTCACTGCTCTCTTCCTATCTCACAATCAGACCTTGGTATATCTTGACAGGTCGTCCCTTTCCAATGACAAACTTATATCTGATATTTAGGACAACATTGCCATTTTTGTGACTCATGCCTGGGTTTTAATTACCATGTCATATCGCCTACTACCAGAGCGGTCTTTCGTCTCTCTGGTGAACAGGAGCCCGACTCTACTTGGGACCTACCCGGGGTGGGGTCTTCAACGAGTATCTGAGCAACGGATAAAAACCAAAAAGATTGACAAGTTCCTGAGTAAGAAGACCTCTTGGGTTTGAGCCGAGTTTAGAGGGAGAGAGGTAACTTGATTATAAATAATTCTATCTGGGGAAGTACATTGGTGACTTTTCATTTAAATATAACTGTTTGCACATAAACCAATGTTTGCTGCTGACAGAACTTTCTCTCTCATCTCCAAAGAGTCTTCCACCCACAACCACCAGCGACTAAGACACAATTTTCAGACGAAAAAATAAGTCGTCGCGGAATTATGGGCAATTTACTTCCCCAGCTCGAATTATTTATAATCAATAAGTTTTCACTCTCCCTCTAAGCTGTTTTCCCTTCTACCAATTTGGCTCAAGTAAATTTCGATGCATTCATTATATTGGCAGTTATTAGGGTTTTTTAGTTGAGGCTTCTCCTCTGTCCCCCGTTTGAATAGCTGTGGCGTCATCATAAACTAAGTGGCACACTTTAGGAACCTCCTGAGGAACCTCCGCTAGATCACGCAAAAACTCTAATAACAGCCGATAGAAAGAATGTATCGACACAAAATTTCATTTGTGAATTCAAAACCCCATAATGACGACACATCAATTTTTAGAGGAATGGTCAGAATGGAAGGGGGGATAATAACTGCCGAATTAATTAATGTATCGACATTAAAGTTCAAACCCAATGAGGACGTTATCTGTCAAACTTCAGAGATATCGGCTGAAGGGAAGGGGAGTTCAGGGATGGGGGCTCAATTCAATTAATAACTGCCGATGTAATGAATTTATCTACACAAAATTTAGTATGGGGATTTAAGAGCCCATATGTTGTCATCTGTTGAATATTAGCGCAAACGGTCAACTGGTTTTGAAGGGGGGGGGGCAAAGTTAATTGATTAATTCGTTCTGGGGAAGTAGATTGCCAGTGAATCACCGACGACTTTGTTTTCATGTTTGGAATCTAGATCGAGGTCGGAAAACACGAAATTCAGTTGAAAATTTGGCCTTTCAGATGTCTTCAGTCCAATGACAATTTTCAGACGTAGTTCTTATTCAGAAGTTAGCTTGGTGTGTTATGTTTTGACTGATAACCCTAAAGATAACATTATCCTATTAAGTTGCTTTTAACTAAAGAAGAACAGCATCAAGAAGTGGCTGATGAGCTTCTGGGTTTTAGCATCCCCAAAATTACTGACAAATAAATTGTTATCAACTAGGTACTTAGGTACTTAATAAAGAAAACTTATTTTACACACAAAACAGCCGCAACACATTATTTGAATGCTCACTTTCATTGATTTTAATCAAAACTCAATAAATAATATCGATTACAAAAGAAACATAGTAATTTTAAGGTTACAAAGTGGAACTCTTGACAATTCATTCATTACAAAGGCAGATGATAGGGTTATTGTATGAAGCCGAGGCCCTTAGTTTATTTTATCTGAGAGGTAAAATACACTTAAGCACGCCGTCCTTTGGATGGGACGTTAAGCAATGATCCTGAGCCTGTACGATGTCAGGTAAAGAGCCCTATCCTAGATGAATAAAAATTTAGGGTATGCAAAATTGAGGACTCCCATAGTAGAGTCGGGCTCATGTCCACCAGAGCGACGAAAGAGCGCGATATGACCTCGTAGTTAAAGCAGGGGCATGACCTTGTAGTTAAAGCCCGGGCATGAGTCATAATAACTAACTAACTGTACTCATATATTTAATAAACTTGTTAGCTACCTAAGTTTTGCTTCATTTCTATAGGGCGAACAAGAAGTAACCCGGCGTTTATATAAATACAATTATTAATTAAAGAAGAACACAGAAAGTAACTAGCCTTGTGTCGCCATGACTAACAAATAAATAGAATTTTCTCTATTTTTCCTTTAATTGACTTTATTTATTTAAGGATTGAAGAGGAGATGAGTTGTTTGCGACCCTATGGAACAGTGGTACCCTTCCAGCTGTGCATGCTTGCAGACAGCAGCCAGCTGTGGACACCCGGGTAAACACACTCCCTTAGCTTCCAAAACATCCCCCCCCCCCCTCCTCCTCTCCAAGAAGGACAACATACAGACGTCTCCATCTCACACACCCCAATGGCGTAGCCACTAATAAATTTTTTTTGGAGGGAGAGATTCAATAATTGTTGTTCTGGAACGGGCAACACTGCCTGCATTTAACCTCACTGAAAGGAAAATCTGTTATTTGACTCAAATAGCCCAATAAAATATAGATAGGGCATCAACTGCAAGGTTACATCGTCTACTACCAGAGCTCTCTTTCGTTGCTCTGATGAACATGAGCCCGACTCTACAGCTGACATTGCACAGACTTGGGATCAACACTTATCGTCCAATCCGAAGGATGGCGTGCTTACCTTTCTGGAAAGAAGGGTTTCGACTTGAGCTTTCCCTAATTAATTAAGGAAATATAAAATATTTCAGATAAGAAAGTGAAGCTAAGACTAAACTGGAGTTGGCTTGCTGGGAGATAGGCTTCAACTAGATACCATGATGGTCGACCTCAAAAGGTCGGTAGATATGCATCACCTAGATACCATGATGGTCGACCTCAAAAGGTCGGTAGATAGGCATCACCTAGATACCATGATGGTCGACCTCAAAAGGTCGGTAGATAGGCTTCAACTAGATACCATGATGGTCGACCTCAAAAGGTCGGTAGATAGGCATCAACTAGATACCATGATGGTCGACCTCAAAAGGTCGGTAGATAGGCATCACCTAGATACCATGATGGTCGACCTCAAAAGGTCGGTAGATAGGCTTCAACTAGATACCATGATGGTCGACCTCAAAAGGTCGGTAGATAGGCATCACCTAGATACCATGATGGTCGACCACAAATAAAGATGGAAAGTAATGTTGGTTGGCTCTAACCAAACTAGCTGAGGACGAAATGGAATACGGTCCTTCCGGCACAGATTCTTCATATTATTATGGCTGGACTCGAGTCCCGGTTCAGAACCAGGTTTAGAGGTAGTGCGGAAACTTAAGTGTGAAGTTTAGAGGTAGTGCGGAAACTTACGTGTGAATCTGGGTGTAGTCTAGAATTCGGAGATCGAAGCACCCTCAAAAAAGCAAAAACATAAGGAAGGCTCCACCAAATGAAGAGAACGCGGAAACTGGAAAATGTGCGAGTCGGGGTTTAGTCTCGAATTTAGAGATCGAAGAACCCTCGAAAGAGCAAAAACAGAAGTCGTTAAAGGTCCAACAAACAAAGAGATGGAAGATTTAGAGGGAGATCTGAAACCTACCTGTAAGTCGGGTTTTGATTCAAATTTGTAGATTGAAGGACCTTCAAATATGAATACTTACGCGTGAGCGCTATAAAACTTGCGCACTTTCACCTTATCGGAAACCTTGTGAACCCAGGTCCGGCTCACCGGAACACGGTTGTGCGGGCGCAAGGAACCGGAACCGTCTAACAGCTCTAACGGACTATCATCATTGAAGCCTGTCTACCGACGTTGCTGTATTAATATTTTTTCAGAAAATATGAAGAATAAATTCTATGAAACCTTATATCATTTAAGGGTTCCAGACCCAGATCTTGGTCTCGAACTATGCTTGGACCCGGGTCCAAGTCAGGAATCGTGGATCCGAGTCCCGGTCTGGAAATGTTTGCCTGGATTCGTGTCTGGAACAGTGGACCCGAATCCGGATTCAGAACCAGGTTTCGAGGTAGCGCGGAAACTTATATATATGTATCTGGGTGTTTCCTCAAATTTGGAGATCATAGGACCCTCGAAAACGTAAACAAGAGAAAGGGTTCTCCAAATGAAAAGAAAGAAGGTTTAGAGAGAGAGCGGAAACATATGTGAATCGGGGTGTAGCCTCAAATTTAGAGATCATAAGACCCTCAAAAGAGCAACAACAGAATATAAGGGGCGACCAAATAAAGATAACGAGGATTTAGAGGGAGAGCGAAAACTTACGTGTGAATGTTAGAAACCTGGCACGTTTTTAGCTTATCTGGAAGCGAATCTAGAACCGTGGGGGTCTGGAACGTGGACCCGAAGGCGGGTCTGGAACCCAGTTCCCGAAAATTTAAATATCCGGTCTACAGTGGCCAGGAAGTGGTCTCGGTTACCAGAACCGGACCGTCTGCCAACTCTACTAATCGACTATTATCACGATGACGTCTAACTACCGACATTGCTGTATTAATGTTTTTTCAGAAATTTGAAGAATCGGTGCCACAAGGACAACCTGTATTCTATATTCCTTCTTCTGCTATTTTCGTTGAATCAGCCATATTTTCATTTTTATTTATAATACCTCTTTATTTATAATGCCTCTCTACTGACATTCCTGCATTACTATGTTTTTATAGATTTTAAACACCCAAACTTAATCGTAAGTATCTTCACGTATTTTAATCCTTCGAAATCTTTATTTGCTGGAACTTAACTTCAGTTTTTGCTCTTTTGTGGGTTCTTCGATCTCTGAATTTAAGGCTACGTATGTTTCCGCACTCCCTCTAAACCTTCACTCTCTTTATTGGTACACTGTTACCTCATTTGAGGGTTCCAGGCGCTGATTGAGATCTCGCACCTTGCTCCGAGTCTGGGTCTAGAACCATGTTTAGAGATTTATATCTCGGAAACTTAGGTGTGAATCGGGGTGTAGCCGAGTACGACCGAGTGCAGAATAAGAATTGTGAATAATATTTTGGTGTACTCAAAACAGCTTAAAACTGGAGCATATAATTTAATTGTTATCAAGAACAACTTTGGTTTTTATTTTATACTAGCAGTAATACCCGGCGTTGCCCGGGGAACTTTGACTTTTCTCCTAATATCTCTCGTTCGAATCCTATTCAATTCTTCAACAGTACATTCATGATGTTATAATTTTCAATTATTCATACGGAATAACGCTTATAGTCCTTCAACGGTAGACATTCCAGCTAGTAAGTTTTTAGGACCCCTGGACACCATAGCAAGTACGCGCCATTGAACGGCGGAAACCACAGCTAGTGAATACTTAGCATCACTGGACGTCCTAGCCAGTGCGTACTTAAGAACGCTTGTGACTACAGCTAGTATGTGCTTTGCAACGGCGGACCCCAGAGCTAGTACGTAGTTAGAAACGCTGGGCACCACAGCTAGTATGTACCTTGCAACGGCGGGCCCCAGGAACGCTGGGCACCACAGCTAATACGTAGTTACTACTATTACGAGAATCCGATTATCTTCAATGAGTCAGTATTATTTTTATGCTTAGCCCCTCCCCCCCTCCAGTTCAAATTTTTGAGATCTCACATAGTGTATTTTTCTATTTCGCCTTTAAAAATACTACATGTGAAAGTCCGTGACAATCAGACCATCAGTTAATGACCGATCACTATCTTCGAATTTAGGCCTACTCCCACAACCCCCCTTCCGTTCACAATTTTGCGCTAAAACAATTTTTTTGCTTAGCCCCCATTGCAACCCCACCTCCCGTTAAAATGTTTGAGATGTCACATAATGTATTTTTCTATTTCGCCTTTAAAAATACTACATGTGAAATTCCATGACAATTGGATCATCTATTAATGAGCGATCACTATCTTCATATTTAGACCTACCCCCACTGGCTTTCAAAATTTTGAGATGTCACATAGCATATTTTTCAATTTGCCTTCTAAGAATACTACATATGAAATTCCATGACAATCCGATCATCCGTTAATGACCTATCACTATCTTTATATTCAGGCCTACCCCCACAACCCCCCCCCCCCCCTCAGGTTCACTATTTTGTGACGTCACACATCCTATTTTTTTATTTGGCCTTTAAAAATACTACATATGAAATTCCATGACAATTGGATCATCTATTAATGAGCGATCACTATCTTCATATTTAGACCTACCCCCACTGGCTTTCAAAATTTTGAGATGTCACATAGCATATTTTTCAATTTGCCTTCTAAGAATACTACATATGAAATTCCATGACAATCCGATCATCCGTTAATGACCTATCACTATCTTTATATTCAGGCCTACCCCCACAACCCCCCCCCCTCAGGTTCACTATTTTGTGACGTCACACATCCTATTTTTTTATTTGGCCTTTAAGAATACTACATATGAAATTCCATGACAATCCGATCATCCGTTAATGACTTAGCACTATCTTTATATTTAGGCCTACCCCCATAACCCCCCCTCCCGTTCAAAATTTAGGGACGCCACATAGCCTATTTTTTAACTAAGCTTTTAAGAATACTACATGTGAAATTTCATGATAATCCGTCCATCCGTTAATCCGCTAGAGCAATTTTTGTGCTTAGCCCCCCCCCCCCCTCCAGTTGACCGCTAGGAACTCTCTTCATAAGATCCTTCCTCGGACTTCAACGAATATTTGAAAAAAAAAATTAGCCGAATTGGTCCAGCCGTTCTCGAGTTTTGCGCTTAGCAAAATTAGCCAGTCATTTTTATTATATAGATTTTCAATAAAGTCTCCAAAAGGGACCCCGAGGAAGGTTCCAGAGCTGCGTCATTGCATAGAACATAAATATATCTTATAGAAAAAACACTCATGTAGGTCGGAGTTGCATGTAACATTCCCATAGGTCCTTCCATTATTCCGTACTTAAACTCATTTAATCTAATTGGGATCATTTCTCAAATGATGTAAAGCCCACAATTGCACTACAGGAAAGTTCAGTGCAGCTCCCACCTGCACATATCTTTTTTTACTGTTTCATCCTTCAAATAGAATGTAGTGAAATCGTCAAAAATTTAGATTTTATGGCGTATTTAGATATAGGTACTTAGGTATAGGATGCCTACAAACAAGTCCTAAGTATACAAATCATGATTCACATGAAAGCTCATAATTGGGTAAGTATCCAACTCATTGGCAGGAAATTCGTATGCAAGCTCTAATCGAATCGTGTAATGTTAAGGATACATCAAAACGGCAAAAAATCGAGAAGGCTAAACTTTTGTCCTATGAAAATGTTGTCCAAACGTTGCTACTATTGAAGCATTTCAATGTTACTCCTCTAATCTGCAATAATGCTGATCAATGCCTTAAAAATGAACGACCAGGGGATTTTGAAACTTCTATGGAGGCATTCTCCAGTGGCTGACAGATGCGGCATCACATCTGGACATGGAAGAAGATTTTTAGTAAAAACCTTATTTTATTTGGGGATATATACATTTTTATTTGTAGCACAATGTAATCATAAGGCATAACATAGTGAAATCATTTTAAAAAACTTTTATATACACCTATATTTTTTTCAATAATAAAGATGCTTTCTTAAATAATGCCGTTTTACTACTAAAACCAGCCAAGTCCTCGAATGAATTTCGGAAAGGACTCATCTCAGGAAACTGTAACGATCATTTTCTCCATTAAATTTTCCTTCAAGTATACTATTTTGTTTTGTCATAATGTACAAAATGGTCGGTAATCTTAGAAAAACAAACAGCTCAAATAAGTCAAATGGTTCAACAGAAATACAGTTTTTTGTGTCTCCTGAAAAATATTAATTTTCGGAGATGAGCCATTTTCGAAATTTGTAATTCAATTGAGATAACAGGTAACTAATGGATTTATTCATGGGCATTACTGAGCCTCCTGTTTTAAGGGGACTCATAAATATAATTTAACTGGGGCCTCATGAAGTGTGAGGCCGCCCCTCCATGTAGTCTTGTAGTTCTTCTCTCTCCAATTATGTCTCATTTACATGGACGTTAACTACAACATTCAAGCCTAGCTACCTTCCGTAAATAACTGTTATACATTTTGAGAGGTTCCAGGACCCTCCTCAGGGATAACGCTCCTCCTCAGGGATAACGCTCCTCTTCAGGGATAACGCTCCTCTTCAGGGATAACGCTCCTCCAGGGATAACGCTCCTCTTCAGGGACAACGCTCCTCCTCAGGGATAACGCTCCTCCTCAGGGATAATGCTCCTCTTCAGGGATAACGCTCCTCTTCAGGGATAACGCTCCTCTTCAGGGATAACGCTCCTCTTCAGGGATAACGCTCCTCTTCGGGGATGACGCTCCTCTTCATCCTCTTTTTAGGGAGATAATTAAAAAAATCACAAGAAATTTCATAGTGTTGGCCTAAATGTATTGTAGTTAAAATATTCCAATAATTTTCCAGAACATCACCCTCCTTATCATTTAGTTATTATGACTCATGCCCGGGCTTTAACTATGAGGTATTATCGCCTACTATCAGAGCGCTCTTTCATCACTCTGGTGGACATGAGCCTAACTCTACTGTGAGAGCCCTAAATTTTGCCTACCTAGGTTAACCTCTCATCCGAAGGACGGCGTGCTCAATGTGTTTTCACCTCACAAGGCATCGGCCGGGCTTCGAACCCGCGATATTGAGCTCAGTAGGCCAGCACTCTACCTCGGAGCTACCTACATCCTCTTATCATCCTCCTTATCAAGGTTCCATACACGGTCTGGCTACAATTGAGCTGTGTGGGCCACTGTTGGCGGCCCTCAGGCGCTCTGCCCACCATCCTGCTAATCCATGTAATAATGTATCATCTTGGTGGGCGCAGTTTCTTTAAGTTCCTCTTTTTTTTGCCTATCCTTGGAGCGCGAATTGGTCAACTAAGCACCTGCCCTCCCTCTAAAACCAGTTGACCGATTTGGCTGAAAATTAATAGATGTCTTACTCAGGGCGTTCTAGATTATCACAAATTAGTGTCGATACATTAACTACATTGATAGTTATTAGAGTTTGGAGTTGAGATTCCCCCTCCCCCCTTTTCTAAGACCGATTTGGCTGAAAGTCTATAGGGAGGGGTTCTGGATACATTTATGATGAGAGACATGATATTTTACTTACTCTTTGACCCAGCTTTCATCAAGATCCATGCGAGAGGTTGGTTTGTCCCGAGTTTTAAGAAATTGCCCCTGAACATTTACACGAAGGAGAGAAGAAATAATACGTAATCACTTAGGTACTAAATGTTTACCTGGCCGAGTCCCTTTCGCTCCACTTCCTCCATTATATTACAACATATACATATGTCGACCGAGCTAAGCGTGTTAGTGTTTGTCTGTTTGATGATTTAAGCTGTTCCTCTTCTTGGTCATTACACCTACCTGTTCCCTCTTCATTGATACTACTGTTTACCAAAACTGTTTGTCTCTGAACTACTTGCACTCAGTATTTTAATACTTTTTTGTTTAAATATATATACTACTACTTATATACTTATATTTTTTTGTTACGTATATATACATGATATTGTTATGTTTTTATATTAATTGTTGTAACCCGACCGAGGCCCTTAGTTTATTTTATCTGGGAGGTAAAATAAACTTAAGCACGCCGTCCTTCGGATGGGACGTTAAGCGATGGTCCCGAGCCTGTACGATGTCAGGTACTCGTTAAAGACCCCTACCCTAGGTGAATAAAAATTTAGGGTAGGCAAAATTTAGGACTCCCACAGTAGAGTCGGGCTCATGTCCACCAGAGTGACGAAAGAGCACTCTGGTAGTAGGCGATATGACCTCGTTGTTAAAGCCCGGGCATGAGTCATAAAACCTAACCTAACCTAACCTATTAATTTTTTTTTTTTTTCATAAATATTTATTTTTTTCCTTTTTTTTAATTTATTTTTTAAACTTTTTTTGTTACTTTTTTTTATAACTTTGTTTATATATAGGGCTCGGATGTTTATGCAATTAAAAATTAAAAATATGTGCATAAAATATGCATTTATTTTTGATAAATATGCAGGTAAAACAAAAAAAAAATGCACAATCTAATAAATTATTTATTATAATAAAACACAAAACTAACTAAAAAAGGTTATAAGAAAAAAAGTTAGGTATTCATTTTTAAAATTGTTGGCAACAACAATCCTCAAATTTTCAAAAGTAAAACTTTGCCGATCGGACCTAAATTTTTTTATATCTACTAAATGATCTTTCAACGTCCACTGAAGTCACCGGAGCACGTTTAAACGTCGCTAATCCAGAAGGGCTGAACGGCATATCTTCTTCCTCGATGGTTCCCTTAAGAATGTTACTAATCGTTCGTAAATTTTCAAGTCCCGGATTTTTTAAAAAACATCCTCTACTTTTTGATGTATTTTTGAACTGTAAGGTCCTTGGATATTTTTTAGTTTTCTTACAGCATCCTCTACCAATGCTAAGCTTTCTGACAGCAATAAATTGTATGTTTCCAGGGTTTTTATGGTTTCGACTAAAAACCCAACGTTTGTCGAAATGAAGCATAAATTATTTTTCAAAGAAGTTTTATGGAGTAAATTTTTGGCTTTTTGTATTGACACCGCTGCTGCATCATCCAGGCTAGAAACCACATTTTTAACTTAGTCAAAATTTATTGAGTAGTAATGGGCTTCTAGCCATGTTCCGCATCTTGTGATAATAGGTTTAGGAGGTAAATTTAATTCTGGGTAGGTCTCTTTTAATAGTTTTACTCGACTCGGCGCTTTCAGGAAGATTTTTTTCACATTGAAAATGAGTGCATCAACATCTTCAAATTCATTTCTGCCAGTTTCTTCAACTCTGTGAAGAGCACGTGCTAGGCAGGTTACGTGAATCAAATTAGGGTAAAATGTCTTCAACGGTTTGGCAGCCTTGGCCATATATGGAGCAGCGCCAGTAAGAAAAAGAAATACATTTTTGTGTAAAATTCCGTTTGGCCAAATCAAGGACATCGAATCATTAAAGAATCGGGCAATCGTCTTGTGGTTGCCCCCTCCAAAACCGGTCAACTGTACGGGATAATAGTCAACTGAATGAAATACAAAAGAAGTCTTTCTACTTCCATATCTACATGAAGTAACTCCCAGGGACCTAAGCACCCAATGCTCTTATTCCTTATCCCTGTTAGAGGTACTATAGGAGTCCTCAATGTTTCTTAACCCATGTTTAGCTACCTAAGGTAGAGAAGGTTTGATCTGGTCTTGGTTATCGGACAGGCTCGGGATCATGGTTTAACGTGGGCCTCAGCCAGGTTCGGGGTCAGTAGGCTAGCACGCTGAGAGCTACCGACCATATAAAGCAGAACAGCACTCAATCCGAAATTGAACTCATCCCAATACTATTTTTGTGTATCGGATATTAAGAAGTAAAGTGAAGATATTCTAGAGGTTGTCTCCTCCTCAGAACAAGAACAAGCTAGAATATTAAGATATCTTAAAATGTTCTGATTATCCTCTTGTTAGCTGACTCCTTCCAGAGAGCTCTGAAGTAGCGATATTAGGGGGAAATTATACTTGGAAAAGTCATCCGGATAACTAGCAGGTTCTCCCCTCAGTTACTTGCAGGTTAGCCACTTGCTGTAATGTAGCAGAACAAGAACGAAGAATAAAAACGTCGTCGGAAAAACATGGGCTATGTACTTCCCCATCACGAAGTTTTACCTCTACCTCCAACGCCAATCGTAGGGCTAAATAGTTGAATTAACCCTAGAATGACACCGTGAATTTCGTCACCACTATTGACATCGTGGGGTGTCTGATACCCCAAGCCCTTTAATTTTCTTGTAATTTATTTTTCACATTAATCCAAAATTAATGCAGATTTAATGTTTTAGAATGTATGTAATGAATATAAAACAAACAAACAAAATTAGAAAGTTATTTTAATTGAATAGGAAAAAAATCAAATAAGGATGTAACATGTTGACACAGTTAAAAAGTAGATATAGATAAAAATACTGTACGAAATTTTATTTGTAAGAAAGGTAAAAACTATTAATTTTTTTTTTAAACTCAAGTATATAGTGTCTATGTAAAAAAAATCACTTTAACAAAAAATATATACAATTTGCACAGTTACACTCAGTTACAATCGGTGCACTTCATTAGACGATGATCGTTGCACATCGGCGTCTGGCAGCTCATGCAAACCATTTTGGATTTTCTATACTTATCTCTGTTGCATAAAGAGCATCTCATATATTTGCCAGATGGTATAACAATTGCAGTAGATGGAGTTGAGCTTGAGGGTTGACCCAAAATTTCATGTATGAGTACTTTCAAAGTTCTACTTAAATGATTGATCTTGGACCGTTCCACTAAATATGGTTTGAGTAATTGGAATCCAAGTTCATTTAAAAAATCTTTTCTGGGCATTGGCTTCCTCCAATTGACCATGCCATACAGTACACCTGCGTTGACATGCGGGGACATCGTCTTGGCACAATGTGGTCGAAGAGTCTGCACATGTGCTGGGCTCCTCATGTCTCACGAATGTGTCATCTAATTCCTCTTCAGAGTCTGAATGAACATGGGTTTCTTCATATTCTTCTTCAGAAGAACTGCCTCACAGTTCCTCAATATCCTCTCTCCTCAATTCATCGAGATACACCAACAGTTCCTCATCAGTCCACTGCCTCTTTTGAGATGCCATAACTTTCCTAAAATATATAAATATACGTTATGAAGAAATCTATTGGCGCAAAACCCACTTCCGACTCCACAGTAAACATTAACTATAACGATTTAACACATAAACTATAAACAAAGCCATAAAAAAAAAGAACTTACCTGTGATAGGCAAAAAAAAGGAATGACGTCAATAACACCATGGGGTGTGACACCCCAAGATCATTTCAATGTTGATTCCTAAAGTCACAAGGGCCTACTAAAGGTGTTAGAAGTCCCAGTAAGGTTAGGGAGGAGATGACTGTGATTTACACAGGGTCGGGGGACTTCTGTGAACTATAGGAAATTAAGTAATACACTTTAACTTTCGATTGGGGTGTCAGGCACCCCACGGTGTCATTCTAGGGTTAATAAGGTACATAATGTCTTCTGAATCCTCATACTAAATGTTGGGTCATTACATTTATTACATCGGCAGTTCTGGGTATTTTTGAGTTGAACCCCCACTCCTTGGCCAGATTCCGCTGAAAATTAATAGGTGACGGTTTTATAGGGAAACATCGAGTTTCTAACCGATTACTTAACTTCCACTATACTTCGTAAAGCTGGGGAAGTAATAGAAATGTGGAAGAAGTTTTCAAACGGGTCAAGGCACTCTCTAGTTACCGCGTGCATTTCCATTAATCCACTGAAACGCATTGAAAAATAATATAATTTATTTTTATTTTATTGTTCCATAAAGTCTAAATAATCAAAACTAATTTAAAAAAAAAAAGAGGGGTAAGTTTATTATTATTTTTTAATGAATTTAAAATTAGGATACTAGTCGGAGAAAATAACTTCAAAGCCGGTTTACGGCTTATCATTTAATTAAACTGTCACACATGTTTCTATTTTAATTTCTCTGTTGTTTGGGCAAAAGGGCTTAAGTCGGAAATAAGTGTTGTGATCCAAAGGACGAGGGCATTTCAATATGTTTACCAAATGTGACTCAATGTTGCAATGTTTTACTTTGTTTATATTTAATACTTTTATTGAAATATATTTTACCAGATTTGCAGGAATTTTTCAAACCTTCAGATATTCCCCTCCTAAAATTCAGATTTGCTGACTTAAGCCCTTTTGCCCAAACACCCGAGATTTCTCACTAATCCGAACAACCTTTGGCAATTTTCAGTTGAGGATTCGAGTGTATCAGCAAGAAATAGGTTGATCATACTTTGGCATATATGAATTGGGGTATCTTTTGTCTCCATTCTATCAGTGAGTTGCCCAAATCTCACCCTCTCATCTTGTTACGGTGTCTTCAATATGGCGCATATCATGAGAGGTTATCACAAGGGGGGTTGGAGGGGGAAGGGTTGCTAAGGGGGAGGGAGAGAGGGGGGGGGGGGGGGGGGGGCATCACTCTTCAGTCTTCTGCTCGCCACCCAGTTGTCTGATTGTTTGTGTTACGCATCGTGTGTTCAATTTGACAGATCGCTACATCCCTCCGCGGCTTCGCTATGACCCCCCGGCGGCATGGCAAGAAGCTTCGAAGTCAGCGTCTTGCCGGAACTGATCCTCGTGAGTGTACATACACATATATTTAGGTTTATTTGAGGTGTCAACACATTACTTTTAAAAATTTAATATTTTACAAAGCACATATAATTTCATTCAATCAGTCCGTCATACTGGAAGGGAAGACAATAAGAGAAAGAAAATCATCTTTTATTTAAATTTGTTTTATTATCTCTGTCTTTCATTTATTCTTATTTCTTCACCAGCTATGAAAGTTATCTTATCTGGCAGAGATTTAATGTTGAGTTTTCTCCGGAATTTCGTTTCCGACACCCCTTCATGCCGAAAAAGAAAACAAAAGTTCCGTCTGTCTGTGTGTGTGTCTGGCAACACGATAACTCCCGATAGAATGAATGTATCAACACGAGATTTTATTCGTAAATCCAGAGCCTTCTAACGACGATACCCATTGATTTTCAGCCAAATCGACTAAATGAAAGAGGGGGAGGGGGGGATTGGAGGAGCTTAAAATAAGAACGCTTATTAACTGTGATGTAATGAATGCATTGACACGGACTTCAGTATGAAGATACATATGCCCCTGAGTACGATGCCTACTGATTTTCTACCAAATCGGTTATTTAGTTTCAGAGGGAGAGAGAAAACTTACTTGATTAATTCGCGCAGGGGAAGTACATTTCTGGTGATTCACCAACGATTTTTCTCGAAGTCTGTTTATCTATCTATGCTTGCAAAGAAAATTTTTTGTTTGTAATCTTCCTCTTCTTCTGTGTGGGCGGGCCGCCAAATTGTTTTCAGACAGAGCGGCCGGTTGTGTTACCGCGGTCCTGCCTCCGTATCGTTCTGAAAGACTCCCTGTTCGCTTTAGACCGCGGTCCTGCCTCCGTAGTGTTCTGAAAGACTCCCTGTCCGCTTTAGACCGCAGTCCTGCCTCCGTAGTGTTCTGAAAGACTCCCTGTCCGCTTTAGACCGCGGTCCTGCCTCCGTAGCGTTCTGAAAAACTCCCTGTCCGCTTTAAACCGCGGTCCTGCCTCCGTATCGTTCTGAAAGCCTCTCTGTCCGCTTTAGACCCCGGTCCTGCTTCCGTCGCGTTCTGAAAGACTCCCTGTCCGCTTTAGACCGCGGTCCTGCCTCCGTCGCGTTCTGAAAGACTCCCTGTCCGCTTCAGACCTTTCTTCCATCCTTCATGTCACAATTCGTCGTTGGCAAACACCATCATAGCAAATACAGTTGATTATTTAAATAATAATTTATGGTAATGTATGAGTCAGTACATAACAGTACATAAATATACTTAATTAATTAATTTTTTTATCTAAACGATCGGTCAAATAAAATTAAACATAAGATAAAGAAACCAATAGATATTATTAAATACTATTTCAAATAGTTCTTGGAAATGTGTTGTATCTCCTCGTTTCATCCTGCATTTTTACAGTTCATGTTTTCTAACTTTTTTTATTAGAATACAATTTTGTACAACATTGGTTCGTCCTTTCTCCAGTTGGATTGTCATTTTGTACAACATTGGTTCGTCCTTTCTCCAGTTGGATTGTCATTTTGTACAACATTGGTTCGTCCTTTCTCCAGTTGGATTGTCATTTTGTACAACATTGGTTCGTCCTTTCTCCAGTTGGATTGTCATTTTGTACAACATTGGTTCGTCCTTTCTCCAGTTGGATTGTCAAACCTAGACGAAGATATAAAGTGTTCGAAACGTTGACAATTGAACAATGTGTTTGGTTATGTACTGTAGAAAGCCGTGAGGCAGATCAATTAGATTTTTAGGAACACACTTTAATTAAATTTTAGTTTTCTTTTTGATTTTTTTACAACTAAAGCTGTTTTGTTTATTTTTAGATGAGCATATTAATGTTTTATTTGTGTTAATTGACCGGTTAGTTAAGTTGGTATCTCTCATTCTTCTGCCCGCTAGACCAAGTATAGGGGAAGTTGTGTAATCGGGCACTAATTTGTTGATGACATTTCTCCGCAATTTCATGTTTTCCGATCCAGCGATACCAAAAATGAAAAAAAATCGGTGAATCATCGCCAATGTATACCCAACACGAATTTATCAATTTTTCTGACAAGTTGTGATTTTCCCTCCAAAACCAATCAACCGTTTGGGCTAAAAAGCAATAGTTGATATACATAGGGCTTCTGAATCCACATACTAAATTTCATGTCGATGTATTCATTACATCGGCAGATATTGGAGACTTGAGTCAACACCCCTCCTCTCATGCCCCCTTCCTTCCCTTCAGCCGATTTCGATGAAAGTTTGCGAGGCGTCATCCTCATGAGGTTATGTTGATGTAATTATAGAATTTCATGTCATACATTCATTATTTCGGCAGTTTTAGGGGTCGTTCTTACGGGGTTCTGAATACACATGCTGAATGTCGTGTTGACACATTTATTAGAGATTTTATGTTAATATCTAGGTTGCTTAATGTCCGATCCGAAGGACGGCGTACTCAATTTTTTTTAATGTCCCATATAAAAAAAAATTAAGGCCTGTTTCCCTTATGACAAATAAAAACTATAACGTCATAAAGTGTGTTGCTCTGCGAGCTGCTCGACTACGACCTGGCTGCCTCTTTAGTACTTCTGAAGGCTGTAGAACTGTCACCTCCAACCCACCCACTCTAATCAGTTTCTCAGTCTGTGGTCTCACCTCACTTTCCACAACCCCAAATCCGATTTTCCCTCACTGTAAGCCAACGTTTCCTTTTTCCGCCTTCTAGATGCCAAATATCTGCCTTACTTTTTCCCGCACACTTTTTTTTACTTCCAGATGTTGAGTTTTCATGTTTTCCGTCCCCGTGATAACTTTGTGTGTCTGTGAACACGATAACTCGATAGAAAGAATGTATCGACACTTTATATGTGAATCCAGAGCCCTCTAACGATGACACCTATTGTTTTTCAGCCATATCTACCTAAGGGAGGGGGGGGGGGGGGGGGGGGAGGCTTACATACGTATGACCAAGTCTCCAAAAGGATAACTAACACCTATGGATTTTTTTCCAAATCGGCCGAAGGGAAGGGGGGTCAGAGGGGGCTCAACTCAAAAACCCCAATAACTTGCCGATGTATCGACATGAAATTTCATGTCTAATGTCTGGCAAAGTACATTGCCGGTGATTCACCGTTTTTTTTTTTTTTTTTTTTTATGCTTGAATCCATAATTTAAAAAAGTTGAAATTCGAATAATACTGTGATTTATTTATTCTTCAAATCAGGTTTTGTTCTAGGATGGTAAAAAAAATACAATTTTTAAATTTGGTGGAGGTGTGTTTTTTTCTTCTCCATGGTAACGATGGACGTTGAGAAATTGTTGTTTAGTTTTCACAGGAATATCAAGTTTCCGATCTTCTGATTCCAAAAACCAATCTTCACTCCGTGTTTGTTTGAGGACACGATAACTCAACCCACTGTATATCCAGAAGGTATATCAGAGGAGCAAATCCCCAAGTGATTTGATTTTCAGTCAAATTGGCTTTCGGGGAAAAGAGTTTATAGGGAGAGTGGCAACTTAATTGATTATAAATAATTCTGGTTGGGGGAATACATTGGCGATGTTTGACAAGTTTGATGGTAGGTAGAGGGTGGATGCCGTCCTGGCAGACCGATCACCGTATCTTGTACTTGACCTCTCTCTTACGGACCTCCCCTACCTAACTCAGTTAGTGTCCTGCCCAGTACCTAACGCAATTGTCGTAAATTTGTTGCCCCCACTGTGTCACACTGCCCCTCACCCCACATGCTATGCGGTCCATTTACACAAGTCCATTGTCGTCGTCTTTTTGCGTACTACCTGTCATGTGATGTCCTGAGCCTACTTCTGTGGGAGCCCCGAATGTTGCCCACCCAGATTCAGTTACCTCGGGTGGAGAATCTGTACAAGTACCTGACATGGCACAGGCTCCGGACCATCGCATAACATCCACCTTATACTTTAACAGAAATATATTTATATATATATATATATATATATGTATATATATATATATATATATATATATATATATATATATAATTATATATATATATATATATATATATATATATATATATATATATATATATATATATATATATATATATATAATATATATATATATATATAATATATATATATTATATATATATATATATAATATATATATATTAAGGGATGACCTCGCTCCGCTCACTCAACAGTATTCAGAAGCATGTTAAGTATAGATTTTTAGCCCAAATGGTCGATTGCTTTTAGAGGGAGAGCAAAAACTTAATTGATTAATTCGAACTGGGGTGGTACATTGCCGGCGATTTTTTTTTATTGCTCTTTAGAGATCTAAAATTGAGTTTCAACTGTTGCTGGCGCCTTGAGTAATCTAATGTCTCTTGTCTGTATTCATTATTATTTATCTCGTATATTTTTTATGTATTATGAGCTATGCTTTTTGTTTTTTTTGCATGGGGTCATCACATGGGGTCATCACATGGGGTCATCACATGGGGTCATCACATGGGGTCATCACATGGGGTCATCACATGGGGTCATCACATGGGGTCATCACATGGGGTCATCACATGTTCACCAACTATGTATTATTAAATAGGTACGAATAGTTTCTAAAATAACTTATATGTAAGAATAAAATCAGACAACTACAGGCTCAGGACCATCACTTATTGTCCCATCCGAAGGCCGGCGTGCTTCAGTTTTTTTTACCTTTCAGATAAAATGGAATACAGGCCTCGGCTTGGTTTCGAACCCGTGATTCTGACCTCAGTACGCTACCTTAGTGCTATCGACCTCTAATGGGTACTCTTTTATACTAGTGAGTACGATTCTGTTTCTCAAAATAGACCTTGACAATTAATGACAATCCTTATAATTCAAGCAACCCTTTCCCCAAGTAAAATTATGAATTTGTTAATTTACCTTATTTTAAATTGTTTGAATGATGCTGATGATCAACAGGTCTGAGGCCCCGGTGGCTCAGAGGTAGCGTGCTTGCCTTCTGAGCTCAAGATCGCGGGTTCGAAACCCGGCCGAGGCCTTAGGTTTTTTATCTGGGTAATTGAAAACACTTTGAGCACGCCATCCTTCGGATGAGTCATTAAGTGATGGTCCCCAGTCTGAACGATGTCAGGTATTAGGTCTTTAACTAGTGGTTAATAAACCTAGGTAGACATAATAATAATAATAAATTTATTACCGTTAAACCAATACAAAAAACAATAGAAATATTGGTTACAAATATGTTTTCGATAACCAGTTTATTGTTCAAAATGAAAAAAATGACAAAGGCATCCTTCCACAAGGTCGGTAAACTTAAAATTTGCTCCCCCCGAAAAATTACAAAATGTCACTTGACATGTTCTTCCCCTGGACCCTTCAATTGTTTCGAACATAGAATATTGACGTTGAAAATCGATTTTATTTCCTTTTGTTCACTGCAACTTGTAGATCCATGGATCAATGACCTCAGGAATTAGTATACCCTTTTTATACAATATATCTCACAAAAAGTTCTAATTGACAATAATAAATGAAGCCTTAACTTTTTTTAAAAAACAAGATTTAAAATAAACATTGTATTTTGTTCAGTTAAGTATCAATGTTTCCATCTATTTAATTTTCCAGATCAATTTAAATGTCAAGTAACAAAACGTTACACATAAATGGACAGACAAAATAATAATGACAATGAAGATGAAAAAGGTTTACTTTACTTGCGGTAGTTTGAATTTTGTTTTATAATGAAACTGCCTTTTTTATATAATAAACTAATATAATTGTATATCAAATGATAGTTCGAAATGTTAGTTATGTTGAGAGATCATATCGCCTACTACCAGAGCGCTCAGCCCAACTCTACTATGGCAGTCCTAAATGATGCCTACCTAGGCTTATTCACTTATGGTAGGAGTCTTTAACGAGTACCTGATATCGTGCAGGCTCGGGACGCTTAACGTCCCATCTGAAGGACAGCATGCTCAAGGTTTTTCACTTCCCAGATAAAATAAACTATGGGCCTCGGCCGGGTTTCGAACCCGCGATATTGATCTCAGTAAGCAAGCACGCATACCTTATGAGAGGGGGGGGGGGGGGGGGGGTGGCGGCATGGTGACAGTGCGGGCTAGAGCGTCGAGCTTTGTTCGCATGGCCTCACCTTGCTTTGCGGGTTCGAAGTCCGTCCGGGAGTGAGTTTTATTTCATGGATCGAACCCCCTCCACATGGGTGTTGTAATTAATTATACAATACCTTATAAGAGACATACCTAACATGAATCGTACATAAAGCCAAAAAAACAAAAACAAATTAGTTTTACTATCCACACAGCCTTCCAAATAATCTTTCCATCGGTCATTTTATTCCTGCAGTATTTAATCAGCTGACTTGAAAATAGAACCTAAACGTTTATAATGTTACAAGATTTTCTTCCATCAAGTTTTTGTACACGATTTTTACATAGTCTGTAACTTCTTGTTAACTTATATTTTTAATAAACAGGGCACCAGACAATGCGTAGACAGCTCCATCTCTGACAGATAAATACATATTTATAGATTATCATTACTAAAAAATTATCTTCGAATTGCTAATTTTTGTTTTTATAGATATATATATTTTTTTATCACAAATATACTGATTAGATATAGTTTGCCAATAATTTAAATGTTTGCATATTTATGGGCATAGAGGGTTTCTCAGGAGGTACCCCCGATCTAACCTACCCAGGATGCAGATGGGCTATTTACAGGTTGCCATCCAAATCTTAACAGTTTGATCCTTTGTGTGATTGACGTCCGGGTTTTAACTACGAGTTTATGGCGCCTACTACCTGGTAGACATGGACTCTGGTCCACTCTACTGTGGGACTCCTAAATGTTGCTTACCCAGTCACCTTCTACCTTGTTATACCAACCACGTTTTTACAGATCATTCTCCCCCCTCCCTTCTCAAATTTATTTCTCCCACATTTCAAACATAACCAGATTTTTGTTTCATTGATCAGTGTAATTACGGGTGATTTCTTTATACGTAGATACTATAATCGTGCTGGGGAAGTACTTTGCCGCTGATTTACCGATGACTATTTTTTTTTGTTGGCTTGGCGGCTATTTTTCCTTGCCGCGACAATCTGTATATCGATGATGTAGGTGTCGCACTGGAGCTGGAGTCGCAATCAGCCCTTGTCTTGTTATAACAACTCCTTTCAAAGGAGTTAGATAATATATATTCATAAGTAGGACAAAAGAAATGAATACAAAGATATAAAGGAAATCCAAAAATACAGTTGGTGGCTGTTATATTTGTAGAAGTGGGTAGGAGGTTAGATTCCCGACAAAGCCTCACTCTGTTTCATCTCACTAGAGAGCCACCTCTCTCTCAAGTACGGCTAGATTCTCGTTTCTGTCAAAGGGTTCTGTCCAGTCTCAAGTCCCTTAAAGTATTTATTTGGTTTCTATTATCTGGGATAATAGAGTAACTTAAATTATTATATTAACAATTAATTTCTCAATCCCAATCAATTATTAAATAATAAGGAAATATGTTAGTTTTGAAAGGGACAACGTTTTCAAACAGCTAAATAAGGCTTCAAAAAAATCACCTACTACCTAACACTGATTTAGTATTACTACCCAGCCAGACCAAGTATAGGGGAAGTTATGTAATCGGCATGAACATGTTGAGTTTTATCAGAATTTCATGTTTTACAATACCTTGATTCCAAAAATGAAATGAATGAGTCTGTTTTTGATCATGTTACCTTCCGATAGAATGAATGTATCGATACGAAATTGTATATGTGCATCCAGATCCCTTCAAGGACGACACTCATTGAATTTCAGCCAAATCGGCCAAAGGGAAGGGGGGTTAAGGGGAGGCTTAACACAAAAAGTAATAATTGCCTTTGTAATGAATGCATTGACCCGAAATTGCATATGTAACTTCAAAGCCATATAAGGATGACACCTATTAATTTTCAGCTGAATCAGCTGAAGGGGAGAGGGGGATCAGAGAAGAGGGGCTCGACTCAAATACCCTAATAACAATGTAGATGTTACGCCGAATTGACGAAATTGCCTAGTTCGTGAACAAAAAATTGCCGAATTCCTGAATTCGGAAACCTCTTTGCCGAATTCATGGATTAGGCAATTTGTTGGTTTCATTTTGCCTATTTCGCGAAATAGGCAACCTCCACTTTTTGGGTAATTTCCTAAATAGGGAATTATTGGGATCTATATATCAATTATTATAGTTCGAAAAGTGGGTTAAAAATTTATATTAATAGTAGTAAAAAGGATCACAAAGTGAAAAATTACGTATTTAAAGAAATTTTAAGCTAAAATACGGTAAATACTGTAGTTTAACCTTAAAAATTTGAATTAAAATTGATAGATACAAAACAAAAAATATGTGAAATATAATCAGCGCGCCTCATTGACCTAGTAAATTAAAACGGATACATTTAGCAATAATTTGATATTAGTTTCGTGAGTCAAGCCGAGATCATCAGGTGGTGAATCTAAACATACATAAACCAGCATCCATGATATCTTAAATTGTTAAAGTTTTTAGATTGTTTATTTATTAATTTTTATTATAAAATTATTTAGTGTTCATTCAAAAAATGTTTAAAATTGTTTTTAAATTTTTTATCGGGTCTGGTTATTTTAAATTGTTTTAAACTTTTTACAATTTAATATATTTCTCTTTGTTGCCTTTATATTATATTAAGGATAGTTTCTTTTGTAGACTGCCTGATGATGATGTCATTCTACATTTTATTTGACAACCTGTGAAATAATCACTTCTCACTACATCAGCCATCCTCATATAAACCAGTATAGTCTATAATTTGCGTAGTAATCAAAACTCATGTCAATCATTAACAATATCACAATATTAAAATTTAAAAAAACACAACAATTATGATATTGTTGTGTTTTTTAAATGTTTAATATTATGATATTGTTAATGATTGACGTTTTGATTACTCGCAAATTATAGGCTATATTGGTTTATCTTTGTTTAGATTCACAACTACTTTCAAATCAAACAACTTTCATTTACTGCGCTTGAGCAGAACAGCCACCAGGATACGCTGCATGTAGTTGCCTAATTCGTGAACTAGGCAACATGATTACTGCCGATTACGTGTATTAGGCAGTAGATTTGCCTAGTACGTGAATTCGGCAATATTTTCCATTCGGCGTAACATATATACCCAGAATCTCGTAAGAACAACCATTTTTTTTTTACGGGTGCTCCGGCAAATCTCCCGGCCCGCTTATCGTCGGGGAAGGAGGAAGTACCTATATAATATTGGGTTTTATTTATTCAGAGTGTTGCTGTGGGTGTCTAGGGGTGACAGCCTCTGGTCCCGAGCGGGACAGACTGGCGCTCCCAGACCTCCTTGCGTTGCGGCTGCCAGGCGGCGCCGAGAGAGCTCGAGTTCGGTGGAGTGGGGCTGCTTCTACATCGCGGCTGCCGGGGGTAGACTGCAGGCCGGTCCGTCAGTTGTAAGAACAACAACTATTGATTTCCAGCCAAATCGGCCGAAGATCAACTCAAAAACCCCAATAACTGTTGATGCAATGAATCGAGTATGAGGATTGAGAGAGGAGTCCCTCGTCAATTTAGCCAAACTGGTAGATCGTGTGGAGGGGAGCGAAAACTTAATTAATTCGCTCTCATGACTTTTTGATTTGATATTTCCATGATTTCTATGATATTCCTCTTAATTAATAGGATATCTCTTCAATTGGGGTGGCTACTGCAAATAAAACATAAATTAAATAAATATAAATTGAAGGAAAAAATAGAGCGAGCGGGGGAAGGAGTTAGCCCGCTTTAAGGGGTTGGAAGCCCTTGTTGCAATCGGGTCGAATGTCAGTCAAATAGAGCGAGCGGGGGAAGGAGTTAGCCCGCTTTGAGGGGTTGGAAGCCCTTGTTGCAATCGGGTCGAATGTCAGTCAAATAGAGCGAGCGGGGGAAGGAGTTAGCCCGCTTTGAGGGGTTGGAAGCCCTTCTTGCAATCGGGTCGAATGTCAGTCAAATAGAGCGAGCGGGGGAAGGAGTTAGCCCGCTTTGAGGGGTTGGAAGCCCTTCTTGCAATCGGGTCGAATGTCAGTCAAATAGAGCGAGCGGGGGAAGGAGTTAGCCCGCTTTAAGGGGTTGGAAGCCCTTGTTGCAATCGGGTCGAATGTCAGTCAAATAGAGCGAGCGGGGGAAGGAGTTAGCCCGCTTTGAGGGGTTGGAAGCCCTTGTTGCAATCGGGTCGAATGTCAGTCAAATAGAGCGAGCGGGGGAAGGAGTTAGCCCGCTTTGAGGGGTTGGAAGCCCTTCTTGGAATCGGGTCGAATGTCAGTCAAATAGAGCGAGCGGGGGAAGGAGTTAGCCCGCTTTGAGGGGTTGGAAGCCCTTCTTGGAATCGGGTCGAATGTCAGTCAAATAGAGCGAGCGGGGGAAGGAGTTAGCCCGCTTTGAGGGGTTGGAAGCCCTTCTTGGAATCGGGTCGAATGTCAGTCAAATAGAGCGAGCGGGGGAAGGAGTTAGCCCGCTTTGAGGGGTTGGAAGCCCTTCTTGCAATCGGGTCGAATGTCAGTCAAATAGAGCGAGCGGGGGAAGGAGTTAGCCCGCTTTGAGGGGTTGGAAGCCCTTCTTGGAATCGGGTCGAATGTCAGTCAAATAGAGCGAGCGGGGGAAGGAGTTAGCCCGCTTTGAGGGGTTGGAAGCCCTTCTTGCAATCGGGTCGAATGTCAGTCAAATAGAGCGAGCGGGGGAAGGAGTTAGCCCGCTTTGAGGGGTTGGAAGCCCTTCTTGGAATCGGGTCGAATGTCAGTCAAATAGAGCGAGCGGGGGAAGGAGTTAGCCCGCTTTGAGGGGTTGGAAGCCCTTCTTGCAATCGGGTCGAATGTCAGTCAAATAGAGCGAGCGGGGGAAGGAGTTAGCCCGCTTTGAGGGGTTGGAAGCCCTTCTTGGAATCGGGTCGAATGTCAGTCAAATAGAGCGAGCGGGGGAAGGAGTTAGCCCGCTTTGAGGGGTTGGAAGCCCTTCTTGCAATCGGGTCGAATGTCAGTCAAATAGAGCGAGCGGGGGAAGGAGTTAGCCCGCTTTGAGGGGTTGGAAGCCCTTCTTGCAATCGGGTCGAATGTCAGTCAAATAGAGCGAGCGGGGGAAGGAGTTAGCCCGCTTTGAGGGGTTGGAAGCCCTTCTTGCAATCGGGTCGAATGTCAGTCAAATAGAGCGAGCGGGGGAAGGAGTTAGCCCGCTTTGAGGGGTTGGAAGCCCTTCTTGCAATCGGGTCGAATGTCAGTCAAATAGAGCGAGCGGGGGAAGGAGTTAGCCCGCTTTGAGGGGTTGGAAGCCCTTCTTGCAATCGGGTCGAATGTCAGTCAAATAGAGCGAGCGGGGGAAGGAGTTAGCCCGCTTTGAGGGGTTGGAAGCCCTTCTTGGAATCGGGTCGAATGTCAGTCAAATAGAGCGAGCGGGGGAAGGAGTTAGCCCGCTTTGAGGGGTTGGAAGCCCTTCTTGCAATCGGGTCGAATGTCAGTCAAATAGAGCGAGCGGGGGAAGGAGTTAGCCCGCTTTGAGGGGTTGGAAGCCCTTCTTGGAATCGGGTCGAATGTCAGTCAAATAGAGCGAGCGGGGGAAGGAGTTAGCCCGCTTTGAGGGGTTGGAAGCCCTTCTTGCAATCGGGTCGAATGTCAGTCAAATAGAGCGAGCGGGGGAAGGAGTTAGCCCGCTTTGAGGGGTTGGAAGCCCTTCTTGGAATCGGGTCGAATGTCAGTCAAATAGAGCGAGCGGGGGAAGGAGTTAGCCCGCTTTGAGGGGTTGGAAGCCCTTCTTGCAATCGGGTCGAATGTCAGTCAAATAGAGCGAGCGGGGGAAGGAGTTAGCCCGCTTTGAGGGGTTGGAAGCCCTTCTTGCAATCGGGTCGAATGTCAGTCAAATAGAGCGAGCGGGGGAAGGAGTTAGCCCGCTTTGAGGGGTTGGAAGCCCTTCTTGCAATCGGGTCGAATGTCAGTCAAATAGAGCGAGCGGGGGAAGGAGTTAGCCCGCTTTGAGGGGTTGGAAGCCCTTCTTGCAATCGGGTCGAATGTCAGTCAAATAGAGCGAGCGGGGGAAGGAGTTAGCCCGCTTTGAGGGGTTGGAAGCCCTTCTTGCAATCGGGTCGAATGTCAGTCAAATAGAGCGAGCGGGGGAAGGAGTTAGCCCGCTTTGAGGGGTTGGAAGCCCTTCTTGGAATCGGGTCGAATGTCAGTCAAATAGAGCGAGCGGGGGAAGGAGTTAGCCCGCTTTGAGGGGTTGGAAGCCCTTCTTGCAATCGGGTCGAATGTCAGTCAAATAGAGCGAGCGGGGGAAGGAGTTAGCCCGCTTTGAGGGGTTGGAAGCCCTTCTTGCAATCGGGTCGAATGTCAGTCAAATAGAGCGAGCGGGGGAAGGAGTTAGCCCGCTTTGAGGGGTTGGAAGCCCTTCTTGCAATCGGGTCGAATGTCAGTCAAATAGAGCGAGCGGGGGAAGGAGTTAGCCCGCTTTGAGGGGTTGGAAGCCCTTCTTGGAATCGGGTCGAATGTCAGTCAAATAGAGCGAGCGGGGGAAGGAGTTAGCCCGCTTTGAGGGGTTGGAAGCCCTTCTTGCAATCGGGTCGAATGTCAGTCAAATAGAGCGAGCGGGGGAAGGAGTTAGCCCGCTTTGAGGGGTTGGAAGCCCTTCTTGGAATCGGGTCGAATGTCAGTCAAATAGAGCGAGCGGGGGAAGGAGTTAGCCCGCTTTGAGGGGTTGGAAGCCCTTCTTGGAATCGGGTCGAATGTCAGTCAAATAGAGCGAGCGGGGGAAGGAGTTAGCCCGCTTTGAGGGGTTGGAAGCCCTTCTTGGAATCGGGTCGAATGTCAGTCAAATAGAGCGAGCGGGGGAAGGAGTTAGCCCGCTTTGAGGGGTTGGAAGCCCTTCTTGCAATCGGGTCGAATGTCAGTCAAATAGAGCGAGCGGGGGAAGGAGTTAGCCCGCTTTGAGGGGTTGGAAGCCCTTCTTGGAATCGGGTCGAATGTCAGTCAAATAGAGCGAGCGGGGGAAGGAGTTAGCCCGCTTTGAGGGGTTGGAAGCCCTTCTTGCAATCGGGTCGAATGTCAGTCAAATAGAGCGAGCGGGGGAAGGAGTTAGCCCGCTTTGAGGGGTTGGAAGCCCTTCTTGCAATCGGGTCGAATGTCAGTCAAATAGAGCGAGCGGGGGAAGGAGTTAGCCCGCTTTGAGGGGTTGGAAGCCCTTCTTGGAATCGGGTCGAATGTCAGTCAAATAGAGCGAGCGGGGGAAGGAGTTAGCCCGCTTTGAGGGGTTGGAAGCCCTTCTTGGAATCGGGTCGAATGTCAGTCAAATAGAGCGAGCGGGGGAAGGAGTTAGCCCGCTTTGAGGGGTTGGAAGCCCTTCTTGGAATCGGGTCGAATGTCAGTCAAATAGAGCGAGCGGGGGAAGGAGTTAGCCCGCTTTGAGGGGTTGGAAGCCCTTCTTGGAATCGGGTCGAATGTCAGTCAAATAGAGCGAGCGGGGGAAGGAGTTAGCCCGCTCTGAGGGGTTGGAAGCCCTTGTTGCAATCGGGTCGAATGTCAGTCAAATAGAGCAAGCGGGGGAAGGAGTTAGCCCGCTTTGAGGGGTTGGAAGCCCTTGTTGCAATCGGGTCGAATGTCATTCAAATAGAGCGAGCGGGGGAAGGAGTTAGCCCGCTTTGAGGGGTTGGAAGCCCTTCTTGCAATCGGGTCGAATGTCAGTCAAATAGAGCGAGCGGGGGAAGGAGTTAGCCCGCTTTGAGGGGTTGGAAGCCCTTCTTGCAATCGGGTCGAATGTCAGTCAAATAGAGCGAGCGGGGGAAGGAGTTAGCCCGCTTTGAGGGGTTGGAAGCCCTTCTTGCAATCGGGTCGAATGTCAGTCAAATAGAGCGAGCGGGGGAAGGAGTTAGCCCGCTTTGAGGGGTTGGAAGCCCTTCTTGCAATCGGGTCGAATGTCAGTCAAATAGAGCGAGCGGGGGAAGGAGTTAGCCCGCTTTGAGGGGTTGGAAGCCCTTCTTGCAATCGGGTCGAATGTCAGTCAAATCAGTGTGATGTGTAAGTAAACATCCCTGTAAATCATAACTGTAGAAAATAATTAGCCAAGAAAACATTCTTCAACTCTTAAAACTTTTTATGCAGGGGCAAGGTTCAGTAGTCCAGAGCCCTCAAAGATCCTTAATTCGGCACTCATCTTTGCGAATAGCAAATTGATTATTGTTTAAGCAATACAAAATGATAAAAAAGTATTCAACAGTTGACTTACTCGTACATAGGCTATAGATCACTAAATCCTTATACTAATATTCATGTCGATACATTCATTACGTTATTTTGGGGTTAATGAGTTGAGCCCCCACCCCCTTCCTTTCCTATTTGGAAATTAGAGGTTGGAAAACATGAAATTCCTTTGAAAACTCGGCATCGAATTTTTGACCGATTACATAACTTCCCCTATACTTGGAATAGCTGCGGAGGTAACATCTATATAATAAAAATGACTGGCTAATTTTGCTAAGCGCAAAACTCGAGAACGGCTGGACCAATTCGGCTAATTTTTTTTTTCAAATATTCGTTGAAGTCCGAGGAAGGATCTTATGAAGAGATTCCTAGCGGTCAACTGGAGGGGGGGGGGGGGGGGCTAAGCACAAAAATTGCTCTAGCGCATTAACGGATGGACGGATTATCATGAAATTCCACATGTTGTATTCTTAAAATCCAAGTTAAAAATAGGCTATGTGGCGTCCATAAAATTTTAACGGTAGGGGGGGTTGTAAGGGGGGCCTAAATATAAAGATAGTGCTAAGTCATTAACGGATGATCGGATTGTCATGGAAGTTTATATGTAGTTTTCTTAAAGGCCAAATTGAAAAATACGCTACGTGACATTTCAAAATTTTGAACGGGAGGGGGGGTTGTGGGGGTAGGCCTCAATATAAAGGTAGTGCTTTTAACGAATGATCGGATTGTCATGGAATTTAATATGTAGTATTCCTAGAGGGCAAATTGAAAAATGCACTATGTGACATCTCAAAATTTTGAATGGGAGGGGAGGTTGTGGGTGTAGGCCTAAATATAAAGAAAGTGCTAAGTCATTAACGGATGATTGGATTGTCATGGAATTTAATATGTAGTATTCCTAGAGGGCAAATTGAAAAATGCACTATGTGACATCTCAAAATTTTGAATGGGAGGGGAGGTTGTGGGGGTAGGCCTAAATATAAAGATAGTGCTAAGTCATTAACGGATGATTGGATTGTCATGGAATTTAATATGTAGTATTCCTAGAGGGCAAATTGAAAAATGCACTATGTGACATCTCAAAATTTTGAATGGGAGGGGAGGTTGTGGGGGTAGGCCTAAATATAATGATAGTGCTAAGTCATTAACGGGTGATTGGATTGTCATGGAATTTCATATGTAGTATTCTTAAAGGCCAAATAAAAAAATAGGGTGTGTGACGTCACAAAATCGTGAACGTGAGGGGAGTTGTGGGGGTAGGCCTAAATATAAAGATAGTGATCGGTCATCAACAGATGATCGAATTGTCATGGAATTTCACATGTAGTATTTTTAAAGGCGAAATAAAAAAATACACTATGGGACATCTACACATTTGAACGGGAGGGGGGGGGGGGGGGCGCTAAGCATAAAAATAACACTGACTCATTAAAGGTAATCGGATTCTCATGAAATTTCACATGTAGTTGTAGTAACTACGTACTAGCTGTGGTGCCCAGCGTTCCTAATTACGTTCTAGCTGTGGGGTCCGCCGTTGCAAGGTACATACTGGCTGTGGTGTCCAGCGTTCCTAACTACATACAAGCTGCGAGGCCCGCCGATGCAAGGTATATACTAGCTGTGATGCCCAGCGTTTCTAACTACGTACTAGATGTGGGGTCCGCACATTTGTGGTCACAAGCGTTCTTAAGTACGCACTGGCTAGAACGTCCAGTGACTCTTAAGTATTCACTAGCTGTGGTTTCTGCCGTTGAATGGCGCGTACTAGCTATGGTGCCCAGGGCTCCTAAAAAGTTACTAGCTGGGATGTCTGCCGTTGAAGGACTATAAGCCTTATTCCGTATGAATAATTGAAAATTATAACATCATGAATTTACTGTTGAAAAATTGAATAGGATTCGAACGAGAGATATTAGGAGAAAAGTCAAAGTTCCCCGGGCAACGCCGGCTATTACTGCTAGTTTGAAAATAAGTTTGTAATAGTGGAGCTGTGTCAAGAATACAATAGGAGTTCATGGTTCATCGGTCTCATCCTCCCCCTACTGGTGTCCCTGGGGCTGAAAGTCTGCTCACCTCACATTAGTTAGTAGTGTGTGTGTGTGTGTGTGGGGGGGGGGGGGGGGGGGGGGGCCAGAGGTGGCTATTTCTCGGGGTCCCGGAGACTTACAAAAGCGGGCTACTGGCTGTTATCAGAGCCGACCGTTGACAGGGAGGGGGACCCTTATCACATCACAATCCTCTGTTCCCGCCATATTGTTTCTCTCTCCCGCCTGTTTCCATGACAATCCTTGTAACGTGCATCGTTTTCCACCAAACTAATTTGGCTTCATTTAAGGATCATTTTGATTTTTTTTATACTATTTCTTTGACCCCACATGAACAAAGAATTTAAATAGTGAACTTGACGCACTGAATCTATTTCACGGCGCACCTCCTATTTCCAGAGATAGATCTCCAGGTTTGAGGGGACTTATGTAAGTAGTCAGACATCCCATGTGAGTTTTCACCGGAATTTCATGTTTTCCGACCCACTGATTCCAAAATGATTTACAGCCGAACCGGCCAATGAGGGGGGTAACACAAAAACTGTAATATCTACCCATGTAATCGGCACGACATTTTATATGTAAATTTAAGATCATATAAGGATGACACCTATCAATTTTCCGCGAAATCGACTGAAAGGAAAACGGGACGAGAAGAGGAGGGCTCAACTCAAAAACTTTATTTACTGTTATCTAACTATTATCACAAACTGATTGCACTTCTGCATCTAAGATTGTCAATTTCCCCGGAAACACAGAAGCTGCTTAAAGGTAGCAGAGATCCATAGTGGTGAAAATCAATTATTTTTTTCTTTTCATGACCAATATAGCCGACATTTGAGCTAGCAAGTTGCTATTTCTACTGAAATATCTACAACTGGGGCCCAATGCTAACATTTATAGACATTTCAAAAATGTTTAGGGTGAGTATTAGGGGGTCGAAAAACAAGATAACCGAATGGGATAAGGATATCATAAGGAACCTCAAGAACGTGGGTTCGAAACCCGACCGAGGCCGTTAGTTTATGTTATCTGGGAGGTAAAAAATACTTAAGCACGCCGTCCTTCGGACGGGACGTTAAGCGATGGTCCCGAGCCTGTACGATGTCAGGTACTCGTTAAAGACCCCTGCCCTGGGCGAATAAAAATTTAGGGTAGGCAAACTTTAGGACTCCCACAGTAGAGTCGGACTCATTTCCACCAGAGTGACGAAAGAGCCTAACCAAACCTAACCTCGTAAGGAAACCCTATGAATATATGCAATAGATTTCTTTATAAATTATATATTCGATATGGTGTCTGTGGAGGGTCAAAAACATCATCCTTCATTCCCCCCCCCTTGAAATTTATAGATATCAAAAAAATCAGCAATGTGCGAATCAATAATTCAAGAACGTTCACGCCAAAGTATGCATTTTATAATGGAATAAGGGCTGTTAAAAATAAATGTTGATGAACAAAATTAAATGGGATATCAGGAGAAAGCTATTGATGAGTTGAATCAGAATGTATTTTTTGTTTATTGTTAGTCTTTGAAATGGCGGCCTGAGGGGGAGGGGCAATGTGTGTGCAAAAGTTGCTCTCCCCAAAGATTTATTTCGAACATTTTTGATGAAAAAGTACTGTGAATTGTCTCAACCGGGAAACATTCCCATACAATTGTTTTATGTGATGGATCCCTTCAATGTGTTCCTCGTACCTACGTCACCCTTCAATATGTTCCTCGTACCTACGTCACCCTTCAATATGTTCCTCGTACCTACGTCACCCTTCAATATGTTCCTCGTACCTACGTCACCCTTCAATATGTTCCTCGTACCTACGTCACCCTTCAATATGTTCCTCGTACCTACGTCACCTCACAATGTGTTCCTGGTACTATAATTTCCATTAATGTGTTTCTTGTACCTATGAACCCTTCAATGTATTTCTCATACCTACAAAACCCTTCAATATGTCCCTCTTACCTTTCTAACCCTTCCATATGCTCCTCGTACCTACGTAACCCTTCTTTGTGTTCCTCATACCAACGTAACTCTTCACTGCACTGGGGTGTACAAACATATCCTAAATACGGATTCAAAATATATTTTGAAAGTTGTTGTGACTGGAAAGAGATGTTGAAGAGCTGTTGTCTGGTGGAGGGGAGTATAGTGAAGGTCTGTCTCCGTAGCACGGGTCAGATCGTATCTAAATGTGGGCCTGTCGCCCAGCAGCCAGCAGCGGAACACTTCAGAGAAGTCCGCCTCAAACAGCCCAACTAACTACACCAATATACTGAAAAATTAAGGAAAATTACCTTATTTCACTGGTTTCCCCCCTGAGATCTTGGAATCTATTGAAGTTATATAGGTCACTGAAACATCACACAAAGTTAAAGGGTGATATGTAGAATCTGTAGTAATTCATCAGGGATGTAATTGAAATGAAATATATACCAGTACATACTAACAAACAGAATTTTATTTAAAAAAACTTTCAGGGAGTACGTCGGTCATACCAATTGAAAATTCTGGTTTTATAAGATTATAAAATAAGTAAACACCATAAATATGAAAGGCCAAAAAGATAGCTTATACAAAACGGAAGCCATTTATAAAGTCAATTGTAATCGATTCTACATACATAGGAGTAAATATTTAAATGAAAAGTCAAATACATTGAACACAAATCCGACAACAAAACAGATTTGTCCAACTATGAATCAATAAAATTTCCATTTTGTTAACCCTACATGGCGAAAAAAACAAGGGAATACTTAACTAAGAAATTAGTCCAACCAATTTACATCATGAAACAATTGAACGAAACAAAACAATTAAAATTATAACAGGGATACGGGACAAGGTGGGAAGCCACCATGCTGACATTATTAATAGAATAAACATATGACAACATACTAAACAAACACATTTACATTAATACTACTTAAAGATGAATGAAATATAAATAAACCAGTTTAATAACTATACAACACTAATTTCCAATAATAAATATCCATGAGAGAACTAATTTATATAAATGGACTAATATATGTACAAAAATAAATACATAATTACATCCATGATCAAGATAACAGAGCAACAATTATAAACAAAACAGACGAAAGACGACCGGTAGTTTATGTGTACATTTCTTGTGAAATGTTCAATAGGGGAAAAAAAAAAAAAAATTAGATAAGTAATTAAATATACAACTTTTAAATATATTAGCTGCAAGATAAGTAAACAAGTTAATCTTGAACTTTTGGTACTTTTTTAGGGCCCTTTTCGAAAAACTACTGTAGAAATCGAAATTTAGTAAAAGAAAAGAGATACAATTTCTACAGGAAATATGGTAATTTATTGTTAATTTAATTATTTATTCTTTTTGATTTAATTATTATTTCATTCTTTATTTATTGTTATTTGAATTATGTATTTATTTAATTGATTTTACATTAACATTTTTTTAATTAACCACAGTATCTACACAAAATTTAGTACGGTGATTCAGAAGCCACTGAGTAACTCAAGTATTGTGCTTTAGCCCAAATGGTCAATTTGTTTTAGAGGTAGAGCGAAAATTTAATTGATTAACTACGAAATACAAAGCCGGTGATTCACCGACGCCCTTTTTTCCCCCACATTTTAATTTTCCTTTCGTGTATTCCCTTACAATCAGGATTATTTGATATCAAATAAATGGGGATAATTGTAGTCTCAATTGACATAAAAAAAAAAAATACTAGTAAAAATCGTAAATTTGACCATATACAATAGTTAATTGTCCCCAAGAGGACCCGTGAATGTGGAGGAGTCAATAGTGCCAATCTGAGGCGGATTGAGTGAGAACAAGACTCATAACAGAGACACAGCTCGACCCAGTGTCCTCCCAGAACGTGAGGTTTATAATAGAATAAATATGTAACGGCTATATTACATAATATCGAAATACAAGAAGTAAATAAGAAAGTCGTAGGTGAATCACTGTCTATGTACTTCCCCACCACGATTTAATCAACTATGTTTTCTCTCTCCCTCCAAAGCCAATCGACCGTTCGGGCTAAAACTCAGTATTTTTGACTTCATCGTAGCTTCTGAGTCCTCATACTGAATGTTGTGTGGATACATTCATTCATCGTCAGTTATTAAGCTATTCAAGTCGACCCCCTCCCCCCCCCCCCCCCCCCCCACCTTCTTTGGCCCTTCTTTTCCCTTCGACTGATTCAAATATAACATTTCATGACGATAAATTCATTACATCGGCAGTTATTATTATTAGTTATGAATTTCTGACCGATTACATAACTTGCTTTATACCTCGTATGGCTGGGTAAGTAAAGTATGTTAGTGCGGGGGCTCAACTCCATAACCTAACAATTCTCCGTAGTCGGTGCATTCACAAGTCAACAGAGTACAGCAACTTACGTTTTTTTAGCCTTACTCCGAACTGGGCAAGTACATTGTCGGTGATTCACAACTTTTGATTCCCCCTTCTCCCCTCTTTCTGCCAGGGATGTCCTCCGAGGTCACCCTATTGATGAAGGAGCTGAGTTGGTATGTTAGTTAATTGGGTGTAGAGGCTGTCAGTCGCTGCGGTGGGTCTGAAGATGTGGAACTTAAATATACCCATAGACACAAAAACACACATTCAATCACAGAAACACATAGACATTCGCAGGACACTCAAAAGAGCACACTCCCACTTACTAGACATAAACATTCAATCCTCACTCACACTGTAGCACAGAAGTATATGAACACACTACAGATACACCAATTCCTACACATTCACTGGCATAAATTGACATACATACAACTTAACAAAATCGCGCTGGGGAAGTAGATTGCCGTTGATTCACCGACATTTTATATGTTTGCAGGGACCTAATTATTACGAACAAATGTGCTGCTTTGTGTTACAGATTGATTTTTTTTTGAAGAACACAATACAGCAATGTCAGTAGACTTCGACCAGATGCGATGAAGTCAAACATAAGTAGAGATAAGAAATATGTTCTGGCTGGTCCTAACTAAGATAGCCGAAGATGAAATATATGTAGATTATTTATCTAATCTCCTTGGAGACCATTCCTTTATTTTCTCAAAACACATTAATGCAGCAATGGCAGTAAAGAGGCTTCAACGAGACACCATGGTAACCAGAAATATAGATTATAGGTTGTCCATGTGGCACCGATTCTTTGTATTTTCTGAAAAATATATGTAATGTGGAAAAATATATATTATTAAAAGATAGAGCGCCGGTAGGTCAGTGGTATGCGTGATTGCTTACTGAGCTCAAGATCGCTGGTTCGAAACCTGGCCGAAGCTTAGTCTTTTCCTATGCAAATTTATTTTACATTCGTTGAGGCCTATCTAAATCTGAGTACATTTTAGCGTTTGAAAATTTGATGAGAAACACATTTTTGGTAGGTAACAACTTTTCGATTGAGTTTCCGAGTTTTCTGGTAAATCAAGGAAATGTCTAAAAATATGTTTCAAAACGACATTTCAGGACGGTTTTCGGCGCGTATCTCGAAATTCGGACGACCTGCAAAAACTCTTGTTTCATACAAAATATGTCTCAGTTTTCTCTACAATTTTTACTTGCAATGTTTTTTTGATTAATTAATAAATATAAGCGGTGTCATGGAAAATGTTCTTTGGTCCCAAAGTAAAGTAATCTCAATTTTCGTCCGATTTTGGTCAAAGTCTAATGAGATCTAAGTTAACACATGTGACGTCTCCATTCACAAATTTCAAGTTCATTGCTACAATCGTTTCTACGTTGGAGCGCTCACAACTTTCCAGACACAGACATCATGGCGAAAATGGTCAAAACGTACTCAGGGGACCTTGATACTTGAAAATCCGTGGGAAACTCGATCTCGGATTTCCGCAAGGTTACAATACTTTAGTATACTTTGTGTAGATGGTGAATCACCGGCAATGTACTTCCCCAACAGAAATTAGTCAACTAAAGTTTAGCTCTCCCTCCAATACAAATGGATCAGTTGGACTAAACATCAATATCAATACTTACACAGGCACTTTTCAATCCTCATACTAAATTTCTTATCGATACTATTCATTACATCGGCATTTTAAATTGAACTCTCTTCTCTTCGGCCCATTTGGCTGAAAAACAATAGGTTGTCGTCCTTAACGGGTTCTGGACACATGAAATTTCTTGTCGTTACATTCATTCTATCGGGTGTTATGGTGTTCACAAACACTGAGGCAAACATACATTATTTTTGAATTTAGGTGGTTGGTTTGCATGAAATTGCGGTGAAAATTCGTATTCCTGACTGATTATGTAACTTCTTTTATAGCTGGAGAAGGAAAAACAATGTAAGTTCATGTGATATTACTTTGTTGACGAAGGACGAAGGACATGTTAACCGATAGAACGACAGTCCTTCCAGGAAGAGGACAGTTGGCAACTCTGGACATGCCCCCTTCCAAAAAATACTATTTTAATGTGATATCCATTGGGTGTGTTTCAGAAGAGCCTCTGGAAGGTAACTGTCTGCAGATGTCCCATCCTTGCGGGGAAGAGGCGGCCTGTGTGCAAATCCGTGAGCACGACTACCAGTGCATCTGTCCTCACGACAACAGCGTCCCCACCCGGGACCTCCGCTGTCCCAATCGGAGGAAAGGTAATTTAAACTTTTTCCTAAATATTCTTATTTCCGAGATAGTTTAATAATAACGGATAATTTAGGGGTGGGGACGTTAGACAGCAGAGTGTGACAGAAGACTGAACTGGTGTAGAGTTCGCTGTAAAGAGGACTGGTAAAGTAAGAACACTATAATAATGCTTAGCTTAACTGAATCAAGTGTGCCGAGGCCCTTAGTTTTTTATCTGGCAGGTGAAAAAACCTTGAGCACGCCGTCCTTCGGATGGGACGTTAAGCGATGGTCCCGAGCCTGTGCGATGTCAGGTACTCGTTTAAGACCCCTACTGTAGGTGAATAAACTTGGATGGGCAAAATGTAGGACTCCCACTGTAGAGTCGGGCTCATGTCCCCCAGAGCGACTCTGGTAGTAGGCGATATGACCTCATAGTTAAAGAAGGTCTGGGCAGGTCTTAATAACTAACTAAACTAACTAGTGTTTGATATTTTGAAATGTTGTTTATTATGGACCAAATTGATCTCTGTTATTTATATTAAGACCGTTATTGTTTATTTTCTCCTCACAATTACCTTTCTACAAATTGTTTTGTCCTGGCCGAGTCATTAGTTGTCCGCTATTTGAAAATAGCGAATAAAGACCTACCTAGTGTAGTGTGGGTTATTTATTAATAATAGTCACGAGTAGACTCAGAAGTTGGGAGTCTGCGACCATATTTGAAATCGGCCTGTATGTTGTCTGAGTGAAATGTTAAAAATTAATTTAACGGCATTTTTCCTACATCATTCTAAAAATACTGCAAATATCTAGAATTTTTTTGGTCAGGTAATAATGCGTAGACAATTGGCATATAATATGTATTTCATTTCTGTACAACTTCATCAAACAACATCCCAAAAGTTAATAAATTTAAATTAGTCAACGATTATTAGCTCCTGAATAAAAAGAACGAGTCAAATATTCCACTATGTTTATACATATAAAATACACAATATATTTCGCTGGTTAGAGCATTGTCAAGTGTATAGGATACAGACTTGTATTCATTTTTTTGAACCGTTGGTATTCATTTCAGGTACACTCATAAGTCTGTATCCTGTACACTTGACAATGCTCTAACCAGCGAAATATATTGTGTATTTTATATAAATATAGTGGAATTTTTGACTCGTTCTAAGTGTTTTATTCAGTAGTATTTACAATGAACTTCCACAAGATCTCTGGCGAAAACATCTCTGATTATAATTATTAGTTCATTTTCTCGTTGATTAATCATTACTTGCCGATCCATCATTTAAGAATGGAGTGATCTGGCTAATCCTATGTTCTCCTCGGTTAAATCAATTTTTCGGTATCTTGTTGACATTTTCTTACCTGTAAAGGATTAGTGAAGCCAAGTGTTCTCAGTTTTCCGGTACCTTGTTAGTTGTGACTCCCCGATATGCCCTCCCGTGTCTCCAGAACCAAGGATTCAGAATTCCCTGAATAAGACACCTGTTGATTTTTAATTAAATCGGTGAATTGGTTTCAGAGGAGAACGAAAATGTAGTTGATGAATTGTGGCTGGGGAAGTAGGTACATTAACGTTGTTTTGTATTGTTTCAGTGACAGAGAAACCTCGTCCAATGGTGGTCATTCCACCGACAGGAAGTCATGCCAACGTCACCAACTCAACTCTGCCTCTTGTAAGTACTGACCAGAGTTCAACTTCTCCCAAACATTACCAGTGAAAATCCTTCATCTTGAAAAGTTACAGCTAAATATATTTTACTGTAACAATTACCAACTGACAATTATTTTTGCCTTAATAATAATAATAATAATAATAATTATTATTATTATTATTTCCATTCGACCATAACATGTAGACATGGCTTATAAATTACATACACAAATAGTTATTAGATCTTAGAGTTGGACAGACACGTGATTAGTTATAACAGTAATAGTAAAAAATAAAATAAATATAATAGATACAGTTTTTAATGATATTCCAAAAAATTATGATAAATATTTTTTTTAGTTATTCCAAAAGTTTCTTCTTTGTCGACAATGTTTCGGGAGCTTCTTACGTCCCTTGCAATGTTTCGGGAGCTTCTTACGTCCCTTGCAATGTTTCGGGAGCTTCTTACGTCCCTTGCAATGTTTCGGGAGCTTCTTACGTCCCTTGCAATGTTTCGGGAGCTTCTTACGTCCCTTGCAATGTTTGAAATCTAGAAAAGAATGAGAACAATAAAATAAATAAATGAACCAATGGAAATAATAAGGAAATAACTGATAAAAATAATGATATTAGTAATGAAAATGTTAAACAGAAAGTAATTCCGAAAATACTTCATAGAGGGTCTCTAATATAAACATTTCTAGATCAATTTTAATTTATTTTATTATTCAAGATTTGTTTTTTGTTGCAGCTCTTTTTCCAATTTATTTAAAGAAATATTTTTCCACTACATAGAGGCTTCAAGCTACAAGCCCATCCTCAGGATCAGTGATTGGGTCGTCTATTTCGGTATTTATAAGTTTTTTCTCGTCCCTTCAACGTTTCGAATTGATTTTTTCGAGTCAACATATCGTCAGTTTCAATTTTTGTTTTTAATCTTAAACAAAATCCAAACTGACGAGAAATGTGAAAGGGTCAAGAAAAACAGATACGAGGATGATATAGGGAGAGCAGTCCGAAACATCTATAATCAAAATATATTTCTTTAAATAAAATGGAGGGAAAAAAGCTGCACACAAAACGATACAAAAGTATTAACATTATTTTTGTAATTGTTACTATTTATTTGTCAAAATTTTTAGTGACCGCTCCTCCTATCCATGGTTATTCAGATTCGTGATGAGGCAGACAGCGCGATATGCAGCCACTAGACAGTTGTGTGATGTTTGCAGGAGTCGGAGAGTGGTCTGCTGAAGGAGGGGAGTGGCATGTGGGGCCTGGAGACGGCCACCCTCGTGGCTGGAGGTCTCCTCGACTCTCTTCTCCTCTTGGGACTCACGGCTATCTCTATCTGATAAGGCAGACACTTGATAGTTGTGTGATGTTTGCAGGAGTCGGAGAGTGGTCTGCTGAAGGAGGGGAGTGGCGTGTGGGGCCTGGAGACGGCCACCCTCGTGGCTGGAGGTCTCCTCGGCTCTCTTCTCCTCTTGGGACTTATGGCTCTCTCTATCTGTTGCTACTCTAACTACACGAGAAGAGCCCGTCTGCAGATCAAGGACAACCCACACACACACTCACACCCTCTATCTCTGGTAACTACACTACTTATGGCTCTCTCTATCTGTTGCTACTCTAACTACACGAGAAGAGCCCGTCTGCAGATCAAGGACAACCCACACACACACTCACACCCTCTATCTCTGGTAACTACACTACTTATGGCTCTCTCTATCTGTTGCTACTCTAACTACACGAGAAGAGCCCGTCTGCAGATCAAGGACAACCCACACACACACTCACACCCTCTATCTCTGGTAACTACACTACTTATGCTATATGTGTATTTTTCCGTTAATTCAGGCACCGATTTGCTGGCTTCTAGTAAAGAGATGGAAATAGAGATACATTTGCACTAGAGATCTCGTTACTGAACCCAACTTAAAAAGGGATGGAAATAGGGATACATTTGAACTAGAGATCTCGTTACTGAACCCAACTTAAAAAGAGATGGAAATAGGGATACATTTGCACTAGAGATCTCGTTACTAAACCCAACTTAAAAAGAGCTGGATATAGGGATACATTTGCGCTAGAGATCTCGTTACTGAACCCAACTTAAAAAGAGATGGAAATAGGGATACATTTGCACTAGAGATCTCGTTACTGAACCCAACTCCACATTTGCCGGGAAAGTTTGAGAAATGTTTTCCGAGTCCTCGGACTGAAACACCAGAATGGGATAGTTTCCCAGATATGAAGGAGGTCAGAGATCATGGCTGATCACATCTCGCTTCTTTATCACATCCAACGGAACATGTGACCAACAACTAGGGATGCGTATCCACCACCATACATTAATTATATCCATATTTTCAAAAATCACTATTAATGTATTTACATATTCACAACGACAACATTTGTCACTAGTGATCGTGATGATGTGCTGTGGCAAGTGTGTCGCTGTTCTGCTGAGGTACGTGACCGAAGAGGAGTCCAGGCTAGTCCTGGAGCAGGTCCCTCTGCCATGCCCGCTTTTTTGTTTTTTTATTTACTATATCGATATTTTTGTAGGTATCGATGTATTATGAAACCAGTTAAAAATATTATGCACTCATATCATTCTCCTGACTCCCAATTAAAATTACCTCCCACCTCCTAACAATCATAACTCGATAAACAAAAATATTTTGCTGTTCGATATCGATAGAAAGGTTGTCCCGTCGTGTATTGTGTCAAAATTGAGAGCGGATTAGGAGAGAGTATTTATATTTTTGTTTTAATTCATCATTTTTTTTTTTAACTTCTGAATGCCCAGTCAATAGTTAGTTAACTAGTCAAGCAATACAACTATGTATTCAAGAGGGAAAAATTGTTGAAATAACAATTAATTTATTATGATTGTGGTTATACGGGTATAACAGAGATTTGCAAACAATAAGGTAAAGAGACTGCAAGCTTAACGTCATTCTGTAGTTTCTGTTATATATTTTTCTTTTCACTTTATTATCTCTAAAGTTGTAATAAGGCTTATAACTTTACAAATGACAACGATCATGGCTCATTTCTGTGTATATCAAGGAAAATAATAAAATGAACCTACATAAACATTTTTGATAATCAAGATAGGTGATACAGTTTAAAACAAAAGTTTTATTGTCTTCTCAAAAAAAGTTATTACAAAAGTTTCCCTCGTCATTCCATTCGAAGAAGCTGCTGCTAGATTTCATTGTTCATTTCCAATTTTGAAATTATAATTTTGTTTCATGCTGTATATCTCACTCCATTGTAGGAGGGGATGGTCCTAAATGCATTCAATACAAATTTATTTATAATTCCGTTCAGAAGAATAAAATATTGTGCAATTGGTCTAGGAAAAAATATTGTCCTGGTTTGAAGCAAAACGCTTCAGGAAAAAATGAAGAATGAAAAATGTATTTTAATTGTATATTTATAAGAATGTAAAGGTTTGATTTTTCAACTGAGTTATGTGTTGCAGAGCACCCCGGTGAGTCTAACGAAGGGAGTGATTGACGCACAGCGATTCGCAGCCAACCCTGAGTACGTCGGAGCTGATCTCTATCCACTCACACTGCCAACCATCCCCAGAGAGGAAGTCACCTTCCGACATGTCATTGGGGAGGGCTGCTTCGGCAAGGTCTACAAAGGTATAGTTCCTGGCATCGAACTAACAGTCATGTAGTACCGGTGATGGCATTATGTAGTCGTCTTAAAAGACCATATCGTCCAGGTTTGTCTCCTGGGTAGTAGGACCCTAGGTACCGCACCTTGCTAGAGGAGCATTGTTCATAGATACAGGTGGACAGTTTTGCCTTTGAACAGTGAAGGAAATTTGAACTCATTTAGCAGCGTTCATCTTAATTCGCCATAGCTCACAATATCAAGTAACTCGTGGCCACAAGGAGTTAGTTTTTCACCATAATTTGAATAATCAATTCTCTAGTAATTTAAAAAAAGGGAAATGTTAGTACAGGTAACTGAAGCACCTTTGACATCCTGGCCTCCGGATACCCGCTTGAAATAAAGTACACTAAACCAAATCAGAGAAAATAAGGATGCAAGTGATCAGGAGACCAAAAGGAATTAGGAGCTTGAACTTGACTTGGAAGCCCGGAAAAAAGTTGAACTTAAAGAATTAGAATTTTATGATTTCATCAAGCAATATTATTTGAAGTAGACTTGTTGCACCCAACACTAGTTACATGTTCTGGGAACACCATCTCCCCTCCGCCAGCTCTAGACTATCCATCCTCCAACCCCGCCTTGACAACCGCCAACCTAGCGACCTCATGTTCATCAAGGCGACGAAAAGTCCTTAGGTAGTAACGATATGACCTTGTAGTTAATTCTCGGGCATGCGCCACAAACAAACAAGAGAAATATGTACCTAATTCCTGTTTGTATGAACTACATTATCCTTCATTCTTATTAATAAAAATAAGGAACAACGGAAAATGTGAATATATATATATATGTGTATCCGTTTAATCATCTGCAGAGACTGTTTAGACAATATCAAGAACGGGATTTAGGCTTCTCTGGGTTGCTTGATGTTCCATATTTTTGGCAGATTTTCCAGTTGTGTCCACTTTTTTTCACGAAAACTCGGCTCGATTTCTTCAGGATCTTGGGTTCATTGTGATCTGAAAAGGAGACGGTGAAACCATCCCAAAATAACGTAGAAAAAAGTGGGCACCTCTGCAAGATTTGCCGAAAATATGGAACAATTTTTTTTTTCTAATAAATAAAGTGCATATTCTTAAATTCTGTTATTTGTGGTGTTTTAAAGTGCCAAAAATGTTCGTTATTAAAGGGAATAAACTTTCACTGTTATTATTATACTTATAGGAATTACTAAACAATCTACTAGTTGCATGGCCTATGTTTGAACGAGGTTACAGCGATGCTGCTGTAAGTGATACGTTATAAGAATCGCAACAACCGTTAAAGAGTTAGCACTATTTGATGTTTTGCCCCCCACCCCTACTTTTGCCCCCTGCCAACCAACACCAACTCTTCCATTAAACATTTTGAGGTACCACATATACTGCAATCTACATTGGACGCTCTTTGAAAGGCCCTGCAAATTCCGTGGGTTTGTTTCACGTTTTCTTGTGAAACTCAAACAAACATACCTAGATACAGACAGAAATTGAACTGATCTTCTTTAAGAGGAAGAACAGCCCTGCCTGCTCGTGTGGCGGCGTCGAGACTGCGGAACGCGTAGTCCTCGAATGTCCGCTAAACAACGGGCCCAGGGCGGCGCTGATCCGCCGGACAGGTTCGTACCTGGGACTGGACCTGCCGGGACTGATGACAGAGGTAGGTTACCTGGCGTTTGGTCGGTTCTCTCCTGGCGGAGAATCAAGAAAGCCTTCTAACCCGGCGCCGGGGGCCCCGCCGACAGGCGCTGCGGCGGCTGCCCCCGGCTTAGGGAAGCAGGCAGAAAAGAACTCCCGACAAGATCCCGAGCTCACTCGGTATAAAACGCCGAAAACCAAGGACGACCATGGACCGTAGCCATCGAGCCAGTCCACGGCCGTCCATAGCATCATGTAAATATTGTATATTGTAAATAAACTGGAGAAGGTTACCCATTCCCCAACGAAGGTAGGGTGATGTGACCGACCCAATAAAGAAAAAAAAAAAGAAAAAAAAAATTGATCTGATCTTTTCTAAGGGTTCTCTAACATGATGACTTGACAAAGAAAAATCATTGCGATCCTGTACAGACAAAACTTTAATTGTTATTAGTTATTATGATTCATGCCCGGGCTTTAACTGCAAGGTCACACCGCCTATTTTGTCACTCTGGTGGACATGACCCCGACTCTACTATGGGAGTCCTAAATTGTGCCTACACTAAATGTGTATTCACCTAGGGCAAGGGTCTTTAGCGAGTACCTGACATCGTACAGGCACTGGACCATCGCTTAACGTCCCATCCGAAGGACGGCGTGCTCAAGGTTTTTTAACCTCCCAGATATAAAACGTAAGGGCCTCGGCTGGGTTTCGACTTATAATTAAATGTGTATTATTTAATGGATGAAGGGATTGGTGGGATACCTTTGAGTGTGTGACCTGAGGACACTTCTCTTGTACGGTGATGTTTCTGTGTTATTGTCTAGGAGAGGTCCAACGACAGGAGGACGGAGGGCTGCTCCAGACGGTGGCTATCAAGGTTCTGAAGGACTCAGCCTCCAAAGAAGCCGAGGAGGACTTCATGAGAGAAGTGGAGATCATGGCTGGGTTCCACCATCCCAACATCCTTTCCCTCATAGGAGTCGCACTCAAACGTACTTCTACTCAACTATTTTATAGAATAAAAAACTGTTTTAATTATACGATTATAATTCAAGATGATAGGATGGATGAAAATGTTAAGTAGCAAGTGCTAAAATTGAGAAAAGCAATTTTGAGGTCCAACGTTATACGTTTTGGCCTGAATAACTAAATCTCAGTAATAAAGCAGACTGGTAGTTAGCAAGAAGATGACGAAGGTACCCCGCCACTTGACATGTTCTTGTATATAAAATCATGATTATCCAAAATATGTTAGTTAACATGTCCATCTTCAGTTATTATGTAGCTTTATGCCAGCAGATGTACCCGCCATTACCCGGGAGTAACTTTGCATTATATTAGTCTACTTGAAGCTGATTAAGTGCGATATCCGGTCAAGTAATAAAAAAACGCCCCCCCCCCCTCAGCCTTCGCTATCTCACTCCCCACCTCTCACCTTCTTTGCTATTCGAAAATGTTATACCTCAGTTATTTCCAACCTCAGTGTAATGTATAAAAGAAAAAAAATTGAACATGAAAATGTGTTACCTTTTTCCGGCATTTCTTCCAAAAATGCGTCTTCAGCTATTTGACAATATTTCGGGACATTTCCACGTCCCTTCTTTGGGTCACAATGAACCCGTTCTATGACCCGAAGAAGAGACGTGAAAGTGTCCCGACATATTGTCAAATAGCTGAAGACATCTCTGGAAGAAACGTCGGGAAAACGTAACCAACAATCGTCCCAGAGAAGCCTAAGAAACATAATGAAAATGCCTTTCATTTTGATTCTCTAACTTTTTCTGTTTCCAAATAAACCGCCACTCTCTATATATTCAGGGGTTTTGAAATCATGTGTATCCTAAATGTTATTCCTGAATAGAAAGATTCAAAATATGAAGTTTGTTTGAAATATCTTCAGCCGTTTTCCCGGCATCAAGTGACTCAACAAATAGTTTTCAAAAATACCCAAATTTACAGTCAGCCACCCCCTTACAGTTTAGTTTATAAAGAAAGATACCCTACCTCGTTTCAGTTAAGGAATTGTAAAATTTAATTTTTTTTTTTCTGAACCTAAGTATTTAATAAATCAAAATAATGTCCATCATGTTGCATGCTCTGAGGGCAACTTGTTATATTGAAATAAATTTAAGGTTGAGGCGTCACAGAGATTATATCTTGTAGGGCGTGTCGGCCGCGGAGGAACTAAAAAATATTTTTTAAAGAAATAATCTGCGAAAAAAGATGATGGCGTCAGAAGGCTGGATATAAAATAGGTTATGGACCTGACATGAAATTTTCTGGTAACTTAGTTGTTATTTGGTCTATTTTATTTTGATATGGAGCCTGCGTCTGAATGAATCGTGCGGTCCGTACTTGGAAGCCTCGTGCAAAATGCGGGCCGCAGGTGCCCAAAGCTTGCGGACCGCCTGCCCTGAGAGATTGATTTGGCCCGCCTCTCTCCTCCCTACTCCCTTCCTGAGTCCAATCGCCCTCACAAAAACAACTTAACTGTAGCAGGTATACCACATGCCATCAGATTTGTCTTCCCCCAGCTACCAAATAATGGAAGATTATATAATCGGTCACAAGTTCCATTTTCGTTTTCATCGGAATTTTAGAAGATCATATATACAATTGCATTTCGACATATTCATTCTATCGGCAGTTGTCCTGTTCACTGTCACATAGAGAGGGAATTGTTTTCTTCGTTTTTGGAATCAGGGGATCGCCCCTATTCTGTTGCAGAGGCTGGCAAAAGTCCTTGGATGGTGTTTGAGTTCATGCCTCATGGGGACCTGACCGAGGTGCTTCGCTCCAACGGCAAGCACTTCTCCAAGCCTCACTCCAACGCACCCAAACTTAGTCAGGTAACACATAGTTATTAAACTGTCTGCCTTTAATAACACTTTATATTGTAGCCCAACATAACAACTGTTGAATTTGAAATGGTTTAACTAAAAATGTATCCTTTTCTCCAGACGTAAAGCCTTATTTTCTTACAATTAGTAAATTTATTTTCTTCAATCAATTTTAGACAATTTATAGTAAGTAGACACGAGGGCGCCGCACAGTGTGAAATTTATGAGTTCTGATTTTCAAAATTTGAGCCCCCGCTCAATTTGGGATCAATTTGGATGAAACTAGGTGCAAACTATTTGTGAAAGCTGGCTTTTTATCAGGTAACTGCGGGTTTCACAATCAATGAATCCATTAAAAACACCAAAAGTGACAAAAATAGCCAATATATTGAATTTGGACCACTTTAGGCCAAAATGACAACATTAGAACCACTTTTGGCTAAAATAAATATTGAATTCGTAATCAGCGGCCCAAAAAACATTCATTTAAGTTGTAAAAATCCGTTAACAAAAACTTAGACAAAAAAAATTCAATTTTTTAAAAATTTTCGCGGGGTTTTGGCAGCTGTCAATTGGCATATAATACCTTGATTGTGAAACCCGCAGTTACCTGATAAAAAGCCAGCTTTCACAAATATTTTGCACCTAGTTTCATCCAGATTGATCAAAAATTGAGCGGGGGCTCGAATTTTGAAAATCAAGACTCATAAATTTCACACTGTGCGCCGGTACCTCAGAGGTCGTAATTTTCAATGTCCACAAGAGTGACGAAAGAGCGCTCTAGTAATAGGCGATATGACCTCGTAGTTAAAGGCCGGGCATGAGTCATAATAACTAAATATACATATTCTTTCTAGCAACTTGAGTCAAATAAAAAATTTATTTTTCGATCAGTCTAAAATCTGATCTTTTTTTTCCATATTATATTACTAAAGTAATATTTATTTAACAAATCGGAGCAGTGCTGATATTTATATTGTATATGTACATTTAGGAAAGTCTGCTGTTGATAGCGACGCAGATCGCCTGCGGAATGAAGTACCTGGCCGGACAGCACTTTGTCCACAGAGACCTGGCTTGCCGCAACTGTCTGGTGGGAGCCAATCTCACTGTCAAGATAGCCGACTTCGGCATGAGTCGCGATGTCTACACTTGCGACTACTACAAGGTGAGTACATCATTTGTTGGCATCTGTATCCACATTTCGACATATGAAGCAGCTATGTTATTCTCCTATTCTTTCTGAGATTCTAAAAATATTTTATATATGAACATTTCTGGTTAAATTCCGCTACCATCATCAGTATTTTATTAATTTAATGGTATATTTCAGTATTTTCTGAATTTACTGGATATTTTCATTTTTGTTCATTAATATTTTTAATAAGTTATTTGCATTTTTCCAGATGATTTTTTCTTTGATGGTTGACATCGAACAATGTCGACAAATAGAATAAGTCTCCTGAAAAAATGCAAATAATATATTAAAAATCAACCAACATTGAAAATACTGGAACATACCATCAAATTAATGAGATACTAATTGAAAATACTGGAACATACCATCAAATTAATGAGATACTAATGATGGGAGAATATATGCGAAATGTTCATGTATGAAATGTATTCTGAATCTAAGAAAATATGGGAAAAGAATATAGCTGCTTCATATATTATTATATAATATAAGATTCAAGACTATACCCATCTTATATATTATATAAAACTGTTTTAATGTTTGTTGATAGCTGGGTCGCTCAGAATGTTTTTGGACAAGGAGTAAAATATACTTTACCCAGTTCATTTATTATTGTAGATCTGTTATCAAGAAAGTCAAGTACGGTTCACAAAGATAACCCTACTCAAACAGCTTCTGAAAACAGAATGCTTTTAGCAAAAACGTTTTTGTTCAATTATGTTTTAAGAAGCTTTTTCTATGTAGTCAGGTTAGGTTCTTTTTTTGTTTGACATTTTCCCCTTTATTTATATATAAGCACATACATTCATTTAAATATAACAAGAAAACTCTTATAATATATATAATTCCAAACTAAATATTGTATTTACATAATTTAAATACTAGGTAGACTTGAGTTTGGTAAGTTAGACGACCACACGGTTGCCCATGACTGGTGGTGAAACGTAACATTGTTTTTTTCTTATTTTTTTGTTTTTATTCAATAGTAGAATGGGAAGTTAACAAGTTCAAACGTTATTGCAATCTATGTACACATTTGAGTTGGAATTGGATTATGAAAAGCTATTTCAGTTAGGGGAATATTTGCACGAAGGATAAAATATTGTTTAATTGCGGTTTTATATTGTTGACATGAGCAAAGCAAGTGTTTAGGAGGCTCATGTCAACCAGTGACGAAAGAGCGCTCTGGTAGTAGGCGATATGACCTTGTTTATTTAGAAATTGTTTTTATTTACTTATTACTAGTTTCCCTTTCTCAACTTACTAGTTGCTACGCTATTTCGTTTGCAAAAGTACATAAAGTGCATGTAAATCTTGACAAATAGTTGTATGTATTCTTAATTAGTAATAGTATCTAGTTAGTTATAGTAACTCATGAGGTCATACCTCCTATTACCAGAGCGCTCTTTTGTCGCTCTGGTGGACATCCGATCCAGGTTTATTCAACTAGGGTACCTGACATTGTACAGATTCGGGACCCTCGTTTAACGTCCCATCCGAAGGACGGGGTGCTCCAGGTGAGGGCTTCGGTTGGGGTTCGAACCCGCAATCTTGAGCTCAGTAGGCAAGCACGCTACCTCTGAGCTCCCAGCGCCCTCAGTAATATTGTGTATTCGTAAGTTCTTTATCTTTAGGAAAAAGTACTTTTCAGAAGGATATTCTAAGAGAAAGAAAATATCTCTTACTAACTATATAATATAGAAAAAACGAAACGCTTTTGGACGTATTCTTTGAATGGAAAAAGAACATTAAGATGTACTTTCGATGATTTCATCGTCGAACTGCGGGTGGAAAGAAATACGTTTAAAAACTTGACTCATATTACAATGAATACATATAATAAAAGAACGTATTTGCGAGACGGATGCGATCTACCCCAAGAGTTGACATCAGAGCTAACACTTTTTAAGTTGAGGTAAATGGTTAGTTACTGTCTTGAATAATGATGTATAAATTAATAAAATAAATAATAATAATACAGAAATTAATAATATGATAATAAATGTACTCGTATATCAAAATGTTTGAGCTACAAATAATGGTGCATGTTCGTGCTAGGAGCATGCTGGATTGTGTTTAAATGCATTTTTGCTCAATGCCGGGTTTAACTTGAACGGTCTGTAGCAGCCATCAGTATAATGATAGCTGCTGCATAGTGGCACAGTGTCGTGGCTCACTTAAACAATATCAGTCCAGACATGACAGAGTTGTTACACTTCTCGGTGTTTGTTATTGTTCTAGATATTAGTGAGACCAAAGTGAGTTTTCAGATTATTCTACAGTGAATTAATTATTTATTTTTTATTCGTTAGTTTTGAATGCAAATGATGCACTGTTATAACTGTTAGTTTCCCCGTTTGTTTTTCCAGCCTCGTATTGTTACAGCCATATGTTGGTCTGTTGCAGATTGGGGGTTCGCGACTCCTGCCAGTTCGATGGATGTCCCCTGAGAGCGTCACTTATGGAAGGTTCACCCTGGAGTCTGACGTCTGGTCCTACGGGGTGGTCCTCTGGGAGATATACACCCTGGGGAAGCAGCCCTACTACGGACATTCCAATGAACAGGTATCTACACCTCACTACAATAATATTCTATATGTTAATATCATTCTTCACCGATTACTGGGAAAGGATATAAAGGATATAAAGAAAGCCAAATAAAAACAAAGAACTTGTTTAACATTTGTATTGTCTATAAATTCAACAAACATATATACATAACGTTACCGGTTTCTGCTTCAACGTTTTTTAAAAACTACATAAGTCTATCAAGAACAAAAATGTAGACATGAGGTAACTAGTTCAGTGGTTCTCAAACTCTGTACTCTCAGTTCAGTGGTTCTCAAACTCTGTACTCTCAGTTCAGTGGTTCTTAAACTCTGTACTCTCAGTTCAGTGGTTCTCGAACTCTGTACTCTCAGTTCAGTGGTTCTCAAACTGTACTCTCAGTTCAGTGGTTCCTAAACTCTGTACTCTCAGTTCAGTGGTTCTCAAACTCTGTACTCTCAGTTCAGTGGTTCTCAAACTCTGTACTCTCAGTTCAGTGGTTCTCAAACTCTGTACTCTCAGTTCAGTGGTTCTTAAACTCTGTACTCTCAGTTCAGTGGTTCTCGAACTCTGTACTCTCAGTTCAGTGGTTCTCAAACTCTGTACTCTCAGTTCAGTGGTTCTCAAACTCTGTACTCTCAGTTCAGTGGTTCTCAAACTCTGTACTCTCAGTTCAGTGGTTCTTAAACTCTGTACTCTCAGTTCAGTGGTTCTCAAACTCTGTACTCTCAGTTCAGTGGTTCTCAAACTCTGTACTCTCAGTTCAGTGGTTCTCAAACTCTGTACTCTCAGTTCAGTGGTTCCTAAACTCTGTACTCTCCCACATCCTTTGAGAGAAATGTTAAACTTCAGGTTGATTTTGCATTTTTTATTCTCTGATCTAGAAAAAAATGCATATTCACTGAAATGAACACAAATACAAGCAATCAAACAGTTTTGTTGAAAATAAAATCTAAATTTAAAATAAATATTTTTGGTCGTTCAGTACCTACATTTATTTTTTTTGATGAGATAAAAGGATCATGCTCTTCCATATCAATTATCATAACAACATAGTAGTAGATAAATAAATAAAAACAGAACTTGTTCAACTTTGTATTGTCCAACTCCACAAATGTCTGTATAAAGTGTTCCCGTTTCGGCTCACGTCGTCCTTATATATTTTTGTGGAATTATACAAACGTTATACAAGTTCCTCCTTCTTATTTATATTATACGGTACAGTGTAGCCACTCAAATTTTTGGTTTGAAATGGGACTTACATTTTTAGTAGAGTTTTCTCAAAACCCGCAAAAATAACTAAAATATATATGTTTAGAATGAGTTGGCTACCAGCTTTCATTTGGCAGCCCATAATGAGTTGGCTTCCAGCTTTCATTTGGCAGCCCATAATGAGTTGGCTACCAGCTTTCATTTGGCAGCCCATAATGAGTTGGATTCCAGCTTTCATTTGGCAGCCCATAATTCATTTACCATAAAGACATTTTTATTTATTTTTTTCAATTTTCACTCTAACTCCCAATTTTTCCAAATGTTACTTTTGCACTATTTGAGGATTAATAAGACCTATTTCCATGGGCGTAGCCAGGGGGGGCAGGGGGGAGGGGCACGTGCCCCCCCCCTGGCCAGAGCAAAAAACCAAGATAAAAATTAAATAAACTAAAAAAAATTGTTTTTATTAAAAATGGATTGCTTGCAAGTTACCAATAGGATCTTCAAATTACCCGTGCTTCTGATTCCTAAATCAGCAATCAGCTGTTACATAAATGTACATGTACAAAACAAGTCATATTACATTTATTTAAACATATATGAATTCGATCATTTCATTTCCTCGCTCAAAATCGTCATTTATGTTATACTTTATGATCTTAAAGCTGATTTTATAAGTGCAGTAAAAATGCAAAGCGCAGCAGCAGCAAATGCACGCTATTGGCTGTGAGTAATTTAATTAAAAGCACAGAAACCACAGCGTGCATTTGCTGCTGTTGCGCTTTGCATTTTTGCTGCTCATGTAAAGTCAGCTTAAGTATTACAATCAATGGTTACCTCAGGGGAAGCTTTTAGGGTTCCGAGTCTCCCAAATTAATAACAAAAAGTCTGCAGCGCTAACCACGGAAATTGCGGGCTCTGTCCCTGGGAGTCTATATCCCCACCCCTGTAACCTAACTTTGCCCCCCCCCCCCCCCTTCTCAAAATCCTGGCTACGCCCCTGCCTATTTCTGGTCACAAATTCAAGTGTCTCAGCTTGCAAGTTATGAGGCTGCGACATACGGTACGGTCAGACCGACAACAGACTCACACCTAAATGCGAAAATTTCAAAATCATTTCAATGGCATGGATGTTGCTGTTTACGTTCAGTTAAGGCGGGTTATTTGAGGGGCTCTTAAATAAACGATTTGCGTCTCAGATAACTCTCATATTCATATAAATATAAGACAAGTTTTTTTTTTGTTTTTTTTTCTATAAATTCACACAAAATAGATTACATACAAAGTAAAACAAGAATTTTACTATCCAGAATTGTTTTTCTTCTGGAGAAAATATTTGTAAATTAATCAGCCACATAAAATAAAACATTAGGTATTGTACACGTGACAAGTTTCATTTTGATTTGTCCGGATGTTGGCTTCCTCGTTTGTCCGAAGGATAAAGGTAGTTTTGTGATCGTATCAGAGACAAAAACGTTTTTTGGTCTGGGATTTCAAAAATTCTTTCACAAATTTGCGTTTTAGGTCAAAACAGTGTCTTAGTGTTCCGTGCCTGTCTGTCTAAATCCTAAATCCTTTTCATACTCGGGAACAACTGAACGGTTTTTTTTATGTAACTTGGTAGTATAAAAACATGTAAGAATACTCCTGTCGATTATTGTCACGAAAACAAAAAAAAAGTAGTAAACTTTTTTGTCGAAAATCAATGATAAAAGGCAGGTTTACGTTTACAAGCGAGGAAGCTTTATGCAATCATATGGCAGACGTCTTATATAAAATATTTTTCTGGGTCCATATAAGTTTTACCATACTGCTCAACTCTGCTATGTATCATGTATACCTTACGTTTCTTAAAGCGCGTCTTTCTTTCTTTTTGTGTGTTGCAGGTGGTCCGTTTGATCTTGGAGGGTAAGGCGCTGGTCCCGCCCGACGACTGCCTCCCCCTCATCTCCGGTCTCATGAAGGCCTGTTGGGCCCCCGAGCCTCGAGACCGCCTCACCTTCCCCCAGATCTACGAGCGGCTCTTGCGAGGAGGCTCCCCCCTCCCACGTCCGCCCCCAACACTCGTCACCCCCACCCCTCAGGTGGAGGACTACCTTTGCCCCCACCCCCGACCTCCCCACATCTACCTCCAGACCCTCCCCGACTCAGCCTCCCTTGATCCACGGCTACTCCTCCCCACGGAGAATCTCCTCTAGCCACAAATAGTTTTTCCAGGAGTCCTACGCCGCGATTTGTAAGTCGTAGAAAAATCGAAAGGAAACAGCAGGAAAATGAATAGTTTACAATGAAGATCCTTTGACCTGTGACCCTATCTGCAGTCGTTTCTGAGTAAATGTCATAAAATGAGCAGTACCGGAGTGATGCGCGTTTCTTAGTATCATTATTGCATTTTCTCCGAAATGGTTCCTTGTCTTTGCATATAATTTGATGTCCTAAATTTGATGAGTTAATTTCTGCGTACGACCATTAGATAATAAGATATTCAGGAAAACTGTTAACAATGCTTTATTTTAGCATATAATGTCGAGTTTTTCCAAGAAGACAGATTGTCATCACGCAAAATTGGTTTGTTCGACACACACTCCCCACCATCTTCCTTTACGGACCCCTGGACCAACACTCCCCATCATCTTCCTTTACGGACCCACACTCTTTGTATAGTCAATTGTTCATATTAAATTTAGTTCACTAAATGTTATATCGAACACTTGGAAATGTTTTTTTCTATTTTTCAACTTGATGTGTCCGATTCTGAGGCCAGGATACACAACAAGATTTGTTTAGGACTATACTTAACAGAGAGGACTTGACGCATGCGTAGTCACTGCCTGGAACCCAAGGATTTGTACAAAACAACGAAATTACCAGTAATGTGATAATACAGTTAGTGCATTATTTTCTGAACTCTTCCATGCCTGCAACGATTGCGGTTTGTGTTGATGAAGTGGAAAACAAAGAGCTTTAACATTTATATTGTTTAGTTAATTAAACAGAAAATATATGCATATGGTGTACCACTTTTGGCTGACTATGGCGTAAGCCGAATCCGGTACACCACATTTATATATTTTTTGGGGGATTGGAATTGTTAAACAAGTTTTTTTAAGTTTATTTTTAAGTCTGAATTATCAGTAGTATATTTAAATCCTCACAATTTCTTTCTCACATCCTCCAAATTTTTAAAACCGTTCCGTCTGAGCTTCCATTTATGATTATTATTTTTTTTTCTTAACTATATTAATTTGTTACACTATATTATATTATTATATATGTACCTTTGATAAAGTGAAACTGTAATTACCCGTTTATCAGTATTATTATGTTATTTTTGCAATATTTTTATAGGTTGTTTATGTATATATTTATTTTTTATTATTTTAAATATATAACAGTTTTAGGTTGTTCTTTATATTTTCATTTGTTACCAATATTTTTATATTTAAGTAGGGGTAGGGGTTGGCAACCGGCTCTTCTCTGCAAGGAATATTGGTAGGGGTTGGCAACCGGCGCTTCTCTGCGTGTGGTTTGCAAGGAATATTAAATAAAAATATGTTTTCAAGCAGAAAAATTAGTTTTATCTGTTGCAAAAAGGCAAAATACGAATATCGAGTATATATGTAAATATGACGGGCGTCCAATTATTGTAGAAACACTTAGTATTTTTGTTTTCAGAAAAATATAATTATATGTGAATAATAATGTAATGTAATACAGACTGATGTAATGGTAAAGCGTCATACATAAGTGTATCTCTCACTGTTGGGAAGAAAATAGTTCTGGTAAAAATTGTAGATTTTTATGTCCAAAAATACGAATATTCATATCCTATTATTGATTAACAACAAGACCTATCTTGCTACTAATAAATAATCAATTATTGAGTAAAAAAAGACAGGAGAGACTTACATTTTTGGACGTAAAGTCTGTGATTGGTTGAGTCAACAAGAGGTTCCGTACATTCAGTTTGTCTTTTAAATTTGCCCGCATTGAGAAACCTTCGCCATAATGTGGCTTGTATGTAGGTACAAGAAGGTTGCTGACCCCTGCATATAAGGGATTGTCTGTATGTTGAGTGACGGATAACTTGGAATTGGTGTCCGGTTAACTGATTCTTGGGGCCAAAGAAATTACTCACTAAGATTTTCAATTCCATATATTTTTTTTTTTTTTATTCAATGTTTGAAATATGTTGTAAATATAAAATGTAAATATTTTTTAAATTAAAAGAAAAAAATTGTGTGATAATTAATAACATAATGATTATGTCTTGTTATTTTTCATTATAAATTTATTTATCCAAATTAACTGAGTTTGATTTTTCCATACCTACTTCTTATACGACCTTAACCACTTCCAAGATGAACTTCGTGGTTTTCAGACAAATCACTTTTTGATTATTTCTCGGGTATCGTACTCGCTAAAAAAAGTTCGAAGGATTTTTTTTTTCGTAATACTATACCTGCGAAGGTAAGTATACTAGCAATTATTGGCCAATAATGCAAACTAGAATAGATCCCGGTGAGGGGGCGTGAGGAGACAGTTCTTTCCAAATACTGAGGAAGTCTTGATGTGGACTCAGGATACCTGTCGCGGTAGTGGCGGCGAAGAGGTAATGGACCCTAGCCGGACGGGAGTAGCTGTTGCACTGAACGGACCTTCCTGGACAGGAGAAGATGCAATACTGCACTCCTAGACTTACCATAGGTAAGCCTCTCCTATGTTCATAGAGAGGGCTTTCAGGGTGGACCATGTTTTTATAAAAATAAAAATACTCATCTATTTTATTTCACTGTCTATTAGATAATAGAATTAGATAATAGATAGAACTGTAATGGCTCCAAAAATCTCTTGTGCGAAAGATCTGAAAATTACGTATTTTAGCAAAAAAATGGGTTTAATTTGCAATAAAAGAGCTACACAGGCAACAGGCTGTTTGTCAGTTAACGGATGCCCTCTTCAGATCTTCGTCGCTTTGGTGGGCATGAGCCCAACTTTACGTCTGGGTTTCTACATTTTGACTACCCAGGTTTATTCATCGAGAGTAGGGGTCTTTAACGAATACCTAACTTCGCACAGGCTCGGGACCATCGCTTAACGTTCCATCCGAAGGACGGCGTGCTCAGATTTTTTCACCGAGAAAAAAACCTAGTAGTTTTGAACCCGCGATTTTGAGCTAAGTAGACGCATGCTACCTCTGAGCTACTGGCGCCCCGTCATTAGGCTTACTTGAGTGAATGTGTAGAAGGGGCGTGCATACGTTCCATGAATATTCGTTAAGCCGTTTCACGAGATGCCCGGGCAAGCACACAGACACTCTCAGCTTTACTTATACAGATGTCATTATTTGTCTTTTCGATGTATTGATATTTAGTTGGCAACCCGCTGTGAGCATTGAAGGATCGACACAATATGTAGTTTTCTGCAATAGCTTCTTGCATTACGAATTATAAAGAAATATCATTAAGGAGCTATTGCAGAAAATGAACGAACCACTTTAATGTAGAAAGTTGGGATCAGATCAAATCCGACTATCTTCACTTTTCAAATGGATTTAAGTCAATATTAAACAATGTTTAGCCTAAAACTAGTTTAGATACGATTTTGCCTCCCTTTTGAATCATCCCCACAGCGAGACAGGAGATGGATTCGATTCCAACATATTGTTCATATCGTCCAATTTGTTAAAGTATATGACACATCACCGGTTCGAAAACCGGCTGAGGTCTTTAAGTTTTTTATTTGGGAGGTGAGCACTCCGTCCTTAAGATGGAGAGTTAAGTGATGATCCTGAGTCTGTACGATGTAAGAGGACCCCTACCACAGCTAACTAAACCTGGGTAGGCCAAATTTAAATTCATCAGAGTGACGAAAGAGCTCTCTGGTAGCAGGCGATATGAGCTCGTTGTTAAAGCCCGGGCATGAGTCACAATAACTAACCGTAAGATACATTCTGAGATGGCCGGTAGCGTGCTAGCCTACTGTGCTCAACATCGTGGGTTTGAAAACTGGGTAACGAAAAAACCTTGAGCGCACCGTCGCGTCGTTCGGATGTCCTTAAGCGATGGTTCCGAGCTTGTACGATGTCTGATACTCATTAAAGACACCTCCTAGGTGAATAATAATAATAATAAACCTAATTAACCTAGGTAGGCAAAATTTAGAACTCCCATAGAGAGTCGAGCTCACGTCCACCAGAGTGACGAATGAGCACTCTGGTAGTAGGCGATATGAGCTCGTAGCTAAGGCTCGGTCATGAGTTATAATAAATAACTAACTACTAGACAACATATGGTTATAATGCTTGACGACTATATTCCATCTAACTTTCTGTTCAACATATGTTATCTAGTTTGATTGATCTTGTTATTGGTTTTGTTTATCATAAGACTGCATTTACAACGCAATGCCAGCTCCAAAGTAAGTGATTACTCGTTTGTTCACCAAACAGCAGTACGTAGTACTAATAGTACCTAGAAGAGTAAAGTTATCACTCGTTTGTTCACCAAACAGCAGTACGTAGTACTAATAGTACCTAGAAGAGTAAAACTATTACTCGTTTGTTCACCAAACAGCAGTACGTAGTACTAATAGTACCTAGAAGAGTAAAGTTATCACTCGTTTGTTCACCAAACCACTGTTAAAATCCAAAGAACCTTACTACCTTTACCAAATGTTCCAATTCAAGTCCTCTGTCCACCAAAGACACACCAGATCCCGTCCTTCGGACCTCTTCATCCCCTCCCATCGTTCCTCTGCCTTCCACAACTCTTTCCTTGTCCAAGCCTCCTCCCTCTGGAACTCCCTGCCTCCCCTCATCCGTCACTCTCCTTCCATGGCCTCCTTCAAATCCTCCCTATTCCAATTCCTCCTCAATAAACAATCTTCTCCCTCTGATTAGCCTCTTATTCCCCTTCTTCCATACTTTCCCTCTCCTTAACATATTTTATTATTTTTTTTTCATTGTCTTTGCTTATTTATTTTATTTATCTTTTCATCTTCATCCTCTTATTTTATTTTTTTATTTATTTTTTTCATAAGTTTTTCTTAAATTAATTTCATAGGAAGCCTGGGCTAGATTCCCTCCTCCACAAGCTTGTTTTTTATATACATACCTACTGTTTTTTCTCTTTATTTTATTTTATCCTCTACATATTTATTTAGACATATTTATCCTATCTTGATGTCTTCTTAATGAATCTGTAATTTAACTCATTTTTTACTATTATTTTTTAAGTTTACTTATTTATTATTTATTTTTAATTTTATCATAATTATTTATTTTATTTTTATTCAATGATTTTTTTTACTTAGTTCTATTTATTTTGCTCTTGGTTCTATCCACTGTAGCACCTTTATCCCATCACTGATATTTCATTTTATTTTTTACTCTGTCCAGTGTCTGTCATGTATTTATTCTTAGGGGACCTCGGTCCCAGAATAAAAATTTATTTTCATTTCATTTCATTTCAAACAGCAGTACGTAGTACTAATAGTACCTAGAAGAGTAAAGCTATTACTCGTTTGTTCACCAAACAGCAGTACGTAGTACTAATAGTACCAAGAAGAGTAAAGTTATTACTCGTTTGTTCACCAAACAGCAGTACACAAATTCTTGAAAACTTGGCTACGAATGTTTGACCAATTACATAACTTCCCCTATATTTCTTATAGTTGGGGAAGTAAAATTGAAATTTGTGTGTGTGTGTGTGGACACGATAACTCACCAGAGCATGAACATATCGACATAGCATTAATTGATTTCCAACCAACTCTGTCGAATCGTTGTAAGAGGGAGAGCGAAAACTTAGTTGATTAATTCGAGCTGGGGAAGTGCTATTCTTTTTTTCTTTGCTCCGTTTGCCCCCACCCCTTGCCACTATAGAATCACTTATTAGGTACAATATATATTGTTTAACCTGGTTGACCTGGGTATGACAGGCAGATGGTGCGAGAAGAGCGGTTGGGGAAGTGGAGTCCTGCACGGATGGTGAAGCCCATGGACCACATCACTTCCTGCAAGTTCGCCGGTCTCCCTCCCTTCCTACCTTCCTACCACCAAGTAAGTCCAACAACAGTCCACGCTAAAACCCTATAAGGATGGCATATATTAATGTTTCGCGAAAACAGTCGAAGGGAAGAGAGGGCCAGAGATTAACGGCTCCATTTAAATACCCTAACAACTGCCCAATCTATGTGTGCAAAATTTAATATGAGCATTCAGAAGTCACTATGTAAGTCACATATTGAGTTTTTGCCCTTATATTGGTCGAAAATAAAGATGAAGTAAATTGTGAACCATGATCAGTGATTATCCGTGAAGGAATCCCAAATCTTGTAATCCAATGTGTATAAAAGATATTTGCAACGACTTCGGATGTAACGTTTTTACAAGGAATAACTTCCATCCAGTTCGTGAAACGATAAATAATTGTAACGCAGTAGGAGTTCCCGTCAGACGGTGGAAGTGGTCCCACAATGTCGATGTGAATTGTGTGAAATCGTTCATCTGGCTCTTCAAGGTGCTGTATATCAGATTTGGTGTGTCGGTGGATTTTACTTCTCTGGCAGCTAACACAGGCCTGTGTCCATTTTCTGACATCGTCACGAATGTTCGGACAAATAAACTTTGAGGTGATTAGCTTCACCGTGGTCTTGACACCTTGATGAGCTAAATTGTGCATGGCTTTAAATGTTGACATTCGGAAGGATTGTGGAATGAATGGTCTAATGGTTGGCGTTGAAACATCGCACCATAACGATTTTTCTGACGCCAGAGGATATTTTTTAAATGCGAGGCTGTGTTGAGTTTTGTGATGTAGCAGTTGTTCTAATTCTGTGTCATTAGCCTGGGCTTCCGATATGAGTTCATAGTCTACATTAGATTGATTAATTTCTTCAATACGCGATAAGGTGTCAGCAACAACATTGTCTTTACCTTTTACGTGCAAAATACTTGTAGAAAATTGAGAAATGAACTGTAGTTGTGGCTGTTGTCTAGGAGACGCTTTTTCATTTTTTCTGCTTGAACGCATAAATTAAGGGCTTGTGATCAGTGGTTATCGTAAAATCACGTCCTTTCAACAGGTACTTAAACTGTTTGATACAGAGGTATATCCCCAGCAATTCACGGTCGTAGGTGCTGTTGGGGGCTTAATTCTAATAATATTAATACCCAACACATTTATTTGGGGACATCAATTTTAATCGAAACAAGCTTGTACAAAGGTTTCTTGAGGACTGACTTGGATGCACCTGTCGGCCGTAAATGGAAGCTGTATGGTGAGTTCCTAAATCCATGTTGGATCCTCCGATACATAGGTCGCTACAATACTCCTTCCTCAGTTACTAAGTAACGACACAAGGCAACCTGACAGCCCCATTTATGGCAAAGAGAAAAAAAAAAAAATATATAGATATTGTAAACAACATAAAACATAGTATACAATGTATAACATAGTGTGTAACATAAAATGTTCAGAAATTAGAAAAACTTATGCGTATAACTTTTCACAACACTTATCTCATCGTCTGGTATGTTTCTCTCTTGCCTGTAGCTCGTCAAGAAAACGTCGTGGGAAATGAACAATTCTGCCACTGCGGGACGACTTTTGTTGCTGATGCTCGGCAAGGGTTGTTGGAGGTATCTTTGTTGTGCTCGTCTTTGGTTGTAATTTTTTCGTGCCCGTACCCTCACTGAACGTGTCACTATGATCTAATCCAGTTACCATTAAATGTGCAGGTTTTAGTCTATCCACAGATATGTTGGTGTCCTTGTTTTTAATTCTAAGGGTGAAATATTTATCTTGTCGAACGATTACCTCAAATGGCCCTTCATATGGTGGTTCCAAAGACTTTTTGACACGATCTACTCGTAAAAATACGTGTGAGCACGAGTCCAAAGCCTTATGCCTGAACAGTGATTTGTTGCAAGCTTTACGTGAATCCATTGGTCTTAATTGTGCCATATATTGTTGAAGATCAGACACAAAATTGTCTGTATTCACAGGAAGTGACGATGGATCAAAAAATTCTCCTGGGATTCTTATCGTAGTCCCATAAACCATTTCTGCGATGGAATGTTGCGAACCATCCCTTAATGCTGTACGCATTCCTAACAAGACTGTAGGTAAACTATCTGTCCATGTCGGATTATTCTGAGCCCTAATTGCGGCTTTTAAAGTCCTGTGTAAGCGCTCCACCTTACCGTTCGATTGCGGATGATAAGGTGTCGTATGCTGTATTTTTGCTCCACATAACGAAGCTAAATTGGTAAAAAGTTCACTAACAAACTGTCGGCCTTGGTCAGTTACTATGGAAGCTGGCGCTCCAAACCTTGCGATCCAATTACTATAAAATAATTTTGCAATTGTTTCTGCAGTATTATTAGCCATAGGAATTACTTCCATCCAACTCGTAAATCGGTCGATACAGGTCATGCAGTAAATATTTCCTTGTGAGGGTGGCAATGGCCCAATGACGTCCACATGAACGACACTAAATCGTCCATCCGGTGGTTCGAACGTCCCTATTTCTGACCTTGTATGGCGTGACACTTTGTTGCGTTGACAACTCAAGCAACTTTGAGTCCATTTTCTAATATCATTTTTGATGGCTGGCCATATGAATTTTGACGTTATTTGTTTCACTGTTGTTTTGACTCCTGGATGTGCCAAATTATGGATTTGCTTAAATATTTCGTAGCGAAACGCTTCTGGGATGTAGGGTCGGATATTGTTCGTAGCTACATCGCACCAGAGAGGCTTTTTTGACATTATGTTGCATTGTTTCATATTTAAACTGGAGTCTTGTAATAATGTTGGTAATTCCTGATCATTTTCTTGATTGCGAGCAATTTCTTCATAGTCAATTACTGAAACTTCTTCAAGTCTTGAAAACGTGTCGGCCACTATGTTAGCTTTTCCACTAATATGTCGAATGTCGGTTGTAAACTGCGAAATATATTGTAAGTGGCGTACTTGACGTGGCGATGCTTTATCATTTTTCTGGAAGAATGCATATGTAATAGGCTTATGATCGGTAAATATTGTAAATGTTTGTGCCTCCAGTAGATGCTTAAATTGTTTAATTGCCAAATAAATTGCTAATAATTCCTTGTCGTAAGCACTATAGGCTTTTTGAGCATCATTTAATTTTTTGGAATAAAAAGCGATAGGTTTCCATCCGGATTGTTCGTGCTGCTGTAATACAGCTCCCACTGCTATATCAGACGCATCAGTAAAAACCGCCAGCGGAAATCGTGAATCTGGAAAAGTTAGGAGTGTAGCATCTACTAAATCATCTTTACAGCGTTCAAATTGTTGTATAGCCTCCTTAGTCCAGACTATTTTAGTTTTATCATTTTTCTTGGAACCTTTTAAGTAGTCATGAAGGATAGCCTGAGTTTCCGCTGCATTTCTTATATATCGTCTATAAAAGTTAATGACACCTAGAAATGCACGAAGTTGTTGTACTGTCTCTGGTAATTTAAAATCTCTGATTGCCTTTACCTTCTCAGGTACTGGTCTGGAACCATCTTGCGTGATCAAGTAGCCCAAAAATTGTAATTCTTCAACACCTAACTCTGATTTTGAAGCATTAATGCGGAGACCAAAACGTTGTAGTCGTTCAAAAATAAGACGAAGATGTTCACAGTGTTCTTCTTCCGTAGCTGAAGCGACCAGGATGTCATCCATGAACGGAAAAACAAAATCCAAACCATGAAACACTGTGTTAATAAATCGTTGGAAGGTGGAAGGGGCATTCCTGAGACCAAAACTCATAACGTTGAATTCGTATAAACCAAAAGGTGTAATTATAGCCGTTTTGCTTTTGTCTTCCTCTGCTATCGGAATTTGGTAGTATGCTTTATGTAAATCTATTTTAGAAAAAATAGTAGCTCCATTTAATATGTGATGGAAGTCTTCTATGCGAGGTATAGGATATCTATCTGGTACGGTCTTGGCATTTAATAAGCGATAATCACCACAAGGACGGATAGATCCATCTTTTTTATCAACTACATGTAACGGACTTGCCCATTCTGAACTCGATGGTCGGATAATATTTTGATCCAACATAAATTGAAATTCCCGTTTGGCCTGTTGTAATCGTTTAGGAGCGAGAGGTCTTGCCTTACAATGCACTGGAGATCCTGTGGTGGTGATATAGTGTTGAATATTATGTTTCGTGTGATTGGGCGAAAATGATGGCTTCGTTAATTCAGGGTATAAGGTGAACAGATGTGCAAACTTTGCTTGAGACTTATTTATTGTGCTAATGACTTCGTTTCCTGATACAGCCAGTACACTACCTGAAGTGCTAAGTTTAGTGACTGCATCAATTAATCTATGTTTATGTAAGTCAATCAATAAGTTAAAATGATTCAAGAAATCTGCACCAATTATCCCTCGAGTTATGTCAGCTTTTATAAATAACCACCTAAATTCACGACGAAGTCCTAGATCCAGTGTCAGTAATGTGACGCCGTAGGTAGGTATGGACGTGCCGTTTGCAGCATATAATTTAAAGTTAGAAGATGTAATTTTATCTGTAGCCTTGGCTGGAATTAAAGAAATATCGGCTCCACTGTCAATAAGAAATCGCCCACCCGTTTTTTTGTCATTAACAAATAAGCGGAAATTTCGACGATTTTCAATATTATCTGCAATAGAGCTCGTCGCAATCTCTACTGCAGGTTGGAGTTTTCCTGACTTTTCCAGGCGCATGGTTGACGACATTTATCAGGGTAGCATTTTTTTCCAAACTGGAAATGAAAAAAACAATATTTACCCTGTGGGTCAAATCGTTTTCTGGGTTTGCTAGTACCACGGTTGCGACTGTGGTCTCGGTGGTGAGAACGAGACCGACCGGAGATTTCATTTATTTGTAACTCGAGGCTTGAAATTTTAGTTAACAATTCTTGAATTAGAGCATCTTGACTGGGTCTACTATCAGCACTACATATGTCTCTATGTGGGTTCATTTCCACAATTTTGTCAGCTATAATGGCTATTTTGTCTAAAGTTTCCTCACTAACAATGAGAACATTCTTTATAGAATCTGGGAGTTTTTCTAACCAGAGTGTTTTTAAAACTGTGTCAGAAATATCAGTACCAGCCAGGTTCCGCATTTTTCTCAATAATTGACTAGGCCTCATATCTCCGAGATCTAATCCCGTAATTAATTTCTTAATCTTACATTGTTCACTTTCTTTAAAAATATTAAGAAGTGTTTCCTTAGCTCTAGTATATTTATTTGTAGCAGTCCCTTGAATGATATCCCAAATGTTTTCTATATACTTCGGATCCATTTGTGATACCACATAATTAAATTTTGTTTCCTCCGATGTAATTTTATTAATATTAAATTGTGCTTCAATTTGGTAAAACCATATTTCAGGTTTTTGTTGCCAAAAAGGGGGAATTTTAATGCTAACCTTACTTGCTTCGAGGTTGTGGCTCGCTTCGGCCATGTTAGGAAAATGTGCTTCTGCACCGATCCCACTTTCACTTGTAGACATTTTACACTACTTACTTGAAATATCACTATAAATAATGTTGAACAGTTCAATACGGGGTCACCAATTGTTGGGGGCTTAATTCTAATAATATTAATACCCAACACATTTATTTGGGGACATCAATTTTAATCGAAACAAGCTTGTACAAAGGTTTCTTGAGGACTGACTTGGATGCACCTGTCGGCCGTAAATGGAAGCTGTATGGTGAGTTCCTAAATCCATGTTGGATCCTCCGATACATAGGTCGCTACAGTGCTGTACGCTTTTTGTGGATCGTTCAATTTTTTTGAGTAAAACGAGATTGGACACCAGGCACCATTTTCCTATTGTTGTAACACCCAATTGCGACGTCCGAGGCATCAGTTGTAAGGTTCAGAGGAAGAGCTACATTGGGAAAAGTTGTATTCACCAAGTCTGCTTTACACTTTTCGAACATTTGACTGGCCTCTTCGGTCCATTTAACTGGAGAATGATCTTTTTTCTTGGCTCCTCTTAAATAATCATGCAGTATAGCTTGAGTTTGTGCAGCGTTTCTGAGGTATCGTCTATAAAAATTGACTGAACCCAAAAAGGTACGCAATTCATGAACTGTTTTCGGAAGTGGATAATCCTGGATCACTTTAACTTTGTCCGGCAACGGTGTTGATCCGGCAGTTGTAATATGGTATCCTAAAAAATCTATCCGTTCAACTCCTAAAAGCGATTTCGAGAGATTAATTCGGAGACCATGATTATGGAGTCGATCAAAAACTTGTTTTAAATGATTTCTGTGTTCTGATAAGGAGTTCGATGCTATAAGAATGTCGTCCAAATAAGGAAACACAAAATCTAACCCAGAAACAACTTGGTTAATAAAGCGTTGAAATGTCGCAGGCGCAGTTTTCAAGCCAAAACTCATGACATTAAACTCATAGAGCCCAAACGGGGTTATTATCGCTGTTTTCTGTTTATCTTTTTCGACAATTGGGATTTGAAAATACGCCTTGAACTGGTCGAGTTTAGAAAATATTTTGATACCGTTGAGAATATAGTGAAAATCCTGGATTCTAGGGATAGGATATCTATCTGGAATTGTAAGGTCGTTTAAACGCCTGTAATCTCCACAAGGTCTTGATGTTCCATCTTTTTTACAAACCATGTGCAGTGGGCTAGCCCAAGGAGATCTTGAAGGACGTATAATATTATTATCGAGCATAAATCGAAATTCTTCTTTAGCTAGTTTGAGTCCACAGAGTCCAGTCGTCGTGGCCTACAAAATACTGGACCGCCCGTGGTCTCAATAACATGTGCGACATCATGTTTAACGTTAGAAGGAGTGAAATTTGGTATTGTTAGATTAGGATATACGGCAAGTAGATCGTGGAACCTTGAGGATTTGTTTACCGCACTAATCAAGTCTCCTTCTGAAATGGATGCGACTTCGCCACCAACGGTCAGCTTTGTCGTACCATCAATTAAACGTTTTCCTTTTATGTCTATTAGAAGATTAAATTCTTTTAAGAAGTCAGCTCCCAAAATTCCTCGCTTTATTTTAGCAACTATGAATTGCCATTGAAACTGTCTCCGCAGTCCCAGATCAACATCTAATATTTTGCTACCAAAAGTTGGAATCTCCGTATTATTAGCAGCATCTTGACTTGGCTTAGATTGTTTTGTTGCGGGTAGTAATGATACTTCTGCGCCACTGTCAACTAAAAATCGCAAACCGGTTTTGCGATCAGAAATAAATAAACGGCATTTACGAAATTTATCAGCAACTGAAGCTGCCGTTAGTTCAGTTGCTGTTTGTGCAAGGTTGTTGGCATTTTTCAGGCTTGCAATTGACACCAAATCGAAAATGATAATAACAATATTTACCTTTTGGGTCGTATCGTTGTTTGCTGCGAGATCGACTGCGCATAGCACGACGATTTGTATTTCTTTCAATTGAACGTTCTCTGAAATTAAAAGCTTCGATTTGGTTTTCTAAGTTAGAAATTCTGGTATGTAGGTCAGTTTGATGGTGAAGTTGAGTCGTATTTGGATTAGATGTTGCAACTGAATAATCTTGTGAGTGTGAGCTCATCTCCATAATCTTGTCAGCCATGACAGCTAACTTTTCTAGGCCTTCATCACTGATTACTAAAATATTTTTTACTGAATCTGGCAATTTTTCAATCGATAAGGTTTTTAATACTTTTTCGGTTATTTCCTCTCCAGCTAAGGATGTCATCCGTCTCAAAAACTGACTAGGTTTTTCATCGCCAATTTCTAATCCGATGACTAACCGTTTGATTTTTTATCTTCGCTTTCCTTAAAACTAGTTAATAATCTTTCTTTAGCGGCTGAGTATTTATCAGCACGATTAGTTTGAATTATGTGCCATATATATTCAATAAATTTTGGTTCTAACTGCGCGACCAAGTAATTAAATTTTGTGTCCTCTGTAGTTACGCGATTAATGGTGAATTGGGCTTCCACTTGGTAAAACCAAATTTCGAGTTTCTCTATCCAAAACGGGGGTATTTTGATGCTTACTCGATCCACTACAAAGCACTGGCTTACGGGATCATTTTCGGCCATTATTATTACCAGTTCTTAATTGGTATTAACGTAATATTAAAGATGAATAAGAAACTTACGAGAATATACGTGTATACAACACTCGTTTCAATTCACTTATTGGTGACCACAAAAGTGAATTGAAACGAGTGTTGTAATTCAGTTTAGGAGACCTACAATTATTGTAGGTCTCCTAAACTGAATTAATGATAAACTAGTAATGGATAAAGCTAAAGTTTTTTTTTATTGATTTTGTATATACACATAGCCGAAAAACAACACCTTGAATATCACACTTTTTACACGTGGTCAGTTTATTTGTTTTCTTGCCAGATGGCGATCACTATAATGGGGAACTCAGAGGGAGGTCTCCACAGTTCCACTAAGACCTTAAATATAAATAGGGTGAAATGTCCTATTGAGTTTTCTGTTCTAGTACTATTCTGCGAGGAATAGTCTAGTTCTTTAATAGCTACACCTCGTATCTATGTTTGTTTTGAAGGAAGAAGTGAACATGTGGCTGCTTCTATCGATGGAATACGGGAGAGTGTGGCTCAAGGAGAGACACATCATACAGAGGATCGACACATTTGACGTGGACGACGACTTCCTGGTCAGGAGCTACGTGAAGCGAGGTCTTCTGCTCCGAAAGAAGGAGCAAGCGGAGAGGCTGGCCGGGATCCGCCATATCAACAGGTATATTGGAAGGGGGGCAAATAGGGCTGGCCGGGATCCGCCATATCAACAGGGCTCCTAAATTCTCAAACTATCAACAATTAATGGGAGACATTAAAGGTTTTACTAGGGAGTCAAAAAAGATGGAAAACAATCTCAATGAATCCATGAAGAGTTGAAGAGGTTTTATATTTAACATCGAATTGCAATAGTTTCAATATTTACAGATATATAAACACACACGCGACCTCGTCATTATTTTAAGTATGTACGTACGACTCATCAAATAAAATATCTTGATACTTTGATAGTTGGACGCTGGAGTCACTTGATAGTCCCAGGGATGATGGAGTCACTTGATGGTTCCAGAAGTGTTGGAGTCACTTGATAGTTCCAGGGATGCTGGAGTCACTTGATGGTTCCAGAAGTGTTGGAGTCACTTGATGGTTCCAGAAGTGTTGGAGTCGCTTGATAGTTCCAGGGGAGCTGGGGTCAACGAAAGTCGGGTTATCTTCAATAACCTACTGTATAACGGTATTATTGAATAACCTCAACAAAAATGTTCTACATTTTAAAAAATCGCATGGGTGTGTGCTTATGACCACACGACAGAAGTGAAAACTTCTGATTTTCTAATTTTAATATATATATATATATATATATATATCAATGTGTATATATATATATATTTATTTCTGATTCACCAAACTTATCCGAAGTATTATATAATGGATTACTTCGGATAAGTTTGGTGAATCAGAAAGAAGGTGATTATTATATAAATAATTATTATTCTTATATAAAATTACTTATTTTTATTTATATACTCATAAAGTGATATTAGTTACAAAATATATAATCATATTTGTGAATTAATTATTTAATTGAATTTTGCTATGATTGGACTTCTTCATTGCTATTATATTCTAAGAATGAAACAATAGGTTTATGTTAGATAGATGAAATAACGTAATAATAATAAAAACGTTGTTCTTGAAACGATGCACTCCTTGTTAGACAGTAAACATGGCTGATGACGACTGGGCCGAGTATACACGATTCAGAGCGTGACCGACCCGAAGCTGACAGTTCAATTTCGTTCAGAGCGCGCCTAAAGAAGTTTTCACTTCAAAGAAAGGAAAGATTTTAAAGTACTTATAGCAAGAATAATGTCAGCGGTTAGTTGTAGGAATCATATGAGGAGGGGGGGAGGTGATTTGTTTGAATGAAGGATTCAGAATAATAATAATAAATCTAAATGTATCATTAAAACAATGTTCATTCTAGACTCAAGCAAACTATAAACAAAAACAAACAAACTGGAGGGAAAAAATCCATCTCTACATGGACACAATCTAGATGGGGCCTCAGTCAATCATAGCTAGGATAGTAGAACTGTGGAGGATCCTCCTCTCTCGAGTTTGTGTCAAGTTGAAACCATCAACTAAACGCCTAGAATATGTTTTCTTTTCTCCTTTCAGTTTTATTGTATATTATAAAATAATATTTACAGTATCTATATTTAAAATTTTATTATAATTGGATGGTCTGAGAAGATGTCGAGATTCATTAGCCCTTGAGATAATGTGATGTAATAGGGACAATTATATACCAGAAACCAATATTGTAATTCATTTGTTTTTATTTTCTTATAATATTTGTTATTTGTTTGTAGGTATGACAATGTGACCTCCAAAGTGAAGATCCGAACAAAAAGTGAGATCGACAATTTGATAAAGCGGTTGTCGAAAAAGGAAGGCTCTGAAGCCAGCCCCTCATCCTTCTGTGTAAAACCAAATAAATAAGAATGTCCGAATATATTGTTGCCATCTCTGTTAATGTACTGCACTACTCAAAATAATTTGTTTAACTTTTACATTGTCTTATCCCACAAAAAATAAAATAACATTCTTATTCCACTAAAAATACGCTTAGTTATTCAATTGAAAACTTCGAACATAAAGGTATGTTTTTGTTCTAAATTCAAATACTGTCCTTTTATATTTAATAGCACTTCTATTTCTATTTTTATTCGCAGATTTACTGGCTGAGCATCTCAAGATTTTCTTCATGTCAGCTTTGATACTCCACTGAGTTATTCAATTGAAAACTTCGAACATAGAGGTATGTTTTTGTTCTAAATTTAAATACTGTCTTATTATATTTAATAGCGCCTCTATTTCTGTTTTTATTCGCAGATATACTGGCTGAGGAACATCTCAAATTGTCTTCATGTCATTTTGATACTCCACTGAGTTATTCAACTGAAAACTTCGAACATACAGGTATGTTTTTGTTCTAAATTTAAATACAGTCTTATTATATTTAATAGCACTTCCATTTCTGTTTTTTTTTCGCAGATATACAGGCTGAGGATTATCTCAAGGTGTTCTTCATGTCAGCTTTGATACTCCGCTGAGTTATTGAATTGAAAACTACGAAGATACAGGTATGTTTATGTTCTAGATTTGTTCTTATTCGCAGATATGCTGACTGAGAAGCATTCTTTACATTAGGTTATTCTTTCCTTCTTTTTCATTTTAATTTCATTTCTTTCTGAAAATTCAAAAGATCATACTGACGAGGATTCATTGTTCATTAAAATTATATAAATAATATTTCGTTCCGAAAATTTAGGTTGATGACAATTAATACAATGCCACTGCAATTTTCTCTAGAATCTATTTCACAAGTTCCCAATTACCTGTTTTAGGGTTTATAGAAAAAAAAAATCAAAAAGGAAAATTTACGTATCAATATATTGAAAGTGATTAGTACCTTTTGCTTATGGCAAAAAATCGTCTTGTCATTTTCCGTATATAATTGAATTTAAAAACACCATATTAGGTATGTTCAACAGAAATACGAAATCTATAAACGTACAAAGTTTTTGATAATTCAGTTTATTATTTTTTTTCATAGATGGCCCAATTGTTGTTGTAACATCAGTCATCGAAATTCGACTAATTAATAAAATATTATTCTAAAAAGCGAAACTCCGGAAGGTAAAAAAAGGGTACATCCGACAACATGGCGGCAATAGATTTTTTTAAATGGTCCATTTCGCATATTCTTATCCTTTTGTAGTTATGACCGGAATTTTTTTAATCTGTATGTAATAATAAACGTAAATGACCATAGCAGTTGAGCGCCCTCATTCCCTAATTATTCAATTCTATATGTAATAATTTGTATGTCTGTGTGGGTACTTGAAACATCTATAATATAAGAAAGACAGTACGCAACAGATGACAAAGATTTCGCAAAATTGGGCATGAAAAGAGCTCCTATCACTTCCTGGTCTCTGGATAATTTTCTGCACTTTAGATATGGAGTCCAACATGAGCTATGAGGTCAAACTTTTATATTTTTTCATTATTTTCTTTTCTTTAGTTTTAATATAATTTTATACATATCGCTCACCGGCGGAAATAGTGACACAACTCAAAAATAGGTATCTTGGAGGAAATGAAGATTACTAGTTGTAGTAATTTACATTGATATAAATAACAATAATATCAACAAAAATTTTAAGTTTTGTTATGATTACTGGTTTGTTTTCATTGTCCTTATTGATCGATTATATTAAGTTCTACAATTTTCTTTTCAAAATGGCGAAATTTAATAGATGTGCCACTATTGATTAAACTAATTTGAGTAGTTTTTAATAAAAACGTAAGTTGTGCCATTTGGATGAGATGGAAATAGTTTGTTTCATATGTTCCAAATAAAAACAGAGGGTTCGTATAGTTTTGCTTTATTTAGAAAAATACCATAGTAAAAAATAATACACAACAGTACATGTTTTAGACTTCATGGTCTTCATGGGAGCCATGGTGGCCGTGCGGGCTAGAGCGTAGGGCTCTGGTCGCTTGGTCTCACTATGGTTTGCGGGTTCGAATCCCGTCCGGGAGTGAGTTTTATTTCGTAGATAGAACTCCCTCCCGGGGCCATGGATGTCGTAAATAATTAGGTAAAACACCATTATAAGAGTTATGGCTAAATGCATCGTACATAAGGCCAAGAAAAAAAAAAAAAAAAAAAAAAAAAAAAAAAAAAAAAGACTTCAAATGAAGATTATAGTAGCTACTTGTTATGGTTAGCTCTTTCAATGAAAACTTATTCTAACCAATGTTTAAATTATTGTCCTTTTACTTCACAACTTAAACTATCATAAAAATGGCTGTGACTTTTTTAAATTGCATTGGTTCGTAATAAATATATACATAAGGTCTTCGTATTTTTTTTTTTTTTTGATTGGTATTGTGTTATTGTAAGCTCTCTTTAATTGGAAAGCAGGTAAAGGAGAAAGTGGTGTCCTTGTGCGTCTTTCGTTTATTTTGACTATCTTGAAATCAACATCCTTGAAAGAAGTTTTATAGAAAAAACAGTCTATGTGCTCCTTCTCTACTCTGATTATGGTAGCATCACTGAGCTTGAAGTCTTCTCCCATAGAATTTTTGCTAAACTTGTGACAAGTTCGCTCAGCATTTAGACTCGAAAGTTGAAACCTCATTATTGTCAATGAGGTTTAGACTAGACACTTTCCATTTTGGTTCTTCATTACCAACCTTTTGCAACCTATTTTGATAAAATGGATTTTGTGAAATGAATATTACAAGAATAATGCTAAAAATACCTTGATGTAAAATACATTATCTAACTCCTATAATTGATAACATCTTCTGACCCCGGCTATTGTAATCCATATTGAAAATAAACACACTGTCTTTATGCCACAACAAAAACAAATAAATAACAAAACACAGTCTAAACTGGCACAACTAAGAAAAAAACCGAAATACAAAATCTATACTGGCACAAGTAAGAAAAATAAACAGAACCCACCGTTTATAGTGACACATATAAGAAAAACAAACAAAAAGGAAAGTCTATATTGGCATCACTCAAAATGTGTCACTATTGCAGAAATAAATTGATGCTATTCACTGATGTTATACCGACACAATTCAGAAGGGCCACTATTGCGCACACACAAAGTAACGTCTCTTACCAAAGTCAGAGGACACATTGGAAATGTGCCGGTTTTGCTGCAGCTTTTAAACGAAATTTGTGTAATGCCTTACCGACACATTCGCCACCCCGCGGAAAATATGGGAACTACCTTTGTGCCAGTATTGTTGCAAGAAAGAGCATTAAATTCAAGTTTTGGTACTAGAATTAGTACGTATTTTGCTATTTTTGAGATGTGCCACTATTACCGCCGGTGAGCGATATATGTACCGGGTGATTCATTTAACCTGAAAAACAAGAATAAATCGAAAAATAAGCTTTATCGAAAAAAATTGTTCAAATAAAAGTTGCAGGGTTTAAAGAGGGACATATAATGGTAATACGAAATTTAACCTTGAGTGGCGTTTTCAGGGTTAAATCAAGAGCAACTTAGATTTTTTTCAATGGAAACCCATAGTTTTAATTGCATACTTGTATTCTACGTGAAAAAATACGTACCTTTTGTAGGAAAAGTTTTGTTTGAAAATGTCAATTTTTTATGGTTTTGAGAATTTAAAAACACAAATTTGATGCACAAAGAAATATAAATAGATTAAATTAAAATGAGTGTTATTGTAACAAAGAATCAATATTTTACATAAAATTTTGAAAACAAATTTTAATTGAATAATTTCACACCAATTATCAACAATTAATTATCATCTTAATAAATGTTCAAAATGATGTCCCTGAACTTCAATACATTTTTCAACACGTGTAATGAAACATTGCACCGTCCTTAATAAAGTTTTTCTGTCAATTTCTCGATATGCATTTCTGATTCTCTCTTTCATATTTTCAGTTGTAGTTGGCATATTTTTGTATACTTGTTCTTTTAAATATCCCCATAGAAAAACAATCTGGTGAAGTTAAGTCCGGTGACCTAGCTGGCCAGTTTCCTGGACCACCTCGACCTATCCATCGGTTAGGATAGTCTCATTTTAATAATTCACGTGCTGTTATTGCATAATGCGCTGGACAACCATCGTTTTGGAGCCACATATTCATTTTTTCTTGAAGGGTCAAATTTTCAAGAAGCTCTAGTAATTGTTGGTCTAAAAATTCTGCATTTTTTTCTCCATTTAAATTAACATCAATGAAAAAAGGGCCTATACGCTTATCCCCAATAATTCCGCACCATACATTCACTCTCCGTGATCTTTCATTTTCAACTTCACGTAACCAATGAGGATTCTCTGTTGACCAATAATGCATATTAACTTCTCCGTTGTTTGTAAAACTTGATTCATCTGAGAATAATACATTATGAAAAAAGTTTGGATCAATTCGTTGTTGCTCGAGGGCCCATCGACAAAATACTTAACGATTTTGAAAATCATCTCCATGAAGTTCCTGATGTAAGGATATGTGACAAGCATGATATTGAAATCGTTTGAAAATTCTACAAATGCTCACTTGGGATATTCCAGAATTTTTACTGATTGTACGAAAGCTAACATTTGGATCAATAGCAACTGAACCATTTCTCAGTGGAGCGTATGTCGTGACGTTCGAAAAACCTCGAAATTTTCGGACTATTTTAGGTTTTTCTTGAATAGCTCCTAAACTAAGCACTTTATCAAAAACGTTGTTATTTTCAAAAGTGTTCATCATTAAATTCTGCTTCTAAAAAGTACTATGACATTATATTTTGATCAAGTAGTTTGATAGAAACGATACGTGGAAATATGGCAAATTTTTACACATTTTCATATACCACACAAGCATATACCTAAATAGTAGTTTCAAAAGCAATATTTAAAAATTGGCTGTGACCCTTTGGACGGGAGGGGCGGGGGTGCATTAATGCAGAATGAATCTCACATGGAGCTTTCTTAAAGATGGGATATAGCTCTAATTTTAATATGGTGGGTTTCCTAAGCATGTATTACCTAGGAGGTCCACCGTTGCACGGTAAATAATAGCTATCACCAGCGTTCTTAAGCACAAAATACCTAGGGCATCCGCTGTCGCAAGGCACATGCTAGCTGCGGTGCCCAGCATTCCTAACTACATACATACAATCTGTGTTGCCCAGCGCTCCTAAGAACTTATTAATACCTGGTTGCACGGAGTTGCAAGGCGCATACTATCTAAGGAGTCCGGCGTTCTTAGGCAGCATCCAGAAACGAAGATGGTCAACCAAAGAAAAATTCAGATGTATCGAAAAAGTCCCATCCGAAGGACGACGTGCTCAAATTTATTTTTATCTTCCCGATTAAAACATCTGACCTAAGTGACTTGGCTAGATTTCTAAATTGCGATCCTGAGCTCGGTAAACTCCATTCTTCAAATTTCTCACTTTTAAACGGTTTTTAGTTTTAATATTTGTTAAAACTGATGAACAACCGGGTTATCTGAATCCTACACAAAAATCGAAATAAAAATGTTTTTCGAAAAAGTCGGACGAAATCCCATTCTTCAAATTTCTCGCTTTTTAACAGTTTTTAGATTTAATATTTGTCAAAACTGATAGACAGATTCAGATATATCGGGGAAGTCCCATGCGAAGGACGACGTGCTTAGGTTATTTTTAACCTAAGTGAAATTTCAGCTACCCAGGTTTAGATACGTAACATACGACTCATTATCGAGTACCTGACATACGAAAAGGCCCTCGATCATAGCTTAAAGTCCAATCCGAAGGACGACGTGCTCAAAGTTATTTTTATCTTCCCGATTAAAACATCTGACCTAAGTGACTTGGCTAGATTTCTAAGAGGCGATCCTGAGCTCGGTAAACTCCATTCTTCAAATTTCTCCCTTTTTAACGGTTTTTAGATTTAATATTTGTTAAAACTGATGAACAACCGGGATATCTGAATCCTACACAAAAATTGGAATAAAAATGTTTTTCGAAAAAAGTCGGCCTGAATACCATTCTTCAAATTTCCTGCTTTTTAACGGTTTATAGATTTAATATTTGTTAAAACTGATAGATTCAGATATATCGGAAAAGTCCCATCCGAAGGACGACGTGCTCAAGGTTTAATGAACCTAAGTGAAATTTTAGCTACCCAGGTTTAGTTACATAACATACGACTCATTATCGAGCACCTGACATCCAAAAAGGTCCTCGATCATAGCTTAAAGTACAATCCGAAGAACGACGTGCTCAAAGTTATTTTTATCTTCCCAATTAAAACATCTGACCTAATTGACTTGGCTAGATTTCGAAATGGCGATCCTGAGCTCGGTAGACTCCATTCTTCAAATTTCTAGCTTTTAAACGGTTTTTAGATTTAATATTTGTTAAAACTGATGAACAACCGGGATGTCTGAATCCTATACAAAAATCGAAATAAAAATGTTTTTCGAAAAAAGTCAGGCTAGATCCATTCTTCAAATTTCCTGCTTTTTAACGGTTTATAGATTTAATATTCGTTAAAACTGATAGATTCAGATATATCGGGAAAGTCCCATCCGAAGGACGACGGGCTCAAGGTTTTTTCAACCTAACTGAAATTTCAGCTACCCAGGTTTAGATACATAACATACGACTCATTATCCAGTACCTGACATACAAAAAGGCACTTGATCATAGCTTAAAGTCCTATCCGAAGGACGACGTGCTCAAATTTATTTTTGTCTTCTCGATTAAAACATCTGACCTAAGTGCCTTGGCTAGATTTCTAAGTGGCGATCCTGAGCTCGATAGACTCCATATGTAAGATAAAATAAGTTACCGTTTGGTTCCAACTAAAATTATCAAGGAAGAAATGTGGAATATAAGTGGGCTTTGAGGTACCGTTTTGACATTTTTCTGAAAAACAAATTAATACAGCTATGTTGGTAGATAGGCAGCATCCAGAAACGAAGATGTTCAACCAAAGAAAGATTCAGATGTATCGGGAAGTCCCATCCGAAGGACGACGTGCTCAAGTAATTTTTAACCTAAATGAAATGTCACCTACCCAGGTTTAGATACATAACATACGACTCATTATCGAGTACCTGACATACGAAAAGGCCCTCGATCATAGCTTAAAGTCCAATCCGAAGGACGACGTGCTCAAATTTATTTTTATCTTCCCGATTAAAACATCTGACCTAATTGACTTGGGTAGATTTCGAAATGGCGATCCTGAGCTCGGTAAACTCCATTCTTCAAATTTCTCGCTTTTAAACGGTTTTTAGATTTAATATTTGTTAAAACTGATGAACAACCCGGATATCTGAATCCTACACAAAAATTGAAATAAAAATGTTTTTCGAAAAAAGTCGGGCTAAATACCATTCTTCAAATTTCCTGCTTTTTAAAGGTTTATGGATTTACTATTTGTTAAAACTGATAGATTCAGATATATCGGGAAAGTCCTATCCGAAGGACGACGGGCTCAAGGTTTTTTCAACCTAAGTGAAATTTCAGCTACCCAGATTTAGATACATAACATACGACTCATTATCGAGCACCTGACATACAAAAAGGCCCTCGATCATAGCCTAAAGTCCAATCCGAAGGACGAAGTGCTCAAATTTATTTTTATCTTCTCGATTAAAACATCTGAACTAAGTGCGTTGGCTAGATTTCTAAGTGGCGATCCTGAGCTCGATAGACTCCATATGTATGATAAAATAAGTTACCGTTTGGTTCCAACTAAAATTATCAAGGAAGAAAAGTGGAATATAAGTGGGCTTTGAGGTACCGTTTTGACATATTTTCTGAAAAACAAATTAATACAGCTATGTTGGTAGATAGGCAGCATCCAGAAACGAGGATGGTCAACCAAAGAAAGATTCAGATGTATCGGGAAAGTCCCTTCCGAAGGACGACGTGCTCAAATTTATTTTTATCTTCCCGATTAAAACACCTGACCTAAGTGACTTGGCTAGATTTCTAAATGGCGATCCTGAGCTCGGTAGACTCCATTCTTCAAATTTCTAGCTTTTAAACGGTTTTTAGATTTAATATTTGTTAAAACTGATGAACAACCGGGATATCTGAATCCTACACAAAAATTGAAATAAAAATGTTTTTCGAAAAAAGTCGGGCTAAATACCATTCTTCAAATTTCCTGCTTTTTAAAGGTTTATGGATTTACTATTTGTTAAAACTGATAGACAGATTAAGATATATCGGGAAAGTCCCATCCGAAGGACGACGTGCTCAAGGTTTTTCGAACCTAAGTGAAATTTTAGCTACCTAGGTTTAGTTACATAACATACAACTCATTATCGAGCACCTGACATACAAAAGGGCCCTCAATGGAGTCCAATCCGAAGGACGACGTGCTCAAATTTATTTTTATCTTCCCGATTAAAACATCTGAGCTAAGTGACTTGGCTAGATTTCTAAATGGCGATCCTGAGCTCGGTAGACTCTATTCTTCAAATTTCTAGCTTTTAAACGGTTTTTAGATTTAAGATAATGTTTGTACCTTTTTCATGAAACATTTCATAATTAAAATCTGAGGCCATGAGATGAACAAACTGTGAGAGGAGTGTTGGGTGATGTCACGTAGTGTTGGGTGATGTCACGTCCCTATGTTTGAGCAGAACGTTTAAGGATGCTAGGAAATTTGCTAATTCAATGTTTTATTTAACGTTTTTGTGAACTTTTGTTTGTTTAAACACGTAAACAAATTGTCTCAAGAAAATTTACCAATTTATTATTTAAAAGTTATTTATACCCATAAAAGTGAGAAAAATTACTTATTTTTCACCCAAGTTACGAGTGAAAAACCGGTCAACACGAAAAATGGACTCACGGATAACCTCAAAGCACGACTGAACAATACAGGTAACCCAGATCAGTCGAACTCACCCCGACTAGTGAGCCAGCCGAAGAGACCCTGTCCCCCAGAAGAAGACATGGAGTTCCCAGCACTCCCGGAGTCAGCCATGCAGCTAGACGGAGAGCCCTCACCGGGGGCCAGCCATACCCAGCCCAAGCGGAACAGGTACGCAATTCATTCCACTATACCCACGCACAACACATTCGCGCCACTCGCAGCACTCATCACCGACCAACACACTAACGATACCACCCCACAGACCGAAAAACAACTTAAAATCCCCCCAATTTTCCTTTTGTGAAGCCGACGATTTTCAAAAAGTACTGACAGACATTAAAAGTATCACAACATCTCCCTTCGAAACAAAACAATGCCACAAAAAAATTAAAATATCCCTTATGACATCTGAAGACTTTAGGAAACTGACCAAATTTTACCAAACAAATGACGTAAAATACTATACTTTCCTGAACCCCGAGGATAGGAAACTTTCCGTTGTTATCCGAGGGGTTCCATACTCCCTGACTGAAACCGAAATCCAAGACGAACTAACCCCGACATACCCAGTCCTCAGTGTAACAAGGCTACTGAACAAGGACAAAGGCCCCACTCCACTGTGTGCTGTCGAGCTCCAGAATACTCCGGAGGGGAAAGCGATTTTTCAATTATCTCGTCTCTTTTACACTATAGTGACTGTCGAACCGCGGAAGAGGTCTCAACGCATTGTGCAGTGTACGAATTGCCAGCAAGTGGGACATAGCAAGAACTTCTGCCATCTTGACCCAAAATGTGTCAAGTGTGCAGGAGATCATCATTTCACAGCTTGCCCATCACGTACTCTCCAAGAGTCCCCAAAGTGCTCTAACTGTGGTGGAAGCCACCCCACCAATTATAGAGGCTGTGAAACCTTCTTAAAACTTCAATCACGAATCACACACAGAAAACACATACCAACCCACATTCATGACACAACAAATGCAAATCCATCTAGACTTACTCCCCAACCAGTCTCAGAAAATCCTCCACAGTCACAGCAAAACATCCCCTCAGGAGCTAAATCAAACCCTTGGTTTACCCGGAGCAGACACCACAAACAGACACCAGCAAGCACCCCTCATCAAACTAACCTCAACGAACAAGACCCCTCATCAAACCTATTTGACATACTACTAAATTTAATTAAACCTTTCATTACCAAAATCAAATACTTCATTTCCACAATACTCAATAACATACTTTCTTCCAATTATGGTCAGCCCTAATTCCACAGTTGATCAAAATTTAACAATCCTAAATTGGAACGCGAATGGGTTGAAAGCAAAGCAACAGTCTTTCAGTAACCTCCTAACACGATACAACATAGACATAGTTTGCCTAACAGAAACACACTTCAAAGCGACAGACACATTCAGACTGACAGGATACGTGACATACAGACGAGACAGACAAACCCGAATAGCCTCCGGAGGAGTAGCTGTTTGTGTGAAGAAAAAAATAAAGCATTCCCATCTACTTCTTCCTGAACTGGAGCACCTGGAGGCTGTCGGGATTCAACTGACACTCACCAACAACAGACGACTCGACATCATCTCGGGATACCAACGACCAAACTTAAGAATAAAACAGACAGACCTAGAACACATTTTTACAGGAGACGCGACTGCACTTTTCGGGTACCTCAATAGCAAGCACACAATCTGGGGCTGCAGAAGAACCAATAACAATGGGGTCAGACTTTTGTCGGCCACAAACAACCTCGGTGTTCAGGTCTCAGCCCCAGACGAACCAACCTTCTACCCGTCACAACACAGATATCATCCAGACATCCTAGACATCACACTTATACAAAATTTCACATTCCCAATATATCACGAGACACTAACAGAACTCGATTCAGACCACGTCCCCGTCCTTAACACATTCACAGCACACAAACACTACACCGAACCGCTTCCACGACTTATTACAGGAAAAATTGATTGGAAAACTTTTCAATGGGAAATGGATCAAACTCTTGAAATTCCAATCTACTACAATCACACAGACGACATAGACTGGACAATACAGACATTCACACAAACTGTTTACACATCTGTTCACAATGCTACATATCACCACTTCAAAGACAGACGACCACATATACATGACTCCATTCCCACTCAAATCCTAGCACTAATTCACGAAAACAACACAGCTCGCAAACGCTGGCAAAGAACAAGAAGTGATGTAGATAAAAGAGACCTCAATCGCTTGACCCGACGGGTGAGATGGGAGCTCGACAACCACAGAATTAGTAAGTACAGGGCTTAGTAGTAGTCTCGATAGTAGTCTCTGGAAAGAAACCGGACGAATTTTGAAACAAAACACATCCTTGCCCCCACTGACAGACGGACATCACACAGTGACGAGCGACGAAGACAAATGCGAAATCCTGGCAACACACCTCGAACAAAAGTACCGCACACACGACACTGCTAACACAGACATGAACACCACAGTACACACATATCTATCCATACCGACACAAACTGTTGAAAATTTCATCAAGTTCACCACTCCCTCAGAAATCACAACATTAATAACAAACTTAGCAAACAACAAGGCCCCCGGTGAGGATCTCATTCCGAACATAGTGCTGAAGAAGCTGCCACCCAAGAGTATAGCCTTTCTAACCGGTCTGTTCAACGCATGCCTGCGATGCAGCTATTTTCCTCGAAATTGGAAAAGCGCGGTTGTAATCGTCTTCCATAAACATGGTAAGCCCAAGCAGGAGCCGGACAGCTGAGAGCAGATCATAGCCTAAAGTCCAATCCGAAGGACGACGTGCTCAAATTTGTTTTTATCTTCTCGATTAAAACATCTGACCTAAGTGCCTTGGCTAGATTTCTAAGTGGCGATCCTGAGCTCAATAGACTCCATATATATGGTAAAATAAGTTACCGTTTGGTTCCAACTAAAATTATTAAGGAAGAAATCTATATAATAAAAATGACTGGCTAATTTTGCTAAGCGCAAAACTCGAGAACGGCTGGACCAATTCGGCTAATTTTTTTTTTTCAAATATTCGTTGAAGTCTGAGGAAGGTTCTTATGAAGAGAGTTCCTAGCGGTCAACTGGAGGGGGGGGGGGGGGGGGGGGGCTAAGCATAAAAATTGCTCTAGCGCATTAACGGATGGACGGATTATCATGAAATTTCACATGTAGTATTCTTAAAAGCCAAGTTAAAAAATAGGCTATGTGGCGTCCCTAAATTTTGAACGGGAGGGGGGGGGTTGTAAGGGGGGCCTAAATATAAAGATAGTGCTAAGTCATTAACGGATGATCGGATTGTCATGGAATTTCACATGTAGTATTCTTTAAGGCCAAATTGAAAAATACGCTACGTGACATCTCAAAATTTTGAACGGTAGGGGGGGTTGTGGGGGTAGGTCTACATATACAGATAGTGATAGGTCTTATCACAAGTATACTCCTTAGTCCATCTCTCTTCTTTGTTTTGCCAAGACGGGGGTCGAAGTGCGAGGGCGAATTTGGGCACAAGTGTAGAAAGACGGGGGTTTGGACACGAATTGAGGCTCCCAGGTAATAAATGACATCCGACTGAAGCAAGGTGCACTCAACACTAATGTTACCCCCACTCTGCTTCATGTTTATTTATTGTTCTCCCTCTCCTTCCCTCTTTCTCCCCCCTCTCCTTCCCTCACCCCTTCCTTTAGCTGTGTGTTCCGGTCGGAGTTTTTAGCTGTTAATTCTAGGGATGGCGATCTGAGATAGATTAATCGAAGAATCGATGTTTGGGGTCGTAATAATCGATGTGAACAATGAATCGATCAAGTGAATCGATCTCAGACACCCTAAAATCATTTACTTACCGTTTCGTTTTATTCAGTTTTTAGTGCATGTTATTTTCTTGGCTGAATAAAACGTAATTACAACTCTTACTGTTTTGTTTTATCCAGTTTTTAGTACGTGTTATCAGTTTTTAGTGCGTTTTATTTTCTTGATTCTTTTTAAATCTTCGCTTCTGGCAAGTTCCTCGATTTATCTTTGGTTGTCATCTTTGTCATTTACTTACTGTTTCGTTTTATTCAGTTTTTACATATCTACATCTATATAATAAAAATGATTGGCTAAATTTTGCACGGGAGGGGGGGTTGTGGGGAGGTAGGCCTTAGTATAAAGATACCGGTAACTCATTAACTAATAGTCGGATTGTCATGGAATTTCACATGTAGTATTCTAAAAAGCCAAATTTAAAAAAAGGATGTGTGAAGTCTCAAACTTTGAAGGGGGGGGGGGGGGGGGGCTAGGCCTAATATAAAGATAGTGATAGGTCTTTAACGGATGATCCGATTGACATGGAATTTCACATGTAGTATTCTTAAAGGCCAAATTGAAAAATACGGTACGTGACATCTCAAAATTTTGAACGGGAGGGGGGGTTGTGGGGGTAGGTCTACATATAAAGATAGTGATAGGTCTTTAACGGATGATCGGAATGTCATGGAATTTGACATTTAGTGTGCTTAAAGGCCAAATTGAAAAATATGTTACGTGACATCTCAAAATTTTGAACAGGAGGGGGGGTTATGGGGGGGGGCCTAAGTATAAATATAGTCCTAGCTCATTAACGGTTGGTCGGATTGTCACGAAATTTGACATGTAGTATTCATAAAGGCCAAATTGAACAATACGGTACGTGACATCTCAAAATTTTGAACGGGAGGGGGGGGGGGGTTGTGGGGGTAGGCCTACATATAAAGATAGTGATAGGTCTTTAACGGATGATCGGAATGTCATGGAATTTCACATGTCGAATTCTTGAAAGTCAAATTGAAAAATAAAGGTGTGACGTCATAAAAGGGAGGGGAGTTGTGGGGGTAGGCGTAAATATAAAGATACTGATAGGTCATTAACAGACGATCGGATTGTCATGGAATTTCACATGTGGTATTCATAAAAGACAAAAACAAAAAAAGGATATGTGACGTCTCAAAATTGTCAACGGGAAGGGGGTATGGGGGGGGGGGGGGGGGGGGGGGCAAGCATATACGTAAATAGTAGTTTCAAAAGCAATATTTAAAAATTGGCTGAGACCCTTTTGGACGGGAGGGGCGGGGGTCCATTAATGCTGAATGAATCATCAACATGGAGCTTTCTTAAAGATGAGAAATAGCCCTAATTTTAATAGGGTGGGTTTCCTAAGCATGTATTACCTTGAAGGTGCACCGTTGCACGGTAAATAATAGCTCTCACCAGCGTTCTTAAGCACAAAATACCTAGGGCATCCGCTGTTGCAAGGCACATACTAGCTGCGGTGCCCTGCGTTCCTAACTGGGTTATCTGAATCCTACACAAAAATTGAAAATAAAAATGTTTTTCGAAAAAGTCGGGCGAAATCCCATTCTTCATATTTCTCGCTTTCTAACAGTTTTTAGATTTAATATTTGTTAAAACTGATAGACAGATTCAGATATATCGGGGAAGTCCCATCCGAAGGACGACGTGCTCAAGGTATTTTTAACCTAAGTGAAATTTCAGCTACCCAGGTTTAGATACGTAACAAACGACTCATTATCGAGTACCTGACATAGGCAAAGGCCCTCGATCAACGCTTAAAGTCCAATCCGAAGGACGACGTGCTCAATTTTATTTTTATCTTCCCGATTAAAACATCGGACCTAAGTGACTTGGCTAGATTTCTAAATGGCGATCCTGAGCTCGGTAGACTCCATTCTTCAAATTTCTAGCTTTTAAACGGTTTTTAGATTTAATATTTGTTAAAACTGATGAACAACCGGGATATCTGAATCCTACACAAAAATTGAAAATAAAAATGTTTTTCGAAAAAGTCGGGCGAAATCCCATTCTTCATATTTCTCGCTTTCTAACAGTTTTTAGATTTAATATTTGTTAAAACTGATAGACAGATTCAGATATATCGGGGAAGTCCCATCCGAAGGACGACGTGCTCAAGGTATTTTTAACCTAAGTGAAATTTCAGCTACCCAGGTTTAGATACGTAACAAACGACTCATTATCGAGTACCTGACATACGAAAAGACCCTCGATCATCGCTTACAGTCTCATCCGAAGGAAGACGTGCTCAATTTTATTTTTATCTTCCCGATTAAAACATCGGACCTAAGTGACTTGGCTAGATTTCTAAATGGCGATCCTGAGCTCGGTAGACTCCATTCTTCAAATTTCTAGCTTTTAAACGGTTTTTAGATTTAATATTTGTTAAAACTGATGAACAACCGGGATATCTGAATCCTACACAAAAATCGAAATAAAAATGTTTTTCGAAAAAGTCGGGCGAAATCCCATTCTTCAAATTTCTCGCTTTCTAACAGTTTTTAGATTTAATATTTGTTAAAACTGATAGACTGATTCAGATATATCGGGGAAGTCCCATCCGAAGGACGACGTGCTCAAGGTATTTTTAACCTAAGTGAAATTTCAGCTACCCAGGTTTAGTTACATAGCATACGTCTCATTATCGAGCACCTGACATACAAAAAGGCCCTCGATCATAGCCTAAAGTCCAATCCGAAGGACGACGTGCTCAATTTTATTTTTATCTTCCCGATTAAAACATCGGACCTAAGTGACTTGGCTAGATTTCTAAATGGCGATCCTGAGCTCGGTAGACTCCATTCTTCAAATTTCTAGCTTTTAAACGGTTTTTAGATTTAATATTTGTTAAAACTGATGAACAACCGGGATATCTGAATCCTACACAAAAATCGAAATAAAAATGTTTTTCGAAAAAGTCGGGCGAAATCCCATTCTTCAAATTTCTCGCTTTCTAACAGTTTTTAGATTTAATATTTGTTAAAACTGATAGATTCAGATATATCGGGGAAGTCCCATCCGAAGGACGACGTGCTCAAGGTATTTTTAACCTAAGTGAAATTTCAGCTACCCAGGTTTAGTTACATAACATACGTCTCATTATCGAGCACCTGACATACAAAAAGGCCCTCGATCATAGCCTAAAGTCCAATCCGAAGGACGACGTGCTCAAATTTATTTTTATCTTCTCGATTAAAACATTTGACCTAAATGCCTTTGCTAGATTTCTAAGTGGCGATCCTGAGCTCGATAGACTCCATATGTATGATAAAATAAGTTACCATTTGGTTCCAACTAAAATTATCAAGGAAGAAATGTGGAATATAAGTGGGCTTTGAGGTACCGTTTTGACATATTTTCTGAAAAACAAATTAATACATCAATGTTGGTAGACAGACAGCGACCATAAATGAAGATGGTCAACCAAAGACAAATTCAGATGTATCGGGAAAGTCCCATCCGAAGGACGACGTGCTCAAGGATATTTAAAAAATAAATAATATAAGTCAGTTAAAACAACTAAGAGCCCCGTCTAGATTTCCATCTTGCGATCCTGAGCTCAGTAGACACCAAATATAAAGGAAAAATACGTTTCCGTTTGGCTCCAACTAAAATTATCAAGGAAGAAATCTATATTAATAAAGCTGAAACGGGGTTTATTTGTTTGTTTGTTCCAGCATCACGCCCAAACGGCTCGACGGGTTTTTATTAACTTCACATGTGGCATTCTTATGACCCCAGTTGAATAATAGGCTATGTGGCGTCCCAAAATTTTGAACGGGAGGGGGGGTGGTGGGGATAGGCCTAAATATAAAGATACCGGTAGCTCATTAACTAATGGTTGGATTATCATGAAATTTCACATGTAGTATTCTTAAAGGCCAAATATAAAAATAGGGTTTGTGACCTCTCAAGATATTGAACGAAAGGGAGGATAGTGGGGGTAGACTTAAGTATATAAATAGTGGTAGCTCATTAACTAATGGTCGGATTGTCATGGAATTTTACATGTAGTAATTTCAAAACAAAATTTGAAAATTCGTTGTGACGTTTCAACTTTTTGAACCTGAGGGGTGGGGTGCATTAAGCTGAAAGAATTTCACATGTAGCTTTCTCTTCTTCTGTACACCGGTATTAAGCAGATACTAGCTGTGGTGTCTGCCGTTGAAGTACTATAAGGCTTATTCTATATGAATAATTGAAAATTATAGCATCATGAATGTACTGTCGAAGAATTGAATTGGATTCGAATGAGAGATATTAGGTGAAAAGTCAAAGTTCCCCGAGCAGCGCCGGGTATTACTGCTAGATATTAATAAAAATATGATGGGTGGGGGGGGGGGGGGGGGGGGGGGGGGTGCTAATGAGCTACTGCGCGATTTTACATTGTGTTGGGGAGGGGGGGGGGGTACGTTTTTATGACAATTTGATGGTCTACAACTTTAATTCTATGCCAGTTCGTAGTTTCATAGATATTTTACGTTTTATAGAAAAAAAATGTTTTTTTTCAAAAAGTGTAAAAATTTGCCACATTTCCACGTATCGTTTCTATGAAACTACTTGATCAAAATATAATGTCATAGTACTTTTTAGAAGCAGAATTTAATGCTGAACACTTTTGAAAATAACAAAGTTTTTGATAAAGTCCTTAGTTTAGGAGCTATTCGAGAAAAACCTAAAATAGTCCGAAAATTTCGAGGTTTTTCGAACGTCACGACATACGCTCCACTGGGAAATTGGGGCAAAACTCAAACTACTCATATTAGAGGTCTAAATAAATGATTAAAGCAGTTTCCCGAGCTCCACCAATTATTTCCAGGCACACCATTTTTTGGAGCTAATTTGCTTGGCCTATATGGGTTTCCATTGAAAAAATCTAAGTTGCCCTTGATTTAACCCTGAAAACGCCACTCGAGGTTAAATTTCGTATTACCATTATATGTCCCTCTTTAAACCCTGCAACTTTTATTTGAACAATTTTTTTCGATAAAGGTTACTTTTCGATTTATTCTTGTTTTTCAGGTTAAATGAATGACCCGGTTTACATATTTATTCTTGTTTTTCAGGTTAAATGAATGACCCGGTTTACATATTTATTCTTGTTATTCAGGCTAAATGAATGACCCGGTTTACATATTTCTTTCTTTAATTACAAAACTTCACATTGACGTGGATTCATTGTTCAATATACTCATAGAAACAATATTTCGTTTATGACAATTAATAAAATGGCACTTCAATTTTCTTTAGAATCTATTTCACAAGTTCGCATTACCTGTTATAGGGTTTTTGGAACAAAAAATCTCAAAAAGGAAAAATTCACGTATAAATATATTGAAAGTGATTAGTATCTTTTGTTAAAAAAAAAAATATATCGTGTCGTTTTTCTATATATAATTGAATTAAAAACGAAAATAATAGGTATGTTCGTCAGATATACGAAATCTTATGTGTCTACAAAGTTATTGCCAATTCAGAATTTTTTTTTTTTCTCAGTGACAATATTATTTCAATAGCAAGGTTATTCAAATGTCAGTGCATGTAACTACACTTTCAGCCCCCCGAATATGAATTTATACATTTAGTACCTCGAAAATTCAACTTATTTTGACAAATACCTTTATATAGATATGTTCCTTATATAGATATTCTAAAGTATCTAGGGAAATCGGTTGAAGAAGTGTAAAAAACTGTACACCTCAGGTAGTTTAGAAGATATTTTTTGTTTTTATTTCAATTTAAAACATTATTTTTCAATTTAGCGACGGGAAGGTACTACCTACTGAGCTGAAGATCACGTTGGTTCACAACCCATACCTCATCCCAAAGGATTATTATTAAGCTAGCTTTGTACGGGGGAAGCTTGAGTAATGAGTAAAAACTGTGAAATCCTAATTTTTTTAACCTCATGCCACTGCGGACTGGCTAAATGTGGTCAAATTACAACATTGTAGATTTGTATCAAATTCGACAACTTTCCGTATATATGGCTATTTGTTATGTCATTTATTTTGTCCACAGTGTCCATGTTGCTAGAGAAGATCTGAAAACTATAGACAATCAATTCATTTGTTGAGTTCAAATTTCATATCACTGTCTTCGTCTTGAGTGGGAGGCGTTTTGTGACGTCACACAAGTTTCGGCAGACTGGTACGACCGAGGGTCCGTTTCTGCGACGGGGGGGGGGGAGTGATATAGCATTCGTACCGGAGCAACGGCGACATCGCAGAAGCGGACATTACAAAACGAAAAAATGAAATTTAAAATTGATTATTTTAAGGAAATATATGAAATAATAATAATAATAATAGTTTTTATTGTTTAATGGGATCACCCCTATACAATCAAGTCAGTGACCATTACATTTACAATATTAACAGTAACATTTTCAAAATTAGAGATAGATCAGCTGAACAATAATGACATATATAAAGGAGCCTTTCTTTGCACAAAGGCTATCAGAGTAACTGCTCTTTACAATACATTCATTTTGTTAAATCGGTAGAAAGCTTTAAGTGAGAGACAAACAAATTATAAACATTATATGAAAATAAAATAAATTTAATTTTCATTGGAAAGAAAAATAATCACTAATATTAATTAAAATGTATATAACAAATATTAGAAGGTTCACCTGGTGTTGCCCGGGAGTAACTTTACTTCCTAATCCCGCTTGAAGAGGGCTTGAGGACGATGTGAAATTTCATGAAAAAGCAACAGCCGTGATATTTCTGAAATGTTATGGAAATCCAGTCAACCGTTTAAGATTCATTACTACCTTTATGCCCCCACTCAAAGAAAAAAAAAAAAATAATAAATACTCTCTCATTCACAATTTTGAAACCAAATCCTCGCTATAACCTGCCTGTAATTATGGCTAATTTCGTCTCCATATGACCAACGGCATGGAAACGTAGAGAGAACATACATTCTTGTATATAAAAATTAAATATTGGTTGAATAATGAAGATGTTATGAATAGATAATTAAAATACACAATTTCTTTGTCAAACTTCACTATATATTTATATATAGTAAGAAGTTTGAGAAATAATATAAAAGTGGTTTGACAAAGAAATTGTGTATTTTAATTATCTATTCCTAGAATGGAGCTTCACAAAGTAAATCTGGGAACCATAAATTATTTGAAGATGTTATGGTTATATTAAATTATTGACGAATATTATACGATGTAATATATTGATTGTATTTTTAAAAAAATCACTTTCCCTGACGCCTCATAAATTAATCATAATCCTCATAAATTATAAGTCGGAAGGGGGGAAACAATAAACCATTATCTCCAATTTTCCATGAATCATCTAGACTAGTGGCCATGACCGCACGGCGCATCCTTCCCAGAATGTAAATCACTATTAAGTCAAATACAAAAATAACGCCAACATTGACTGCTCCAGAGCCCTTTCCTGGCAAGAGAAGTTCAACAAAACTGTCTTCCCAGAACCTTTCAAATGATATAACGGCAGAAAGTATCAGAAACAATTTAAATAGAACTTTTAAACAGTAGAACTGAAGAAAGTGTAGGTAAACCTTACAGATGAATATAATTGAAAGGTGAACGTGTCACCAACATTCTTGATGAACTTGTGCGCAGATGAGGGTCTGTTGGCGAGACTCTACTGTGCCTGGACAGATATTGCCACCTTCTACATGTGAACAGATCAGGGTCTGTTGGCGAGACTCTACTGTGCCTGGACAGATATTGCCACCTTCTACATGTGAACAGATGAGGGTCTGTTGGCGAGACTCTACTGTGCCTGGACAGATATTGCCACCTTCTACATGTGAACAGATGAGGGTCTGTTGGCGAGACTCTACTGTGCCTGGACAGATATTGCCACCTTCTACATGTGAACAGATGAGGGTCTGTTGGCGAGACTCTACTGTGCCTGGACAGATATTGCCACCTTCTACATGTGAACAGATCAGGGTCTGTTTGCGAGACTCTACTGTGCCTGGATAGATATTGCCACCTTCTACATGTGAACAGATCAGGGTCTGTTGGCTAGACTCTACTGTGCCTGGACAGATATTGCCACCTTCTACATGTGAACAGATGAGGGTCTGTTGGCGAGACTACTGTGCCTGGACAGATATTGCCACCTTCTACATGTGAACAGATCAGGGTCTGTTGGCGAGACTCTACTGTGCCTGGACAGATATTGCCACCTTCTACATGAGAACATTGTGCAGTCAAAAAGACAGCTAGGGTACCGCTACACATCTCATCTCAGTCAACTGAGATCCTATTCATACGGATTACGTTGATTCTTAGCTAGGATTACATTTCCAAAGTATTAGTCGACGCCACCTTCTTCTATACGTGACCCAGTATCTGATCCGTGTACAGAAAATCAAGGTTTTACAAAATAATTCGTTTACCAACAATTTTGCAAAAGGAACAACTTAGTTATCGTCTACAGAAGTTTTTAAATTGAAAGCTCCAATACAGAAAAAATAATAGATATCCGGACAGGACGATAACAAACCGCTTTTACCACTTTCTTGACAACAAAAATAGATAAGAAAAATTTAGAAAAAATATTATCTGATTTCAAACGAGAAATTAAAATATTCGAAAAAATTAAACTGAAGAAAATTAACTAACTAGAAAAAAATATAGTATATTTGAAAGAGAAATTAGAAAAATAAATATAATTGTGTAATTGAAAATGACAAATATGGTGATCTGACTGTTATGTACGTAATGCAGGATAGATTAAATGTTTCATTCAAAGAAGAAATGGTTTTCATAAGAGATTGGGAAAGCTATCGAAAGTAAAATAAGACGAATTTTAATAGGAATTATAATGCAAATAGAAATATTAATACATCATTTAAAAAAAATAGAAATATTAAAATGTAAGTATAATATATGTAAGTATACAGAAAAGAACAAGAATATTATAAAAGGGAAGATCTTCCTAAAGAAGTAATCAAAGAAAGAAAATACCTCTACAATGGTCTACATGCTTTACTGTTTACTGAATCCTAGGTTTGCTAACCTTTCTCAAGACTGTAGACCCTACCCCTACTACAGTAACTCCACTATTAGGGACAAATACAAACTATCCAATAACTCAATCATAGCATGACTTTGGTTTTAAACTATCTTGTAACTTAACGACTAGATTTTACTTTTGGAAAACCTTTACATTCACATAATCCTTTTTGTATGGTTTTACTGAGGCCGTAATTCTGAAAGTCGATCTGCGATTTTGGCGGAAATGAGAGGCGAACCGTTAGACCATCTCCTGACACAAGGAGGCTCTGTGCCTTCTCTGTGCCGTCAACACCAAGACGATCCTTCCGTTTAGATCTTGCTCTGGTAACTTGACCTGCGGCTTCTTCTGACGATGAAGCAGCTCTTGGTTTCTCTTCAACTACTGCACTGAGACAACGTGAATCGCGCCTTGGAGGCACCTAAAAGAAATTAATAAGAAATTTTACACGAAGAGTAAAAACATTATAGCTTGGGTATTGAACTGATTCCAGGTCTATTTTGTGAAAATTCATAATGAACAGGCTTGGTTTGACTAAAAATGATTTCTCAATAAGAAATTTAGAAATTACGGTTTCGATATCGACGTTTCAAAATTGAAAAATTAAAGGAAAGTGTTGCATGTTTACACCATCGTTGAAAATTGTTGTTGTATCATAGAACTAACAGAACTAATGTGATGAAGTATTATTTTTAAAAACTATTATAATTTGACGATACCAACAGGATAAATCGTTTGGACAACGTTTTAGATTTAACAGATTGTCTTAAATGTTTAAGTTAGGAAATCAGTTCTGAAGAAGTGAAGAAATTAATAAAGTATCAAATTGATTTGATATATAATTATGATACATTATATTGGCTGGTAAATAAGAATGAAGCGGAATTTAAATCCATCCATTGTTTATTGTCTCAACAACTCATGGAACCGAACTATATCTCCTCATTTTATTTTCTAGATCTCCATTTAATTCCCACTGATTCATTTAATGTTGACTATTTATATTTGAAACTGTGATGTATTTGGGTAGAGTTACATAGAACACATTTTTATAGAACAAGCACACACGTTTTATTCTCCATCTTGTTAACTATGAAAAATTAAAAACTAATAAGGTATGAAAGTTGAAATGAAGACCAAACTCACTTCAAATCCTCACCGCTCATAATATCATTAACTTAATATAATATATTGCGTATTTTTATTATAAAGAGTGTACGCTTTTTATTTTTCTACTTATACATCGATATAATGCCATATTCTTTATTTCTTATAATATAAGAAGTATATATATATATATATTATATACTATGTATTCTACTAACTTTTTTTTGTTAAATGAACTTACTATAATATATTTTTTTAAATTGTATTAGATTATTGACAACTCAAATATTTGTAAATGTTATGTCAAGGTAGAACTCTACCCCCTCAGGTAGCCTGAGAATTCCATAAATATGACAACCTAGCAAACTTAAATGTCACTTTGAACTTTGTGCTGACGATGGCGTAAGTCGAAACCGGTGCACTTTATGTACATATCTTTGTGGAATTAAACAAAAAAAAGTTAAACAAGTTGTTTGTTTGCATTTATTTCAAGTCTGCCCAGGGGGGGGGGGGGGGGGGGGGCAGTGTCAGGATGTGGTGCTAATGATAAGGAATCCATGCTTTGGAAACGGACAATAAAATGGGAGACAAGCTCGGTATGGCCAGTTTTCAGTACAAGCTTCGGGGACTGTGCAGTGACATGCAGAGAGCTGTCACCTGCGACTGTGAAGTGGTCAGTCTCCGAGACAGCGACTGTGAAGTGGTCGGTCTCCGAGACAGCGACTGTGAAGTGGTCAGTCTCCGAGACAGGCTTGGTCTGGGAGGCTCGAAAGGAACCCGCTCCTCTCCGACATCTTCCTAAACATTACAAAATAAAATACCAGAAAAACATTATTGATTTAAAGCTTTCCAGTTAACTTTCAATAGATTTGTGACTTTGGTTTCTCGAAAAATTTTCGACCATCCCGTCCGACCTTTTAGTAAAGCAGTATAGATTCAGATAATTGTGAATCCAGGCTTTTCGTGAATATACAAATGGCATACATACGACAAGAGAACCTGTACAGCTTCAGATGGGCGGGGCGCAATTGTATTATTTCTGATAAATCTCTCTCAGAAAAATTACGTTAAAAAAGTAAAAAAAAAAAATATGATGAATATCTATCTGATCCCGTCTCTAATCCTGTCCCCATCCAGGGTCAATCAACCATTCTGGTCCCTGAGGCGGGTGGTTCTCACAGCCTTAGCTAAAATGGTACTACGGGGGTGGTTGTTTCCAAGCTGCACCACCAACAGGTTGGATTCGTAGTGGTTGTGGTTACAGGCACCAGCACCGGAAGCCAGTCTCTGACAGATTCTGATGCTGGGACCAGAGCGAAGTAGAAGGTGTTCCAAATCCTCCCCTATTCCAAGGAACTAAATCCACCCTAGACCTATTTCCAACAAAATAGAATGGCCTCAACCTTATTCAAAAGGTTCGATAAAAACTTCAAATGACATTAATATTTTTTGCATAGTACATTCTTTTATCTAATTGTGCTCATTAATAGGGTTTCGAAAATGGTCTTCGACCTCGAACGCTCTAGAAACGAACTGAAGAGGACAGACTAAGTTGAGGTACCTTTGTCGGGTGGAGGTGGGGCGAACATCCAGGACACCTCTCCCGCCTCCTCCATATCCTCCCATCTTCTGTATCCTCCTTCTCTGATCTCACTTCTCTTGGCATATCCTTCTTTCTCGTCCCTCCGTAGATCCCAACTCTGCTCAAAAAGCTGCAATCAATCAGAACATTAAGAATAAGGACATATTTTTACAAGCTGATTGTCGAAATACTGCCATCAGATATCTCTGTAACGATGCACACTGAAGGAATGTTTGTGATACTGCGTGTGGTTTTTGAGAATTTCAATATTTTGTAGCATTACAACAATCACAGAGGACACACATGGTAGTCCATCTAGTACGAATCAGCCATTTTTCTTGAAAATCATACCACCTAGAAAACACAAAAAGGATCACGCGTCGCCGCTTCGTGGGGCGATGCCACCAACCAGCAGCAGCCTACCTTGCTACAGCCACGAATACTCCGGTGCAGATTAATATATGCAGAGTAGCCGAGACCCACGACGCGCGGGCTAGGCGGCTCAGGGCGTTGAAAGTGGTTGTTTGGTTTTTGGCATTTTCCCACAGGTTTGTAGTTCCACTGAAAGTGGGATAAAATTTTGATGAGTCAGTGAGTGGCTCTTTACTGACATTACCGCATTTATGTGTTTTCAATAGCGAAAGAGGCTACACCCAAACTTAAACGTAAGTTTCTGCTCTCCCTCTAAACTTCCGAACTCTTTGTTGCAATTTACCTTCAGTTGTTGCTTTTTATTGGGTCCTTCGATCTCTGAATTTGAGGCTACACTCCGAGTCAAACGTAATTTTTCTCTCTCCCTCTAAACCTTCAGTCTCTTTATTTGGTGGACCCTTAACTTCTGTTTTTGCTTTTGTGATACTCAACTTACTGAACCAATTTCTGATCTAAAAAGCGTGTTCAATTCACAATATTTTTCTACACATGTCTATTAACCCAGAGTTTGCAAAAATCTGATACATAAAAATTTCACATTAAATTTTTTCATAACCAATAGTCCAAGAAATAAAATCCTTCATTTGGAGCATCATTCTAAATACAGTTTTTAGATCTAAAATCTCTTGATTTTTTCTAGACGAAAAAGGAGGGCTAAATTACCCCCGAAAGTGGTGCCATCTCTTATCTCAGAAACACACTAAACTTGAAAACCCCTCCCCTTCGGTCGATTTGGCTAAAAAAAAATAGGTGTCGTGGTTAGTGGGTTCTGAATTGACATGTAAACTTTCGTGTCGATACATTAATTTTATCGGGAGTTATCGTGTTCACAGACGCACAGTTTTTTTTTTTTTTATTTTTGGAATCTAGAGGTCGGAAAACATGAAATTCCGTTGAAAACTCCGCATCAATTTTTTGACCTATACTTGGTATAGGCGGGGAAGTAAAACATGCATAAACTGAAATAACTCATCCACTTCCTGTCCCTTCTTTTTATACATATCCTAGAACTTGTGCAAGGCAATTATGAACGGGGGAGAGATCCCCGCCCGGTCAACTTATAAAGTTATATCTACTTCATTTTTGAACGGTTTTAATAATTAATTTATTCTAAGATAAAGGAGAGTACCTGGGGGGAGGCTCCTGCCAGGCGTTGTCGATCCTCGTCCTCTCCATTATCTGAGTCAGATGTTGAAGAAGAGTGAAGTTGTCTGAAATTATCTGTGAACATCTTTCGGACTCTTTCTGACATCTTTTAAGTTTATAAAAGACGTGTTGTCTGGTCGGGGGCGGTGTGTTGTCTATGGCTGGCAATGCAGAGCGAACCTGTTCAACACATATATACAGTTCATTATCAACAAATATCTAATATTGGGTGAAGAGAATATGTTATCGTCAAAAGTGAGGGAATTCTAGAATAGTCTGTAGAACCAATACACAACCCTTCTTTTCTCTTCTTTACTTTATTAATTCATGTATAAAGAGTAACCCTACAAAATTTGCCAACATACAACAAATAAGGCTGCAGGCAAAAGCCTGAATCAGCATTAACAAAAAACTATCCTGCAGGCAAAAGCCTGAATCAGCATTAACAAAAAACTATCCTGCAGGCAAAAGCCTGAATCAGCATTAACAAAAAAACTATCTTATTTACATGGCCTAGCTAGCTTAGGGATACAACTCACTATGCTTCAATTGAGGAGGTGGATGCAAGAAGGGCCTAAGTATATGCCAAATCAGTGAACAGAGAGAACTCGCTTAAAGTTTTTCAAACTGTACAACTTTATTTATATAATTAAGTTTTAACTTTTTATCACTTTGATTCTTCGTGAGTGATATGAAAAAGGATGAAACTTATTTAGTCTTCCAAATTAAAAAAAAAAAAAAATTAAATATTAAGGTGTGTAGTATGCTCTTTTTGTAGAGAACGAAACATGAGGTGTCAACCTCTTCTCTCCAATAAGGGCTTATAAGGTTTTCACGCGATAGAAACATACTTTTCTCTCACAAAACAAGGAAGCCTAACTCATAGGCAAATAAAAACAGTACAGAAAATTTCTTCAGGAACAGTCTTACCAGCACTCGATACGTTGCATTGTCCCGAGTTTCTTGTTCTCTTAGCTTGAGCACGTTTCCACAACTCCTTATCACTCAGCTTGTATTTCGCATCACTCCTCATTCTTTTTATTATTTTTAATTCACTAGAGCTCATTTAGCTTTAACTCACAAAACTACACATTCAAAAACACACTAAACAATAGTAAAACAATACCAGAGTAGAGAGCTGTAAACAGTAAACATAACAGACATCAAACCTCTGACAGCTGATCAGATCCTGCATCCTAACAAAGCTATATATCGATACCAAACTTGGTGACTAAATAGATGGAGACTGGCGGACACCATTATACATTCACAGCAAAAAAGGTCTAAATAAATAAATAATAATAATAATAATAGTAAATGAAATTAAATAATAATAAATACAACAAAAATCAAACAAACAAATAAAATTATAGAAGTAAATAAATCATACAAATAAAATAAATTAAAAAGTGATATTATATTCCTTATAAAATAAATTTTAAAAAAACTTAAAATAAATAAAAAAACATACTCTAAAATAATTCAAGTGGAGTACCGTCATACCTATAATATAGGTATATTATGTTGTAGAGATTAAACATAGAGGAAAACTGAAAACAGAATTACATTTTGGGATACAAAATAAATTAATTTTTCTCGCAGGGGAAGAACAAAAAACAGACAAAAAAGCAACACAACAAACGGAGTTATTTAAAAGTTTGTAAAGGAAAATAAGCAAAAGTGAACCTGTTCCTGGCACACATGATTTTTGTATTTTATTTTTATTATTTAACTGCCCCAGCTACGAAGTATAGAACAATTTATGTAATCGGTCAAAAATTCGATGCCGAGTTTGCAACGGAATTTCATGTTTTTCGACCTCTAGATTCCAAATAAGAAAAAAAAAAATCTGTCTGTAAACACGATAACTGACCGAAGGGGAGGGGGCGACTAGGAGGAAGGCTTAACAAAAAAGGTCTAATAACTGACGATAGAATAAATGTATCAACACAAACTTTTATATGTGTGGTTTTGGCGAAATGGACCAAAAAGGGAAGGGGGGAATGAGGGAGAGGCTAGACTGCCGATGTAATCAATGTATCGACATGAAATTTCATATTTAAAGTCAAAACCCAATGAGGACATTACCTGTCAAACATCAGCAATATCCGCTCAAGGGAAGGAGGATTCAGGGGAGGGGGCTCAATTCAAAAACCCTAATAACTGCTGATTTAATGAATTTATCGGCACAAAATATAGTGTGGGGATTTAGGAGCCCCTAGATAAGTCAACCGCTTAATATTGGCGCAAACGGTCGACTGGTTTTGGAGGGGGAGCGAAAACTTAATTGATCAATTCGCTCTGGCAAGTACATCGCCGGTGATTACCCGAGGCTTTTCTTTTGTTTTGTGACACCGATCCCTTCCTTATATTTTCGAAAAACGCATCAATACAGCAATGTCAGTAGAGAGGCTTATAATAAAATAATTTCTCCTGACATTGCTGTATTATAATGCGTGGTATCTGACACTATTGTGATATCTGTATTATATGGCTTCAATCAGATACCACAATAGTCTACCATTAATAAATAAGAAAAATTTATTTTGGTTGGTCCTAAATAGGATAGATAAGGAAAATACAAAACAATTTGGAAGGTTCTTGTTTAACGGATCCTTCCATCTCTAAATTTGATGTTACACCTCGACTCACACATAAGTTTCCACTCTCCTACTAAACCTTTGATTTATTTATAAGCTCTTTTAAAGGTTCTTCGATCTCTAAATTTGAGGCTATAATCCGACTCAAACATGTTTCCGGGGTCTCTGTAAACCTCGAATCTATGCATGGTTGCACCCGCACTCGGGTTCATGGTTACAGACCCGCACTCGGGTTCTTGGTACCACACCTGGGTCCGGTTCAACGGTTCTAGACCACACCCGGTTCGACACGGATCCCTGCATGGTTCCAGGGGTGGACTACTTTATAATAAATGTAAGGACGTAAGGACATGCAATTTAATAGGAGGAATTCAGACATCCCCAAGTAAGACACCTATTGATTTGCAACGGTCCATTGTTTCTCTCTCTCTCTCTAGATTGGTTTAAGAGGAAGAACAACAACATAGTTCATTAATTCGAGCTGGGGAAGGACATTACTGGTGATTCACCAAACACCTTTTGTGTTGTTACCCATTCGAAGTGAGACATCTAAAGTTGGTCCACTGTGCACTCTACTGGGAAACAACAAAACTACAAAACAGAAGACACAAGCTTTTAATTCAAATCAAATCACCTTTTTCCGATGGTTCATGTACCGTCGTTCTTGCCACGGCCGAATAAGCAGGTTTTCTCTCCTCGACAACATGTTACTTTTTTTTTTACAAATGTATTCAAAATGGAGTGTGAAGGGAGGCCTTGACAACGGACAAACATCCCCGATAGCAGTTATCTCCTTATCTGTTATTTAGTAACTGCTACTATCTATATTACTGTTATTTAATATTACTTGTTAGTACTGACTCACTTCAGCACGACTCAGCCACAGATTCAAATGACTCAAATAACATCGATATATTTAATAGTGAGGTGGAAAAACTGATAAAAAGGAGTCGTGAGTCGCCGGCAATAAACTTCTCCGGAACGAATTATTCAATTAAGTTTTCGCTCTCCCTTTCGATCGTTTGGCCTAAAAGTCAATATTTGAATTACATAGTGTAGCTTCTGAATCCTCATACTAAATTTATAGTCGATATGTTCATTACATGTACAGTTTTATTAGAGTATTTGAGTCGAGCCTCTCTTTTCTGATCCCCCTCTTCACTTCGACCGATTTTGTGGAATAATGATAGGTGTCATCTTAATCGGATTCAAGTATACAATTTCTTGTCGACACATTGATTAAATTGGCAGTTAGGTGGGATTTTTGTGTTAAACCTCCCCTCTAATCTCTCCCTTCCCGTCGGTCAATTTGGCTGAAAATGAATAGATGCCGTCATTAGAGGATTCTGCATACACATATAAAACTAAAAAAGCAAGTAAAATTTTGTAGGTACTTAGCATTTTTTTGACAAATGCTTGAAAACGATTAAATAAAGTGGAAAACGTACATTTTGTTGCTTATTTAAAAATCCTCCTCCCCTCTTTAAAATCCAATTAACGTCAAGAATAACTTTCAACAAATAATAATAATAAAATGAATAACAATGAAGTATGTACAAATTATGAATATTTTCTGAGAGCTGCTATTTTGGCAACACTCAAAAGCTGATCTAGTTCAGAGTGAAAAAGAGTAGCTCCTGTGCCACAACGTATAACGTAGAACTATGTAGACTGTCACTAACTTTGGAAATTTGAGATAAGTTTACTTCTGGATCTAAGTATATTTTACAAGATACTGTTTATATTTATAACTTAATAAAGTAGTAATTACACGAAAACGGTTAGCCCTTTCGGAAAATTGGAAAAGTAGAAAAATGTTCTACATTAAATATGCAACTATTAGAAACAATAAAATCGAAGTTATAGCTCTTCAAAGAATGTAATAAATTTCTGTAGTTAGTTATTGTGACTCATGGCTTTAACTATAGTCATATCAACTACTACCAGAGCACTCTTTGGTCACTTTGGTGGACATGAGCCCGACACTATTGTGGAAGTCCTAAATGTTTATTCACTTAGGGTAGTAGTCTTTAACGAGTACCTGACATCGTACAGGCTCGGGACCATCACTTAACCTCCCATCCAAAGGAAGGTGTGCTCAATGTTTTTTCACCTCCCATATAAAAAAACTCATGGCCTCGGCCGTGTTTTGAACCAGTGATCGTGAGGTCAGTAGGCTATCACACTACATCTGAGCTACGGGCGCCCTCAATCAATTTCTGTAGGATAGTTCAAAGAAATGTTTTAAATCGTAAAATAATGTTAACAACTTTTTAAATATTTTTGAAGCTATTCTTTTTATTGTTGATAGTTTAGAAAATAATTAGACATCTATTTCATAATGATCTTTATTGAGTAGGTTCATTATTATAATACAAGTTTGGGGGACGTAAAAGAAAACTCTCTTGTCAAATATATACATAAAATAAAAAAAATTGATGTAACCATAACATAGCTTCCTCATACCCACTACATTTTTACGGATCACTGACCCCCCTTCCACACCTCCCTTTCAAACTGGCTTCACACCCAACTAGTAATACCTAATGGAGCTACTTACTTATTTTTATTCATTTCATCTTACAATATAGGGTACATATTTTGTAGACAGTATTTACAAATAATAGGTATATATTAAATAGCAGTTATTCATTTGGAACAGTGTTACCTGTGAACGATGAGGTTTGTTTTGGAAAGCGCCCCTCCTGATATCGACTGGCAGTAGTGCCCAGAATGGCCGTTAGAGCTCTCCACAGTCTACAGTTAATTTTGGAAAGGTGTCCCCTCCCCTCCTGTCCGTAATGGAGGCCCGGTCTGGGGTGTGTTTCTTATAGTTTCTGTGTGTTGTCATCTTTCTTATGCCTTTCCCACGAAAATGTCCAGTCTGAAAATAGGTAAGAATTAACCAGTTTTAAGTCCAACCAAATGTTGGTTAACATGAAGTATTGTGCACATGTCTGGGACTTCACTCCTTTTTGCCTCCCTCCCATTTGTAAATTAGGACGTCTGTGTGCCCAATACTTCATTTTTATGTTGAATTGTTTTATTAAGACAGTAGGTTTGCATTGGAGCTTGTTTAAAAAACAATAATTGTTTTATTTTAATCGATTTTTGTAGTTTGAAATTAGGTTTTTTTTTTTTTTTTATTGTGCTAGATTTTCACTTGAGAAAGTTATATGATAGAACTAGTTTTGCTCATTTTATGCATGTTTTCTTTTCTTATTTATTCTTTAATAATGTCTTATTTTGAATGATTTGTGATTGAATTGGTTTGGCATTTTGAGTTTTTTTGTTTACTTTGTTTATTTATTTTTGAAAATGAAACGTGAAGTGATAATGTGGGCCCTTCAATGTTTACCAGATGAGTGAGGATAAGTAGAAATTGTTGTTGTAGTGTTGTTGTGTTGCAAATAGAGGTCGGCGCAGGAGGTGGATGAGACAAGGGAGCGGTGCGGTGTGAGACTGGAGCAATCGCTCGAGCAATGCTGGAGGCTAGATCTGCAGCCCGGCACACTTGGCAACACAAGACACGGCCCCCCGTACACCATATGGCTGCTCTCCGCCCCCAAGGTATGTTCAATGTAGTCTTTGTGTGTAGGCCAAGGTATATCACAATGTAGTCTCCGTTTCTAGCCAAGGTATGTACAATGTAGTCTCCGTGTCTAGCCAATGTATGTACAATGTAGTCTCCGTGTCTAACCTAGTCTATATAGATTGTAGTCTCCATGTCTACCCTAGCTATGTACAATGTAATCTCCATCTCTAGCCAAGCTACGTTCAATGTAGTCTCCGTGTCTAGCCAATGTATGTACAATGTAGTCTCCGTGTCTAACCTAGTCTATATACATTGTAGTCTCCATGTCTATCCTAGCTATGTACATTGTAATCTCCATCTCTAGCCAAGCTACGTATAATGTAGTCTCTGTGACTATCCTAGCTATGTACAATGTAGTATCTGTGTCTAGCCTAGCTATATACATTGTAGTCTCCATGTCTATCCTAGCTATATACATTGTAGTCTCCATGCCTAGCCATCTCCGCAGACTTGAGGTGGACCCAACTATGGAGCTACGAAGTTGGATTATTTATTTCCAGATCAAGGTTTTTCTTTTAGGTCGTCTAGTGGAATTTCTTTATGTTGGTTTTCTTCTTTTGTATTTTTTTTTTTTTTTTGCCTTCCACATTTTTTTAAAACTCCTTAACGAAGAAAACGTTTTAAAAATCAATTGGGATAAGAAGAGCTGCAGATAAAAATACAACTTCATTATAAATCTCCCAGTTCGATTTGCAGCCACACTTCCTAATTCTGACTTTTTCAGTAATCTTAAAGGGCACCTCACAAGGTCTCTGTGAAATCCGAAATCCCCATTTTCGTTGAAGGGATTTACTTTATTACTGGTCCCCATTTTCAGAAAATAATCTGATATAAGCTAATGGAATCGATCAAGTAAGGACACTTACGAAAACTGGAATTACCCCACTGTGACGTCATTTCATTAATAATAGCACAACAGAGTTTAATTTTTTTTGTGGAAATCGTTAGAAACGCAGTAACAAAAGACTTGACCAGGACCAAGTTTTTCAGCTGCTCGAACTAAAAAGTTCAGTTTACTGTCCATTATGGTGTGATACAAGGCACTAGTACTAGTATATACTATATGTAACAACAATAAGCCTTAGTATTTAGAAGGCTATCTGTTTATTAACATTTGTATGCACTTTAAGCTACTAGTTATTAACATGGGTTATTAAAGATATTAGTTATTGTGACTCATGCCCGGGCTTTAACTACGAGGTCATATCGCCTATTGGCAGAGGGCACTTTCGTCACTCTGGTGGACATGAGTCCGACTCTACTGTGGGAGTCCTAAATTTTGCCTATCAAGGTTTATTCTCCATGGGTAGAGCGGGTCTTTAACAGGTACCTGACATTGTACAGGCTCGGGACCATCGCTTAGCGTCCCATCCGAAGGTTATTAAATTCATTTAAAAGCCCTTAACGTAGTGAGGGCTCCTAATACGAGTTTTTACTTTGTGAATCATTCTATTATTGGTCAACTTTTTTCATAAGAATAATTAAAGGATATACTTTTTGTTGTGTTATTACGTATAAATTTGTTAAGATATATCTTTTAGGTGGAAGCAAATAATTTTGTGAGAAAATAACTTTTAATATAACAGGAGTACATTCATATAGATTACCTAATTGACTAAACTTTTTGATGTATACGACAATCACATGTCAACAGTAAACAACTGATAATAATCCTCCAGTATACTCATTAATGTGACCTGACGTATTTGGTGGAAAGATTTGAATCTAACAGAAATAAGTATGAGGCAATTTTCCTGGTAAAGTTCGGAAATTTCATTGGTGAAAATTACTAGACACCCTGGTCATAGTAACACAAGTTGTGACTATGACAGTTTATCATTTTGTTTGTTTTTGTGGCTCATGCCCGGACTTCAACTAGCTCTTTCACCACTTTTGTGAACATGAGCCCCTGGCTCTACTGTGGGGTTCTAAATTTTGCCTCCAGGTCTTTAACCAGTACCTGACGACATACAGGCTGACAGAACTCGCGGTTCTTTCGCCACTCAGGTGGACATGAGCCTGACCATCTCCCCGCGTCCTTATATTTAGTAGAGAAGCACGCTATCTCTACACTACCGGCGTCCCAGTTAATGCTGCCTACATTTGAAGCTGTTTGATTTTCAACCTATTTTCAGGTTAAACAAAGACTATACACGTGGTTTTTAGCTTTCATGTCTGTCCCATCAAGACGGGTTAATGGCTGAACATATTTCAACCAAACTTTATATTTTGAATCTGTCTAAAAATATATATATATATATTTATTATTTTTCTTCGTTGCTTGATTGAGGTTAGCATTTTATTTCTTTTAAAACAGGACCATGTATTCCAACTGATGGTTTATTCGTACGATATTTTGGCTATAAATACGATAATTTTCCATGTCAGATTCCGTAGTTTGATTTTCGATGCTTGACAGCATTGCATATGACTGAGGAGTGTAAGTGGTCTGAAGAGGTTGCACTTTGAACGCTGGTTGAGGTAAGCTATGCAGTTGCCTATGCATGTTTGTCTGCAGGAGTTCACACTTTTATTTTTACCTTTTAGTATTGATATAGTTTTTTTTGCCAGTACAAAATGTGGATATCTATATTTCTGCTTTAGTTTTGCAAACGTTTCAGATGAAGCAACATCATCCAAACCTGCTCCAATGTGTTGTGTCTTTTAGGAGGAGCGGTTGGCAACTTGTCAGCAGGCGAGTAGGCGAAGCAGTCGCCATTGGGGCATGGCGCACCTAACCTTTCCAATGTTTGTTATTTGTCGTTATCATGAAACCAGATGTTCAGTAAAATCAACTAGGTTACCATAATTATTAATTTTATACACATTTTTCCTATATTTTATGATCAGTTCTTTTTGAAGTGAAGGTTAGGTTAGGTTTTATGACTCATGCCCGGGCTTTAACTACGAGGTCATATCGCCTACTACCAGAGCGCTCTTTCGTCACTCTGGTGGACATGAGCCCGACTCTATTGTGGGAGTCTTAAATTTTGCCTACCCTAAATTTTTATTCACCTAGGGTAGGGGTCTTTAACGAGTACCTGACATCGTACAGGCTCGGGACCATCGCTTAACGTCCCATCCGAAGGACGGCGTGCTTAAGTTTATTTTACCTCCCAGATAAAATAAACTAAGGGCCTCGGTCGGGCTACGAACCCACGACCTGGTGAAGATAAAGAGGATTCCCACTACATCCCGGTATTCCATATTTTGAATTTTATCTCTAATTCACAATAATCAATCAATATGGGTCCCTTATGGGATAGTACCTTAATATCAGAGATCCATTTCAAAAAACACTTCATGTTGAAAATAAAATTTGCACTGAATTGAATTATAACACTATCATAAAAGAGTTTGCAGGAACTTTTTTTTTTTTTGTTACAAATTTTATGTTAATCATTATTATCCGATTTTTTAGAATTTTAAATGGGACCATCTACTTGCTGCACCGAACTTATATACCATGTTTCATACAAATCCGTTCTTTGATTCTTGGGGTGTGACAAGGGTTTACAGGACAAACAAATACACATGGAACAAAACATTTTCATTGTTTTTGTGGCTCATGCCCGGGTCTTGTCGTCAATACCAGAGCGCTCTTTGTGACTCATGCCCGGGTCATATCGTCTAATACCAGAGCGCTCGTTGTGACTCATGCCCGGGTCATATCTTCTAATACCAGAGCGCTCTTTGTGACTCATGCTTGGGTCATATCGTCTAATACCAGAGCGCTCTTTCTTCTCTACAGTAGAGAGTCTTTAATTTCATATACCCAGGTTTTGTTACCCAGGGTAAAAGTCTTTAACGAATACCTGATATCGTACAGGCTGGGACCATCGCTTAACGTCCCATCCAAAAGATTAAAAGGATATATATATATATTTTTTTTTTTTTGAAACGCAAAGATCTGAAGGACATTTTGGAAAGAAAGACCAAAAAAGGTTTGGCTGTCAGAAACTATCACAAAGCTTCCTCTATTTTGCAAATAAGCGGAGAAGCAAAATAATTTGTTTGCCTTATCTAATAGAGTATAAAATAGATATCCAATTAAGTCAAATTTTTTGTTATGTTAGGGCATGTCTTGTAGGTAACAATTGTATAGTTTATCGTTGTAACCTAATAAAGCATCACATCTTCTGTAAAAACCCTTAATTTCTTAGATATTATCACATAACTTATGGAGTATGATAAAACTGTTTTCTTATATCCCAAAGAGCTATGAACCTGCTCTCTAAGCCCTCGCATCTAAACCCGGATCTCCGATAGTTTTGCATCGTGTCAGTATCAATTAAAATAATGTATGAATTTCATGATTTAAAGTCGTGGATTCATAATTGAAAATTTCAGTAGATATAATTAATTGTTTTGTCGATATGATTCTAAATAGATACAGATCTCATCTCAAGAGGCGGATGTGAAAGGAAACAATATTTAAACAATGAAATGTAAAACCAAAAAGTAAGAAAAATGCAAACATCTATTTTGAAAATAAGCCTTAATTAATAATGAAACTTTGATTTCGACTAGAAATATGTTACAATATGTAATGTAATGAAATATAAATAGAAACTTAATAGCTAGTGAAATATAACAGAAAGATTTTGTTTTTGTGACTCATGTCCGGTAATATCTCCTTCTACTAGGCGCTCTGTTAGTTTTTGAAAAAATATTTGCTATAACAGAAGAAGAAATAACTCACAAATATAAAATGTACCTGATATACGAACATAGCTTATATAATAATCTTCACCTTATTTTCAAGTAGACTACAGAGTTTAGTCTTGTTTTGTACTTTATTGAATTAAGCATTAATAATAAAGAAACTAGAAATTAGGCTTACACCAGTGGTGCCGCGTCAGCGTTTTTTTTTGTTTCTTTTAAGTATCCAAATAGTTCTTTAAAAGTGTAAAAAGCGTGTCATTTGCAGTGAATTCCTTTCTAAAAATTATTTTTTGATTGTTAAAAATTTAATTTTCTTCTTGGTCCAATAAAACCTCTTCAATGGAATGAAACTTTAATCTTTCGGGGAAAAATGTATTCTTATGACAACACTGATTAAAGATATAACAGAATGACTAAAGCAGTTTGCTTTAATTGTTTTTTAAGCGACTTTTGCCAGTTGGATCATAATCAAAAACAACAAAGGTTTTGTTCGGTGAACTAGTTGACGTTTAAAGGCAATTTGATGTACATCTGAAACCAGGTGCGACAAATATATAATGTAACACACTAACAAACATAGCATCAAAGCCTGATGACTCAAAAGTAAAGACCTAAGAAGTTAATGAAACAAAGTTTTTTCAGCACTACAGTATCCTCAGGTTTAGTTACTGAAAAAAATACAAATTTTTGTGGAATAGGCAATATAAAAAATGTATATATTTTTTTACTTATTTATTAAAAATTCTCGCAATATGTTTCAGTTCCTTCTTATAAAATGTTAAAGGCACTTGATTAGTTACATTAAAAATCGATTGTTATCTGCTTAAGTTCAATTAAACTATTTTCACAATCTGTATGAAGTGTGTTGTGTTTAGGTAAGTCTATCCAGGAGGATGGGGGCTACTACGTGGTTGCCAAGTATGACTACTCCGCACAAGGACCTCAGGAGTTGGACCTTCGTAAGAACGAGCGCTATCTTCTGCTGGACGACTCGAAGCACTGGTGGCGGGTCCAGAATGGGAAGAGCCAGGCAGGCTATGTCCCTAGCAACTACGTCAAGAAGGAGAAACACTCCATCATAGACAGGTGGACTACTTTTCTTATTTTCCCATTTGGTTTCCTTTCCGAAATAATAAATAAATAAATGCTGCTCTGATCTTGAATACAATATAAAGAAAAAGAGTGCATTATAACCTAAACAAGGCCGCCATTCCACATTTTATGGAAAGAAAGGCTTCTGTGGTCTATTTATTGGAACAAATCTGTAAGGGTTATTTCATTTCACTATTTATAGTTTATTTTCAAATACACAATTTGAATCATAAAAATATATCAATCAACGTATAGACAGACATCGCGAAAATGTTCAGTGTGAAAATACATTCTTTAGGTTAGGTTAGGTTTTATGACTCATGCCCGGGCTTTAACTACGAGGTCATATCGCCTACTACCAGAGCGCTCTTTCGTCACTCTGGTGGACATGAGCCCGACTCTACTGTGGGAGTCCTAAATTTTGCCTATCCTAAATTTTTATTCATCTAGGGTAGGGGTCTTTAACGAGTACCTGACATCGTACAGGCTCGGGACCATCACTTAACGTCCCATCCGAAGGACGGCGTGCTTAAGTTTATTTTACCTCCCAGATAAAATAAACTAAGGGCCTCGGTCGGGCTACGAACCCACGACCTTGAGCTCAGAAGTCAAGCACGCATACCACTGAGCTACCGGCGCCCTCTAAAATACATTCTTTAAAACGTGAAAATTCGTTCAAAACTCGAACTCAGATGTTCGCACAATACTTTATTAAACCATAGGTTTATACCTATTTTCTTTCTTATGAATGAAAAAATGATTAACTGCATAATTCTGCCGCATATGAAATTTATAAAAATTAACAAAAAATGTTAATCCTTGGTAAATAAAAACTAACCAAATAAAATACTTTCTTTGAATAATAAATAAATAAAAGATAAGTTCTTTCAAAATAATGACTTGACTGTTTTATCAGCAGTTTACTGGGCACCGAGAGGAAAAAATCATTTCATAACAGATCTTTCTTTATCAAGGATAAACATTAGTTTGTTTCATTGTTAATGAATTTCACAAACAGCAAGGTTATCCATCCAGTTAATGTTTTCTATTTAAAGCAGCAAAAAACATTATCTTGCAAAATAGCCGATATCTTGCTTTATAGGACTTTTTCCAAATTAATGACTATAAGGCAGGTCCAATAGTTATATGGTACAGGATGTTGCATTCTTATCAGCAGATTTTCTCTGAAAATATGCCAGTTACAAAAACATTTGTAATGAATGGATGTCATCTAAATGTTTGCCAAGGAATCTACTTGTATCATCAAGCTTTTTTTTCTTTCAAATATCAGACATGGGATCTCATATATTGATAAGTTCTGAAACAAGATATATAAAATAAAAAGACGCTTTGAACGAGAGCAATCCTTTTGATTTTCGCTGAGATATTCGATGTTGAAGTTTGACAAATTTAATGCGTGTTCAGTATTCTTTTCCGACCCGTTTTCGGTGTGCGATATTGAAGATAATATTTTTGTCGATAGGATGCCACCAACTAGGGAATTTCGTATCTCAGAACGGTTATACTTGAAAAAAAATGTTAATGGTAAATTTAGATTTCTTGGCAAAAATTGAGAAGACACCCAATATAAATCTCTTCATTCAATATTTTCAGACATAAAACGCTACTCCTACAAGAATGGCGCGACCCGCTCTATTTTGATTCTGTTATATTGTTACTGTTTGTTTTTGTGACTCATGCCCTGGTTTTAGCTATGAGGTCATGTCGCCCATTACCAGAGAGCTCTTTCGTCGCTCTCTTGGTGGACCTTCCCCAAACAATAACTCCCTTGTGTATGTAATCTTACATTTATTTTAATTTAATTTTTTTCTATACCCCTCATATATTTGTTGTGCGCAGTATAAAGCGGAAAGTGAAGAAGAGCAGCGGTGGTGGTTCCAAGACGCTGCCGTGCCCCGCCTCCGGGGGCAGGTCTGCTGTGGACTCCCCGACCTTGGCTCGTCGCCTTCCTGCCGATCCCTCCGAAGCTATTGGGATGGCTATTGTCAAGTACAACTACCAGGCCCAGCAGCCGGACGAGCTCTCCCTCGTCAAGGGCACGCGCATCCTCATACTCGAGAAGAGCAACGACGGGTAATTCACACAACTTTTACTATAGAATATTAAATATGGTCCTTATGAACAACAAATTATTTCTTTAGGTTATAAAAATTATATTTATGAAACAAAACAGAACTAGCTCAATGTGGTAGAGTAATAATAATAATAATTTTATTTCCGTTAAACCAGTACATGGTAATAGGATACGTCAAATGAATTTATACATTAAGATAGCTTATAGATTAGATTTATAACTAACTGAGTCTAACACACGTAAGATTAGTAGTAATAACAAAACTATTTAAAAAAGTAAAATTAAATGAATAAAAACTGAACAAATAAATACTTAAAAATATATGAGAATAAAAAATAAATAAATAAATAATACATAGATACATTTATAAGTAGATACATTTTTCAAAGAAGTGTCTTTATCACAACGATGTTTCGGGACGTTCTCAAGTCCCTTCATCAGGTCCCAATGTGCGAGATATAGAAAAGAAAAAGAAAACAATGTAACAATAACAATATATAAAAAAATAAAATATATTGGCGATTCCCTGTAAACTCGTAAACGGCTGTCCGGACCGAGTTTTAAAAAAATTATAAAGCATAGAAATATAATTATGCCTCTTAATTTTAATTAAACGCTGAACTTTATAGTGTTATTATATTTATAACGATAACAATTTTTCTTTTTTTTTCTAAAAAATATTGAAGCCCTAAAAACACAGTCCCCTGGCTGTCCCATTTCACGGATTCCCACTTTAGGATAATATTTAAAAAAAAAACTATGAACACTAAATAAATTTTGCAGTTCATATCAAAAAATAGAATAATTAATTTATATTTATGTCATAAAACAAGGTGTAGTTTCTTATTTTTTAAATGTAATAATGTCATGTTAATGTTGTCCGAAGTTTTCTTAGACAGTCCCCTGTCAAAAATTTAAACCTAAAATAGAAAAAATCTGTTATGTTTACAAACGTTTTTTAGAGTGAAATGAAACGCAACCAGTGTGAAGTTAGTAACACTGTCGAGAACGGCGTCAGGCCGCCTTTTTATTTAGTGTCCGAGCGCAATTTGTGGTGTGAGTACGCGTGTTGGTCATTGCGACATACAGTCCCCTGGTAAGTGATTTTAATAATGTTAATTAGATTAAATATTTATATAAATTGTCTATATGTCTGTGATTTGTGTCCAAATTTGTCGGTAGCTTCGTATCGAATCATGTTTCAATAGTTGAAATTACACCAAAATACACAGTCCCCTGCCTGGCATGTGATCTATAAAATACACACATTAAAATATTAAGATAAAAGCATTAAACAATTAACGGTGTGGTGAAGAAGTCGAGGCCTAGCGATGGCGGCGAGCTGTGTAAAAATTACAGTGGTGATTTTTTAGGCTTAAAGAAGTGGTGAACTGAATTTAAGTGATTTGTTGGTGCTATTGATCCAAAAAGAAGGTACTTTTACTCGTTTATATGTAATGATTGCTGCCCAGAATTATTTAACTTAAATTTTAAACAAAATGCCCAAAATATAAAACAAAAAGATTGAATTAGTTTAAGAATTTAGTTTTTAGAATTTAGCACCTAACAGTCCCCTGTCGCGATTTATCAGAAAATCTAAAATAACTTTAAAAATACATATAAATTCAATTGGCCCTCTTGTGTACTAAAAGTAACAGTTACTTTCCTAAGCAATACTATTATATTTTTACAAAAATTCTAAAAAAATATGCCAGGACAGAGTTTGTATGGGCCATTACGAGTTTACAGAGAATCACCCATATATATATATAAATTAATAATTAAAAAAAATATAAATGAATACATAAATAAATATATACATAAAAAAAAACATATAAATGAATAAATATGAAAGTATAAATAAATAGATCCATAAAATAATAATAAGAATTAAACAAAAAATTATACTGTCCAATGAGTACCTGAACAGGATTGGTCTGAGTGAGCCGCTGCCGCCACTGCGGGGGGCTACGAGGATCTGGATATTGGTAACGGAAGGAGTACCTGAACAAGATTGGTCTGAGTGAGCCGCTGCCGCCACTGCGGGGGCTACGAGGATCTGGATATTGGTAACGGAAGGAGTACCTGAACAAGATTGGTCTGAGTGAGCCGCTGCCGCCACTGCGGGGGCTACGAGGATCTGGATATTGGTAACGGAAGGAGTACCTGAACAAGATTGGTCTGAGTGAGCCGCTGCCGCCACTGCGGGGGCTACGAGGATCTGGATATTGGTAACGGAAGGAGTACCTGAACAAGATTGGTCTGAGTGAGCCGCTGCCGCCACTGCGGGGGCTACGAGGATCTGGATATTGGTAACGGAAGGAGTACCTGAACAAGATTGGTCTGAGTGAGCCGCTGCCGCCACTGCGGGGGCTACGAGGATCTGGATATTGGTAACGGAAGGAGTACCTGAACAAGATTGGTCTGAGTGAGCCGCTGCCGCCACTGCGGGGGCTACGAGGATCTGGATATTGGTAACGGAAGGAGTACCTGAACAGGATTGGTCTGAGTGAGCCGCTGCCGCCACTGCGGGGGCTACGAGGATCTGGATATTGGTAACGGAAGGAGTACCTGAACAAGATTGGTCTGAGTGAGCCGCTGCCGCCACTGCGGGGGCTACGAGGATCTGGATATTGGTAACGGAAGGAGTACCTGAACAAGATTGGTCTGAGTGAGCCGCTGCCGCCACTGCGGGGGCTACGAGGATCTGGATATTGGTAACGGAAGGAGTACCTGAACAAGATTGGTCTGAGTGAGCCGCTGCCGCCACTGCGGGGGCTACGAGGATCTGGATATTGGTAACGGAAGGAGTACCTGAACAAGATTGGTCTGAGTGAGCCGCTGCCGCCACTGCGGGGGCTACGAGGATCTGGATATTGGTAACGGAAGGAGTACCTGAACAAGATTGGTCTGAGTGAGCCGCTGCCGCCACTGCGGGGGCTACGAGGATCTGGATATTGGTAACGGAAGGAGTACCTGAACAGGATTGGTCTGAGTGAGCCGCTGCCGCCACTGCGGGGGCTACGAGGATCTGGATATTGGTAACGGAAGGAGTACCTGAACAAGATTGGTCTGAGTGAGCCGCTGCCGCCACTGCGGGGGCTACGAGGATCTGGATATTGGTAACGGAAGGAGTACCTGAACAAGATTGGTCTGAGTGAGCCGCTGCCGCCACTGCGGGGGCTACGAGGATCTGGATATTGGTAACGGAAGGAGTACCTGAACAAGATTGGTCTGAGTGAGCCGCTGCCGCCACTGCGGGGGCTACGAGGATCTGGATATTGGTAACGGAAGGAGTACCTGAACAAGATTGGTCTGAGTGAGCCGCTGCCGCCACTGCGGGGGCTACGAGGATCTGGATATTGGTAACGGAAGGAGTACCTGAACAAGATTGGTCTGAGTGAGCCGCTGCCGCCACTGCGGGGGCTACGAGGATCTGGATATTGGTAACGGAAGGAGTACCTGAACAAGATTGGTCTGAGTGAGCCGCTGCCGCCACTGCGGGGGCTACGAGGATCTGGATATTGGTAACGGAAGGAGTACCTGAACAAGATTGGTCTGAGTGAGCCGCTGCCGCCACTGCGGGGGCTACGAGGATCTGGATATTGGTAACGGAAGGAGTACCTGAACAAGATTGGTCTGAGTGAGCCGCTGCCGCCACTGCGGGGGCTACGAGGATCTGGATATTGGTAACGGAAGGAGTACCTGAACAGGATTGGTCTGAGTGAGCCGCTGCCGCCACTGCGGGGGCTACGAGGATCTGGATATTGGCAACAGAAGGAGTGATGGTCACTGGCGCGGGATTAAGTTCCCTCAGGACTGAATGTTGTTATGTTACCCGAGTTGGAAAAGGACGGTTTTGTATTTCGGGGTTGTGTGGTCGACGGGTTGGGGGCCCTGGTAGGTCGGCTCCCTGCTCGCCTTCATCACTGTGCTGTGTGGTGGCCCCATTCCTCTTCCTCTTGCGCATCCATATCTTGCTTCTTTACAAAATTATTGCTTTAAATTTTACTTTGAATTAATTTCAGCTACTTTATATAATTGTTTTTCTTTAGTTGCTTTGTTCTTAAACCAATGTGCTTGTTAAAAATTCCATTCGAAAAAAAAATTATGTTTTTTAAAAATAATAATATACTTTTTATGAATGTAATCATAAAAAAATTTATAAATAAAAGGAATAATAAAAATAAATTAAATAATATACCAAGAGAAATAGAATAAACTGAGAACAAGTGGTGATAAATAATGATTAAACATAAGGTACATTCATTCACCTTTAAGGTATGAAGGAACTCTCCGCCCAAAAAATAAAAGCTTAATTATCTAATTAATGTTCTTGGATATGAAACACGATTTTTTATTGTGATTATTTTATTGTTTTTGAACAGTGAGCATAAAATGCCGTTTCAGTGTAAATGGTTTCCTCTAACATAAACATTTTTAGTTGAAGTTTAAATGTATTTATTGTATCTATTGATTTCAAGAAGTGAGGAAGGGCATTAAAAAAATTAATTCCTTTATGCGTTATACTTTTTTCAAAAAGATAAGAGCAATGTTTAGTTATTCGAAAGTCTTCTTTCTTCCTGTTATCGTAATCATGACTAGTATTGTTGAGTAGAGTTAAGTAAAGAAAATGAGCTTGCAAGAGGAGACCGGGAACGTGGCTGGCCCCCTCTTCTTGCTCCTACCGCGAAAAGAGACGATAAACACCGGTCAGATCATACAAATCACTCTCAAGTTATACAGATTAGTTACTGCTCGAGAATTACAACTCCGAAAATGACGCTATAACTACAATACCCGTTCATTTTTTAAATATATTGCTACTCCTATTCAAGTCACCTTTTTTCTTTCTCTTATTAGGGCAATGTTTGAATGAAATCATTTCAAAATCCTTGTTTGATAACATATCACTTTAGTTTTGCCCAATTTTTTTCAATTTGGTTTATATCGGGGTAATAAAAAAGCAAACTTAGAAAAAAAAATACTTTTTCTAAAATATCATTCAAGTAAAATTGTATATTTAGTGATTAATGGTGCTCAAATATTTTATATACCTAGTTATAGCTTTAAAATATTTTAAATAAAAACCTGATTTTTTTTTATTAATCAATAAAGTACAAATGATATGCGACTGAGTGTTGTCTTGAGAATAAGGTTAGCGTGGTGGTGGGGGTACCCCATTTGCTTTTCTTAGTTGTACTCTATCCACTAAGCTGAAGGAGAGCCATCTGTAACAGTGATTGATCTCTGTGCAGGTGGTGGCGGGGACAGAGCGGGTGCTCCGCCGGCTGGTTTCCCTCCAACTACACCCAGGAAGAGCCTGACTCGGACGATGCTCTTCACACCTATGCCATGGCTGAGAACGTGCTCGACATTGTGGTGGCTCTCTACTCCTTCTCCTCTACATCTGAACAGGAGCTCTCTTTCGACAAAGGGGATCGACTGGAGGTGATGGATCGGCCCGCTTCCGACCCAGAGTGGTACAGGGCCCGCAACTCCCATGGACAGGTTGGCCTCATCCCCAGGAACTATGTACAGGTAATCTCTATCTCACGTCTTTATTTATTTATTAAAATCCTTGTCAAATTACAGATTGTTATGTGTAAAAATCCAACAACTTGATCTTGAAAATTATGAGCAACATTCATTTTTAATTTATTACTCGAAAATTGCTGCTTTGCCGACAAAATTCCTTCAATGTAAAAAGAAATACGAGATAGTAATTTTTAATATATATTCTTTGTATATCCAGAAATTAATTAACAAAAGTCGAAGAGAAATTCTCTAGGAAATGTTCACGAAAAGGAACAGTATTTGATATTCAGAGTCATTTCATTTTATGCTGTTGTTTAATTGTGCGTTAATTATAATAAGAAGTATCTGATTGCCGGTATGTGTCAACGATGCATGCTTTTTTATTTTAATTCAAGGTTATGTTTCGGGGGCCAAGGTGGCCGCATGGCCTAGAGCGTAGGGCTTTGGCCGCATGGTCTCCCATTGTTTGCGGGTGTGAATCCCATCCGGGAGAGAGATTTATATTATAAATAGAACTCCCTCCCGGGGCCATGGATGTTGTTCAATTAAGGATAAAACCATTTCAAACAATAGTAATATTAAACTTACAAAATATATGTTATAAACATATTTACTTACACAAAAAGGAAAATAAACTATCCCATTCACCCGCAAGTTTATTTTGCAATTTTTGATGTTGTTGCGGGCGTGTACCAACCTCCAAAAAAATTTTCAAAGTGTCAAATCTCTTCTCAACTTGGGCTATGACCGGTTGTTACCCCGCCCGCCAAGTTGCCAGTCAGTGCTGCTAGAGGTCAGGTCTCGCCAATAGCAGCTGTTATCCCCCGACCCCAACTAAGGCATCTACATTTGTTATTGTTATGTTTAGGAGCTGAGTGAGTACCTGACGCAGCCTCTGCGGGGCGGGGATGCGGGTCCGCCCCTTGCTGTAGCCGAGCGGCCTCATCTGGTGGGCAAAGAATGGTACTACGGGGCCATCACGAGGGCACAGTGCGACGCCATCCTCAACCAGAGCGGCAACGATGGGGACTTCCTCATCCGGGACTCGGAGACCAATGTAAGTATCCACTCTTCCGCTATATCTACCCCTCAAGGGGCTAGACTACCCTTAGACGAAACTATTTGCTTGGACCCATCTCGTAAGTTACCCTACCTTTGACCCTAGAGTTCAACTAGGAAGAGAAGACCTGTGGCAAGTTGAGCCCTGGCATGGGGCTCCCCCCATTCCTTCCCTTCCCGCTAAGGGTTTTCAAATCATTATCAGCTTCTGTGGATGAACTGCTCCTTGAGGATTCCAAGAGCGACCATGATAATATAATTGAAATATCGCAGACATTGGCAAATCTCTCTTCTCTTAAAAAAGAAGTCACATGCGTTCTTCCAATCATTAGAATTTTTTGCTATGCCAGTATTTGAATAGAATTGATATTAAAATTGTTAATATGTTCGGAAACATAACCTTTAGAGTTGTCCAATTTGCTTTAAATTGGTTTTAAATCTGTCTTATTTTTGAAGTGAAATGTCCTACTTTTTTTTATGACGAAGTGTCACTTGAGAATATATGGTTTATTGTTTTTAGGTTGGTGACTACTCGGTGAGTCTGAAGGCGCCAGGGCGCAACAAGCACTTCAGGGTCCATGTAGACGGCGCCCTCTACTGTATAGGACAGCGCAAGTTCCACACTTTGGATCAGCTGGTGGACCATTACCAACGGGCGCCCATCTACACGAACAAACAGGGTGAGAAGTTGTACCTGGTCCGGTCGCTCCCTGCCCCTCCCAACAGCAACTAGCCACCATTCGTCGTAAGGAGAACAGACAGTACATAGTTCGTGAAAGTTGGTCTTGTCAGATGACTGTTCTGTAAGAGTACATATACAACTACTTGTCAAAATGGAGGTGTTGAGAACTCTTGTAGGCTATCTCGAGTCTGTCATTAATCTAATGCAACCCTCTGTAATCTAACCCTGATATTGATATAAAATATATCGACATGTTGAATATTTTTTATCTGGACTCACTCTCGATACCCATAGAAGTAGGCTGGGTTGGGTGTCCATCCTTCGGGAATTACGTGAAAAGCTTATATTTTATTTGAATTTGATTTCCAAAAAGCGCGTGATTTTTATTTTGTTTGCTTAGTCTTTCGCTCGGGATTGCCGTATGCCGACACTATTTCATCTCATGATGACGTCAATATGTGACATAAACGCGACCTAGACGAAGGTGTTATTCTTAAGGCCGGAGGTTGTAATAGTTGTACATTTACTACCTCCATGCTTGGGGCCTTAACGCCCCATGTTGTTAGGCTATTTTGATTATTCAAACCATTTTTCTTTTTTTTTTAGCACCACATTCAGATTAGTGAAAATAAAGATAAACGTATGTTTAAAAAAAAATATTGTCTAATTCACAAAAAATATATATAATATGGGAGTATTTTCGGTATTGCTACCATTTTCAGTATTTGTACTACAATATTTGTTAAGTCGTGGCTGAAGATGGAAGCAATACCGAAAGAACTCCCATGTTATATATATTTTGTGAATTAGACAATTTTTTTTTTTAAAACACGTTTTTCATTATTTTTTATTAGGTGTTTCACAACGTCTCTTCAAAAAATGTTAAGTATCATTGAGATTAGTTTCATTTTTCTGTTTTTCTTTCTTACGCCTCTGCCTTGTTTACTTTATCAATTAATATTAATAGAATTTTAATGAGAGTTGTAAAAATTGTTATAACAAGCCAGGAATTGAACCTGATGTTTGAAATAATAATGAGTGCACCACCCGTTCGCGAACTTCCCTGTATTTTTGTTATTTTCCTTTCAAGTCGGATTTGGAAAGTTAGTTATCATGTTTCGCATTTTAAGAGTAGATTTCCATTGCAATTAAAATAAAAAACTTATATTAATACATTTCATCTCAGTTTGTGCAAATGACTGTCTGAAATGGTAGCATAAAGACTTGCTGCAAAGTAGTGTGGGCGTGCGGGTCTGTTTGTGTTACGGTATATCGGCAAAGAAGACTGTCTTAGAAGTCTTCTCTAATTCTATTTGATGTCAGCATGATTCTGTGGACACCCTGATTAGTACGCTACTGTCGGTACTAATCATCTACCGTTTATTGTTTGCCCGGGAGTACTTTGCGTTGTATTATAATACTAAGCTGATTACGTGCGATATCCAAACAAATAATAATAAAGATTCTCCCCCGTCCAAGTTACTCCCCTCCCACCTCTCGACTATTTTCTCGCTATTCGAAAATTGTATTGATCTCCTTTATTTCTAAATTGAATGAAAAATGTATGTAACAAAAAATGTTTAAAATAATAATCTTTGTATTGATTTTGTAACTTTTTCACGTAGGAACTGAGAAAACATGAAACTATTGTTTCTGTCTCCAAGTAAACTCCTCTTCTATTCAGGGATTTAGGAATCATAAGTATCGTAAAACATATTCCAGATAGATAGATTCACAAAATATGAAGTTTGGGTAAAGTATGTTGAGCCATTTTCTCGTGATGATGGGACAAATGAGACAAACAAACAGACACGAAAGCTGTTGTTTGTTTGGTTTTCGTTTGACTGAAACACAAATAGCTTAGAAAGACACTCGATGTACTGACAGCCACCCTCTTTATAATTTTATTTATAAAGATGATGAGGTTCGTTACTTGTCACACATGTTATTTATGACTATGCTATCCCTATGAGAAATGCTGTGTCCCACACTTGAGATAATGCTGTTAGAAGCAAAACTATAAGTGTGTATAAGATGTGTTGGGCTAGTATAGCAGTAGAGTGACAAGTTGTCATCCTTCTGACAGCAACTTTCTGGGTGGGGAGCTCAGTATGACGTCCTTCTTGGTGGCCCTCTTCTATGTATACTTGATTCATTAAGAGGTTCACAACAGCTAGTGAAGGTAGGAGGTGGGTTAAGCTTAACTCCTTTGCTACATACATAAGACATCCTTATCAATCGTTGTGAGAAAATTCATTGTTAAATCAGCATCAACATTAACAACAAAAACAAACATGTATGATTTCTTTGTATTATTATCATTTTATCTGTTTCTACTCAATGAAATTGAACTAAAAAACTTATCGAAATTCGAGGTTTTTCTTTCTCTTGAGAAAGAAACTAAAAACTCTGGTTTGAAGGTTGAGTGAGTTATTGTGATGTGAGCTGGCGTTGGAATCTGGAAGAGGTAGTTGTCTGTCTGTGGCCGGATCAGCGAGAGGGCGTATTTTGGCAGCTAATGGTGTCCTCAAACTGGAAGAAAACTAACATTGTCTGTCTGTGGCCGGATCAGCGAGAGGGCGTACCTTGGCAGCTAATGGTGTCCTCAGAGAGGAAGAAAACTAACCTTTGATATAAGTACCTCAGACTCTGCATTTGGACATGTCAACAGAGAAAATGGCTCTTATCTAAAAGGGTTCATCTTCTGGTTGAAAATCCATCCGTTAGAATGGCGTCTCAAGTAAAATCTGTTGCCGGTCAGGGGTTATAGGACTAGGAAGGATACTGATATTTAAGAGCCAATGGTGGATGTAGGGAGTCCTAAGAGACATTAGGTGAGACAGCCTAAAGAGCCCTAAGTGAGGTCCATTCTATGTTATCTATTTATCCTTTTTTTTTAAATTTTGCTTAGATGTGTTATCAGAAATTAATTTATGAAACAATTCCTCTTAGAGCTAAGCAAACTGAGGGACTATTTGTTGTGATTATTCTTTATGTTGGTAATTTCAGCAGGATTCTAGTCGTATTGTGTAAACTGACAGTGTGAGAGTGTGTGTGTGTGTGTGTGTATAGATAGTGAGACGGCCTCAGTCCATTGTCCCCCAGTAAGTGAAGATTCGAAGTTTCCAGGATTGCGCCTTCTCTGTCGTGTAGGGGTGGGTGGGGCACTTTCTGCAGATATCTGAAGGATTGAATAAAACCAAAGGACTTGATGTGATAAAATTAATGATTATATAAATTGTAAAAAAAAAAAAATAATTAGACTTTTTAACCAGGCTATTTTTTATTTTATTTTTTTTCTATGCCTCTTAAATAAATGTAAAATACAACTTTAAAATAATAATAAATTGAAAGGAGTTTTTTTTTGTTTTTTTTACAAGTTTCACTTTTTATACTGATATGTAATTGTAAATGTATAATTGTGTCTGATTTATCTATATATTATGTAAATGATAGTATAATTTTATATTGCTACTGTTTTGTTTTTGAGTGTCAATTTGTTTTTTTTTTACCTATGACAAAATGCGAAGATATGTATATTGATGTCTTAATATTGCTATTTTTTTGTATGTATAAAATATTTTGTATTTTTAGAGGATTGTTTTAATAAATAAATTTAAAATGATAATAATTGTAATATTATAAATAACAGTTAAAAGCTTTCATTTATTTATGTACTTTTTTTTCTTTATTGTCGGTTGTAAGATACTGTTCTGTACATGCTCAAACTGTGTGAAGCCAGTCCCAGTCCCAGCCCCAGCCCCCATTCTCCATTCATAGAGCATAATGGATTGCCTAAAACATTATTTTGTAATTTATTTCATTAAAACTTTCTTTTTTTTTTTACCTAATGACAATCTATTTTGAAAAATATAAAGAGATAATTTTTTTTTTTTAAACAGGATGCCATAAGAAGTGTACATATATAAATTGTAGGTTAACTTGACCAAAATATTTATTTTTAAGTATATCTTCCTAATATTTTACTTTTTTTATAATTTTTTTTTTTTAAACATATCATATTGTAGATTAATTCTGTTTATAGGCTGCTATAGTCGTAAATGTATTGTTTAATAAAAAAATAATTCTGTAAATGAAAAAAAAGGGAATATGAAAAATCTGTAGATTGCTAGTTGAAAAGTTCATTTCATTGTAACCTGAGCATCTAACTACATAAATAAATGGGTTTTTTCTCTAAATTAGATGTATAAATTATTTTGATTAGGTTTTATTATTCTTTATTTTGAACCATTTTGGGTTATTCGGCCTTCCATGACAAGTCTTATAAGATTCGTTAGTTAAAAATCAATATTACATTCTAAATAGGTTAATAGTAAAATGACTAGATACTAGTCTGGTCCTTAAAGTGAAAAAGTTGGAATTTTAAAACGTGCTCCCCCTAAGTCGAAAGTAGTTCCCAAAAAAAAAATGTTTGGCGCCGAAAAAACAAGAAAACATATTAAATAACCCGTCCCCCATCGAGGTTGAATTTTAAATGGGATTTAACATGGGTTTCAAAGTTTTCTTCAGTCGATCGATTACTGAGCCGTTGATTTCCATCGCTTTAAGGTAGAAAATGGTATTCAGGGGTTTTCGGGGTCGCTGAAGCAGAATATGATGTTAAAAACTCATTTTAATACATGCCAGCTGTCAAAAAACCTGTCATTATCATTTACTTTCTTCATAATCACGGTTTTTTGAGTATTATCAGTTTCTAAACAAAAATGTCTACTAGTTTCGATTAAAAAAATGTAAGGAAAACATTTTTCGATAGGTATTTATTCAATTTCTAAAAATAATTTTCACACTTGACAGCTGTCGAGAAAATCTTAAATAATGATTTTTTTTTTTTTCAAAACTTGTGAAAGGTGCGAAGTTTTTATATTTGCTGACCATAGTTTTGTATAGAACAAAAACAAAAAGAAAAAATGTTTTCCTTACATTTTTTTAATCGAAACTAGTAGACATTTTTGTTTAGAAACTGATAATACGCAGAAAACCGTGATTATGAAAAAAGTAAATAATGACAGGTTTTTTGACAGCTGGCATGTATTAAAATGAGTTTTTAACATCATATTCTGCTTCAGCGACCCCGAAAAAACCTGAGCATCATTTTCTACCTTAAAGCGATGGAAATCAACGGCTCAGTAATCGATCGACTGAAGAAAACTTTGAAACCCATGTTAAATCCCATTCAAAATTCAACCTCGAAGGGGGATGGGTTATTCAATATGTTTTCTCGTTTTTTCGGCGCCAAACATTTTTTTGGGGAACTTCTTTTCGACCTAGGGGGAGCACGTTTTAAAATTTCAACTTTTTCACTTTAAGGACCACCCTACTAGATACACTAATTGTTAAAGCAATGTTAGCGCAGCGTTTTGGAGATTTTAGTGCTTCAATCGTAGCATAATATCAAGAACGCTTAATATGTGAAGATTATTTTTGCCATAATTGGCTAGGTCAGTGTTTCCCAAAGACACACAGGGGGTGGGTGATTTTGCATTAGTGCTGTTTGAAATACAAATGTTTAGACTTTATCATAAAAAATCGGAGTATAAAATTAATACACAAAGATTTTAGATTAGTTAATTATATACCGGAACTAGTATGTAGTTATAATGTGGCACATTTTGGAAAGAGCAATATTTTAGAATTGATCGTTGATAGTGGGAACATTTTGAAGTACCTATTTCAATCCTATCAAAAGATAAAAATATCTAGCATTTTTATGTAACAATGCAATTGGAAATTATGATGCACTAAAGTGTGGCAACGGAACTCAACATGGAAAAATAGATAAACACCTGCTCTATAAGAATCCATCATTGATTGACAGAAAGATTCCGCTAGCAATCTAAGCTGGCGCGCGTCAGCTTATTGAGACTGCATCATCTGTTTGTAGCATCGACTGCAATGTTTATTTACAAATGCTACGAAGATTTGAAGATTCAACCTCTTCAATATGTCTCAGACCTTTCTAAAGAACCTATTTTTATTCATGACATCCAATTTTTCGGATTAATTCCTCCCATTTTGTGGAAATGGCTCACTGTGCGCCGGTAGCGCGACAGCTCTGTCCTCAAGGGGCCGAGGTCTGTAGCTTTTTTAATCTGCAAGGTAAAAAATCATTGAGCATGGCGTCCTTCGGATTGGAAGTTAAGGTATGACATACAGATACTTTTTAAAAGCCCATATCCTAACTAAACCAGGTTAGGCAAAATTTAGAACTCCGACTCCGTATTTGAAGTAAGGGTATAAGTTATAAACAAAACAAAAAAAAATTCTCAGTCCCAAAGTCAAAGCAAAAATAACGTTGTAATGATATAATGCTATACCGTGATCATAGAGGTTAAATTGTCATTTAGGTGAGTTACAACGCTAGCCTATCTTCCTATCAAATGTTTGGTAGAAAGATTCACAGCTGGGAAAGTAGAAAAGGGAAGACAAAACAACTCAAAAATCAACTTGAAACACAATCTATATATATATATATATCAATGCGATACAATAGAGGGGGGGGAAGGGGAAGCGGTAGTACAAAAAGTTCGGAAACATAGGAATATGGGTGAGGACTTGTTGGAAAGCTAATGACCTGCCCTTTATTGCCTCCAACACCAGAGGCGCTCTGCGGGAGAATGAATAAGGACTTTGTTTCATTTAAATGGCCGCCATTTCGAAACAATGAAAGATAGGATAAAATATTTTGGGGACAGACTTTTGAAATGAGAAACAGGTTGAACCCACTTTTCATTGAAGATTTTAAAGTTGATGAGAGTGAAGCGCGCCTATCCCAAAGAGGGTTGAAGGCGAGTTGCTGGCTAGTAGAATCGATAGCGAACAGGGCACCCAGGCGGTGCTGGTAATGGTGCTGTGCACAGGGTCTTCCAGCTCTAATTCACTCTAAAAACTCATGGAAACAATCGACTTGGTAAAACGGCTATCAATAAACCTTAAAAAAACAAAAACATGTTCTCTAGTCTTCCCCCAGAAATATGCTCTCTACACTTACACAACCCTTCACATTCGTAGCCTGCTCAACTAGGTACGGTTTAGATTATGCTAAATAGATTTCTTTGACGACACATATTCTTGAATTTCAAGTTGCTGCTAGTTTTTATGTGGAAGGCACACACACATCCTCCGAAACCATAAGGTTTCTTTTTTGTCTTTGACCGTCAAAACCCAAAAAGTACAGTCGAGTTCCAGATATGTACATCATATTATATCACCTTCTATTGTATATACCAAACCGTTTTACAGAATCAGCCAGCTTCTTTTTTTTTTTTGAGCAAATAAGTTGGACGTGTCTCTACTTAAACGCTAGGGTCTTTTAAAAGCTATCGACAATAAAATCGAACTCTAGCACGTAGAAAGGCCTTTAGAAAGGGCAGGTGACCAGCTTTCCAAGAAGCCCTCTCCCATATTCCATCGTCAGAAGAACCGAAGATATTTAAGTGTTTCCCAACTGTTTGAACTGCCGGTATATCTGGATAAGAGGATCCTTGAGTGATGTTCACATTGTATCCACATCGATAGTGTCCTGTCGAAATGTCTCCAACTCGACCTGGCTGTCCGCCTGCACCAGTCGCGGCTTGCTCGGCTGCAACACACAAACATCTAATCAGCAACAATATATATTATAAAACGAACATTGTCTGTTACCTAAGGATATAGCCTATGTAACATAACAAAATTTGACGGGAGGGGAAGGGGATAACATAAAATTATATATCATAAAAATTTAAAAAAGTGAAATTGGTACGGATATGACGTATGTAGCATTCCATAACTCTGAACGAATAGAGTAGTTGTGGGCGGGGCCAAGGGACAACATGTATCGAAAGCGATTAAACATCTGATCCACCCTTTAGAAAGGGCAGGTAACTAGCTTCCCAAGGAGCCCTGTCCCACATTCCGTCTCCATCGTCAGTAGAACACTCTTCAACTGTTGATTGGTTATTCATAGAATTTCACATGTAGCATCCTGATAAGTTAGGGCCTTGTGGCATCTGAAAATATTATACGACGGGAGGAAGGATAATATGCGCTTTAATCTATGTTCGTGCTATCTAAAATGAAGTTACTTACCTGGCAGATACATGACTACTTACGAGTTATTAGTTATGTATGACTCATGCCCGGGCTTTAATTACAAGGTCATATCACGTACTACCAGAGCGTTCTTTCGTCACTCTGGTGGACATGAGCCCGACTCTACTGTGGGAGTCCTAAGTTTTGCCTACCCTAAATTTTTATTCACCTAGGACAGGGATATTTAACTAGTACCTGACATCGTACAGGCTCGGGACCATCGCTTAGCTCCCATCCGAAGGACGTCGTGCTTAAATTTATTTTACCTCCCAAATAAAATGAACTAAGGGCCTCGGCCGTGTTTCAACCCGCGCCATTGACCTCAGTAAGCATGCACGCATACCACTGAGCTACTGGCGCCCTCGGTTGCTTGGAGTTATTAACCAGGCAACGCCAGAATAACCTGCTAGTTCCATTATAATGATGTTCAACAGGGGTTTTGCCAAAATAAACTCAAGTAGGGGACCCCGGGATATTGATGTCATGCACCTTTTCAGACAGGACTCATTCTCCCTCCCACTTGAGTTTTTAAAAGTTTTATATATTTTCACATATCTCAGGCTAATTTCCAAACAAAAAAGTATGAAATAAAGAATAATACAAATTTTCATTTTCGTAATATTAGTATTTTTGGAGGTGTCCAGTAGTTTGTACGGTCTGATGGCCTTACCTTGGGATGCATGATGATGACAGGGAGTTCAGCACTGAGCTCGCCGCTGAGGGCCCCCAAGTACAGCTTCACCTTCACCGTGTACGAGACCACTATCCCGAAGATATCCTTCTGGTCTGGACAGGCGAACCTCAACAACACAAATACAATATTACTGATAATTGTGATGAGGTCATATACTGAACCGTGTAGTTGGTCAACACTGTTCCGTCCAGTTGAAGAGTAGCAGATGTGAGTTGCCAGCCCAAAAGTTAGCTCACGTACATACAGGTGGGAAAAAAAGAAACAAAAATTGAATATCTTTCACACATAACGAAACATCCTAAATGGTCCCTAAATACGAGGTGTGTTCAAAAAATAACGGGAATTTTCAGTTTTTGAAAAGAATTTTATTTATTCGTCTACATCAATATTGTCTCCTTCAAAATAGTCCCCATTAGATATTATACATTTATGCCAGCGCTTCTTCCAATTCCCGAAACACTTCTGGAACTCGATCTTTGGGATAGCATTTAACTCTCTCAGCGATGCGCTTTTAATCTTATCTATGCTTGTGAAACGACGGCCCTTTAAGGTTCTCATTATTGTTGGAAACAGAAAAAGGCAGGGAGCCATGTCTGGCGAATATGGAGGCTGGGGTATCATTACACAGTGTTGTTTTTGGCCAAAACTTCACGAACAACATTGGAAGTGTAAGCAGGTGCATTATCGTGGTGCAAAAGCCATGAATTGTTTCGCCACAAATCCGGGCGTTTTTTTCGGATTGCTTCACGCAAACAGCATTGCACTTGTAGGTAGTACTCCTTATTGATCGTTTGACCTTATGGCAAGAACTCATGGTGCACTATCCTGTTAAAATCAAAAAACATTGAGCATGACCTTCACATTCGACCGCACTTGTCGAGCTTTTTTCGCTTTCTTATACCACTCGTAAACCCTAGTTTTACTCATAGCAGACTCACCAAAAACAATATTTAACATTTCTAAAACTTTGCTGTACTTTATTCCATTCTTATAGCAAAATTTAATGCACATTCTCTGATCCATTTTGTAAATAAATAAATAATCGCCGATCGTACCAAAACACATGTAACCTCTTTGACAGCTGACAACAGATTAAACATCCGGTTCGGCTAACAATGTACAGATACTTTTCAGACATGTTTACGAACACAGCAACGAAAAATCGCGCGAATCGGACTAATACAGCCGCGAAATTACAAAATTCCCGTTACTTTTTGAACAAACCTCGTACATCCACATTATATAGTGTTGTGAAAATTCATGCTGGATTATTGTCAAAAATGTTAATGTAATAAGTGAGTTGTAAAATAATTTAATATTTGCAACATTATTCCAGATTTTCTAATTGTCATTATATTGTAATTACACGACTATAGTCGTTAAAATTGATTATAACAATTGAAATGTAAAACAATAAATTCTCGATGTACTCATATTCATATTTAACAGAGCATAAAATTACACAACGTGATATTATCAGAATATAAATATGTTTTCAAACAAGATGTATATGACTTATTAAAGTTGATTAAATTAATTATATAATACATTATGTTTCTTATTTTAGTTATTAAAAGCCGATTGCATAAATTTTACTACACGCCCTTTGTGAATATAGAAAACAAAACTCACGGATCTTATCCCCTATTTCCTTTTTAATTAAACCGGTTTTAAATTTTTATATGAATTTTGTTAAGCGTTTTTTTAGCTTGTTTTAGAAGTGTTGCTAAAAAAAAAACAGATATGTGTTCTAAAGTGTCTTAAAGAGACAGGCAGAGAGAGAGTTTCGATGCGTGGCGAAATGAGCGTGACAACGTCTGAGTCGCGAGATAGCGAAAGTGTCAAGAATCAAATATAACAAATCATTTCAATAAAATTTTTGAACCTTGAAACAATTTAAAAACAATATAGTAAGAAAACATTCATAAGCATAATAGTTTTCTAAAAATGAACATTTGGTTTACAATTTTTATAAAGAGTTTATTCGATAAAAATATTATTTTCAAATTCATAGATCAAATAGTTTTAGAATGGGGAACAATTTTATGAAGCGTTTATTTAAATCAATGCTATTTTCACAATTATACATATGTATCATCCTGTCATAAAAAATACTATATTTGCTTGATAAATACTAAATACTATATATTAAAATTATTATAATATAATTTTTACGTTTATGATTTTCAAAACAATTTTGCAACATTAATTTTTTTTTTGTATTGTAAATATCATTTTCAAATAAATTTTATTTATCAATAAACATTTACCAACGAAAATGTTTTTTAATGTTTAAAATAGTAAATTATTCAATTTAGAAATACGTACTCATTTCGTTTTGTTTTGAAATATTTTATATTTCAAAAAGTAAACATCAAATCGGTCAGCAGCGCGATACGTTTGTAAGCGGTACCACGTGAATGGAGACAGGAGAGCAACTAGCGGAACGAAGACAGTGTGAAGCGCTCTCTCTCTCGGTGCATGCGCGATACGTGTTACCGAAAGTAACATAACGCAGTTTTCGAACATGGGGTGCCGGCCTACCAAATTATAAGACGTTGTCACGTCAAAAGAAAGAGCAAGTTGTTTTGTCGGTTTTATGACAGCAACAAAAGTTGGATAAATACATACATAAAAGTAATTGCAGTATTTTAATATTTTCAACTATTTTTTTCTTTTCAAAAAAATACAAGTTTTCCTCCGAAAGATTTTTCCCTTTTTTATATATTTTCTAAACGACAAAAAACATATGCTACAAAAATGTTCAATAGTAAATGCAGCTTCCACATAAATAATTTGTTCTTCAGACAGGTCTTAAAGTTTTCGAACAATCATCTAGTCAAGTTGAAGACTAAACATTTTCCTTGTTTCATGTTTGTAATGCTTATATTTTGGAAACTAAAAATGAACAGTAAGTCAGTAATTTGTCGTCCTTTGAGCCATACAAGGATCTATAATCCAATTTCGGGTCGGGCTTTTAGTTTTCGAAATACAGTGGTAATAATTTCGGTATGTTAATATTGGGAACTAAGGATAAGGCATGTGAGCTGATTAAGAAGGTGTTTGGTTTTTTCTTGATTTTCTTAATTGTATAATAAACTCAGTGTTTTAGTGAGATTATTCCCGCAAAACCATTTCTGCTTCATCGGACTAGTGTCACCGATTGTTTTTCTTTTTATAATAAAATGCAAAATGTGATCATCTTATCCCGGATGCAACACGAAAAAAAAAAACATTTTAAATTTTTTTCTCTGGTCAAATAATTCCTCAATTGACTTAAGTAAATATAAGATATAGCAGGGGGTGTGTGCTCCTTACAGAGTGGAGGAGGCGAGGGTGGGGGGGCACCCCTTCAGCTGCCCGTCCAGCGCCACTCCCCTTCTCTCTTCGTTGGCCCCCAGCTCAGGACACAGGTGGATGATCTTCTGCATCGAGGATCCTGGCTGGATAGGACAACCCTCGCTGAAATCAGACATTCACAAATATCAATTTTTGATTTCATTTCTCATAAAGAAAAATCTTAATTGTAGAAATACAATCAAACAATGGCCCCCCTCATCCCATTTCTGATAAATATGAGCTTCAAAATTCATATTAAATTTGTTCGAATTTTCCTCATAATTTTTGAAGTTGTTTATACCAACTTTTAGTAGGCCAATTTTAATAAAATGTTACATGTAGCTGTTTTATTAAAACTCTAAATTAAAAAAAAAAAAAACTGTCGAAAATTAGTCCAAAAATTAAGTTAGTTTTTCGGATATTGAGGAGTGCGTGAGGAATGTACTTGACGTTGTTGTTTAGACTAACTTCTCTATTGTATCTCTACATCAGGGGATGAGTCCGCGGCCCGCTAGAGAACTCCAAAGCCTTTTTTACCCAAAATGCCAGATTTATCTATAGATGAAGGGTATATTACAACTTGTGGCATTTTGAAGAGGCTGCATAATAATCTAATTGGTGAGATAGATAGATTTTTCTTGTCATGTAGCATTTCTTAGTGTTTCTTTTTACTCATTTCGTTTTGATAAGCTGACCGCCACTTAAAAACCTAAGATACTAAAGCCCGCAGGTAAAAAACGTTTTTTTTTGTTTTATCTAAGAAGTAAAAAAACCATTAGCTCGCCGTCTTTCGGAGGGGACGTTCAATGGCTGCTTGATGTAAGGTACTGTTGAAGACCCTACCCTAATTAAAACTGGGTAGACAAAATTTAAGACTGCTACAGTAGAGTCAGATCTGGTGAAGAAAGCCGGTAGGTACATAGCTCTGAGCGAGTTTCTTCAGAGAACACAAATCAGCTGATAACACAGTCTTCTAACTTGCAACACAAGACTTGCCCTTTTTTAATTTTATTTTATTAGACTAAAGTAACGTTTTGAAGTGCAACAGGGGGCTTGCCGTGATTTTGGAGCCAAACATGAGGTTAAACATTACATTTTGACGCCCTACTTTTGGTCTAACTTACTCAGTCTCCAGTTGGGCGATGGTGGTCCGGTACTGTCCGTTCTGGAACAGCATCACGTCCACTCCCTGCTGCACCATCCCCTTCATCTTCTTCACCACTTTGTTGCTGTTGTTTCGAACGCAGATGTTCGCCGCGATCTTCTCCCCATGATTGTACACCTGAAACAACATATTTTTACATTAAAATTAGTTAATCCTGTGGGTTATTTGTTTGACCTGTACGTTAGTATGTATGTGACGTAGCTCTTGGGCGGTCAAACCGATTTGGATGAGGTTTTTGTCGATTCTATGGTGGCTATAGGATACATTTTACTTAGAAATTCGGTTTCCATCTTGAACTCGCCATGAAGATTTTCTTTAGAAGTTATCAAATCGAAATGAAATTAAAAATGTTAAAGTACTATTCAGAGTTGATTCGATCCTGGACAATATTCCTAATTTCCGCCATATTGAATCATTTAAAAGTTGTCCGCCCCAAATGAAACTGAAGATGTACTAATAGTTACGACATTAGAATACGGTTCTGGAGAATATTATTAATTAACTCCCTTCATCCATACAAGGTGTTAGATCTTTGAAATAATTGATGAGATGCGAAACCTATTTAAAGTGCAGAGTTAGGCAAATTGTACGACTGATATAATCGATCAAAACTTAAACAACAACAAATACGGTCTTCATGAATTTCACTGTTCCGTAACCGCCAATATTTTAAAAGTATACCTACAGTAAAAATAGAACATTTTTGAAGTCCTCCAATTAGATCATTGATCGGTTTCTTTTTATAACTTTCCAGGATTTTTACCATAAATACATGACATAAATACATGACAAGAGTAATTAACTAGTAGTTAATATAATCATCGTGATTCATTTAATATAAATAACATTTTTAAATGTTTAAACATGGCAATTAATGCTTCCATAAAAAAAAAAAAAGAGGGTCATTGGACTAATTTTAGTGCTTCGCGCAAGCAAATTATTCAGAAGAAGAGTAGAGTATGGATCTTGACCAATTTAGCTTAAATTTTAGATTTAAATATGTTTTTTTTATTTAATTAGCGGGTGCTCCGGTAAATCACCCGCCCCGCAAGTTCGTCGGGGAAGAGACTATTTAATTTAATAATCAAATATAACAATATACATAACAATACAAATCAATATAACTACATATATACAATTTATGGTATGGGGGGTGTCTGGGGGCGAGTCTCTGGTCCCTAACGGGACAGGCTGGCACTCCCAGACCTCCTAGTGTTGCGGCTACCTACTTTAGGCATGAAGCAGTGGAGCCCATCTCTGGAACGTAAGTTACTGAAGCCGACAATAGGATCGGGTCTAATCGATATAAGGAGGAGAAGAGTTAGCTGACCTGCTTGTCGAGGACCACCTCGAGCTCGAGCTCCCCAGGACTTAGCATGAAGCAGTGGAGCCCATCTCTGGAACGTAAGTTACTGAAGCCGACAATAGGATCGGGTCTAACCGATATAAGGAGGAGAAGAGTTAGCTGACCTGCTTGTCGAGGACCACCTCGAGCTCGAGCTCCCCAGGACTTAGCATGAAGCAGTGGAGCCCATCTCTGGAACGTAAGTTACTGAAGCCGACAATAGGATCGGGTCTAATCGATATAAGGAGGAGAAGAGTTAGCTGACCTGCTTGTCGAGGACCACCTCGAGCTCGAGCTCCCCAGGACTCAGCATGAAGTCTTTCCTCACGATAGTGCATGGCTGACGACCCACCTTGGAGGGCGCGAACTGCACTTTCCGAATACCCAGCGACACAGTGCTCCTAACGAACAGACAAATAAATAGATATATATTTTATTTAGTATTTTTAGTATTCACCTTCAAAATTACTTTTATTCAAATAATAAAAAATCGAACATTATTGTTACAATATTCTCTATAAAAGTTAGTTCTGAAGTATTTATCATATAAATTTAAAAAATAATCAGGCATTAACTTGCATTAACATTTTGTACAATTGAGTAATGAGGTTAGTTAATGCAAAGATTATTGAAAAAATAATTTTACAAAATTTTTATTTACAAAACAGTTTCCGCTCAACCAAATACAAATAATGCCGTCTGTCTCTCTCAATATACCGAGAAGAACTTCTAAGTTGAGAAACGCGGGCATATTGTGAAAATTTATAATAAATAAATAAAATAAATATTTTTGTCTATTTCTCAAGAAATGTCTAGATAAACCACCGGTTTTGACGACACACCATCGTCTAAACTAAGACTTAGTTTAGAACTAACCTGAGGATGTGTAACGCGTAAAACCGGTAGTTCGTATGGCATTTCGTGTGGAATAGATTATATTTCAAAAACTAAGTCATTCAATATACCTACAAATGATAAACGAGATTCGAAACCATGAAATCGTCAAATTTTCATGACCAATACCCTAGCGTAGGCAGAAATAACATTATAATTATAAAAGAAGTGAAAAGTGTATTAATTAATTTGTTTTTCTCTTTCACTTCCCCTTTTTTAATTTATTTTTTACTTTCAGTTTAAATACTCTTCAGCTAATTTCTATAGGTCTCTTTTTCAAATTTGTTGGTACTTGTGATCTTCTATTTATTTATTTCATAATGATGTTATTCTTACAGGACAAAGTCCCAGAATAAATATTACTTTTCATTTCTTTTCAACTACTGTACAAGATGTAGGTACTCACCGTCGATGAGATCTGTCTGTTTCATTTTCGCCCACAAAAAATTTCAGAAAATACTGAACTCCGCAAGGCTCCCCTTGATCGTTACGCCCAGGCTGGATTTTGATAGAGGCCGGAGCATTTTGTGGCATTTGGAAGAAAAATGGATATGCATTTGGACCTAGCTTCTTCAGAAGTCGCTCCTGGAACACATAATACCTATGAGGTTGTTATAATAAACCTGCAATATTATACGTAGATATGGGTAAGTCCATTTCAACCGTGCATGAAAAGAAAACGTTTTCTCAAACTTTGTGAAAATGTTCCCGTAGTACCTCTGATTTTAGATTTTTAGTAATTAATGGTTCCGATCTAAAACCAGTTAAAAGTTAGCCAGAAACGTGATATCTGCTAAAATCGCTTTTTTTTCCAAATTTCCCATACTTTTAAATAAAATTATCATTTTAATCTTTTATGACCTCTGAGATACCTTTGTAGCCATTTTATTGCCAAAATCGGGTGCCGCCATTTTTTTTTTTTAAACTATGAAAAGTAGATTTTTTGTTCAAAAATCTATAGGATGCATTTTTACAGTGGGAATATAAAAACTTAAAATTATAGCAGTTTTACTAACAAATCCCATTTTTGTTGTTTGATTTAAAACTTCTAAGTTGAGGAACGCGGACATATTGTGGAATTTGTAATAAGTAAATAAAACAAACTTATTTTTGAAATATTGTCTATTCCACTAAAGATATTTATAAAAATAAAACTACCGGTTTCGGCCTCACACCATCGTCAGGTCTAGTTATGATTTAAACGCAAAAAAATGTAATCTTCAAACAGAAATTATTTTTAAAAATCACATCAAAATTCATTTATTGCTCTATTAATACTTAAAATAATTTAAAATGAACTGCTATAAAATGAACATGTATATACGAGTATACCTACACAAAGGTTTACTTACTTCATTTCCTAAAAACAAGAAAATTAAACAACAAAAATGGTATTTATTAGTAAAATAGCTATAATTTTAAGAATTTTTATATTCCCACTCTAAAAATGTAGGATCCTATAGGTTTTTTTACGAGGAATCCATTTTTCATAGAAATGGCGGCACTCAATTTTGGAAATTAAAATGGATACAAAAGTATCTCAAAGGTCAAAATGATAATTTTTTTTAAAAAGTACGAGAAATTTGCTAAAAAAAGTATCTTGAGTTTTTTTATTTTTGCTTCGTTTTCGCGCAATTCGAAAAAAAACAACTGAAAAAACGCGATTTTAGCAGATATCACGTTTTTGGCTAACTTTTAACTGCTGTCTGTACATCGGAACCATTAATTTCTAAAAAACTAAAGTTGTACACAAATACTCAGAAGTACTAAGGGAACATTCTCACAAAGTTGGAGACATTTTTTTTTTTCTCCGTGTACGTTTGAAATGGACGTCCCCATATAATATATTTCTCCTTATTTTTTTCTTTATACCAGATGTTTCGGTAATTGTAAGTCATACTCTGTAAGTATAATATATTTTTTAGCCAATTATCATAACTATAAACTATACATTTTCACAAAAAAATTATGATGATATGATATATTAAATTATGATATTATGATGATATATAAAAAATTATGAATAAACCCATTACCAATAATTTCTTTTATTTGTCCAATTAAAACAAGTTTCAGAGCTCTTAATAGCTTCATGTTATATAAATGAATTCTGTTATGAAAAATATGCTTTTTCCAATAATAATCACAATTCTGAAGAAAATGGCACATTTTTCACAATTTCCGAAATTCAGCTAAATCTATTTGAAAGGTTTGAAAACAAGGTCCATGATATAACAGTGGGCGCATCTTAGTTTGTCCGGAATCAGCATATCTGTAGAGGAGATATGCCAGACATAGAGGCCTTCATCGCTTAGACTTTATAAAAGAAATTGTAAGGGGCCTTTCTGTATATTGGGTATTTTTTGAAAACTATTTGTATTTTCTGTTTCAGGTCAAACAACAAAAAAACATACTTGTGGTTTTTAGCTTTCCTGTCTCTCTGTCCAACTATCTCAGGAAAATTGACATTATTTCAAACAAACTTCATAGTTTGAATCTGTCTATTCAGGAATAACATTTAGAAAACATACGATTTCAAAAACAATGGATGGGGTGGGGGGAGATTTAGTTAAAGGCAGTAAAAGTTATTTTATGTTTTCTCAGTTATAATTAATTCTACGTGAAAATTTACCGAATCAGTATGACGCGTTCTTTCGCTCAAGTAAAAAATAACATTTTCGAATAGCGAAAGAAAGTGTAGAGGACGGATGGGAAGTGGGAGGGGAGAGAATACACGTTCATTGTTTGTCCAGGTATGGCGTCATCGTCCGGTAACAATACGAGTATGAGGCAGCGCCTGTAACTGTGTCTTGGCCAAACCAGACATTTTCTAAATCCCTAAACTGAAGATAACCATACTCCGATTTCTTAAATAATAACAATTTACGGAAATATATTTTCTGTCAAAACTAGGTATTAAACAATGTTTTTGTTGTTGAGAAATTGATGATTTTGAGGCCAGGCAAATATCTGTCTAAATCTCTCAGTCTGTAACTGACACTGAAACGTAAAGACATTCCCAATATCAAGTTGTTAGGATTTTTAATGTTTAACAGCCATACTTTGATTTTCTTATAAATAATATTAAAATCGTAGAATAATAAAAGTTAAACAATTTCTTTCAACTTAATTAATTCAAAAAGAAGAATTGTTCTCAAGTAAAATTAGTTAATAAACCATTCTGGGTTCAGCCAGTTTCGGATATAATGTTTCAATTGTACTGATCTGACGACCAATACACAACATTCAACAGAAGACTAGTTTCAACAAATCTCCACTTTGAGAGATTGTTTGAATATAACTAGCTCTTTTAAGATAATGTGTATTTAAAAAAGTATGTGGCCAAGATAACTTTCTTATACCAACCACTTTTGCACAGATCACTCTCCCTCCCCCCTGCATTATAGAAAGTAAAGTAATGGGTTAGCATCAGCAGTTTTCTTCGTTCATCGTACAGTGTACTCTGTAAGTGACTTTCTTATACCCAATAGGACTAGAATGAAATGAATTTGAGAGGGGGGAGGGGGGGGGGGAGAGAGGAAGAGTGATCTGTACTAAAGTGGTAGGTATAAGAAAGTCCTGTTACGACCGCATCACATTTATGTTAATTATTTTTTATTTTTAATCCTTTTTAATAAGAAAAAAACTTTTTGACTCTCCCCCTGATATCTGTAATGCGATTAGTTTTGCTGGTCCCGGGTTTTTCGAGATTGTAAATCCAAGTAAGCACCCCCTACCCGCAGATCCATCACTGACCTGAAGTTTGGTGAGATTGTATTCCCTCTTCTCGGACGGAGGGTAGAGCTGGGAGGAACAGAGATACATGTCCTTCTGAAAGCTGAGACCCATGACTTCGTCCTCCTCTCTTCCATATCGGAAGCTGCAGACTACCTGGCCGAACACCTTCCTGTCCGGGAGATAGGTCGGGTCCAGGAGCACCACGCCGTCTGGACAGAAGAGAGACAACTAGAGCTACAGTTGCAATACAACATAGCCCTTCTGGGAGAGAGACCCACATTAAGATCTACAGTTTTAATAACCAATCATTAATTATGTTTTTATACAAAATGTTTTGTTTATATTTAATAACTCCTGATATTGACTCATCACCCATTTATTTCCTTGTTTATCCTTGATAAAGCACTTTTCGTGCTAGTTATCTCAGGTTTTCACTACGGACCTAAGGATATGTGAAAAACGACTAGACTAACTAATATGTTTTTGAAAGCATAAGAATTCGTTCTAGAATTAAAGATCTACAAAAAAATATATAAAACTATTAAAATAAAAAAATATGAAGTTATGGTCCCGAGCCTATGCGATGTCAGGTACTCAATAAAGCCCATTGTCCTGGGTAGGCTCACGTTCACCAGTGGCGAAAGAGCACTCTGGTAGTAGGCGATAAGACCTCGCAGTTAAGGCTCGGGCAGGAGTTACAATAACTAATAGCAAACAATGGTTGCACACCAATGGTTTCTCTTGTCTACGTTTGGACTGATTATAACGTTTACAGCTCTAAGTACAACGGTCGCTCTTTTGTATGTCTGTTATGTATGCGATATTTCAAGCTCCGGCCGTCAAATCATATTACTTAAAAGAGGAAAATTTGTTGTAAAGCTGAAAATACGAAAATATATTTAATTGAATTTTACATTGAAGTCTACATTATTCGATTCAGGACCTCCGAATAAACAACTTAATTTGTCTTCCCCTCCCCCGCTCTTTTAAATATATAAATATATATATATATATATATAAACTTTGATCGATTTTCGAAATTTTGCAATATAAAGATAATTTTTCGAATGGGTGGGATAATCCATATATAAGTGGAGTTGTTATAAATGTTATCTATTAGTTACCGACGGGCTCCACGGAGGATATGTGGTCCACGAAGTCCCTCTTGCCAAGGTAGGCGGTAAGCTTCCCGTTGGGGGAGATCTTCTTGAACACTTTGAAGTTGGCAACCATCCTGCACTGTGTCCTGAAGGCTTCACACTGCCAGGGTCAGCCGTAATTCCCTCTATATACCTCATTAACTTCCTTTTTCTGAGGCTTCCCTAAGCCAGTTACTTCAGATCCGATTACAGGCTCGGGTCCCGTGCCTTCCTCTCCATTAATTCTCTACAACACCTCATCTTCGAGTATTCTCATCGAAATATTTTCAAAATCGTCATAACATTATTTGTAATCAACTGAACACCTCTAAATATTTTCGGCTAAATTGATTAAAATCAATAGGTGCCTTTGGCCGATCCGGCTGCCAAACCATATCGTCCTCATCGGGTTTGGGTGCACATATAAAATTTCATGTCGATACATCCCTTACATAGCCAGTAATTAGGGTTTTGGAGCTTAGATATATATGCTGAAATACATTTATTCCGTTTCGTCACTGAAATTGAATCCTGAAAATTCGACGATTTTATGGTTTCGAGTCTCGTTCACCACAAGAATATTGATTGTAAAAGAAACATTTAGAAAAAAAGTTTTAATGAGATTATGACTACATCTCCACCCCCAGAGTCTTAAGGAAGTTCTTCAGTTGTGGTTCTCCTTTTACAAAAACAGTAAATCTCGAATTAGTTCGTCATTTATACAAAACAATTGAATATAAATGTTATTTGAAGCAAGTCTTTAAATAACCTCTCTTTAATTCCTAAAGCACACGAAAAAAAAGAAAAAGCACACGAGTTAATGTCATCACAAAACCTGGAAATACTATTTTTTTCGCTTAATATTTAATTTTTCCCTAATTACTTTTTTTTGCTACTGATTTTTCGTTAGATCTACATATCACTCTTTTCGCCCTTTAATGTTAGTTTTCCAGATATCGAGGGGGCGTATACTAAGGATTGCCACACAAATTTGTCCTTCACAGAAGTGTAAGAATTCGAAAGATGATATCCATTCAAAAACCAGGCTATATTATTTCTTCGGTGACTATTTATTTAGAAGTAAAATAAATAATTATTGGTAGCACAGAGTTAGCGTGCTTGCTTACTGTGCTCAAGATAGCGGGTTCGAAACCCGGGCGAGGCCCTTAGATTTCTTATTTCGGAGATGAAAAAACTTAAAACATACCGGGACGTTAAATGATGGTCCCGATCCTGTGCGGTCAGGTACTCGTTAAAGATTCCTACCCTTGGTAACGAAATTATTTGGGCAAAATTTAGGCTTCCTCCTGTAAATTCGGGCTCATGTTCACAAGAGCGATATGACTACATTGTTAAAGCCCGGGCATGAATCACAAAAACAAACTAAAAATTCTGATTAGATTTATCGTTATTATTTTTTTATTGATCTATTATTTAAAACAACAAAAAAATTAATTTTTAATTAGAAAGCTTTGTTATAAATAAAATCATGCTTAATACATGCATTTAGCGAGCCTCCCTCCAGGTCGAGATGCTGGGCGGTCAAGTTCCTAAAGAGGAGGAGTTAGAACTGATATGATGCTGGAGGCTGTGGTGAACCTGCTGGCTGTGTGTGAGGTGACACACTCCTCTACCAACTGTGTCAGCTGGGAGGCTACGGACGGGGGTGCCGAGTGGAGCAGTCCCCCAGGCAGCAGCCATGAGTCTGACAGCACCTCCTGTAACAAATAAATTAGTATATTAGTTCAAGTAAATGAAAATACATGTAACAAGCTTTTATCAAAAATGCCTGTCTGATAACACCCTCGAAGGGTGAGATTTTATATCGCATTCAAAACGAGATTACGACCCAGTTGCGCCAGGATGTTGGGGTGATTACATTGGATTGCGTACACATTCAACATTTCATTCTTCTTCGAATTTTACTCAAAATAAATACATATTTTAATTGAGTGTTAGTTTGGCCCAACTTTAGTGGGTTAGTCACCTTGCAGACAGCGTAGATGTTGTGGTCGGAGATGGGATGGGAGCAGATCTGAAGAGGCTCGAAGAAGTAGCAGTCAATGCAGCTATAGTGAGAGCTCGTGTGGTTCGACGACACTCTGTCTGAAACAACTAAATCCTCCGTCCATCAATCTTCCTTCCCAGCTCCAATTGGAATTAACCAAGTGCCCACTCCCCCTCCAAAACCTTCTCTTCTGCAGCCAAAAAAATCAATAGGTTTCAAACTTGGATTCTGGGAATTCACATATAAAATTTCGTATCGATGCATTCATTACATCGATAGTTATTAGGGATTTTGTGTTGAGACCTCATAACGTAATTTCACGCATGTGCTGTAGTTGAGATAACAGTTCCTCCTTCCTCACAAAAGTACATCACCGTAACTCATATATTAAACTCTGCCTTAACACCAATGAATATACCACCATTTCACTGAAATCACTACCTCAAACTAAGAATGTAACAAATTTCACCAATCCAAACTACACCACATTCTGTAAATTTAACATGTTTTCTTTAGGTTCAAATGAATAGAACCATCTCAATGAGTTTCGGTCACTATTTGGGAAAACCTGTATGGCTTCCGTTAGTTTCGGAAGGTAGCCATAAGATCGGCCAGAAAAAGGCTCTGAATTGTGAATTTTACTTTGACTAATATTTCTTTGGTTCACAAACGGCGGCTAACTAATTTCACAAAAGGCAATCTCATTTTTTTTTTAAATGCCACTTAATCTAATTTTCTGCAAGCACTCAATTCTGCGCCTCCATGCTGAACCGTCATTTGCCACAGTGACTTGGAGATGGGTGGATCAGTTGATCACGCTCTCTCTACAAACAGCAACAAAAACAACTAGTTCCAAGAAATAACTTTACATCAAGAGAGATTTTAATGATGAAAAGCTAGTTTTTAAATTAGCTGGTCTTTCTTGTAAGGGACTCAGAGTGGGTTATAGGGTTCATGTTGAAGTTGGGAGTGCAAAAAAACTTACAAGATGTCTTATCGACAACAATAATGTCCTCCAAATCGATGAAGGTTACTAGACCCTCTTCATTGACGGCAATATTGTCCGGGGAGATGTCAGTCAGATAGAAGGCAAGGTGAGGATCCGCAAAGGTGAACTGGAAGGCAGCCTGAAGGAGTTGGCGAGAGTAGTCGGCTCTCTGGTACCATGGGGCGGAGTAGTGGAGAGTCAGGGATGGTCCACAGTCTTGGACAGCAAGAAGACGGCCGCAGAGACCGAAGTAGCGAGGCACCGGCCAACGTGGGGGCTGCAACAGCTGTAACACACTACCTCTGATCAACAAAAATGTGGCCAAGGGACGGAGCAGTGGAGAGTAAGGGACTTACTGCAGTCCTGGGCAGCAAGAACACGGCAAGTTCAAGCAGCTAGACGTAACCTGTGAGGTGGGCAGCTCGGGGTGGTTCAGATCTGACCCCGGCCCGTCTGATCCCTCAGGAGGGATCCCAACTCCTGTAGACCTACATTCACTGCCACTAATCTATCCTCTAGTTCGTACCTTATCTTTAGTTCCTCCTATAAAGCCTCATCCTCAACTAAGAGTTCGATGCTTTCCTGAATTATCGCAAATTTGTCCCGTAAAGCTTCGAGATTTAAAAGCCTTTCAGTTACTTCCGAAATTTTCTTAATACTGTTAAATTTAAGTAAGTTCTCTAACCTTGTAATTTGTCCTTTAAGGCATGCTCTTACTTTTCAGAATTTATGAAGGTTGTCACCAGTTCGTTTTTCTTGTCCTTCATGCATTACTTCATCCTAATTCGCCATGATATTGTATACTAGATATTATAAATTTGACATGTTCATATAAATAAACCTTTATTGGTTAGAAACGTAAATCTTAATGAATACTGAAACTGAACTCATAATTATAAAAATAATGCAATCATATGTAAATATACACACCACTAACAATAAGAAACGAGGGGGTATACTTCGCTAAAAATAAACAACCGGAAAACAAATAAAAATAACTGAAGATGCCCAAGCCAGAATGGAAGGCAAAAAAAAAACATCTAAAATATCGCTAAAAACATTATTATAAATTTGAAACGTAAACAAAACGTGTTTTCACAGGTACCTACCTTGAGAATCAACGGCTCAGGATTGGTCTGCACCACTGTCCACAGATGAAAATAATCCGTAAGACTATATTTATCGAAATTAGAAATTTTATTCAAAAAGTTATCCACGTTAACATTCAACGGGCACAGAGTCAATTTAGGAGGCAATACTTCACTAGAAGGTACCATTATTGCCTTGGCGATTTCCAATTTAATAAAATCTTTGGAGTACATTTCTTCCCCTTGAAATATAGAATAAAATAGCTCTTCAACTTCGGTCATACGATGTTTACTTACTAAAGTTTTCAATATCAGAGATCTGCTACCATATTGACCTCGTATCACAGTTTTGGATGATACAATATTGACTATATTGAGTAAAATATCGTTCCTTTTTACTATCTTATTTTCGTAAATAATATCGCAAAGATCCTCACCATAAATAACAGGTTTTTTGCTATTTTGACAAAGTGAAATGATATCCGCTGAGGAATAGAAACCAATATAGAAAACTGCTGATAAAATTAGTATCCATACAGACAAATAAGGTACAGTTGTATCCATAGCCCATAAAACGCTGTAACTAATTTAACGTTCCTCAGTACCGTTAAAAAATAAAAGTTGAAAAAAAAAACACTTTAAACTGTAACCTCACGATACGGTTACGACTGGGAGTTACCCTTACAAGGTTAATATAATGGTGGAACAGGTAGGGATCTATCGATACAAGTAAATACAAGTAACGTATCGATCCAAGTAATTTTGGTAGTAACTTTCTTTCGATAAAGTAGTAATCGAATATATATTACTTGTATCGATTCAAAGTACTCGTTTCAAATTTCAACAAATAAAAAAAATTATATAAGTTTTTCAATTCATCAAAATCGTTCACCGTTTATTTCCTTACAATGTTCTTTTATTTGTTGTTGCAATAAAATACTGAACTCAGTTACGGTCCACGGACAAATGATATGTATCGATGGTGATAACCTCATGTGTGATGTGATGACGCAGTCTGCATGATGCGTTCTTATTTCTTACCTTATTTACCTTAAATGGTTTATCGTTTATGTTTACAATAAATGGTTTATCGTTTATGAAGGTATACGTTTGTTTAATTTTGAACAGAACCGTGAACGTGATTACGATTTCAGTTTTAACAAATATTAAATCTAAAAACCGTTTAAAAGCTAGAAATTTGAAGAATGGAGTCCACCGAGCTCAGGATCGCCATTTAGAAATCTAGTCAAGTCACTTATCTCAGATGTTTTAATCGGGAAGATAAAAATAAATTTGAGCACGTCGTCCTTCGGATTGGACTTCATGCTATGATCGAGAGCCTTTTTGTATGTCAGGTACTCGATAATGAGTCGTATGTTACGTATCTAAACCTGGGTAGCTGAAATTTCAGTTAGGTTGAAAAAACCTTGAGCATGTCGTCCTTCGGATGGGACTTTACCGATATATCTGAATCTGTCTATCAGTTTTAACTAATATTAAGCCTATAAACCGTTTAAAAGCGAGAAATTTGAAGAATGGGATTTAGCCCGACTTTTTTCGAAAAACATTTTTATTTCGATTTTTTTGTAGGATTCAGATATCGCGGTTGTTATATATCAGTTTTAACAAATATTAAATCTAAAAACCGTTTAAAAGCTAGAAATTTGAAGAATGGAGTCCACCGAGCTCAGGATCGCCATTTAGAAATCTAGCCAAGTCACTTTATTTTTTTATTTATTTACATATTCACAACGACAACATTTGTCACTAGTGATCGTGATGATGTGCTGTGGCAAGTTTGACGCTGTACTGCTGAGGTACGTGACCGAAGAGGAGTCCAGGCTAGTCCTGGAGCAGGTCCCTCTGCCATGCCCGCTTTAGACGTCTTGGCGGATTTGTGCGGAGAGTGTTCGTGGATAATTGGAGAATAAGTGGATTGACATAATGATGGAGTTTGTCGTGAAAATTTTGATATCGTGTCTTGATAACAGAAGGTATAAATGGGATGTTGAGGTCATTATGTAATGTGAGGTTGGAAACGTAAAATGGGGCATTGGCAATGTGGCGTAGTATGATGGATTGTAATGACTGAAGGCGTTGTATGTTTGATTTTTTGGCTGATCCCCATATCTCGATTCCGTAAGTCCAGATGGGTTTTAGTATAGTGTTGTAAATGTGAAGTTTGTTTTCAAGCGATAATGTCGATCGTCGTCCGATGATTGATTTCAGTCGTCCAAATCGTCTTTTGAGGTCTGTGCGTTTCAGTCTGATATGAGTTGTCCAAGTTAAACGTCTGTCTAAATGAAGTCCTAGATATCGGACAGTGTCTGATGCAGGAATGGGCTGGTTGTTAATGTATACTGGTGGACAAGTGTTGTGTCTGAGGGTAAATGTGGTTTGCAGAGATTTGTCCCTATTAATTTTTAGTCTCCATTTGTTGGCCCAATCTGTTTGCTGGTGTAAATGTTCCTGTAAGTGTGAGCTTGCTTGTGTTGGGTCTGAGTGTGTTGAGAGAATGGCTGTGTCGTCTGCGTATGTAGCGAATAGTGTGTTGTCGTGTTGTGGAATGTGTGCTATGTAGATTGAGAAGAGTAGGGGACTGAGGGAACTTCCTTGGGGGACTCCAGCTTTGACCTCCAAAAAATGTGATGAGGAAGATCCCTCAGATACCCTAAAGTTTCTGTTTTCTAGGAATGACTTAAGTATTAAATAATATGTGTGAGGAAGGTGAGATTTAAGTGTGTAGAGCAGGCCTGGGTGCCAGACACGATCAAACGCTTTTTCAATGTCCAGAAATACGCCTGTGCAAAACTCTTTTCTTTCAAAGCTGGTGGCGATGTAATCGACCAAACGATGGCACTGGTGTATTGTCGAATGTCTTTGTCGAAAGCCAAATTGATGGTCTGGGAGAAGGTTGTCTTGTGCAGTGATGTAGGTTAGTCTGTCCAGTAGAAGTCTCTCTAGTGGTTTGGATATCACAGGAAGCAGGCTTATAGGACGGTATGACGAGGCCTGGTCTGGGGTTTTCCCTGGCTTAAGAATCATCCTGACTACTGATATCTTCCAGATAAGGGGATAGTAACATAGTCGTAGTACTGTGTTGTATAAATTCGTCAAGTAAATTAGTCCTTTTCTCGGTAGCTGTCGTAGTATCTCAGCGGTTATCAGATCATGACCTGGAGATTTCCGTAAGGGGAGTTTTTTAATTGTCAGTTCAACTTCATTAGGACTGAATGCCTTTGGGGGGAGAGTTGGTTGGAGGGGGGTAGTAAGTGCTGTCAGTACTTGGTCTGTATGTTGGTCGTCTCCTATGTCCTCGTGGGGAGTGAATACTTTGGAAAGATAATCAGCGTAGAGGTCTGCCTTCTCCTGGTCGGACCTAGTCCAGGCCCCATCATTCCGCCGAAGGGGGTGTGACACCCGTGCATTGCAGTAGAGTATAAAGGCCGGTTCTGGCGCCACCACCACCACCCACCACCACCACCACATCTGCTCCATAGACACGTCCCTCCTCCACCACCACCACCACCACCACCACATCTGCTCCTCAATACTGCTCCACCACCACCACCACCACCACATCTGCTCCATAGACACGTCCCTCCACCACCACCACCACCACCACCACCACATCTGCTCCATAGACACGTCCCTCCTCCACCACCACCACCACCACCACCACATCTGCTCCTCAATACTGCTCCACCACCACCACATCTGCTCCATTGACACGTCCCTCCACCACCACCACCACCACCACATCTGCTCCTCAATACTGCTCCACCACCACCACCTCCTCCTCCTACTCCCAACATCGTACATCCCCAGCTCAAATCTCCCCGCACCCCCTTTGAATCACCCACCATCGTACTTCCCCATCTCGATAAGTTTCCGCTCTCCCCTTTGAATCACCTACCATCGTACATCCCCACCCCAACAAGTTTCCACTCTCCCTCTACACCCCAATAAGTTTCCACTCTCCCTCTACATCCCAATAAGTTTCCACTCTCCCTCTAAACCCCAATAAGTTTCCGCTCTCCCCTTTGAATCACCCAACATCGTACATCCCCACCTCAATAAGTTTCCGCTCTCCCCTTTGAATCACCCAGCATCGTACATCCCCACCTCGATAAGTTTCCACTCTCCCTCTAAACCTCAATAAGTTTCCGCTCTCCCCTTTGAATCACCCAGCATCGTACATCCCCACCTCGATAAGTTTCCACTCTCCCTCTAAACCTCAATAAGTTTCCGCTCTCCCTCTACATCCCAATAAGTTTCCACTCTCCCATTTGAATCACTACCAATTTACTTCCCCATCTCAATAAGTTTCCACTCTCCCTCTACACCCCAATAAGTTTCCACTCTCCCTCTAAACCCTACCTTAAATTTTACCCTACCCCTAATTTTTTTTTAATTAGCCCACTAGCGCTCCCAAGCGTCTAGAAATCAAATTATTATTGCTATTAAATCAACTTAAGAAAAAAAAAAACCATACCTGACGGGATTCGAACTCACCACCTTCCATTTTGGAGTCGGGCTTGCTAACCCCTCGTCTATCATGACATGGTTTATGAAGGGAGCTAAAATCTAGGTATATAACGTTCAAGTCATACATTTTCAGATATCAAGTAACAATTATGACATTTTTTAAAGTCTGATTTCGTGACCTTGAACAGGCACTTGCGTGATCAAGCATGTCGAACCCTGCATTCGTGTAGCCTACCTTATCACGTCCTATCATCATCATTGTATTCAGTATTATTTTAAACTGGAGTAATATGATGGAAAAATCGCCTACCTACACTTTTGAGCATGCCGTCCTTCGGTGCCTTGAAAAGTATTGCATTTAAAAATATAAGTAATTCAAAGCTCGTCATATTGAGTATGTTGTCCGATTGGAGTAATATGATGGAAAAATCGCCTACCTACACTTTTGAGCATGCCGTCCTTCGGTGCCTTAAAAAGTATTGCATTTAAAAATATAATTCAAAGCTCGTCATATTGAGTATGTTGTCCAATTGAAGTAATATGTGCGAAAAAAATCATTTATCTTCTATTCCGAGCACGCTGTCCTTTGATGTTATTTGTAAATTCTTGTTTTTTATATATCTACTATGATTTGGAAATGAGCTTCGTAGCTATAGTAATTGAGTCGTTGTCGACATATGTCGAGACCTGTGTTGCAGGCATACTTCACCAATTTTAAATTTTCAGATATATATAAACAATTGTCATATATTTAATATCGATTATTCCAACAATCGATTATTAATAATTTCACGAGTTCTCCGACTTGATGACATCCTTGACCTTGAAATGTTTTTTGCATGCATATACATGTTAAAACATGTCGAGACCTGTTGTTGCAGGCATACTTCACCGACATATACACAAAGAATACAAATTTTGGGATTTCGGGACAAGAATAAAAAATACACCTAATTTTTAATAGCATGGATTTTTATTTATTCTCATTTACATACATTTTTGTATTGTATTTCATATTATATTTTCAATGTTCTCTTGATTCTTCCATCGTTCGCGTTTTCATATCCGTCGGCTAAGCCTTCCACCCCCACATGGTGTTTCCTTGAGCTCAAAGCCCTAAACCTTCTTGTATTTTTTTTTGGAGATTGGTCTAGTGTCTTTCTAGTCATCATGAATGGTTTTTTTTTTTGTAAAACATTCTTTATATACTGAAACAGAACTAAATTGTTAGATTCATATAAGCATCTTTCTTAGTAGAAGAACAGCTGTTTCAGCATTGTGGTTATAAAGTAGCTTTATATATGTACAAAGTTTAATTTAATTGTGAGACTAAATTGTAAACCAAATTTACTAAATTTTGTGACGTATTTGCGGGTAAAGACTCCCTCTACCCGAAGAGATGAGGAAATGTCTTCCAAAGACATAAAAACTATCCCTGCAGTCAACATGTCACTAGCGGCTAATGAATCCCCAATAGACTGGGCAGAAGACCTCCCCACAGTAGCAGACAGTGGGTCCTGGACCCAAATCAACTCCAGGAAGAGGCCTGGAGCCAACTCTCCCACCAGTCAGTCCGTAAGCAAAAAATACTTAACTGACCTTTCCCTCGTTCACACACAAAATAGATTCGAACCGTTGAATGCTATTCAAGTAGATAACACCAAACCAGAACCGAAATTCAAAATTCCACCGATATTTCTCCATGATGTAAATAATTTTCAAGCCATTTTAAGCGATATAAAAAGGTTAGTCAGCGATCAGTTTGAAATGAAACAAGCTGGAAGTCGCATTAAAATACTAACTTCCACCATTCCCGACTTTCGCACTCTCACAAAATATTACGATGATCATCAAGTGCCCTATCACACCTACAGAGCTCCAGATGAAAAACGACTGTCTGTAGTTATAAAAGGTCTCCCTCTATCTATCACGGATAACGAAATCAAAAATGAACTTCAGCAATTAAACTATCCCATTTTTAAGGTCATGAGACTTTTAAATAAGCAGAAGGAGCCCATCCCCATAGCAGTGGCAGAGCTCGAAGACAACGACGCAGGACGAAATATCCTCAAGCTAGACCGTCTCCTATTCTGCATAGTTAGGGTCGAACCCAGGCGTAAACCACGTGGGATCCCACAGTGTACCCGCTGCCAGCGCTATTTTCACACCAAGAACTATTGTCGACTGCAGCCGCGGTGCGTCAAGTGCACCGGTAGCCACCACTGGACTGAGTGCCCCCAGGACAAGAGGACGGCCCCCCAATGCGTCAACTGTAACGAGCAACACTCAGCCAATTACAGAGGTTGCAGTTTTTACAGGTCTTTCCAAGAGAGGAATCAAAGAGCAGCACCGCCAGTGGCCCCTCGCCTTCCTTCACATCCACAGACAGTGCAGCCTAGCACCAGCAAGTCGTCATATGCCGAGGCAGCAAAGGTAATAACGGCTTCCTTACCAAAGATGCATCCCAAACATAACATCTCACAAAACACATCATCACTTCTTCATACGCATACACCAAACACGAGCAGCACACTTGAAAACACCATAGTCCAAATTGTGAATCAACTCATCCCTACCATAGTACAATTAATATTAAACTCCCTTAGCACCAACATAACTAGACTGCATCCTGAAATATGACGGACACAAACACAGTACTACCAACTGATTTCTCGCCTTACAGTTCATCACTCCTAACTTCATCTCTTTTAGCTCCTACTGACTTAACAAACTTGAAGATACTCAACTGGAACTCGAACGGACTTAAACAGAGACAAAACACCTTCACCGAATTCATTCACAGACATGACATCGACATCGCGTGTATTACTGAAACCCACCTGGTGGCTGAAGACAGACTCAGGGTTGGTGGTTACCAGGTTTACAGACATGACCAACGGACTCGGACGGGAGGGGTTGCAATCTTCATCAAACGGACCATCAAGCATTGCTCCATAGAGTTCCATAACCTCATCAACCTCCAAGCCATAGGGCTCAAACTGTTCAGTCACTCTGGAAACCCCATTCATATCATAGCCGCCTATCAACGACCCAGTACTAATCTTTTAGAGGTCGACTTGCTATCAGTCTTCTCAGGGATACCGACTATCCTGATTGGGGACTTAAACAGTAAACACAGACTATGGGGCTGCAGAATGACAAACAATAACGGAAGCAGACTTCTTCATTACTCCAACAGACTTGACATGCTAGTTATCCCTCCCGACGAACCGACCTTCTTCCCCACACAGCACAATTTTCTCCCCGACATCCTGGACATCTGTCTCATACAGAACATCAGATTCCCTTTTTTCCAAAAACCCCTAGTTGAGTTAGACTCAGACCATTTACCGGTTATAGTAACGTTCATTGAAGAATTTCAAAAGAACCCCCCTCTACCAAAATTAATAAATGGGAAAATTGACTGGGACGTATTTCGTGACCGACTAACAGATACACTTACTATACCTCTCAATTATAACTCTACAGACGACATCGACGTGCACATTGGACATTTTAATGACAGTATAAGGAGCTCAATCGACCTCTCGACGTACAGGAAGTACTCGGATCTCCGGCCTGGCCAGAGAACAGTCCCCCGACACATTCTCTCGCTAATAAAAGAGAAAAATAGATTGCGAAAATTATGGCAACGTTCTAGGCTACCCCAGGACAAGGTTGTCTTCAATCGCATGGCTCGCGCAGTCAAGTGGGAATTAGACAACCTCCGTATATCTAACTACCAACGACATCTAAGTGACATTTCCCCGGGAGACACTAGCTTGTGGACTGAGACAAAACGTATTTTGCGACGGCATACTCCAATACCTACGATTACAGACGGACATACACCACCAGCCATCACTGATAACGACAAATGCAACATATTTTCTGCCCATTTAGAACAAAAATTTACATTTCATAATTCCGCCAACTCACAAACAACAGACCTAGTGACTAACTTCATGACACAACACCACTCCACTGCAGATCTCCCGATAGAATACACAACACCACAGGAAGTCAGAGGAGTCATCAGAAAGCTCCCAACAAGGAAAACTCCAGGGGATGATCTCATCCCAAATCTGGTGTTGAAGAAGCTTCCTCCTAAAGGCGACGCCTACCTCACCAGCATCTTCAACGCATGCCTTCGGTTCGGCTACTTTCCTTCGGCCTGGAAGAATGCAATAGTCCTCCTTTTCCACAAGCCTGGGAAACCAAAGCATGATCCGGCCAGCTATCGCCCAATCAGCCTGTTGCCGACCATATCAAAAGTGTTTGAGAAAATTATCCTTCGACGGCTTTTGACTCACCTGGACTCAACGCAAACTATCCCGGAGCACCAGTTTGGATTCCGTTCGAATCACTCGACACTCCACCAGCTTCAGCGGGTCACTGAAGCTATTATCAAAGGATTCGAAAAGAAGGAGTATACAGCTGCAGCATCGCTAGACGTGGCAGCCGCGTTAGACTCCATCTGGCATGAGGGGTTGCTGTACAAACTTCACTTGACAGGACCACCGCAGTACCTTCAGAATATGATCTCATCTTTCTTGAGGGATCGCTCTTTCCAGGTCAGGATCAACGCCGCGGTCAGCAGACGGAGGACGATAGGTGCAGGTGTCCCTCAGGGAGCTATTCTCAGCCCAGTTCTTTTTAACTTATACTGCCATGACATGCCAGTCCCGCAGACCACGGTGCTTGCTACCTATGCGGACGACACTTTAATACTAGCACAACACTCCGATATTCACATTGCCACACACACTCTCCAATCAGCTGTCTCCATCATCTCAACTTGGTTTTCTAACTGGAAGTTAAAATTAAATCCTTTGAAATCATCAGCCAAAATTTTTTCTCTCCGCCGAATACGCCAAACCAACAACATCCAAATTGACAATACTGATATTCCCTGGAATACTCCACAACAAACATTAAAATATCTCGGTTTACACATGGACACAAGACTTACATGGCACACCCACATCTCAACAAAACTAACACAAGCATATCAAAGACTCTCACAACTTTATCCACTCATTAACCGCAACACTCCACTCCGCCCAAATTGCATCAAAATCTTGTACACATCACTATTACGTCCACTACTAACATATGCTTGCCCAATATGGTACAGTGCAAGCAAAACAGTAAAACGAAAATTACAATCATTCCAAAACAAAACCCTCCGCATAGGTCTCAACGTACCGTGGTTCGTGAGAGGCAGTATAATTCATAAAGAACTGGACATAGCTCCCATGGACACCGTCCTGCGATCTCTGACTGAGACGTTCCTCCAGAACCTGCCCCTCAGCCCTGGAGCTGTCCACTTCAATATTGGACAGCCCACTGCACATCGCCGACTGCAACCCAGACTCCCACAGGACATTTTAACTTAGATTTTAGTTTTATTTATCACTATTAATGTTTTTTTTTATTTTTTTTTTATTTTTTTTTTTTATTTTTTTTTTTGTATTTTGTCATTTTTGTGAAAGGCACTTGAATGCCGGCCCAAATAAATTACTTTCTTTTCTCTTTTCTCTCTTAGTAGAAAGCCTCCCCACCGCGTCAAGGTGAAGGTGCGTCGAGGAGGAATGGTTGAAGTAGCTTTTATTTAAAAACAAAATTGTCTGCGTGAGTCTAAAACTCTCCCCAACCTGCAGGCATTTACACAATCATGGTCTGCGGGCATCTATAACCTCTCCAAACCTTCACTCATACGACCTGCGTGCATCAATAGCCTCTCCAAGCCTTCATCCCCACAACCTGCAGGCATTTATAGCTTTCCTCACCACTCCAATGAAAGCTACCTCAACAAAATAACCTTTATATAAATTAATAAAAAGAACAATAGCAAATAAACTTTGAAAAAGCGTTTCTATTAGGTAAATTAATTCAAAATAATTAAATCAAAATTTTCCTTTTTGAAGAAAAAACAAAATTAATAGTATTACTTTATGAACTCAAAAAAAGAATAGCAATATAAAATCAAAATTGGACATTATCCAGTCTCTTAATACATGAACCCCATAATGAGTACACATGTTAGGGGTTTTAGAATGCAAAAGGCACTCTGATCCTGAAATAGGAGTTAATGTTTCAACTCTTGGGCAACCATAATCTTCCATATTGACAATATTCTCGTGTCTAAGTAAATGATATAAAGATCTCTTCTTTTCCAATCCCTTGACAAAAATGTATCGATATTTCAGTAGATTAGTCAGTAGAATTGTTTCAACTTCTTCGTATTCTGTTTCCCCATCACTCCATTCTAATCTATGGTAATTTTTCATAAGCCATCTATTTGATCTTATGCTCTTTACATTTGTAATAGGTTGTCTAGGGGGTTTGAATATCCAGTGTCTACTAGCAAAGAGGGTAACGTCCATAATGGACAGTTCCTTCAAAATATATTGCAAGTTATCGTCGAAGAAACACTGAATCTCAACAATAACGGCTTCGTTGGAGGCCATGGTTGCAACTGAGGTATGAAGAATGAGCTACCTCGTTGGGAGCGGGTCCTTATATAGACCGAGTTGACGCATGCGCAGTAGCCGAAAAAAAAGGGGAGGGGGAACTGCAAGAGTTGACGTGTCGTCAACAAGCAGTGACATGTATATTCATGAATATACATGTTTTTGCATGTACTGATTGAAACAGGGTTGTTATTCACAGCAGTCTTCGTAATACGTTTGTGAGCGGATTGTATTCTATGGCGCTATCATGTATGATTATGCAATAAGCCGTGGTATCAGCAGGGAAAGCTTGCGTCGCTTCAAATTCTAGACGAACGTCCACCGGCCCGGTCTTAATTGACTCCGATTGCTTTGAACAATCTATTACCGCTAAAGGAGCTTTGTCCTTGAAGTTTTGAAAAGAAAGTAGGGGATGTGATGGTAATTCGGGATAATATGAGCTTTGGAAAGCTGCGTACATGTAGTACAAAACTGCATACTGATTTCTATCAAAGTTAATATTAAGATCATCATAGGGATATGATTTCGAATTTAGGTACAGTTTAACATTGGACAGATGACAGTGATCAAAAGAGGCAGCATCCCGCTGAATGTTATTTGTCCTGTTGGTAGAGAATGCTAATATTATGTATCGAGGTTTCTCCATCTGATTAGATGTTTTAACTGCCCACACTTGTCTTTGTGTAGCAGGTAATAGCGGGTATTCGTACAACTCCCAGCTCCTGAAGCCAACCGAAATTACTTTCTCCGATCTCAAATGTCGAAGAAGCGATAATCTTCTATATTCATTAACTGTTACGTAGGGGAGTTTCCAACAAAGTTTGGTAAGCTCGATTTTAGCCCTTTCTGCAAGGTTATTTTCATTATTAGCCGCGACTAAGTAACAATTGTCGTCTCTTCTGGATCTAATAAGAACCAATTCCTGTTTAACGTTAATTATAACTTTTTTATAATCTTCTGCGAAAGCAAGAAGGCTGCTGAGAGGTATACAAACGTTGAAATATCCCTCAGGCGATGTAATGTTCAAAGTACTGCTATTAGGAGAACACCAGCCCTGACCCATTTCTGTACGACACTAAGCCCTTCAAAGTGGTAGTTATACCCGGATTTCTAACCCGATCTATTTCGATTCCACATAAATCATATCTGATTTCATCAAATAAGAATGCGAATGCATTATTCGTTAATTTGGATGATGTAGGTACCGCTGTCCCATCCTCTTTCAAAAATCGACCTTCTAAATAAAGAAAACTGTACGATGGCAAAGTGTATATGTCTTGATGTTGTACAGCAATTCTTATTTCATCTCCAGCCTGAAGTTTACTCGACGCGTAAGGGTAATGAGAATGATATTCCACGCCTTCTATGGAACTATCCAAAGTTGCGTGTTCCAAATCTAAGATGTCCATGTCGAGGACAATACTTTGTAACCGACCAAACGAAGAAAGGAAATATTCTCTTTAGTCAGAGGTGTTGACCCTTTGGCAGTTCTAGGTAGAATAAACGTTTGTGATGATTTCCTATCGCCTTTATATACTCTTCTGATATGCATCATTCGAGGTCCAGACGATGAATGAATGAAATTACGAATGACAGTCTAATTTATAAGATTTAACAGGAATAATAAACATAAATGACCACAGATATTTGAGTTGGGGCTTTGAAAGGTTTTGCAGTCAAACGTTATACGACACCCTTTCAGATAGCGCACGAGCTCCGAAGGGGGGCCACTTGTGCCCGCACTATCAAAGAATTTAACGTATTTCCCATTTTTCCTGTAGCACACCCAATGAGTGCCTTTGCCTCTACTTTTATCTAAATTCAAAATAGCGTTTTCTTTACTGTAAGGTTTGTTCGGTAAGGTGTCTCTCATGAAAACCCCTCTAAAATTCAGTACTTTATTCTTTTTTGCAAGTTTTATAGTACATCTACATTGAAGAAAAAGAAAACTGGAAAGGGAGTCAATCCAAATCCAAATGATCTAGTCGAAAAATTAAGATTTCTGTACGAAAAATTGAGATGCAAACAGCTGGAAAAGCATAGAAAAAATTGAAAACCAATTGAAAAAGGGTGGGATCATTGCATAAATAAGAGATCGAATCATTAGTCCATTCATTCACAATCAAGATGTCTGATGTAAAACATCAAATTGTAAACGAGTTACACAAACCTGTGAGAAGAATCTTTAAGAGACGATCCGTGATACTGAAAGGTATAGACGATTTATGGCAAGCGGATTTGATTGAACTAATACCGTACGCAAAGGACAATAGTGGTTTTAAATATGTCCTGACCGTAATTGACTGTTTTTCTAAATTTGCTTGGGCTGTCCCCATAAAACGAAAAGCTGACAGTGAAATGACTGATGCATTTCTGAGTATTCTCAAAGGAGGGCGACGACCAGGAAACCTTCAGACAGATATGGGGAAGGAATTTTATAACGTAAAATTCAAAAATCTAATGAAAACTTACAATATCAATCATTACTCAACATATAGCAATATAAAAGCTTGCATTGTCGAATGGTTCAATCGTACTCTAAAAAATTTAATTTGGAAACAGTTTAGTTTACAAGGTTCCTACAAATGGATGCCTGTGATTCAGTCATTAGTGCACAGATATAATAACACTAAACATCGAACCATTAATATGAAACCCTGCTGTGTCAAGGGAAAAGTTAAGGAAAAATTGCTGTTGAAGACGGTATATTCGAAAAAAGGTTTACCCCAGAAACCAAAATAGGTTCCAAGATTGCCTCAAAATCAGCATAAATGACATACGGAACTGGCAATGCTCGTTCTACTTTTTCAAACTCTATGTACGGTTTTTCCAAGGGGAGTTCCACGCGGGCAGGTTTATGTTCCCTGCTGTCTGCGATATGCTCCAAATACCTGCTTTCACCGTCATACCTCTCGTCGAAATGAGTGAAACATCGTTTACACATTTTTATATTATGCTCATGTCGTGTAATTTGAGAAGACAAGGCGCTCAAAATTTTTTATGTATACATAGTGCTGCTTCTCCCCTTCTGTCGAAAGAAGTAAATCTCGATGGTCTTCCAATTCTTCCTTTACTATTTTCATAGGAAACACATTATTGTTTTTGTCCAACCCGAACACATTTATGGAAATATTGTTTTTTCGCTCAAAATATTTAATTTTTTCGTATTTCATCGGATATTTTATTGAGCTGAAGTCGTATCGGTGCTGGATGTGTGAATATTTCGAAACTCGGTTTGCATCACGTGTGATTAATTTTGCTAGTACAGCGTAGCGAAAGCATTGGTCATCTTCGTTTTGAACATTGGTACAAGCTTTTTTTGAACTAATAACGGATGGCAGGGGGATGTACGTGCTACCTCGCAAAGGCTTATACTTGTTAATACGTAGTCTCAAACCATCCACAGCGTACAAGGCCCATCCGCTCTTTCTTAATTGTGACTCTTCCAATTCCTTAATAATAGCATTAATGGCGTTCGTCAATACTTCATCTATTGTGGTCTCCATACATAATACTTTATTTTTGGTTTGAATGCGGTATCCAAAAGTTCTCCAAGCTGGTTTTTCATTGTACAATCAACGACAATGTTGAACTTGACTGACTTGTGTTCTGCTACACAATCCTTGAGCTTTATCATTATCGTCAGTTTTATATTATTTAAAAAACTTATTAAATCTTTATTTTCCTCATTTGTCACGAAAAAAGGTTTTAACCGTCCTTCAAATGACGTCTCATACTCATATAGCCCATTAGATGTAGTTGCTGAAGCCATCAAGTCCTTTTTTTTGGGCTCTCCTTTTCTTACCAATTTTGGGGGCGAGGGCCCCATGCAGGAATTTTCATGTGATGTTAAATTATCTTTATACTCACCACAATGTGTGCATATAGTAGATGCTACGAATTCGTTAAACTCCTGGGAATCTCCAAACGATGTTCCACAGGACGTTTCGTGGACTAAAAGCGCCGCTTCTGCAGAATACTCCGCCCCACATTTAGAACACAGATAACTATTAACTACATTTTTCGATGAATTACAAAATGGTTCGTGGGTTAGTAAGCACTGTTGGGTAAAATTTTCTCCACATTTACTACATAAATAATCAGAGTTGTTGTCCTCTGGTATCTTGTTATTCTCTTTGCAAAAAATCTGGTGCCTTCTTAGACTATCTATCCGTGAGAATGTTTTACTACAAAGTGAGCAAGGATGATTTCCTGCAGAAGTGAGCTTGCAGGTAAGCTCATGTCGTCGACAACTATCCAAACGAGTAAATCGCTTATCACATTTGTCACAAACGTGGGACATGTTTATTTTATTTTAATGAATAGTAGTAAAATAACAAAATGATTCAAAATTTATATAAAGAAAAGATTTATATAACGAAACTAATATAACTAGAAAAAACGAATTAGAGAAAAAACTATGAACGAAACAACACGAATTATAGAAAAAACAATGAACGTAACAAAATGTAACTATATAACACGAATTATAGAAAAAACAATGAATAAGACTAATTAGAAAAATGTAACTATATAATACGATTTATAGAAAAAACAATGAATAAGACTAATTAGAAAAATGTAACTATATAAAAAACGTAATAAAGAAAAAACAATGAACGAAACTAATTAAGTTAAATAACTTATAAATGAAAAAATATATAGAATGTAAGACAGACTTAAGTAGCAAAAGTAGAGAAAACAAGTTCCTTTCAATAACACTGAGCTATGAAGAATGAGCTACCTCGTTGGGAGGGGCCGTTATATAGACCGAGTTGACGCATGCGCAGTAGTCGATAAAAAGAGGGGAGGGGGAACTACAAGAGTTGACGTGTCGTCAACAAGCAAGTGCATGTTCAAGAAAAAACACCAACTACCCCAACATGTAGTGACATGTATATTCATGATGTAACCTGTTTAGTCATGTTTATTCTTGTCGAATACCGGGTCAATATGAATGGGGTCTTAGCCCGAGAGTACGGATTTTCTTATAGAAAAAATTATTTTTTAGCCCTAAAAAGGTCTGTTATAATGCAATCCTCCTGAAAAAGTAGATATTCACTGTTGTAATTTTTTTTTAGCCATGTAAAGTTGAAGCAGAAAAATGCTTAATTCACTCCTAAAAGATCAGATGTTAAATGTATATTTTTTAACGTATTAAACCCTACTCGTTTTGGTCGTTCGAACACAACATCGGGTTTCCCCAAAAATTCGTCCATGGTTAATAACCATTGATAACCCCTAATATTACGAGGTGGCGTAGGCGGTCGGGGATGTGAACCCCCAAATTCATATGGCGGCGGTGTAGGAATGAGATATCCATGCTCCCAAGACATAATTGTTAGAATAACTGGAATCAGTATGACCGATTGGAGCCCCTGGGTATGCCTGCAACAACAGGTCTCGACATGTTTTAACATGTATATGCATGCAAAAAACATTTCAAGGTCAAGGATGTCATCGAATCGGAGAACTCGTGAAATTATTAATAATCGATTGTTGGAATAATCGATATTAAATATATGACAATTGTTAATATATATCTGAAAATTTAAAATTGGTGAAGTATGCCTGCAACACAGGTCTCGACATATGTCGACAACGACTCAATTACTATAGCTACGAAGCTCATTTCCAAACCATAGTAGATATATAAAAAACAAGAATTCACAAATAACATCAAAGGACAGCGTGCTCGGAATAGAAGATAAATGATTTTTTTCGCACATATTACTCCAATTGGACAACATACTCCATATGACGAGCTTTGAATTATATTTTTAAATGCAATCTGGTTCTGCCAAGGCTTCCAATCTCCAGCGCATCCAATCCCTTCAATCCAAAATCCTTCGTACAATAGCCAATGCTCCTTACTACGTCTCCAACAAAACCCTTCACACTGACCTTAATGTACCTTTCATTACTGAAGTCGCTAAATGCAAATACAAAAAATTATTTTCCCTTCTTGGTTCCCACAATAATCCTCTGGTCCGTGCCCTCTATTCTGCCGTACTTCCCCAACGACGGCTTAAGCGTCAATGGCCTAGAGACCTCCTTAGCAACAGCAGTGACAGTGACAGTGATTAGTTACAAATGAGAGAAAATCAGTGACTAGGAAGTGTCACCACTGGGTGATTTCTCCCCTCATGACATTTTGACATTGCCATTATGTCTGTATTAGCATATTTGCTTGTTGTATATATTTTTATACAGTTGTAAATATCTCTTTGTAAAAAAAAAAAAAAAAAAAAAAAAAAATGCAATACTTTTCAAGGCACCGAAGGACGGCATGCTCAAAAGTGTAGGTAGGCGATTTTTCCATCATATTACTCCAATCGGACAACATACTCAATATGACGAGCTTTGAATTATATTTTTAAATGCAATACTTTTCAAGGCACCGAAGGACGGCATGCTCAAAAGTGTAGGTAGGCGATTTTTCCATCATATTACTCCAGTTTAAAATAATACTGAATACAATGATGATGATAGGACGTGATAAGGTAGGCTATACGAATGCAGGGTTCGACATGCTTGATCACGCAAGTGCCTGTTCAAGGTCACGAAATCAGGTTTAAAAAATGTCATAATTGTTACTTGATATCTGAAAATGTATGACTTGAACGTTATATACCTAGATTTTAGCTCCCTTCGTAAACCATGTCATGATAGACGAGGGGTTAGCAAGCCCGACTCCAAAATGGAAGGTGGTGAGTTCGAATCCCGTCAGGTATGGTTTTTTTTTTTCTTAAGTTGATTTAATATCAATAATAATTTGATTTCTAGACGCTTGGGAGCGCTAGTGGGCTAATTAAAAAAAAATTAGGGGTAGGGTAACATTTAAGGTAGGGTTTAGAGGGAGAGTGGAAACTTATTGAGGTTTAGAGGGAGAGTGGAAATTTATTGAGGTGGGGAAGTACGATGGTGGGTGATTCAAAGGGGAGAGTGGAAACTTATTGAGGTTTAGAGGGAGAGTGGAAACATTGGGGTGTAGAGGGAGAGCGGAAACTTATCGAGATGGGGAAGTACGATGGTGGGTGATTCAAAGGGGAGAGTGGAAACTTATCGAGATGGGGATGTACGATGGTAGGTGAGGAGGAGGAGGTGGAGCAGATGTGGTGGTGGTGGTGGAGCAGAATTGAGGAGGAGGAGGTGGTGGTGGTGGAGCAGAATTGAGGAGCAGATGTGGTGGTGGTGGTGGGTGGTGGTGGTGGCGCCAGAACCGGCCTTTATACACTACTCATTGCCAAGAAGCCGTTTCGTCGCTGTCCAAAGTGAGTTATCTCGAGCCGCCAGAGTCGAGATATATGTCTCATGTCTGTCTTGTTTCAGTTTGGAAAGTTCTGTAGAGAGGGTTCGCCGGAGTTGATTGTATGTCTGTCTGTCTGAAGGGTACCTCGATCTTTGCCATCGAGACCTGGCCGCTCTTTTCTCTCTTATTATCTGCAGGATGTGTGGTGGGAGGGATATGTTGTTGTGTGAGCGTCTTGGTCTGGGTGGTCGGCACGATTTTGTCACAGCTTCTTGAATCCACAATATGAAGTTACCTGCTGCGTCGTCAAGTTCGTCTTGTGTCCGTATGGTATTGTTTAAGTTTATTTTGTCGTCCAGTTCTTCTCTGAAACAGTCCCAGTTTATTGGTCCTGTTATTAATGATGGCCTCTGAGGCCGGGCCAGGGGTTTGGAGGCTAGTTCAAGTAAAACTGGGGAGTGGTCTGATGATAAGTCGTCTAAGGCAGTCACGTAAGTATGAGATGCGTTTATATGGGATGTAATAAAATAGTCGAGTAAGTCAGGGGATTTAGCGATGGATGTGGGCCAATAAGTGGGTTGTCTTGGGGCTATGATGTCGTAACTGGAAGAATTTAGTAGTCCAAGTAGTCGCCGTCCTCTAGTGTTGGTCGTGCGACACCCAAAATGCACATGTTTGGCGTTCAGATCGCCACCAGCTATGAATCGTGGACCCAGGCCTTGGAGGAATGTGGTCATGTCGTGTTGTCAGTGCCTTGTTGGGTGGGCTGTAAGCTGAACAGATGGTTAATGGGTTGGAGTTGCAATTAATAGAGACGGCTGTGAATTGAAGTGACATGGTAGGTGTTTGTGGTATGACGGTGTGCTGGATGCTGTTAAGTATGAGGATGAGGCTGCCGCCATGTGCTGTTCCGTCAGGATGGTCTGTTCTGTGTGTGACGTAGTCCGTGATGTGAAAGTGTAGTTTGGAAGTTAAGTGTGTCTCAGTAATTAGTGCTATGTCAGTTCGTTTGTCATTTAGTAGTATTTCCAGTTCGTTTTTATGGGAGATCAGCCCATTGGCATTCCATAGTAGGAGTGTTAGTTTGTTGTTTGTGTGGTGAGCGTGTTGGCGATGTCGATACTACCTGAAGCAGGCATGGGAGGGGGGACCGTCTCCGAGGAGGCCGCATCTCTGTAGCTCCTCTCGGGCCGGACCCCAGCAGTAGGGGCGGCTGGCATCGTGGCTGGGTAGTCAGTCTGGCTGATTGGTGGCGGCCTTCGGACGGCTTCTTCCTGGCTGCTTCTCCTGTTTTTCAGCTGTTGGTAAACCACGCAGCCGCGGTAGCTGGCTGGGTGCGGGCCTCCACAGAGGGCGCAAGTCGCTGGTGTGTCTCTCGTTTTCTGGGAGTCCTTTGTAAAATGGTTCTGACCACATTTTACGCACTTGGGTGGATGGTTGCAGTAACCCCTTGTGTGAAGGAGCTCCTGGCAGCGGTGACATTGAGGAATGTCTCCTCGCTGTCGTGGCTCTTCTACCGTTATTTTCTGGCAAGCCAGAAATTGTAACTTGAAAATGTTCTTATTATTTTCGCTAGGATCTAAATCCACAAAAAATAGGGGTGGATTTTTAGTTTTCCTATTAAGAGCATTAGTGACGCTCCTAACACCGTAGCCTTGTTTCATAAGGTCCTCTTTAATTTCGTCGACGTCAGTAGTTGGGTGTAGTTGTTTCAGAACGACCCGACATGACTTTTCAGTTTGAAGCTGATAAGTATGAAAGTCGGCGTCTCGCATTTGTAGATATTTTATTGTTTTTCGGTAACCTTCAGAACTATTGGTCGCTATAGATGTTTTCTCGGCCTTTGTTTCCAGTGTGAATGCGTCCTTTCCAATGAGTGCTACTAGGTCTTCTTTTAGTCTTCTGATGTCATTCAGGTTACGCGTATAAATTTTCGGGGGCTTTTTTAATATTTTTTCCACTGTGGGCTCCTCATCCATTTTTTGAGTATTATTTGTATCCTTATTGTCTATTACGAATTTGGTGAGAGGCTGAAATGGATTGGGAGTGATGAAATTTGGAATGACAATGCTCTCGTGACTTTTGAAAAAATTTTCAGGTATGGGTGGTGAATGGGATGAGGATGGTTTCGATTTTCCGTGGGCTCGAGTGGGTGCGGGGCTGGGTGATGGTTGAGGAGTGGTCATATTGGCTGGCTTAGCTTCCGTCTTCAAGTTCCTTTGGGAACCCGCGGGGCAGCAACAATAGTCCGGGTAATATTTAACGAAAAAAACAATAAAACTGATAACACTACTTGAAAATAAACGTTAATAAACTGAAAAAGAATAAATAAAATGCAAAAGAAAAACTAAAATCTCAAAAGTTAACCTTAAATAGTAATGTTCACTCTATGATAGCAACAGCTGTTCCCTAGTCACTTAGCTCAGATGTTTTCATCGGGATGATAAAAATAAATTTGAGCACGGCATCCTTCGGATTGGGCTTTAAGCTATGATTGAGCGCCTTTTCGTATGTCAGGTACTCGATAATGAGTCGTATGTTATGTATCTAAACCTGGGTAGCTGAAATTTCAGTTAGGTTGGAAAAACCTTGAGCACGTCGTCCTTCGGATGGGACTTTCCCGATATATCTGAATCTGTCTATCAGTTTTAACAAATATTAAATCTATAAACCGTTAAAAAGCAGGAAATTTGAAGAATGGTATTTAACCCGACTTTTTTCGAAAAACATTTTTATTTCGATTTTTGTGTAGGATTCAGATATCCCGGTTGTTCATCAGTTTTAACAAATATTAAATCTAAAAACCTTTTAAAGGCTAGAAGTTTGAAGAATGGAGTCTACCGAGCTCAGGATCGCCAATTAGAAATCTAGCCAAGTCACTTATGTCAGATGTTTTAATCGGGAAGATAAAACTAAATTTGAGCACGTCGTCCTTCGGATTTGACTTTAAGCTATGATCGAGGGCTTTTTCGTATGTCAGGTACTCGATAATGAGTCGTATGTTATGTATCTAAACCTGGGTAGGTGACATTTCATTTAGGTTGAAAATTACTTGAGCACGTCGTCCTTCGGATGGGACTTTCCCGATACATCTGAATTTTTCTTTGGTTGACCATCTTCATTCCTGGATGCTGCCTATCTGCCAACATAGCTGTATTAATTTGTTTTTCAGAAAATATGTCAAAACGGTACCTCAAAGCCCACTTATATTCCACTTTTCTTCCTTGATAATTTTAGTTGGAACCAAACGGTAACTTATTTTATCATACATATGGAATCTATCGAGCTCAGGATGGCCACTTAGAAATCTAGCCAAGGCACTTAGGTCAGATGTTTTAATCGAGAAGACAAAAATAAATTTGAGCACGTTGTCCTTCGGATTGGACTTTCCCGATACATCTGAATCTTTCTTTGGTTGACCATCTTCGTTTCTAGATGCTGCCTAAGAAGGCCGGACTTCTTAGATAGTATGCGCCTTGCAACTCCGTGCAACCAGGTATTAATAAGTTCTTAGGAACGCTGGGCAACACAGATAGTATGTATGTAGTTAGGAATGCTGGGCACCGCAGCTAGCATGTGCCTTGCAACAGCGGATGCCCTAGGTATTTAGTGCTTAAGACCCCTGGTGATAAATATTATTTTCCGTGCAACGGTGGACCTCCTAGATAATACATGCTTAGGAAACTACATATTATGTAGGCCTACCCCCACAACCCCCCCTCCGGTTCAAAATTTTGAGATATCACGTAGCGTATTTGTCAATTTGGCCTTTAAGAATACTACATGTCAAATTCCATGACTATCCGATCATCCGTTAATGACAGCACTATCTTTATATTTAGGCCTACCCCCACAACCCCCCCCCCTCACGTTTACTATTTTGTCTAGCAGTAATACCCGGCGTTGCCCGGGGAACTTTGACTTTTCTCCTAATATCTCTCGTTCGAATCCTATTCAATTCTTCAACAGTACATTCATTATGTTAAAATTTTCAATTATCCATACGGAATAACGCTTATAGTCCTTCAACGGCAGACATTCCATCTCGTAAGTTTTTAGGACCCCTGGGCACCATAGCTAGTACGCGCCATTGAACGGCGGAAATCACAGCTAGTGAATACTTAGCATCACTGGACGTCCTAGCCATTGCGTACTTAGGAACGCTTGTGACTACAGCTAGTATGTGCTTTGCAACGGCGGACCCCACCGCTAGTACGTAGTTAGAAACGCAGGGCACCACAGCTAGTATGTACCTTGCAACGCCAGGCCCCAGGAACGCTGGGCATCACAGCTAGTACGTAGTTACTACTACTACATGTGAAATTTCATGAGAATCCGATTACCTTTAATGAGTCAGTATTATTTTTATGCTTAGCCCCTCCCCCCTCCCGTTCAAATTTTTGAGATCTCACATAGTGTATTTTTCTATTTCGCCTTTAAAAATACTACATGTGACATTCCATGACAATTGGATCATCTATTAATGAGCGATCACTATCTTCATATTTAGACCTACCCCCACTGGCTTTCAAAATGTTGAGACTTGTTACTACTTGTGACATCCGAAGGACGACGTGCTCAAAGTTATTTTTAACTTCCCGATTAAAATATCGGACTTAAGTGCCTCAGCTAGATTTCTAAGTGGCGATCCTGAGCTCGGTAGACTCCATTCTTCAAATTTCTCGCTTTTTAACGGTTTATAGATTTAATATTGGTTAAAACTGATAAAGAACGGCCGGATGATCTGAATGCTACACAAAAATCAAAATTAAAATGTTTTTAAAAAAATTCGCGCTATTAACGGTTTATAGGCTTAATAATTGTTAAATCTGATACGACAGATTCAGATATATCCGGAAAGTCCCATCCGAAGGACGACGTGCTCAAGGCTATTTTCAACCTGTGAAATTTCACCTACCCACGTTTATTTACATAACATACGTCTCATTATCGAGTACCTCACATTCGAAAAAGCCCTGGATCATCGCTAAGTCCCATCCGAAGGACGACGTGCTCAAAGTTATTTTCAACCTAAGTGAAATTTCACCTACCCAGGTTTATTTACATGACATACGTCTCATTATCGAGTACCTCACGTTCGAAAAAGCCCTGGATCATCGCTTAAAGTCCCATCCGAAGGACGACGTGCTCAAGGTTATTTTTAACTTCCCGATTAAAACATCTGACCTAAGTGCCTCAGCTAGATTTCTAAGTGGCGGTCCTGAGCTCGGTAGACTCCATTCTTCAAATTTTTCGCTTTTTCACGGTTTATAGATTTAATATTTGTTAAGTCGTTAGATGGTAGTAGGAAGTTGGCAGGAGTGTTGGGTGATGTCACTACCCTATGTTTGAGCAGAACGTTTAAGGTTGCTAGGAAAGGGTCTAGCCGGATAAGAGTGCGAAAATTACCCCCAACGATTTTCGAATGGGCGATTGACCGACAGTTTGCACATGTAAAAAAAAAATTTTCTGAAAATTTCAGGTCCCAACTCCCATTATTCGATGAGAAAAAAAATAAAAATGCAATTTTAATTTTTTTTTTCTTTCCGGTTGTTGCGAGTATGCAACTGTCGATTTTTTTTAGAGTTCTTATGCTTCAAATACACCTCTATAGTATTTTTTTATTATCTTCCGATTTAAACTCTATTTTTCATCGAATTTTGAAAAATTCAAAATGGATTTTTTGAATGTTATTTTTGAGTGACACTCACCAAATTTTCACAGAATATGTGTTTTTTATATGAATATATTCCCTAATTTTTTCAAATTTGGTTGATCATCAGTTTTAACAAATATTAAAACTTAAAACCGTTTAAAAGCGAGATATTTGAAGAATGGAGTTTACCGAGCTCAGGGTCGCCATTTAGAAATCTACCCAAGTCACTTAGGTCAAATGTTTTAATCGAGATGATAAAAAAAAATTTGAGCACGTCGTCCTTCGGATGGGACTTTTCCGATACATCTTAATCTTTCTTTGGTTGCCCATCTTCGTTCCTGGATGCTGTCTATCTGCCAACATAGCTGTATAAATTTGTTTTTCAGAAAATATGTCAAAACGGTACCTCAAAGCCCACTTATATTCCACATTTCTTCCTTGATAATTTTAGTTGGAACCAAACGGTAACTTATTTTATCATACATAATGGAGTCTATCGAGCTCAGGATCGCCACTTAGAAATCTAGCCAAGGCACTTAGATCAGATGTTTTAATCGAGTAGACAAAAATAGATTTGAGCACGTCGTCCTGCGGATTGGACTTTAGGCTATGATGGAGGGCCTATTTGTATGTAAGGTGCTCGATAATGAGTCGTATGTTATGTAACTGAACCTAAGTAGCTAAAATTTCACTTAGGTTCAAAAAACCCTGAGCACGTCGTCCTTCGGATGGGACTTTCCCGATATATCTGAATCTGTCTATCAGTATTAACAAATATTATATCTATAAACCGTTAAAAAGCAGGAAATTTGAAAAATGGTATTTAGCCGAATTTTTTTGGAAAACATTTTTATTTCGATTTTTGTGTAGGATTCAGATCTCCCGGTTGTTCATCAGTTTTAACAAATATTAAATCTAAAAACCGTTTAAAAGCTAGAAATTAGAAGAATGGAGTCCACCGAGCTCAGGATCGCTATTTAGAAATCTAGCCAAGTCACTTAGCTCAGATGTTTTAATCGGGAAGATAAAAATAAATTTGAGCACGTCGTCCTTCGGATTGGGCTTTAAACTATGATGGAGGGCCTTTTTGTATGTCAGGTACTGGATAATGAGTCGTATGTTATGTATCTGAACCTGGGTAGCTGAAATTTCAGTTAGGTTGAAAAAACCTTGAGCACGTCGTCCTTCGGATGGGACTTTCTCGATACATCTGAATCTTTCTTTGGTTGACCATCTTCGTTCCTGGATGCTGCCTCTCTGCCAACATAGCTGTATAAATTTGTTTTCCAGAAAATATGTCAAAACAGTACCTCAAAGCCCACTTATATTCCACATTTCTTCCTTGAAAATTTTAGTTGGATCCAAACGGTAATTTATTTTATCATACATATGGAGTCTATTGAGCTCAGGATCGCCATTTAGAAATCTAGCCAAGTCACTTAGCTCAGATTTTTTAATCGGGAAGATAAAAATAAATTTGAGCACGTCGTCCTTCGTATTGGACTTCAAGCTATGATCAAGGGCCTTTTCGTATGTCAGGTACTCGATAATGAGTCGTATGTTACGTATCTAAACCTGGGTAGCTGAAATTTCACTTAGGTTAAAAATAAACTTGAGCACGTCGTCCTTCGGATGGGACTTCTTCGATATATCTGAATCTGTCTATCAGTCTTAACAAATATTAAATCTAAAAACTGTTAGAAAGCGAGAAATTTGAAGAATGGGATTTCGCCGGACTTTTTCGAAAAACATTTTGATTTCGAGTTTTGTGTAGGATTCAGATCTCCCGGTTGTTCATCAGTTTTAACAAATATTAAATCTAAAAACCGTTTAAAAGCTAGAAATTAGAAGAATGGAGTCCACCGAGCTCAGGATCGCCATTTAGAAATCTAGCCAAGTCACTTAGCTCAGATGTTTTAATCGGGAAGATAAAAATAAATTTGAGCACGTCGTCCTTCGGATTGGGCTTTAAACTATGATGGAGGGCCTTTTTGTATGTCAGGTACTGGATAATGAGTCGTATGTTATGTATCTGAACTTGGGTAGCTGAAATTTCAGTTAGGTTGAAAAAACCTTGAGCACGTCGTCCTTCGGATGGGACTTTCTCGATACATCTGAATCTTTCTTTGGTTGACCATCTTCGTTCCTGGATGCTGCCTCTCTGCCAACATAGCTGTATAAATTTGTTTTCCAGAAAATATGTCAAAACAGTACCTCAAAGCCCACTTATATTCCACATTTCTTCCTTGAAAATTTTAGTTGGATCCAAACGGTAATTTATTTTATCATACATATGGAGTCTATTGAGCTCAGGATCGCCATTTAGAAATCTAGCCAAGTCACTTAGCTCAGATTTTTTAATCGGGAAGATAAAAATAAATTTGAGCACGTCGTCCTTCGTATTGGACTTCAAGCTATGATCAAGGGCCTTTTCGTATGTCAGGTACTCGATAATGAGTCGTATGTTACGTATCTAAACCTGGGTAGCTGAAATTTCACTTAGGTTAAAAATAAACTTGAGCACGTCGTCCTTCGGATGGGACTTCCTCGATATATCTGAATCTGTCTATCAGTCTTAACAAATATTAAATCTAAAAACTGTTAGAAAGCGAGAAATTTGAAGAATGGGATTTCGCCGGACTTTTTCGAAAAACATTTTGATTTCGAGTTTTGTGTAGGATTCAGATATCCCGCCCGGTTGATCATCAGTTTTAACAAATATTAAAACTTAAAACCGTTTAAAAGCGAGAAATTTGAAGAATGGAGTTTACCGAGCTCAGTGTCGCCATTTAGAAATCTACCCAAGTCACTTAGGTCAGATGTTTTAATCGAGAAGATAAAAATAAATTTGAGCACGTCGTCCTTCGGATTGGACTTTAAGCTATGATCGAGGGCTTTTTCGTATGTCAGGTACTCGATAATGAGTCGTATGTTATGTATCTAAACCTGGGTAGGTGACATTTCATTTAGGTTGAAAATTACTTGAGCACGTCGTCCTTCGGATGGGACTTTCCCGATACATCTGAATCTTTCTTTGGTTGACCATCTTCGTTCCTGGATGGTGCCTAAGAAGGCCGGACTCCTTAGATAGTATGCGCCTTGCAACTCCGTGCAACCAGGTATTAATAAGTTCTTAGGAACGCTGGGCAACACAGATAGTATGTATGTAGTTAGGAATGCTGGGCACCGCAGCTAGCATGTGCCTTGCAACAGCGGATGCCCTAGGTATTTAGTGCTTAAGACCCCTGGTGATAAATATTATTTACCATGCAACGGTGGACCTCCTAGATAATACATGCTTAGGAAACTACATATTATGTAGGCCTACCCCCACAACCCCCCCTCCCGTTCAAAATTTTGAGATATCACGTAGCGTATTTGTCAATTTGGCCTTTAAGAATACTACATGTCAAATTCCATGACTATCCGATCATCCGTTAATGACAGCACTATCTTTATATTTAGGCCTAGCCCCACAATCCCCCCCTCACGTTCACTATTTTGTCTAGCAGTAATACCCGGCGTTGCCCGGGGAACTTTGACTTTTCTCCTAATATCTCTCGTTCGAATCCTATTCAATTCTTCAACAGTACATTCATTATGTTAAAATTTTCAATTATCCATACGGAATAACGCTTATAGTCCTTCAACGGCAGACATTCCATCTCGTAAGTTTTTAGGACCCCTGGGCACCATAGCTAGTACGCGCCATTGAACGGCGGAAATCACAGCTAGTGAATACTTAGCATCACTGGACGTCCTAGCCATTGCGTACTTAGGAACGCTTGTGACTACAGCTAGTATGTGCTTTGCAACGGCGGACCCCAGAGCTAGTACGTAGTTAGAAACGCAGGGCACCACAGCTAGTATGTACCTTGCAACGGCAGGCCCCAGGAACGCTGGGCACCATAGCTAGTACGCGCCATTGAACGGCGGAAATCACAGCTAGTGAATACTTAGCATCACTGGACGTCCTAGCCATTGCGTACTTAGGAACGCTTGTGACTACAGCTAGTATGTGCTTTGCAACGGCGGACCCCAGAACTAGTACGTAGTTAGAAACGCAGGGCACCACAGCTAGTATGTACCTTGCAACGGCAGGCCCCAGGAACGCTGGACACCACAGCTAGTACGTAGTTACTACTACTACATGTGAAATTTCATGAGAATCCGATTACCTTTAATGAGTCAGTATTATTTTTATGCTTAGCCCCTCCCCCCCTCCCGTTCAAATTTTTGAGATCTCACATAGTGTATTTTTCTATTTCGCCTTTAAAAATACTACATGTGACATTCCATGACAATTGGATCATCTATTAATGAGCGATCACTATCTTCATATTTAGACCTACCCCCACTGGCTTTCAAAATGTTGAGACTTGTTACTACTTGTGACATCCGAAGGACGACGTGCTCAAGGTTATTTTTATCTTCCCGATTAAAACATCTGACCTAAGTGCCTCAGCTAAATTTCTAAGTGGCGGTCCTGAGCTCGGTAGACTCCATTCTTCAAATTTCTCGCTTTTTAACGGTTTATAGATTTAATATTGGTTAAAACTGATAGAGAACGACCGGATTATCTGTATGCTACACAAAAATCAAAATTAAAATGTTTTTAAAAAAATTCGCGCTATTAACGGTTTATAGGCTTAATAATTGTTCAAACTGATACGACAGATTAAGATATATCCGGAAAGTCTCATCCGAAGGACGACGTGCTCAAAGCTGTTTTCAACCTAAGTGAAATTTCACCTACCCAGGTTTATTTACATAACATACGTCTCATTATCGAGTACCTTACATTCGAAAAAGCCCTGGAGCATCGCTTGAAGTCCCATTCGAAGGACGACGTGCTCAAAGTTATTTTTAACTTCCCGATTAAAATATCGGACTTAAGTGCCTCAGCTAGATTTCTAAGTGGCGATCCTGAGCTCGGTAGACTCCATTCTTCAAATTTCTCGCTTTTTAAAGGTTAATAGATTTAATATTTGTTAAGTCGTTAGATGGTAGTAGGAAGTTGGCAGGAGTGTTGGGTGATGTCACTACCCTATTTTTGAGCTGAACGTTTAAGGATGCTAGGAAAGGGTCTAACCGGATAAGAGTGCGAAAATTACCCCCAACGATTTTCGAATGGGCGACAGTTTGCACATGTAAAAAAAAAATTTTCTGAAAATTTCAGGTCCCAACTCCCATTATTCGATGCGAAAAAAAAATAAAAATGCAATTTTAATTTTTTTTTTTTCTTTCCGGTTGTTGCGAGTATGCAACTGTCGATTTTTTTTAGAGTTCTTATGCTTCAAATACACCTCTATAGTATTTTTTTATTATCTTCCGATTTAAATTCTATTTTTCATCGAATTTTGAAAAATTCAAAATAGATTTTTGGAATGTTATTTTTGAGTGACACTCACCAAATTTTCACAGAATATGCGTTTTTTATATGAATATATTCCCTAATTTTTTCAAATTTGGTTGATCATCAGTTTTAACAAATATTAAAACTTAAAACCGTTTAAAAGCGAGAAATTTGAAGAATGGAGTTTACCGAGCTCAGGGTCGCCATTTAGAAATCTACCCAAGTCACTTAGGTCAGATGTTTTAATCGAGATGATAAAAAAAATTTGAGCACGTCGTCCTTCGGATGGGACTTTTCCGATACATCTGAATCTTTCTTTGGTTGCCCATCTTCGTTCCTGGATGCTGTCTATCTGCCAACATAGCTGTATAAATTTGTTTTTCAGAAAATATGTCAAAACGGTACCTCAAAGCCCACTTATATTCCACATTTCTTCCTTGATAATTTTAGTTGGAACCAAACGGTAACTTATTTTATCATACATAATGGAGTCTATCGAGCTCAGGATCGCCACTTAGAAATCTAGCCAAGGCACTTAGATCAGATGTTTTAATCGAGTAGACAAAAATAGATATGAGCACGTCGTCCTGCGGATTGGACTTTAGGCTATGATCGAGGGCCTATTTGTATGTAAGGTGCTCGATAATGAGTCGTATGTTATGTAACTGAACCTAAGTAGCTAAAATTTCATTTAGGTTCAAAAAACCCTGAGCACGTCGTCCTTCGGATGGGACTTTCCCGATATATCTGAATCTGTCTATCAGTATTAACAAATATTATATCTATAAACCGTTAAAAAGCAGGAAATTTGAAAAATGGTATTTAGCCGGAATTTTTTCGAAAAACATTTTCATTTCGATTTTTGTGTAGGATTCAGATCTCCCGGTTGTTCATCAGTTTTAACAAATATTAAATCTAAAAACCGTTTAAAAGCTAGAAATTAGAAGAATGGAGTCCACCGAGCTCAGGATCGCCATTTAGAAATCTAGCCAAGTCACTTAGCTCAGATGTTTTAATCGGGAAGATAAAAATAAATTTGAGCACGTCGTCCTTCGGATTGGGCTTTAAGCTATGATGGAGGGCCTTTTTGTATGTCAGGTACTGGATAATGAGTCGTATGTTATGTATCTGAACCTGGGTAGCTGAAATTTCAGTTAGGTTGAAAAGACCTTGAGCACGTCGTCCTTCGGATGGGACTTTCCCGATACATCTGAATCTTTCTTTGGTTGCCCATCTTCATTCCAGGATGCTGTCTATCTGCCAACATAGCTGTATAAATTTGTTTTTCAGAAAATATGTCAAAACGGGACCTCAAAGCCCACTTATATTCCACATTTCTTCCTTGAAAATTTTAGTTGGAACCAAACGGTAACTTATTTTATCATACATATGGAGTCTATTGAGCTCAGGTTCGCCACTTAGAAATCTAGCCAAGGCACTTAGGTCAGATGTTTTAATCGGGAAGATAAAAATAAATTTGAGCACGTCGTCCTTCGTATTGGACTTCAAGCTATGATAAAGGGCCTTTTCGTATGTCAGGTACTCGATAATGAGTCGTATGTTACATATCTAAACCTGGGTAGCTGAAATTTCACTTAGGTTAAAAATAAACTTGATCACGTCGTCCTTCGGATGGGACTTCCCCGATATATCTGAATCTGTTTATCAGTTTTAACAAATATTAAATCTAAAAACTGTTAAAAAGCGAGAAATTTGAAGAATGGTATTTAGCCCGACTTTTTCGAAAAACATTTTTATTTCGATTTTTGTGTAGGATTCAGATAACCCGGATGATCATCAGTTTTAACAAATATTAAAACTTAAAACCGTTTAAAAGCGAGAAATTTGAAGAATGGAGTTTACCGAGCTCAGGGTCGCCATTTAGAAATCTAGCCAAGTCACTTAGGTCAGATGTTTTAATCGAGATGATAAAAAAAATTTGAGCACGTCGTCCTTCGGATGGGATTTTTCCGATACATCTGAATCTTTCTTTGGTTGCCCATCTTCGATCCTGGATGCTGCCTATCTGCCAACATAGCTGTATAAATTTGTTTTTCAGAAAATATGTCAAAACGGTACCTCAAGGCCCACTTATATTCCAATTTTCATCCTTGATAATTTTAGTTGGAACCAAACGGTAACTTATTTTATCATACATAATGGAGTCTATCGAGCTCAGGATCGCCACTTAGAAATCTAGCCAAGGCACTTAGGTCAGATGTTTTAATCGAGATGACAAAAAAAGATTTGAGCACGTCGTCCTTCGGATTGGACTTTAGGCTATGATCGTGGGCCTATTTGTATGTCAGGTGCTCGATAATGAGTCGTATGTTATGTAACTGAACCTAGGTAGCTAAAATTTCACTTAGGTTCAAAAAACCCTGAGCACGTCGTCCTTCGGATGGGACTTTCCCGATATATCTGAATCTGTCTATCAGTTTTAACAAATATTATATCTAAAAACCGTTTAAAAGCTAGAAATTAGAAGAATGGAGTCCACCGAGCTCAGGATCGCCATTTAGAAATCTAGCCAAGTCACTTAGCTCAGATGTTTTAATCGGGAAGATAAAAATAAATTTGAGCACGTCGTCCTTCGGATTGGGCTTTAAGCTATGATGGAGGGCCTTTTTGTATGTCAGGTACTGGATAATGAGTCGTATGTTATGTATCTGAACCTGGGTAGCTGAAATTTCAGTTAGGTTGAAAAGACCTTGAGCACGTCGTCCTTCGGATGGGACTTTCCCGATACATCTGAATCTTTCTTTGGTTGCCCATCTTCATTCCAGGATGCTGTCTATCTGCCAACATAGCTGTATAAATTTGTTTTTCAGAAAATATGTCAAAACGGGACCTCAAAGCCCACTTATATTCCACATTTCTTCCTTGAAAATTTTAGTTGGAACCAAACGGTAACTTATTTTATCATACATATGGAGTCTATTGAGCTCAGGTTCGCCACTTAGAAATCTAGCCAAGGCACTTAGGTCAGATGTTTTAATCGGGAAGATAAAAATAAATTTGAGCACGTCGTCCTTCGTATTGGACTTCAAGCTATGATAAAGGGCCTTTTCGTATGTCAGGTACTCGATAATGAGTCGTATGTTACATATCTAAACCTGGGTAGCTGAAATTTCACTTAGGTTAAAAATAAACTTGATCACGTCGTCCTTCGGATGGGACTTCCCCGATATATCTGAATCTGTTTATCAGTTTTAACAAATATTAAATCTAAAAACTGTTAAAAAGCGAGAAATTTGAAGAATGGTATTTAGCCCGACTTTTTCGAAAAACATTTTTATTTCGATTTTTGTGTAGGATTCAGATAACCCGGATGATCATCAGTTTTAACAAATATTAAAACTTAAAACCGTTTAAAAGCGAGAAATTTGAAGAATGGAGTTTACCGAGCTCAGGGTCGCCATTTAGAAATCTAGCCAAGTCACTTAGGTCAGATGTTTTAATCGAGATGATAAAAAAAATTTGAGCACGTCGTCCTTCGGATGGGATTTTTCCGATACCACTGAATCTTTCTTTGGTTGCCCATCTTCGATCCTGGATGCTGCCTATCTGCCAACATAGCTGTATAAATTTGTTTTTCAGAAAATATGTCAAAACGGTACCTCAAGGCCCACTTATATTCCAATTTTCATCCTTGATAATTTTAGTTGGAACCAAACGGTAACTTATTTTATCATACATAATGGAGTCTATCGAGCTCAGGATCGCCACTTAGAAATCTAGCCAAGGCACTTAGGTCAGATGTTTTAATCGAGATGACAAAAAAAGATTTGAGCACGTCGTCCTTCGGATTGGACTTTAGGCTATGATCGTGGGCCTATTTGTATGTCAGGTGCTCGATAATGAGTCGTATGTTATGTAACTGAACCTAGGTAGCTAAAATTTCACTTAGGTTCAAAAAACCCTGAGCACGTCGTCCTTCGGATGGGACTTTCCCGATATATCTGAATCTGTCTATCAGTTTTAACAAATATTATATCTATCGCTAAAAAGCAGGAAATTTGAAAAATGGTATTTAGCCGGAATTTTTTCGAAAAACATTTTTATTTCGATTTTTGTGTAGGATTCAGATCTCCCGGTTGTTCATCAGTTTTAACAAATATTAAATCTAAAAACCGTTTAAAAGCTAGAAATTAGAAGAATGGAGTCCACCGAGCTCAGGATCGCCATTAAGAAATCTAGCCAAGTCACTTAGCTCTGATGTTTAAATCGGGAAGATAAAAATAAATTTGAGCACGTCGTCCTTCGGATTGGGCTTTAAGCTATGATGGAGGGCCTTTGTGTATGTCAGGTACTGGATAATGAGTCGTATGTTATGTATCTGAACCTGGGTAGCTGAAATTTCAGTTAGGTGTAAAAAACTTCGAGCACGTCGTCCTTCGGATGGGACTTTTCCGATACATCTGAATCTTTCTTTGGTTGCCCATCTTCGTTCCTGGATGCTGCCTATCTGCCAACGTAGCTGTATAAATTTGTTTTCCAGAAAATATGTCAAAACGGTACCTCAAAGCCCACTTATATTCCACATTTCTTCCTTGATAATTTTAGTTGGATCCAAACGGTAACTTATTTTATCATACATAATGGAGTCTATCGAGCTCAGGATCGCCACTTAGAAATCTAGCCAAGGCACTTAGGTCAGATGTTTTAATCGAGATGACAAAAAATGATTTGAGCACGTCGTCCTTCGGATTGGACTTTAGGCTATGATCGTGGGCCTATTTGTATGTCAGGTGCTCGATAATGAGTCGTATGTTATGTAACTGAACCTGGGTAGCTGAAATTTCAGTTAGGTTGAAAAAACCTTGAGCACGTCGTCCTTCGGATGGGACTTTCCCGATACATCTGAATCTTTCTTTGGTTGACCATCTTCGTTCCTGGATGCTGCCTCTCTGCCAACATAGCTGTATAAATTTGTTTTCCAGAATATATTTCAAAACGGTACCTCAAAGCCCACTCATTTTCCACATTTCTTCCTTGATAATTTTAGTTGGATCCAAACGGTAACTTATTTTATCATACATATGGAGTCTATTGAGCTCAGGATCGCCATTTAGAAATCTAGCCAAGTCACTTAGCTCAGATGTTTTAATCGGGAAGATAAAAATCAATTTGAGCACGTCGTCCTTCGTATTGGACTTCAAGCTATGATCAAGGGCCTTTTCGTATGTCAGCTACTCGATAATGAGTCGTATGTTACGTATCTAAACCTGGGTAGCTGAAATTTCACTTAGGTTAAAAATAAACTTGAGCACGTCGTCCTTCGGATGGGACTTCCCCGATATATCTGAATCTGTCTATCAGTTTTAACAAATATTATATCTATAAACCGTTAAAAAGCAGGAAATTTGATAAATGGTATTTAGCCGGAATTTTTTCGAAAAACATTTTTATTTCGATTTTTGTGTAGGATTCAGATCTCCCGGTTGTTCATCAGTTTTAACAAATATTAAATCTAAAAACCGTTTAAAAGCGAGAAATTTGAAGAATGGAGTTTACCGAGCTCAGGGTCGCCATTTAGAAATCTAGCCAAGTCACTTAGGTCAGATGTTTTAATCGGGAAGATAAAAATAAATTTGAGCACGTCGTCCTTCGGATTGGGCTTTAAGCTATGATGGAGGGCCTTTTTGTATGTCAGGTACTGGATAATGAGTCGTATGTTATGTATCTGAACCTGGGTAGCTGAAATTTCAGTTAGGTGTAAAAAACTTGGAGCACGTCGTCCTTCGGATGGGACTTTCCCGAGACATCTGAATCTTTCTTTGGTTGACCATCTTCGTTCCTGGATGCTGCCTCTCTGCCAACATAGCTGTATAAATTTGTTTTCCAGAAAATATGTCAAAACGGTACCTCAAAGCCCACTTATATTCCACATTTCTTCCTTGATAATTTTAGTTGGATCCAAACGGTAACTTATTTTATCATACATATGGAGTATATTGAGCTCAGGATCGCCATTTAGAAATCTAGCCAAGTCACTTAGCTCAGATGTTTTAATCGGGAAGATAAAAATAAATTTGAGCACGTCGTCCTTCGGATTGGGCTTTAAGCTATGATGGAGGGCCTTTGTGTATGTCAGGTACTGGATAATGAGTCGTATGTTATGTATCTGAACCTGGGTAGCTGAAATTTCAGTTAGGTGTAAAAAACTTCGAGCACGTCGTCCTTCGGATGGGACTTTTCCGATACATCTGAATCTTTCTTTGGTTGCCCATCTTCGTTCCTGGATGCTGCCTATCTGCCAACGTAGCTGTATAAATTTGTTTTCCAGAAAATATGTCAAAACGGTACCTCAAAGCCCACTTATATTCCACATTTCTTCCTTGATAATTTTAGTTGGATCCAAACGGTAACTTATTTTATCATACATAATGGAGTCTATCGAGCTCAGGATCGCCACTTAGAAATCTAGCCAAGGCACTTAGGTCAGATGTTTTAATCGAGATGACAAAAAATGATTTGAGCACGTCGTCCTTCGGATTGGACTTTAGGCTATGATCGTGGGCCTATTTGTATGTCAGGTGCTCGATAATGAGTCGTATGTTATGTAACTGAACCTGGGTAGCTGAAATTTCAGTTAGGTTGAAAAAACCTTGAGCACGTCGTCCTTCGGATGGGACTTTCCCGATACATCTGAATCTTTCTTTGGTTGACCATCTTCGTTCCTGGATGCTGCCTCTCTGCCAACATAGCTGTATAAATTTGTTTTCCAGAATATATTTCAAAACGGTACCTCAAAGCCCACTCATTTTCCACATTTCTTCCTTGATAATTTTAGTTGGATCCAAACGGTAACTTATTTTATCATACATATGGAGTCTATTGAGCTCAGGATCGCCATTTAGAAATCTAGCCAAGTCACTTAGCTCAGATGTTTTAATCGGGAAGATAAAAATCAATTTGAGCACGTCGTCCTTCGTATTGGACTTCAAGCTATGATCAAGGGCCTTTTCGTATGTCAGCTACTCGATAATGAGTCGTATGTTACGTATCTAAACCTGGGTAGCTGAAATTTCACTTAGGTTAAAAATAAACTTGAGCACGTCGTCCTTCGGATGGGACTTCCCCGATATATCTGAATCTGTCTATCAGTTTTAACAAATATTATATCTATAAACCGTTAAAAAGCAGGAAATTTGATAAATGGTATTTAGCCGGAATTTTTTCGAAAAACATTTTTATTTCGATTTTTGTGTAGGATTCAGATCTCCCGGTTGTTCATCAGTTTTAACAAATATTAAATCTAAAAACCGTTTAAAAGCGAGAAATTTGAAGAATGGAGTTTACCGAGCTCAGGGTCGCCATTTAGAAATCTAGCCAAGTCACTTAGGTCAGATGTTTTAATCGGGAAGATAAAAATAAATTTGAGCACGTCGTCCTTCGGATTGGGCTTTAAGCTATGATGGAGGGCCTTTTTGTATGTCAGGTACTGGATAATGAGTCGTATGTTATGTATCTGAACCTGGGTAGCTGAAATTTCAGTTAGGTGTAAAAAACTTGGAGCACGTCGTCCTTCGGATGGGACTTTCCCGAGACATCTGAATCTTTCTTTGGTTGACCATCTTCGTTCCTGGATGCTGCCTCTCTGCCAACATAGCTGTATAAATTTGTTTTCCAGAAAATATGTCAAAACGGTACCTCAAAGCCCACTTATATTCCACATTTCTTCCTTGATAATTTTAGTTGGATCCAAACGGTAACTTATTTTATCATACATATGGAGTATATTGAGCTCAGGATCGCCATTTAGAAATCTAGCCAAGTCACTTAGCTCAGATGTTTTAATCGGGAAGATAAAAATAAATTTGAGCACGTCGTCCTTCGGATTGGGCTTTAAGCTATGATGGAGGGCCTTTTTGTATGTCAGGTACTGGATAATGAGTCGTATGTTATGTATCTGAACCTGGGTAGCTGAAATTTCAGTTAGGTGTAAAAAACCTTGAGCACGTCGTCCTTCGGATGGGACTTTCCCGATACATCTGAATCTTTCTTTGGTTGACCATCTTCGTTCCTGGATGCTGCCTCTCTGCCAACATAGCTGTATAAATTTGTTTTCCAGAAAATATGTCAAAACGGTACCTCAAAGCCCACTTATATTCCACATTTCTTCCTTGATAATTTTAGTTGGATCCAAACGGTAACTTATTTTATCATACATATGGAGTCTATTGAGCTCAGGATCGCCATTTAGAAATCTAGCCAAGTCACTTAGCTCAGATGTTTTAATCGGGAAGATAAAAATCAATTTGAGCACGTCGTCCTTCGTATTGGACTTCAAGCTATGATCAAGGGCCTTTTCGTATGTCAGCTACTCGATAATGAGTCGTATGTTACGTATCTAAACCTGGGTAGCTGAAATTTCACTTAGGTTAAAAATAAACTTGAGCACGTCGTCCTTCGGATGGGACTTCCCCGATATATCTGAATCTGTCTATCAGTTTTAACAAATATTATATCTATAAACCGTTAAAAAGCAGGAAATTTGATAAATGGTATTTAGCCGGAATTTTTTCGAAAAACATTTTTATTTCGATTTTTGTGTAGGATTCAGATCTCCCGGTTGTTCATCAGTTTTAACAAATATTAAATCTAAAAACCGTTTAAAAGCGAGAAATTTGAAGAATGGAGTTTACCGAGCTCAGGGTCGCCATTTAGAAATCTAGCCAAGTCACTTAGGTCAGATGTTTTAATCGGGAAGATAAAAATAAATTTGAGCACGTCGTCCTTCGGATGGGACTTTTCCGATACATCTGAATCTTTCTTTGGTTGCCCATCTTCGTTCCTGGATGCTGCCTATCTGCCAACATAGCTGTATAAATTTGTTTTTCAGAAAATATGTCAAAACGGTACCTCAAAGCCCATTTATATTCCACATTTCTTCCTTAATAATTTTAGTTGGAACCAAACGGTAACTTATTTTATCATACATAATGGAGTCTATCGAGCTCAGGATCGCCACTTAGAAATCTAGCCAAGGCACTTAGGTCAGATGTTTTAATCGAGATGACAAAAATAGATTTGAGCACGTCGTCCTTCGGATTGGACTTTAGGCTATGATCGTGGGCCTATTTGTATGTCAGGTGCTCGATAATGAGTCGTATGTTATGTAACTGAACCTAGGTAGCTAAAATTTCACTTAGGTTCAAAAAACCCTGAGCACGTCGTCCTTCGAATGGGACTTTCCCGATGTATCTGAATCTTTCTTTGGTTGCCCATCTTCGTTCCTGGATGCTGCCTATCTGCCAACATAGCTGTATAAATCTGTTTTTCAGAAAATATGTCAAATCGGTACCTCAAAGCCCATTTATATTCCACATTTCTTCCTTGACAATTTTAGTTGGAACCAAACGGTAACTTATTTTATCATACATAATGGAGTCTATTGAGCTCAGGATCGCCACTTAGAAATCTAGCCAAGGCACTTAGGTCAGATGTTTTAATCGAGAAGACAAAAATAGATTTGAGCACGTCGTCCTTCGGATTGGACTTTAGGCTATGATCGAGGCCCTATTTGTATGTCAGGTGCTCGATAATGAGTCGTATGTTTTGTAACTGAACCTAGGTAGCTAAAATTTCACTTAGGTTCAAAAAACCCTGAGCACGTCGTCCTTCGAATGGGACTTTCCCGATATATCTGAATCTGTCTATCAGTTTTAACAAATATTATATCTATAAACCGTTAAAAAGCAGGAAATTTGATAAATGGTATTTAGCCGGAATTTTTTCGAAAAACATTTTTATTTCGATTTTTGTGTAGGATTCAGATCTCCCGGTTGTTCATCAGTTTTAACAAATATTAAATCTAAAAACCGTTTAAAAGCTAGAAATTAGAAGAATGGAGTCCACCGAGCTCAGGATCGCCATTTAGAAATCTAGCCAAGTCACTTAGCTCAGATGTTTTAATCGAGATGATAAAAATAAATTTGAGCACGTCGTCCTTCGGATGGGACTTTTCCGATACATCTGAATCTTTCTTTGGTTGCCCATCTTCGTTCCTGGATGCTGCCTATTTGCCAACATAGCTGTATAAATTTGTTTTTCAGAAAATATGTCAAAACGGTACCTCAAAGCCCACTTATATTCCACATTTCTTCCTTCATAATTTTAGTTGGAACCAAACGGTAACTTATTTTATCATACATATGGAGTCTATCGAGCTCAGGATCGCCACTTAGAAATCTAGCTAAAGCACTTAGGTCAGATGTTTTAATCGAGAAGATAAAAATAAATTTGAGCACGTCCTCCTTCAAATCGTGCTCAAAGCTGTTTTCAACCTAAGTGAAATTTCACCTACCCACGTATATTTACATAACATACGTCTCATTATCGAGTACCTTACATTCGAAAAAGCCCTGGAGCATACTTTAAAGTCCCATCCGAAGGACGACGTGCTCAAGGTTATTTTCAACCTAAGTGAAATTTTACCTACCCAGGTTTATTTACATAACATACGTCTCATTATCGAGTACCTCACATTCGAAAAAGCTCTGGAGCATCGCTTGAAGTCCCATTCGAAGGACGACGTGCTCAAACTTATTTTTAACTTCCCGATTAAAATATCGGACTTAAGTGCCTCAGCTAGATTTCTAAGTGGCGATCTTGAGCTCGTTAGACTCCATTCTTCAAATTTCTCGCTTTTTAACCGTTTATAGATTTAATATTTGTTAAAACTGATAGAGAACGACCGGGATATCTGAATCCTACACTAAAATTGAAATAATAATGTTTTTCATAAAATTCGCGCTATTTAACGGTTTATAGGCTTAATAATTGTTAAAACTGATACGACAGTTTCAGATATATCCGGAAAGTCCCATCCGAAGGACGACGTGCTCAAGGCCATTTTCAACCTGTGAAATTTTACCTACCCAGGTTTATTTACATAACATACGTCTGATCATCGAGTACCTCACATTCAAAAAAGCCCTGGATCATCGCTTAAAGTCCCATCCGAAGGACGACGTGCTCAAAGTTATTTTTAACTTCCCGAATAAAATATCTGACTTAAGTCCCTTAACTAGATTTCTAAGTGGCGATCCTGAGCTCGGTAGACTCCATTCTTAAAAATTTCTCGCTTTTTAACGGTTTATAGATTTAATATTTGTTAAAACTGATAGAGAAGGACCGGATTATCAGAATGCTACACAAAAATCAAAATAAAAATGTTTTTTTGAAAATTCGCGCTATTTAACGGTTTATCGGAGTTATGTCAAGGAAATGACAGTTAGACTTTTTAAAAAAAGAAAAGTAAAAAGTTTATTGTAAAAATGATTACAAAAATAATGGAACTACTCTAAGATGCTACAAGAACAACAATGACCGCTCTCGGATGGAGAGGCGGGGGTATAGATACTATTCTGCTGACTCCCCAGGTGATAAGAGAAATTCTTTGTCATAACTCCTCCTTCCCTCAGTATCAGTCCAGCTCCCGCTGTGTACACAGGTATTTTGGTGCGCTCTGCCTTCTTATTCTCTTTAGACTTTACTTCCTCAGTCCAGTGTTCAGTTATTTATTTATTTTTTTCGTATACTTCTAATCCTTTCTGGAACCTATCATCTTATTATTTATTACTTCAATCTACATCCTCTTCATTTCTTTCTTTGCCTATCTGGTATTATTTAACTTTTTTTTTCTTTTTTTTCCTAATCATTATCAGTGTCACTCTTTGTTATTTAAAATTTTTACAGTAATTATTTTAATTTCCTCTTAAATTGTTTTCCTATCTAAATTCTTATATTTTATATAATTTTTTAAATTTTTATTAATTTTATTTTATTATTACTATTTGTTACTTTATTTTTTGTCAAATTATAAATATGGGCAAATGCTCAAAATGTCACATGACCGTGCCCCGCGACGGCTCTGGTATCGAGTGCAATTGGTGCTCCCACATTTTTCATGGGCAATGTTCGGGGCTCAAGGACACGGACATCCAATTTTTGAAATCACAAAAAAAATCTTGGAGTTGCCCGCAGTGTGCGGCGTCCAAGAGGGCAGTACCAGTTGACGAGCGTCCTGCCACTCCTCAGAAAGGCCGATCTGAAGATTCCCTCCTCAAAGAACTGCTCGTCAGGGTGACACAAATGCAGGAGGAACAGAGGGACTTGATAAGGACGGTGACTGCAAATGGAGAGGCCATCGTGGAAGTGGAACGGAGGCTCGGCTCCATAGAAGGGCAGTTTGCCGCTCTAGACGCGAGGTGTGGGACTCTGGAGCGATCCAACCTAGAGCTCAGCACCAGAGTGGTAGACCTCGAGGCCAGGCTTAATAAGATTGACCAAGATAGCCGAAGGAACATCCTGGAGATCAGGGGGATCCCGGTAAGGCCAGGAGAATCACCTAAGAGCTTGGTCTCCAACGTCGGACTTGGACTAGGGCTCAGGCTGGCCCCAGAAGACTTGGACTACGCATTCAGACAAAGAACCCGACCGACCACTGAAGACCCACCGCAACCACCGGCCATCATAGTGCGGTTTGTGCGCCAGTCCGTCCGGAATGAGGTGATACGCCTGAAGAAAGTGAAGCGAGACTTTGGGACGCGGCACCTCGGCTGGACGGACAATGACAATCATATGATATATATAAATGAATCGTTGACTCTCCATAATAAAAAAATGTACGCCGAGGCTAGACGGTTGAAGAGGGAGGGTAAGGTGAAATTCGTCTGGGTGAACGGAGGCAAGGTCCTCGTCCGTAAGGATGTAGAACTGCCCGTTGTTATTATCTCTAAGCCTCCCGATTTGAATCAATTTATTTAGTTATTGTTGTTCCGTTCGCTCCCCGTTTCAAACTGACCCCCTCCACCTGGCTCCTCCCCTCTCTCCCACTCTCTCGTTCCTCCGCCGCGCCCTCCCCCCTCCACTTCATACTATCTCAGTCTCTCCTAGCCTCTCAGCGTACATTCTTTCCATCGGTTATTGTTTCTTAGTTTTCTATTATAAGCCCTTTTTGAATTTTGTTTTTTGTTATTCTTTTTTTTCCTTCTTTTCTTTACACATATGTAAGAGGAAGTCGATGCTTAGCCTTGGTCTATTCATAAATATTTATATAATTTTACTTGATGTTTTGTTGTCTCCTAATTTCTCTCCTTTACCTCCCTTCCTCACCCCTCCCTCTACTTTGTCTGTGTCCTTTCTCATCACCTCTCATGACATATAATACCCTTCAATGTTGCCATGTTAATGCCCAGTCCCTGCCAGCCCATCACGATGAGTTCTCCGATTTCCTCCACTCAAATAGCTTCCATATCATCGGCATTTCTGAGAGCTGGCTCAAACCCTGGATCCCCTCCTCCTCCGTCTCTCTTCCTGACCACCATCTCTTCAGAAACGACCGGCTAGACAGACCTGGCGGCGGGGTTGCTATTTTTGTCCATCACAGCCTCAAGTGCCGTCGTCTTGACTCCTCATCATCCCCGCCTTCTTCTTCCCAAGTTGAATTCCTCTTCCTTGAAATACATATCGATTCCACCAAACTTCTTTATGGAGTAGTTTACCGACCTCCTAAAGTCCCTTTTGACCCCACCTTTGAGTCTACTCTCCTCCGTCTTATTCCCCTCTATAGTTGCATCCTGATCTCCGGTGACTTCAACTCCGACCTCCTGTCTCCTGCAGCTCCCAACTCCAAGTATCTCCTGGACCTCTGCTATTCTTTAAACCTTTTCATAGTTCCCTACGCCCCGACTCATCATACCCCTACTTCTCACTCCTGGTTGGATCTCCACCTGGCTGACTCCCAACAGAAGATTAGTTCCTCCGCCCAACAGCCAGTTCCCTTCCTTTCTGCTCACGACCTTATCCAAATCTCCTACGACATACCATCTCCTCACCTTACTCCTAGATCTTTACTCCTCCGAAACCTGAAGTCCTTAACCTTCGAGACGCTCCAAGAGGACCTTGACGCAGCGGACTGGCAAGCTATCTTTGATCTGGCCTCAATCGACGAGAAGGTGAATACTTTCAACCAGATCCTCCTGAAGCTGCTCGACAAGCACGCTCCTCTGAAGATGAGGCAGCTCAGACGACCCCCGGCCCCATGGATAACCCCAGAGATCAGGGAAATCATGAAGGAACGGGACTCTGTCCGAAGGAGGTTCTACCGATCCAAGTTGGACGTCGACTACTCTTCCTTCAAAGTCCTGAGGAATCGTGCCCAGTCGCTGATCAGGGCGGCTAAGTCAAAGTTCCTTCTGAATCTGATAGCGGAGGCACCTAACGCCAAGTCAAGATGGGCAGCTCTTCGGAAGCTCTCGTTAGGTTCCCCCAAAAACCCTCCTTCTCCTTCAATCTTCTCTCCCGACACACTTAATTCCTTTTTTGTCTCCCGTCCTATTCTTCCACTAGCGTCTCCAGCTGAGATTACATCTCCCCAGCCCTTCGATTCAAATAATTTTTTCTTTTCATATATTTACCCTGACACTCTCCTAAGGATCATCCTTAATAGTAGCTCTAATGCCCTTGGCCCTGACGACATCCCGCTCCTCTTCCTTAAAACTTGCTTACCAGTCATACTCCCAGTCCTCTTACATATCTATAATTTCTCCCTTCAAAACTCCGTCTTCCCTTCCGCCTGGAAAGAAGCATTTGTACTTCCTCTCAACAAAGTCCCTAATCCTGAAGCTTCTAAAGACTTTCGCCCTATCTCCCTTCTGTGTTCCACATCCAAACCTTTAGAGCGTATAGTTCATTCCCAAATCTCAGATTTCCTTCTTACCAACAAACTCCTCGACCCTTTCCAATCTGGTTTCCGACCCGGTTATGGGACTCAATCTGCTTTACTGAAACTAACAGAAGACTTCCGACAGGCCATTGACGCTAGACAACTTACTCTGCTAGTACTGTTCGACTTTTCCAAAGCCTTTGACTCCGTGGACCACTCCATCCTCCTCTCCAAGGTGGCCAGTCTCCCTCTCTCCAATAATGTCCTCCTCTGGCTCCAGTCCTACCTTGCAGATCGTTCCCAGTCCGTCAAGTTCCCCAACTCTCCCGCCTCATCCTCGCTTCCTCTCCACTCAGGAGTTCCTCAAGGATCCTCTCTTTCCCCGCTCCTATTCTCCCTTTTCCTATTGGATCTTCCTCCGCACATAAAATTCTGTAAATACCACCTCTACGCGGATGATCTGCAGATTTATTTATCCATTCACCCCTCCAGTTTCCCTACCGCATACTCGCAAATATCTGATGACATCAATTCCATATCCTCCTGGGCCAAACAGAACAAACTCCTCCTTAATCCTCACAAGACTCAAGCGATAATATTAGGTAACAAAAAACTTCTCAATAACTTAACTGACCCCCCTCTCTTGACTCTGGACAACACCAACATTAACTACTCTAGCAGAGTAAAAAACCTGGGTATCATTCTCGACCAAACCCTTTCCTGGAAAGACCACGTATCCTATATTTCCCGTAAATCGTTCCAATCTCTTGCACAATTTAAACGTTCCCGTCACTCTCTTTCTCATAACTCCCGGAAACTCCTCTTATCATCCTTTGTTTTCCCCCATTTCGACTACGGGTGCCTGGTTTATAATGATCTGAGTAAGGGACTCGATATCAAACTCCAGCGAATCCTGAACGCTCATGTCAGATTTGTTTTCGATGTCCCTAGAGACGCTCATATTTCGCCCTGGTACTCCGAGTTGAAATGGCTCAAACCCTCCTACCGCCGAAACTACCTCCTAGGCTCCTTCCTCTTCCTAATGCTTAAATCCAAAGAACCCTACTACCTCTACCAAATGTTTCAATTCCAGTCCTCGGTTCACCAGAGGCACACTAGATCCCGTCCTTCAGACCTCTTCATCCCCTCCCATCGCTCCTCAGCCTTCCACAATTCATTCCTTGTCCAGGCCTCCTCTCTTTGGAACTCCCTGCCTCCCCCAATCCGTCACTCTCCTTCCGTGGCTTCCTTCAAATCCTCACTATTCCAATTCCTCTTCACCAAACAATCCACTCCTCTTTGATCTCTCCCCCGTATTCTCTAATTCGTCAACCTTAATTATCTAATCATTCTAATCACTTTTCCCCCGCTTTTTTTTTTTTTTTTTTTTTTTCTATCTCTCTTGTCTTTGTCATTCTCTAGTTTTATTATATTTTTTTTATCATATTTTCTAAATTATTCGTTCATAATCAATAATATTGATTTTTGGCTCATTTACACATTTATATATTTTTAATATGCATTTATTTATTTTTTATCTTATCTTATTTTCTGCTTTCTAAATTAATTTTATTTTTAACCTTGGCTGGGCATCCTTCCTTCTCTTTTATAATCAACCACCGTACTATGCTCGGTCGATTTATATTTATATTATATATATATATATATATATTTATTATCAATTTTATCTCTTTCTTAGTTTTATGGATTTGCTTTTTTTCTTTTTCTCTTTTATTTTTGTAGATACTTTTATTTATTTTGTTACATCATATTGAAGTTGTTAATTTGATGTTTTTTCCTGTTTTTCTATTTCCTGTTTATCTATTTTTTAGTTGTATAGTTTTTCTCCAATGTAGCACTAATTTTTATTTACCTACCTATCTTTTTATTTCTATGTTCTGATACTATATTTCATTGTTTCATTTTCATCACTCTGTATGTATTTATTCTTAGGGGACCTCGGTCCCAGAATAATAAAATTTATTTTCATTTCATTTCATTTCATTCATTTCCCTAAGTTTGAAGTCTCCGACGAAAATTGGCAGGAGAGTGAAGGGTAGACTACGGTGGTTGTAGATGTAGGAGTGACTACAGCTGGTTGAGTGGCTGACTTGTTTGTCCTGTCTTTTTTGATCTTATAATAAATAGAAATACATGTACATAGAATTATTACTACTGCTATGAAGTAATAGATAAATATATAATCAGAAAGAGTGGGTATATTTTCTAAGGTTTCCAAGGGTTGCATCTGTAGATTTAATTTATGCAGATGCAAGAAGGGAATGTTCACATTTTTATGTTGAATGCTTTGTTTAAGTTTAACATTACCTGGGAGTTTTTATATACACGAATAGTTCTATAATCATACAAAGTATCATTAACAGAAAGATTAATTTAACTAGTATCGGGTAGAAACACAGTTTCATTTTTCCCGTTGGTGTTAATTGATATTTTCTTAATTCTAAATGTTAAAAATATATCTAAATTATCGATATATTTAATAAATGGTTCACTATTAGTGTCTAAAGAGATACAATCAATTATATTATCATTAAATATTAACTGGAAGGCACATTTGTTATATACTTGAGATATATTTGTACAATAATGATTATTTTTAATATATTTACAATTTCCAGTAAATAACCCATCATTGTTTTTTAGTATAAAAGAAGGATAGGTATGAATGGTAATAGGTTTTTGGTTTTTAAAGGTAGGGTACGAAAGGAGAAAGAACAATTCAAATTGCTTGGAAAGAATAGGGATTTCTATAAAATAATAAATGGAACTTGCCAGAAATGAGCAATGTACCTTGCTGAGGTACCATAAAGTGTCTAAATTGTCTGCAATAAAAGTGACATTGTAGTCTTTGCGTAAGGACTCTAGTTCTTTATAATTTAAAATACTGGAATGGATAACATTTAATTTACAAAATTCAATGGAGGTTTCAATGTCATTGACTTTGTTACCTAAGTATATTAGGTTGGAGAAGAGAAGGGTGTAGTACTTAGTAAGTTCGATGGAATTTACGACTGGGCTAGATAGTAAAGTTTGGATCTTTCTATTATTATTTTCTATAATTTCCATGTCGTTATTAAATTCGTCAATCAATTATTTATTTACTGCTAGCTGTGATTTTTTATTATTTTCCAAGTGGTTAGTATTTCTTTCAATTGTTGCTATTACATTGTCGTATTTTTCCTTGTCGTTAGCGTCCATGTTGCCTGTTAACCATGAAATGGCAGTTCCTAGTCCGTTTATCAGTCCTCGTTTTTGTTTGTGTTTATTTATAAGTAGGTGGTCTAATTTTTCTCGTATATAGTCATGATGTTTTTTGAGTAATTGTGTTTGATGGGGGTCTCTGTCTTTGAGATTTATAAAAGCTAAGGTAGCTAAGACTTGATTAAGTTGATCGCTAAGATTTTCCAAGTTTATGCAATGTACAAAAGTGTAAGTATTATTAATGTTAAAGGCCTTGTCTAATTTGATTGGTGCTATTCCGGGTCCTCGCGTTAGGTCAGTTATTTGAAGTGCTGGCGACAGGTTGATCTGGTGGGTCAGTAGGGTGATTATAGTCATTAGCATTATCATCTGCAACAGAGAGTCTTGTATTAACTTTCTTTTTGCGGGGTCTCTTGATTAGTGAGGCATGTACTTTGAATCTTCGTCTTTTGTCGGTTGCTAATTTTGTTCTAGTATTAAATGTTGCTCTTTTGAATTTAGGTTTGGCTTTATTATATTGGCGGTTACGTATATATATTTCTCCCTCTGGAATGGGGATGTTTTCACGATTTTTATTCAATTTATTTGTACGATTTTCTTTTTCTTTGTTTATTAATTCTTCTATAGCATGGTTTATTAATTATCGTGATATTCTTTTGTTTTTTGTTCTAAAATTATATTTTGGGTTTCTCTGAATTCGTTGATTCCAAAGGTTATTTCGTTGGGTGACATTTTTAGATTGGTTATAATGGAGTTATTAAATGCTATAAGTGCTAGATTCAAAATTCTTTTATGGTGATAATTATCTTTTTGTTTACGAATGATGTTTAGTAATTCTATAAGGGTGGAGTGTGCTCGATTTATTACTCCATTAGAATTAGAGTAGTTAGGGGTGGTAAAGTGAGTGTCAATATTATTATATTTTAAGAAGTTTTCAACTAGACCATTTTAAAATTCTGTTCCGTTATCAAACTGAATTATTTGTGGAGTGGGGAAGGTGCTCAGATATTTTTCTAAGACGTTAATGAATTCGTTGGCTGTCGAGCTTTTTACATAATGGGCATATAATTTTTTTGAGAAACAGTCTATGAGAGTGAAAATTAATTTTCCATCGAAATGAATGATGTCACCTTGCAACTTTTCAAATGGTTTGGAAGGTGTAGGAGTAATCTCAAAAACCTGTTTTATAGGATTTCTATCGTATTTGACAGCTTTGCACAAAGAACAGTTGTTAATGTATTCTGTAATAGTTTCTAACATGCGGGGCCAATAATATTTTCTTTTGAGGTTGGTGTAGACCTCATTAATTCCACGATGTGCTGTTTTTCCGATATGCTGTGAGGAAACTATTTCTTCTTGTTCTGATTTGTCAATTATATCTATGTTTTTTGAATAGTACCTTTTAATTTTTATAGTGGGATAATTTTCACGAACAATTTCCGAAACATGGTTAAAGATTCGATCATAGATCAGTTCATCTGTGGCTCCTTGAATTGGGGGAGAGCAGAGTAAACCATAAGTGGAATTTGGTTTAAAATATTCTAAACAATAATTTTCTAAATCTTTTGAATAGGGATATCTCGTTATCCAGTTGTATCGAGTTTTGTTAAATATTTTGGAGACTGCCTCATGATTTTCAGGGTTACCTCGCGTGATTATTATTTGGTGTTTTTCGATATTAATACATTTATTTCGATCTTCAATTAATTTAATCTGATTGTTGGATGATTCTTGCGAGTGTATGGTTGCTAAGCTCGCGTTGTCATCTTCTATAGGGATGTTAAGTTCTCTAACTAAGTCTTCTATTGAGTCAGTATTATTTCTAGGGGAAGGTCCGGATAAAAATTCATTGATAGCCTCCTCTACTTCATCAATGGCGTTACAGTCTTGGTAATTTGGGGGATTTCGGGACAGTGCGTCAGCTACGTAATTTGTCTTACCTCGTACGTATTTTATTTCGAACTCAAAATCAGATAATAAACACTTCCAGCGAATGAGTTTTGCATTTGGTTCCTTCATATTATGCAACCATTGCAGCGGTTTATGATCAGTGTGTACAATAAATTTACGCCCATAAATGTAAGGTCGGAAATGTTTACACGCCCATACAATGGCCAACAATTCCTTTTCTATTGTCGAGTAATTTTCTTCCTGCTTGTTTAACGTTCGAGAAGCAAAGGAAATAGGTAAATCTTTTCCTTCAAAATTTTGAGATAGGACGGCACCTAGGGCATAGTTAGAGGCTTCGGTCGTCAAAGTAAAAGTTTTGTTGAAGTCAGGCAATTGCAAAATAGGATTATTCTGTAGTAAGGTCTTTAAGGTTTCAAATGCATCTTTGTATTCTTTGCTGATAGTAATGGGTTTATCTTTCCGGAGTGACTGTGTTAGTGGATGTGCAACTTTGGCATAATTCTTTATCATCTTGCGATAATAGCCACTGAGTCCAAGGAACTGCTTTATTTGTTTCTGAGTCTTAGGGATCGGAAAATTTTTTATGGCTTCTAATTTGCTGGGATTTGGTTGTATGCCTTCTTTGGAAATGATATGTCCGAGAAAAAGTAGTTCTTTCTTAAAAAATTCTGTTTTATCTAACTGAATTTTTAAGTTATATTGTTTTAGTTTTTCGAAGACTGTTTTTAGGTGTTTTATATGTTCTTCTAAATTGTCAGAGAATATCACGAGGTCGTCCATATATATTAGACAGCTTGTGATTCGTGAGAAGATGGTGTTCATTGCTCGTTGAAAAGTGGGGGGTGCGTTCTTAAGCCCAAACGGCATTCTTAAGAACTCATAATGTCCGTTCTCCGTTGGGAACGCTGTTTTAGGGATTGGAGCAGGGTCCAATTCTATTTGGTGAAACCCTGAGGCAAGGTCTATTGCTGAAAAATAAGTTGCTCGGCCTATTTTGCCGAAGAGGTCTTCGATGTTGGGAAGCGGGAACTTATCTTCAATTGTTTTATTATTTAATTTTCTATAATCTATTACCATCCGGATTTTCTTTTTACCGGAAGCGTCTGCCTTTTTAGGTACTACCCAGACAGGACTGTTGTAGGGGAAGGTAGAATGTTGTATGATTTTATTTTCCAAAAGTTTGTCGATTTCGTTTTGGATATCTTTGCGATAAATTTCAGGATAGCGATAATTTCGGGTGTAAACAGGATCATCGTCAGTTGTTCTGATTGTATGTTTTGTAACGTCAGTACAGCTAAGTTTGTCATTTTCAAATTTTATAATTTCTTGGAATTCTGTAAGAAGTTGTATTATTTTAAATTTTTCCTCATGGTTCATATGACTGGTCCGTATTAAATAGGGGATTCCATTTCTTATTTCGTCTTTATGTTGTTCAGAATAGTCCGAGCAGTTGGAAGTTAATAAATGGGGAATTTGTTGGTTTGTTTCTAGAATTTCCTCAATTTCCATTTCTTCCAGGAGATTAAGATTTAACTCGGTTGCGGTTTTGGATTCAATGTAACATAGAGCTTTATTATTTTCTATGTCTATTATGCCTTCGTTTATTTTTACTTGATTGTTAATAATATGCTCGTTAACTAATCCTATCCCGTTTTTTATTATACAAGGTATTTTAATTAGATTTAATCCTTGCTCTAATGATATTTTTTCTTCTTTTTTGTTAAGACTAAAGTTGAGTGGGATCATGCCCTTAGAGTAAGTCAAAACATTATTATTTAAATCTATATTAATTCCTAGTTGACTCATTGTCTCATGGCCAAGGAGGATATCATACTTATCAGAAAAGGGGAATAGGTGAAACTTAGCGATTAAGTCCACGTCAAAGGGATCAACTAAATTTAAAGAGCAAGTCCGTGAGCCTTCTTGCTTACCGACTGGCGTAGACACGATAAAAGGTTCGTTTTTTATTTCTATTAGAATTCATTATTAGATTTGGGTTGATATAATTTTTTGCTGAGCCTGTGTCAATTAACCATTTCATATTTCTATTGTCTGAAAATAGGGAAGTGATTTGGACACTAGATTTAGACTGAATTCGGAGGGTCTTTGTTTGGTCTGATGCCTAAGTCTAAAAAATGGTCAAATTTATTTGCAAGTTCGTCTAGTTTTGTCTCTAGTTGGTTAAATTTTATTTCTGCGTCTCTCCGACCGTCTGAATGATTAGTTTCTTCTAAGTGGGTTAATTCATACGGAGAAACAAAATTGGGGCGATTAACAGTTCTCATTGAGACTGTATTTTGTGAAAAGGGATTGGAGTAGTAGGGTCTACGTTGATTGAAAGAGTGACGGGGATTATTGGGATGAAATGTTTTTTGTGTTTGTTGACTAAAGTTTGTAGGTCTATTTATTGTCTGTTGTTGAGAAAAGGATGCAGGTCTACTGGTCGTTTGTTGTTGAGGGAAAAAATTATTATTAGGTGTAAAATGATTTTGTGGTTTATATGTCACCGGAGGTGAAGGTGCAAAATTATTAGGGTTAAAATAATTTGGAGAGTATGAGTTGTTAGTTGGATGTGAGTAAGAAGTCTGTCTCATGTTTCTGTTGGGTATATTTGGTTTCTTAGAACTTTGTTGATTTAAATGAGCTAGAATAAAAGAGCATTTATTGTATATAATGTTTCTAACATCATCTAAAGTGTGAGGGTTAAAAATCATTATCTGGGTACTAAGTTGGTGAGGAAGCATTTTGTAAATATGGTAAATAATTTCGTGATCGGCTTTACTCATGAGGGTTTCTAAGATCTGACCCTCAAGTCCTTCTATTTTAAGCCTAATTAAAATTAAGTTTCTCACCTCTTGTATTCTGTTAATGAAATCAATGGGAGATTCTCTAAAATTTGGTTTCATTAGAAATATTTCGTCCTTAAGAATTTCGTATGACCTAGCATCTGCAAAGCTTGTTTTTAGTGCTTGGGTCAGTTTTAATAAATGGTGAATTCCAGATTGCAATAGTAAATTTCTGGCAGGTCCTACTAGTTTGGCTTGTACTTTAATAAATAGTAACTGATGATTGGTGTCTCTCTCTATTATATTTTCGGCACAAACAGTTTTATAGACATTTTCTGCTATTTCACAGAAGAACGCCAATTCATTAGGATCACCATTATAATATGGGATATGATCGTAATCCTCTTTTGTTATTTTGTAATGAATCTTAGACATAGTAATATTAGTTAAAAGTGAAGGTTTAAGAAAAGATTGAGAGGAATTTGATGGGTTACTTACAGTTGTATTAGTGTTACTACCCACGGTGAGATGTGAGTTGGTGTCTTCTGAATCCTGACTGGTAGCCGTCGTGAGGTCTTCGGAACGCGAAGTCTCCTTGGTAGCCACTGTGAAGTCTTTGTGTGGGACAACTGGTCACACACTAGTCTTCTAACTAAAAATTCCGGGGGCCAGCAAGTGAAGTGTTGACACACACCTAAGTCCTGATGGGTCAAATGGACACACTCGTAGCACAAGTTCTTCTGGGTCAAATGGACACACACTTAATGCACAAAGAACTTACTCTCGCGGGTCCCTGTTCGGGCGCCAGTTATGTCAAGGAAATGACAGTTAGACTTTTTAAAAAAAGAAAAGTAAAAAGTTTATTGTAAAAATGATTACAAAAATAATGGAACTACTCTAAGATGCTACAAGAACAACAATGACCGCTCTCGGATGGAGAGGCGGGGGTATATATACTATTCTGCTGACTCCCCAGGTGATAAGAGAAATTCTTTGTCATAACTTCGGCTTAATAATTGTTAAAACTGATACGACAGATTATGAAAATAAATTTGAGCACATCGTCCTTCGGATTGGACTTTAGGCTATGATCGAGTGCCTTTTTGTATGTCAGGTGCTCGATAATGAGTCGTATGTTATGTAACTAAACCTAGGTAGCTAAAATTTCACATAGGTTCAAAAAACCTTGAGCACGTCGTCCTAAGGATGGGACATTCCCGATATATCTGAATCTTTGGATCAGTTTTAACAAATATTAAATCTATAAACCGTTAAAAAGCAGGAACATTGAAGAATGGTATTTAGCCCGACTTTTTTCGAAAAACATTTTTATTTCGATTTTTGTGTAGGTTTCCGATATCCCGGTTGTTCATCAGTTTTAACAAATATTAAATCTAAAAACCTTTTAAAGGCTAGAAGTTTGAAGAATGGAGTCTACCGAGCTCAGGATCGCCACTTAGAAATCTAGCCAAGTCACTTATGTCAGATGTTTTAATCGGGAAGATAAAAATAAATTTGAGCACGTCGTCCTTCGGATTGGACTTTAAGCTATGATCGAGGGCTTTTTCGTATGTCAGGTACTCGATAATGAGTCGTATGTTATGTATCTAAACCTGAGTAGGTGACATTTTATTTAGGTTGAAAATTACTTGAGCACGTCGTCCTTCGGATGGGACTTTCCCGATACATCTGAATCTTTCTTTGGTTGACCATCTTCGTTCCTGGATGCTGCCTATCTGCCAACATAGCTGTATTAATTTGTTTTTCAGAAAATATGTCAAAACGGTACCTCAAAGCCCACTTATATTCCACTTTTCTTCCTTGATAATTTTAGTTTGAACCAAACGGTAACTTATTTTATCATACATATGGAATCTATCGAGCTCAGGATCGCCACTTAGAAATCTAGCCAAGGCACTTAGGTCAGATGTTTTAATCGAAAAGACAAAAATAAATTTGAGCACGTCGTCCTTCGGATTGGACTTTCCCGATACATCTGAATCTTTCTTTGGTTGACCATCTTCGTTTCTGGATGATGCCTAAGAACGCCGGACTCCTTAGATAGTATGCGCCTTGCAACTCCGTGCAACCAGGTATTAATAAGTTCTTAGGAACGCTGGGCAACACAGATAGTATGTATGTAGTTAGGAATGCTGGGCACCGCAGCTAGCATGTGCCTTGCAACAGCGGATGCCCTAGGTATTTTGTGCTTAAGAACGCTGGTGATAGATATTATTTACCGTGCAACGGTGGACCTCCTAGATAATACATGCTTAGGAAACTACATATTATGTAGGCCTACCCCCACAACCCCCCCTCCCGTTCAAAATTTTGAGATATCACGTAGCGTATTTTTCAATTTGGCCTTTAAGAATACTACATGTCAAATTCCATGACTATCCGATCATCCGTTAATGACAGCACTATTTTTATATTTAGGCCTACCCCCACAACCCCCCCCTCACGTTCACTATTTTGTCTAGCAGTAATACCCGGCGTTGCCCGGGGAACTTTGACTTTTCTCCTAATATCTCTCGTTCGAATCCTATTCAATTCTTCAACAGTACATTCATGATGTTAAAATTTTCAATTATCCATACGGAATAACGCTTATAGTCCTTCAACGGCAGACATTCCATCTCGTAAGTTTTTAGGACCCCTGGGCACCATAGCTAGTACGCGCCATTGAACGGCGGAAACCACAGCTAGTGAATACTTAGCATTACTGGACGTCCTAGCCATTGCGTACTTAGGAACGCTTGTGACTACAGCTAGTATGTGCTTTGCAACGGCGGACCCCACCGCTAGTACGTAGTTAGAAACGCTGGGCACCACAGCTAGTATGTACCTTGCAACGCCAGGCCCCAGGAACGCTGGGCACCACAGCTAATACGTAGTTACTACTACTACATGTGAAATTTCATGAGAATCCGATTACCATTAATGAGTCAGTATTATTTTTATGCTTAGCCCCTCCCCCCTCCCGTTCAAATTTTTGAGATCTCACATAGTGTATTTTTCTATTTCGCCTTTAAAAATACTACATGTGAAATTCCATGACAATTGGATCATCTATTAATGAGCGATCACTATCTTCATATTTAGACCTACCCCCACTGGCTTTGAAAATGTTGAGACTTGTTACTACTTGTGACATCCGAAGGACGACGGGCTCAAGGTTATTTTTAACTTCCCGATTAAAACATCTGACCTAAGTGCCTCAGCTAAATTTCTAAGTGGCGGTCCTGAGCTCGGTAGACTCCATTCTTCAAATTTCTCGCTTTTTAACGGTTTATAGATTTAATATTTGTTAAAACTGATAGAGAACGGCCGGATGATCTGAATGCTACACATAAATCAAAATAAAAATGTTTTTAAAAAATTTCGCGCTATTAACGGTTTATAGGCTTAATAATTGTTAAAACTGATACGACAGATTCAGATATATCCGGAAAGTCCCATCCGAAGGACGACGTGCTCAAGGCTATTTTCAACCTGTCAAATTTCACCTACCCAGGTTTATTTACATAACATACGTCTCATTATCGAGTACCTCACATTCGAAAAAGCCCTGGAGCATCGCTTGAAGTTCCATCCGAAGGACGACGTGGAGTTATTCTCAACTTCCCGATTAAAATATCTGACTCAAGTGCCTCAACTAGATTTTTAAGTGGCGATCCTGAGCTCGGTAGACTCCATTCTTCAAATTTCTCGCTTTTTAACGGTTTATAGATTTAATATTTGTTAAAACTGACAGAGAACGACCGGGATATCTGAATCCTACACTAAAATTGAAATAAAAATGTTTTTTTGAAAATTCGCGCTATTTAACGATTTATAGGCTTAATAATTGTTAAAACTGATACGACAGATTCAGATATATCCGGAAAATCCCATCCGAAGGACGACGTGCTCAAGGTTATTTTCAACCTAAGTGAAATTTCACCTACCCAGGTTTATTTACATAACATACGTCTCATTATCGAGGACCTCACGTTCGAAAAAGTCCTGGATCATCGCTTAACGTCCCTTCCGAAGGACGACGTGCTCAAGGTTATTTTTAACTTCCCGATTAAAACATCTGACCTAAGTGCCTCAGCTAGATTTCTTAGTGGCGGTCCTGAGCTCGGTAGACTCCATTCTTCAAATTTCTCGCTTTTTCACGGTTTATAGATTTAATATTTGTTAAGTCGTTAGATGGTAGTAGGAAGTTGGCAGGAGTGTTGGGTGATGTCACTACCCTATGTTTGAGCTGAACGTTTAAGGATGCTAGGAAAGGGTCTAGCCGGATAAGAGTGCGAAAATTGCCCCCAACGATTTTCGAATGGGCGATTGACCGACAGTTTGCACATGTAAAAAAAAAAAATTTCTGAAAATTTCAGCTCCCAACTCCCATTATTCGATGAGAAAAAAAATAAAAATGCAATTTTAATTTTTTTTTTTTTCTTTCCGGTTGTTGCGAGTATGCAACTGTCGATTTTTTTTCAGAGTTTTTATGCTTCAAATACACCTCTATAGTATTTTTTTATTATCTTCCGATTTAAATTCTATTTTTCATCGAATTTTGAAAAATTCAAAATGGATTTTTTGCATGTTATTTTTGAGTGACACTCACCAAATTTTCACAGAATATGCGTTTTTTATATGAATATATTCCCTAATTTTTTTAAATTTTTTGGTGTGGTGCAACAATGTTAAAAAAAATAAAAAATAATTCTTTTCAGTTATTTCAGTTTATTTTATGTCTATGTATATGATATTATGAATTTTTATTAAAATAATGTTGTAAAATATGCATATTTTTTATTTTTGCAATATACAATATATAGCAGTAACTTTTTGAACGGTTGTTAACAATAGGTACTATTTTTTTCAACTTAATTTTATGAAGATTTTTTTTTAATTAGATTTTTGCCGTGGTCGAAAATCGAACCGCCCTAACCGCCTTCACGAGAAATTGCGCACTACTCAATAATTATTATTCTCATAATAATATTATTCATTCCTTTCTTATCCCTCCCCCCACTTCCCTCTAATCATCATCCATGCAGTTGACAAGTGATGGAACGCTTCACGTAAAACCTTTCCTTCGGGTGGCCCCACTCCCCTGTGTGCTGTCGAGCTCCAGAATACTCCGGAGGGGAAAGCGATTTTTCAATTATCTCTAAAAAACTATATATCTTACGAAAGATAGACTATAGATAATAAATTGCACGTAATTTATAAAATAAAAACTATATATCTTTTCTTAAAAGCCACATTGAAAAATAAACTAAGTGACATTTCAACATTTTGAACGGGAGGGGAGGTTGTGGGGGTAGGCCTAAATATAAAGATAGTGCTGTCATTAACGGATGATCGGATCGTCATGGAATTTCATATGTAGTATTCTTAGAAGGCAAATTGAAAAATATGCTATGTGACATCTCAAAATTTTGAAAGCCAGTGAGGGTAGGTCTAAACATGTAGGTAGTGATCGCTCATTAATAGATGATCCCATTGTCATGGAATTTCACATGTAGTATTTTTAAAGGCGAAATAGAAAAATACACTATGTGACATCTCAAAATTTTGAAAGCCAGTGAGGGTAGGTTTAAATATGAAGGTAGTGATCGCTCATTAATAGATGATCCCATTGTCATGGAATTTCACATGTAGTAGTAGTAACTACGTATTAGCTGTGGTGCCCAGCGTTCCTGGGGCCTGCCGTTGCAAGGTACATACTAGCTGTGGTGCCCAGCGTTTCTAACTACGTACTAGCTCTGGGGTCCGCCGTTGCAAAGCACATACTAGCTGTAGTCACTAGCGTTCCTAAGTACGCAATGGCTAGGACGTCCAGTGATGCTAAGTATTCACTAGCTGCGGTTTCCGCCGTTCAATGGCGCGTACTAGCTATGGTGCCCAGGGGTCCTAAAAACTTACGAGATGGAATGTCTGGAATGTACCTCAAAGCCCACTTATATTCCACATTTCTTCCTTGATAATTTTAGTTGGAACCAAACGGTAACTTATTTTATCATACAGCTCAGGATCGCCACTTAGAAATCTAGCCAAGGCACTTAGGTCATATGTTTTAATCGAGAAGACAAAAATGATTTGAGCACGTCGTCCTTCGGATTGGACTTTAGGCATGATCGAGGGCCTATTTGTATGTCAGGTGCTCGATAATGAGTCGTATGTTATGTAACTGAACCTAGGTAGCTAAAATTTCACATAGGTTCAAAAAACCTTGAGCACGTCGTCCTAAGGATGGGACATTCCCGATATATCTGAATCTTTGGATCAGTTTTAACAAATTTTAAATCTATAAACCGTTAAAAAGCAGGAACATTGAAGAATGGTATTTAGCCCGACTTTTTTCGAAAAACATTTTTATTTCGATTTTTGTGTAGGTTTCCGATATCCCGGTTGTTCATCAGTTTTAACAAATATTAAATCTAAAAACCTTTTAAAGGCTAGAAGTTTGAAGAATGGAGTCTACCGAGCTCAGGATCGCCAATTAGAAATCTAGCCAAGTCACTTAGCTCAGATGTTTTAATCGGGAAGATAAAAATAAATTTGAGCACGTCGTCCTTCGGATTGGACTTTAAGCTATGATCGAGGGCTTTTTCGTATGTCAGGTACTCGATAATGAGTCGTATGTTATGAATCTAAACCTGAGTAGGTGACATTTTATTTAGGTTGAAAATTACTTGAGCACGTCGTCCTTCGGATGGGACTTTCCCGATACATCTGAATCTTTCTTTGGTTGACCATCTTCGTTCCTGGATGCTGCCTATCTGCCAACATAGCTGTATTAATTTGTTTTTCAGAAAATATGTCAAAACGGTACCTCAAAGCCCACTTATATTCCACTTTTCTTCCTTGATAATTTTAGTTTGAACCAAACGGTAACTTATTTTATCATACATATGGAGTCTATTGAGCTCAGGATCGCCATTTAGAAATCTAGCCAAGTCACTTAGCTCAGATGTTTTAATCGGGAAGATAAAAATAAATTTGAGCACGTCGTCCTTCGGATTGGGCTTTAAGCTATGATCGAGTGCCTTTTCGTATGTCAGGTACTCGATAATGAGTCGTATGTTATGTATCTAAACCTGGGTAGTTGAAATTTCATTTACATTAAAAATAACTTGAGCACGTCGTCCTTCGGATTGGACTTTAGGCTATGATCGAGGGCCTTCTTGTATGTCAGGTACTGGATACTGAGTCGTATGTTATGTATCTAAACCTGGGTAGCTGAAATTTCACTTAGGTTGAAAAAACCTTGAGCACGTCGTCCTTCGGATGGGACTTTCCCGATATATCTGAATCTGTGCATCAGTTTTAACTAATATTAAGCCTATAAACCGTTAAAAAGCGAGAAATTTGAAGAATGGTATTTAGCCGGACTTTTTTCGAAAAACATTTTTATTTAGATTTTTCTGTAGGATTCAGATATCACGGTAGTTATATATCAGTTTTAACAAATATTAAATCTAAAAACCGTTTAAAAGCTAGGAATTTGAAGAATGGAGTCTACCGAGCTCAGGATCGCCATTTAGAAATCTAGCCAAGTCACTTAGCTCAGATGTTTTAATCGGGAAGATAAAAATAAATTTGAGCACGTCGTCCTTCGGATTGGGCTTTAAGCTATGATCGAGGGCCTTTTCGTATGTCAGGTACTCGATAATGATTCGTATGTTATGTATCTAAACCTGAGTAGTTGAATTTTCATTTACGTTAAAAGTAACTTGAGCACGTCGTCCTTCGGATTGGACTTCAAGCTATGATCGAGAGCCTTTTCGTATGTCAGGTACTCGATAATGAATCGTATGTCATGTATCTAAACCTGAGTAGTTGAATTTTCATTTACGTTAAAAATAAATTGAGCACGTCGTCCTTCGGATTGGACTTTAGGCTATGATCGAGGGCCTTTTTGTATGTCAGGTACTGGATAATGAGTCGTATGTTATGTATCTAAACCTGGGTAGCTGAAATTTCAGTTAGGTTGAAAAAACCTTGAGCACGTCGTCCTTCGGATGGGACTTTCCCGATACATCTGAATCTTTCTTTGGTTGACCATCTTCGTTCCTGGATGCTGCCTATCTGCCAACATTGCTGTATTAATTTGTTTTTCAGAAAATATGTCAAAACGGTACCTCAAAGCCCACTTATATTCTACATTTCTTCTTTGATAATTTTAGTTGGATCCAAATGGTAACTAATTTTATCATACATATGGAGTCTATTGAGCTCAGGATCGCCATTTAGAAATCTAGCCAAGTCACTTAGCTCAGATGTTTTAATCGGGAAGATAAAAATAAATTTGAGCACGTCGTCCTTCGGATTGGACTTTCCCGATACATCTGAATCTTTCTTTGGTTGACCATCTTCGTTTCTGGATGCTGCCTAAGAACGCCGGACTCCTTAGATAGTATGCGCCTGGCAACTCCGTGCAACCATGTATTAATAAGTTCTTAGGAACGCTGGGCAACACAGATAGTATGTATGTAGTTAGGAATGCTGGGCACCGCAGCTAGCATGTGCCTTGCAACAGCGGATGCCCTAGGTATTTTGTGCTTAAGACCCCTGGTGATAAATATTATTTACCGTGCAACGGTGGACCTCCTAGATAATACATGCTTAGGAAACTATATATTATGTAGGCCTACCCCCACAACCCCCCCTCCCGTTCAAAATTTTGAGATATCACGTAGCGTATTTGTCAATTTGGCCTTTAAGAATACTACATGTCAAATTCCATGACTATCCGATCATCCGTTAATGACAGCACTATCTTTATATTTAGGCCTACCCCCACAATCCCCCCCTCACGTTCACTATTTTCACGTTCACAGCAGTAATACCCGGCGTTGCCCGGGGAACTTTGACTTTTCTCCTAATATCTCTCGTTCGAATCCTATTCAATTCTTCAACAGTACATTCATGATGTTAAAATTTTCAATTATCCATACGGAATAACGCTTATAGTCCTTCAACGGCAGACATTCCATCTCGTAAGTTTTTAGGACCCCTGGGCACCATAGCTAGTACGCGCCATTGAACGGCGGAAACCACAGCTAGTGAATACTTAGCATCACTGGACGTCCTAGCCAGTGCGTACTTTGGAACGCTTGTGACTACAGCTAGTATGTGCTTTGCAACGGCGGACCCCAGAGCTAGTACGTAGTTAGAAACGCTGGACACCACAGCTAGTATGTACCTTGCAACGCCAGGCCCCAGGAACGCTGGGCACCACAGCTAGTACGTAGTTACTACTACTACATGTGAAATTTCATGAGAATCCGATTACCTTTAATGAGTCAGTATTATTTTTATGCTTAGCCCCTCCCCCCTCCCGTTCAAATTTTTGAGATCTCACATAGTGTATTTTTCTATTTCGCCTTTAAAAATACTACATGTGTATCAACCTAGTTGCCGTACTACAAACATCTCACTCGTTCCCTCTCTCGTATTTTTGTCCCCTAATTGAATTTTTTTGTTTTTTTTTGTTTTAATAAGTCTTATTATACTTTTACTCAGTTTGTATTATTTACTTTTCTAATTTCAAATCTAATTGAATTCTCCTTCTTATTATTTTTCATATTTTTCTATTTCTTCTCCCTTATAAAATGGTGTCGTGCCCCGCATGCAACTCCTTTGTAAACAGAGAAAATAAAAAATCCCTTCAGTGCTGTGCCTGCACCTCAATCTATCACGGTGAGTGCTGTAACTTCTCTGACTGCGAACTTGAGTTTATGAGGTCACAAAAGAAGCCCTGGACCTGTATCGGCTGCGAAAAAAAGATAAAAGCGATCCCGACATCTGAGCGACCAGCTAGCCCAGCTAGGGCCCAAGGTAAGCAAGACGATGTCCTGTCTTCTTTAGTGGCGGCCGTGCATAATCTCTCACAACAAATTGAAGGCATGAAGGCAGTAATAAAAAATACTGTGGATATTGATATCAAGGAAATTAAAGCGGCACTAAATTATAATAGTGAGCTTGATGCCGAGACCGCTAATAAGCTGGGCAACATCGAGTCCAGCCTCAATAGGCAAAACGAGAGACTTTCTGCCCTAGAGGCTGAAAATATATCATTAAAGGGACGTATCTCCGACATGGAGGTTTCGATAAATAGGATAGATCAGAACAGTAAGAGAAACTCGCTCGAAATCCGAGGGATACCGGCGAGGGCGGGGGAGAATGTGATGGGCCTAATGAAGGATGTGGGTGTGGGTCTGGGGTTGAGACTGGATGTTGGTGATATAGATTACATCCATAGAACCAGACCTCGGCCGGGAACCCAAGATTCGTCTATAATAGTTCGTTTTGTTCGACAGGAAACCAGAGACGAAATTATTCGTCTCAGAAAAGTTAAAAGGGACTTTACAACGAGACATATGGGCTGGCAAGATAATGATTCACACCGTGTATATATCAGTGAAGACCTTACACAATTCAACAAAAAAAATTATTATATGGCTAGGCAAAAAAAAAAAAAAAGACGAAAAAATCAAATTTGTCTGGATTTCTGGGGGGAAGATATTATGCAGGAGGGATAATGGGACTCCCGTTATCCCAATATCTAGACCTGAGGATTTGGACGTTCACTTCCCATAACAACAACAATCAGGTCTCCCCCGGTCCCCCCACTCCTCCGCCAACTCTTTCTCTATCTTTACTCCAGTTGTCTTCGGTCATCTGTACCCCAACATCCTTCGGTTTCTCTCCGGCTCTTCACCTCTCTTCTCGTCCGTTTCGTGTTTTTCGGATTTCTTTTTATTGTGTATTTTTGTTTTCGATTGTACTCTTCAGTTTATTTTCGTTCACATGTTTCTCTTTATTATCAAACCAGGCCTTTCCTTCTTATTATTGTTCCTCACTAAGCTAGTATTTATTTATTTTTGTTTATGTTATTTATGTAAATGTTCATTTTTCATTTTTTATCACCATGCTTGCAGAATTGTAAACACTATTCTTGTATATAATTTAACTTTGCATACATTCCATTTTTTCATTTTACTTGCTTGTTCTCTTTTCCTATCAATTATTAATCAGTTTGGTATTATCACTCATGGGATCTCCTTTTCGATACATAGGACCGAGCCGTCTTCTCCTCTAACCCCTCACCTGCCCTATATATTACCTCCCTCCTCTCTTCACCATGTCCTATAATATATTAACCAGTTGTCATGTTAACGCCCAGTCCCTCTTCCCTCATTTTGACGAGTTCTCAGACTTTTTCCAATCCCATACCTATCACCTGATTGGAATCTCCGAGACCTGGCTCACCCCTCTCATCCCTAACTCCGCTCTTCCTCTTCCTGGCTACACCTTGTTTCGTAATGACCGCTCCGGTCGGACTGGTGGGGGTGTGGGGGTCTATGTACATGACTCTCTCAACGCCCGTGTTCTCGATTGTTCATCTGACTCCCCCCTCCCACACGTCGAGTATATGTTACTGGAAGTAACAATTCGCCATGAAAAGTTGCTTTATGGTGTAGTCTACAGACCTCCCTCTATTCCCTTTGGCACCGACCTTGAATCCCTACTCCAAGCGTACCTCCCCATTTACTCCAATCTCATCCTTGCCGGAGATTTCAACTCAAACTGATTCCTATGATAAAAAGTACCTCCTTAACCTTTTTTACTCCCTCAATCTTTATTTAGTACCTTACTCTCCCACCCATCATACTCAGCATAGTCACACTTGGCTCGACATCCATGTCATTGACTCCTCTGAAAAATTACTTTCCTCCTCCCAATTTCCTGTTCCTTTTCTTTCCGCCCATGACCTTATCTCCATTTCCTATGATCTCCAGTCCCCTCCATTCGAAACAAAAACCTTTTCCATGAGACACCTTTCTACATTATCTCCCCAGCCCCTTCAGCAAGACCTCGACGCTATCGACTGGAGCCCGATATTCAAAAGCCATTCCGTCGACGATATGGTCCAGGACTTGACGACAAACCTCATGACTGTGCTTGATAGGCACGCACCCCTGCAGGAGTCTCGGATCCGCCGGCCCCCCGCTCCGTGGATAACGCCTGAAATCAGGGATTTGATGCGGGATAGAGACTCCGCAAGGCGTAAATTGGTTCGTAGTCATTTTTCCACGGACTATGAGGCCTACAAAGCTCTACGCAACCGAACTCAGTCCCTACTGAGAAGAGCTAAGAAGATTTATTACCACAGGGTCCTGTCTGAAGCTCCTGATCCCAAGTCCAAATGGTCCCTTCTTCGTAATTTATCCTTAACCAAATCCAAACAGTGCTCCTCTAATATTCCTTTCTCTCCTGTTACTTTAAACAATTTTTTCATTTCATCTCCCAATACAAATCCTCCCCCGACGCCCTTCTCTCCTACTCAGATATTCAATCCAAATTCATTCTTTTTTTCCTATATACATATATCCTGAAGACCTCCTCAGAAGTATCCTCAAATCCCAAACAAAAGCCTATGGCCCAGACAATATCCCAGTGAAATTAATCAAATATGCCCTCCCCTCTATCCTTCCTGTCCTCCTTCACATCTACAACTACTCCCTGCAGAACTCCGTTTTTCCGACGGCCTGGAAATCAGCGATCGTCCACCCTCTTAAAAAGGTAACCAACCCATCCTCTCCAAAAGATCTCCGCCCTATATCTACCCTTTCTAACCTCTCCAAACCCTTAGAACGGATAGCCCAATCCCAACTATCGTCCTATTTAGAATCCAACCAGATCCTAGATCCCCTTCAGTCTGGCTTCCGTCCTGGCCTAAGCACCCAATCAGCCCTCCTAAAAGTTACTAACGACCTCCAACTAGCCATAGATAACAGACAGTTAACTCTACTAGTACTCTTCGACTTCACTAAAGCCTTCGACACCGTCGACCACAGCATCCTCCTTGCCAAGCTCCACAATTCCAACCTTTCTCCCAGTGCTGTTTGCTGGCTTCAGTCCTTCCTCTCCGGACGCTCACAGTCGGTTCTTGTTCCTAACCTACCTCTCTCGTCCTTTCTTCCACTCAACTCTGGGGTCCCTCAAGGCTCGTCCCTCTCACCCACCCTTTTTTCTATATTCATAAACGACCTCCCTAATTCTCTCAAACACTCCAAATATCATCTCTACGCCGATGATTTCCAAATTTATCTCTCCTTCCATCCCTCCTCTGCCCAAGATGCTTACAACAAAATGATGGAGGATATACATGGTATCACCAACTGGGCTACTAACAATGGACTGACCTTGAACGCTGACAAAACCAAAGCTATTGTAATAGGAAACTACAGACTACTCAACTCTCTCACTGACTTACCTCCTTTAAAACTACATGACTCAGAGATAGAATACTGCACCAACGTAAAAAACCTTGGATTAATCCTTGACCAATCCCTCTCCTGGAAAGAACATATCAGGAGACACGGCAGTGTCTCTGGCCAAGTCCGAAAAAATCCGAAAAAAAAGAAAGAAAAAGACACTGCTGTGTAACTTTTCTCGTGACACTAAATGCCACTTTTTGCATCAACAAAAGTATGTTATGCAATAGCAAAATAACATTTTTCTCTACATAGTTGTGTCGAGAACTCCGAGCTGAACAAAATGAAAAAAAAAAGTAGACAAAAAAGTTCATATTTGACCAAGTTACAAGGGGTCAAAGTCAGCAAAAAATAACTTTTTTTTTTCTTCTTCCTTTTTCAGTGTCCGGACGTCCGGATGACGTCATCAAAGTTTCAAAATATTTCATTTTAATTATGTGGAACGTTGTTATGCAGTGATAGTTAATACAGTGTAATAGTGACAGTTACAAATTCCCACGTTACCAACCTGAGGGTTGCGGGTTCGAATCCGCACCAGTAATATCAACATTCTTTGCTAATAGCCAACGTTACCAACCCGAGGGTTGCGGGTTCGAATCCCCCCGAGTAATATCAACTTATTTTACAAAATGCTCACGTTACGAACCCAAGGGTTGCGGGTTCGAATCCCGATCAGTAATATCAACTTATTTTACAAATAGCTCACAATACCAACCCGAGGGTTGCGGGTTCGAGTCCCGATCAGTAATATCATCAACTTATTTTACAAATAGCTCACGTTACCAACCCGAAATTGTTGGGTTCTGATCCCCACCAGCAACATCAACTTATTTCACTAATAGCTCGCGTTACCAACCCGAGGGTTGCAGGTTCGAGTACCGATCAGTAATATCAACTTATTTTACAAATAGCTCACGTTACTTACTATATAAATAGCTCCCGTATCCAACCCGAGGGCTCCGGGTTCGAATCCCCACCAGTAATATCAACTTACTATATAAATAGCTCCCGTTTCCAACCCGAGGGTTCCGGGTTCGAATCCCGACGAGTAATATCAACCTATTTTACAAAAAGCTCAAGTTACCACCCCGAGGGTTGCGGGTTCGACTCCCGATCAGTAATATCAACCTATTTTACAAAAAGCTCAAGTTACCACCCCGAGGGTTGCGGGTTCGACTCCCGATCAGTAATATCAACTTATTTTACAAATAGCTCGCGTTACCATCCCGGAAGTTGCGGGTTCGAGTCCCGATCAGTAATATAAACTTATTTTACAAATAGCTTACGTTACGAATTCGAGGGTTGGGGGTTTTAATCCCCACCAGTAATATCAACTTACTTTACAAGTAGCTCACGTCACGAACACGAAGGTTGCGGTTCGAATCCCCACCACTAATATCAACTTACTTTATAAATAGCCCACGTTACCAACCCGAGGGTTGCGGGTTTGAATCCCCACCAGTAATATCAACTTATTTTACGAATAGCCCACGATACCTACCCGAGGGTTGCGGTTTCGAATCCCTATCAGTAATAACGACTTCCTATATAAATAGTTCACGTTACCACCCCGAGGGTTGCGGGTCCGAGTCCCGATCAGTAATGTCAACTTATTTTACAAATAGCTCTCTTTACCAACCCGAGGATTGTGGGTTTGAATCCCTACCAATAATACCAACTTACTTTACAAAATGCTCACGTTACGAACCCAAAGGTTGCGGGTTTGAATCCCCACCAGTAATATCAACTTATTTTACGAATAGCCCACGTTACCCACCCGAGGGTTGCGGGTTTGAATCCCCACCAGTAATATCAACTTATTTTACGAATAGCCCACGTTACCACCCCGAGGGTTGCAGGTTCGAGTCCCGATCAGTAATATCAACTTATTTTACAAATAGCTTGCGTTACCAACCCGAAAGTTGCGGGTTCGAGTCGCGATCAGTAATATCAACTTATTTTACAAATAGCTCACGTTACGAACCCGAGGGTTGCGGGTTCGAATCCCCACTAGTAATACCAACTTATTTTACAAATATCCTACTTTACCAACCCTAGGGATGCGGTTTCGAATCCCTACCAGTAATAATGACTTCCTGTATAAATAGTTCAAGTTACCACCCGGAGGGTTGCGGGTTCGAGTCCCGATCAGTAATGTCAACTTAGTTTACAAATAGCTCTCTTTACAAACCCGAGGGTTGCGGGTTCGAATCCTTCCCAATAATACCAACTTACTTTACAAAATGCTCACGTTACGGACCAGAGGGTTGGGGGTTCGAATCCCCACCAGTAATGTCAACTTACTTTACGAATGGCCTATGAGTTTTGTCTTTTATGTCTTTTCTTTTTCAGTTTTGTATCGAATTTTCTGTCAGTTTTGTACGTATTTTTTAAGACTTGCAATACAATGTAAGTTTTTTGAATTCTGTTAGAAAGATTTAAAATAGACATCTACAAGTATTTATCATAAAAAAATCTGATCGTAATGTATGTTGAAAAATGACATTGATTCATTAAATGTTGTGATATATAAATAAAAAATTCAGTAAAACTGAAAAGCACGGCCAAGTACGAAAAAAATATCTACCGAAGTAATTAATAAACATAAGTTTGATTCATTAAATGATGTGATATATAAAAAAATTCTGGTCAAGTACGATCTTCCATGTATATATACTTCAAAAATTTATTCCTTTTATTTTATTATTGTACGTTGTTTGTTTGTACGTAGAATATATTGTAATTAAACTCTTTAAGTGACCGTTTAATTAAAAGAAGTTCAGGTTGGTCATTTCAGGTACTTGGCGACCTGCCGCGAAGATTAAGTTTACACAATGCTATCTACCTGGAATATGGTATCAATCAATGCAAATTTGAAAACACATGTAATCATGGAATTTTTCTATAAACAAACTAAATGCTCAGGGGAGAAACAATTATTATAGGCAGGTCGCCAAGTACCTGAAATGACCAACCTGAACTTCTTTTAATTAAACGGTCACTTAAAGAGTTTAATTACAATATATTCTACGTACAAACAAACAACGTACAATAATAAAATAAAAGGAATAAATTTTTGAAGTATATATACATGGAAGATCGTACTTGACCAGAATTTTTTTATATATCACAACATTTAATGAATCAAACTTATGTTTATTAATTACTTCGGTAGATATTTTTTTCGTACTTGGCCGTGCTTTTCAGTTTTACTGAATTTTTTATTTATATATCACAACATTTAATGAATCAATGTCATTTTTCAACATACATTACGATCAGATTTTTTTATGATAAATACTTGTAGATGTCTATTTTAAATCTTTCTAACAGAATTCAAAAAACTTACATTGTATTGCAAGTCTTAAAAAATACGTACAAAACTGACAGAAAATTCGATACAAAACTGAAAAAGAAAAGACATAAAAGACAAAACTCATAGGCTATTCGTAAAGTAAGTTGTTTCCCACATCTCCAACCGCTCCTTCAAAACCCTATACCTTCTAAAACGACTTCGTCACCTCCTCCCCACTCAAACCCGTCAGTTGTTGGTATCCTCCCTTGTGTTCCCTTACTTTGACTATGCTTGCCTTGTGTATGGAGGACTTTCTGGTGAGCTCGACATGAAACTAAAGCGAGTTATGAATTCCTTTTTACGATTCATCTTCGGGCTCCCCAGACACTCTTCTATTACCAGTTCATACACTGATCTAAAATGGCTATACCCCTCCTCTCGTCGCAGTTATTTCCTGGGCTCCTTTCTTTTCCGGACCTTATCATCCCAAAAGCCCTCCTATATCTTCCAAATGCTCCAATTTAAATCCCACATCCATCAAAAAGTCACCAGATCCCGTCCCTCCGATCTTTACCTCCCTGCCCACAGGACTACAACCTATCACAACTCCTTCCTTGTCCAGGCTACCTCCCTCTGGAACTCACTCCCTCTCCAGATTCGCCATGCTCCTAGTCTAATTTCTTTTAAATCCCAGCTCTTCCAGCATCTCCTTACTCATCAAACGTCTGATTCCCAGGGTTAGCGTCCTATGGGATAGTTCTCGTCTTCTCATGAGTCTCTCAGTCTATAGCTGGACTGATGTTACTCTTCAGTTTCATCATCCCAGTTGGATCACATGTAGGGTCACTATATGTTTAGGCACTATATAACTAGTCACTATATGTTTGGTCACTATGTGTTTAGTCACTACATATTTTATTTTAGAAGTAATCATTCCTTTTTTCTTTTCACTCATTTCTTTCAATTCCAAGCAGAATAATGTATAGGTGTATGATATTCTGGATTTTGGATATATATCTGTAATTAAATGTATGTACCAGGCTGTATGACACATATTATATTTATTTATTTTATTATTTAATTTTTCTCAGTTTTGTAAGTAACTCTTGATAATGCCTTAACACGGCGAAACTAGTTGAGTATTTGAGAATATATAGTGAAGTTTGACAAAGAAATTGTGTATTTTAATTATCTATTCCAAGAACAGCTGTTGCTATCATAGAGTGAACATTACTATTTAAGGTTAACTTTTGAGATTTTAGTTTTTCTTTTGCATTTTAATTATTCTTTTTCAGTTTATTAACGTTTATTTTCAAGTAGTGTTATCAGTTTTATTGTTTTTTTCGTTAAATATTACCCAGACTATTGTTGCTGCCCCGCGGGTTTCCAAAGGAACTTGAAGACGGAAGGTAAGCCAGCCAATATGACCACTCCTCAACCATCACCCAGCCCCGCACCCACTCGAGCCCACGGAAAATCGAAACCATCCTCATCCCATTCACCACCCATACCTGAAAAATTTTTCAAAAGTCACGAGAGCATTGTCATTCCAAATTTCATCACTCCCAATCCATTTCAGCCTCTCACCAAATTCGTAATAGACAATAAGGATACAAATAATACTCAAAAAATGGATGAGGAGCCCACAGTGGAAAAAGTATTAAAAAAGCCCCCGAAAATTTATACGTGTAACCTGAATGACATCAGAAGACTAAAAGAAGACCTAGTAGCACTCATTGGAAAGGACGCATTCACACTGGAAACAAAGGCCGAGAAAACATCCATAGCGACCAATAGTTCTGAAGGTTACCGAAAAACAATAAAATATCTACAAATGCGAGACGCCGACTTTCATACTTATCAGCTTCAAACTGAAAAGTCATTTCGGGTCGTTATGAAACAACTACACCCAACTACCGACGTCGACGAAATTAAAGAGGCTACTATGAAACAAGGCTACGGTGTTAGGAGCGTCACTAATGCTCTTAATAGGAAAACTAAAAATCCACTTCCACTATTTTTTGTGGATTTAGATCCTAGGGAAAATAATAAGAACATTTTCAAGTTACAATTTCTGGCTTGCCAGAAAATAACGGTAGAAGAGCCACGACAGCGAGGAGACATTCCTCAATGTCACCGCTGCCAGGAGCTCCTTCACACAAGGGGTTACTGCAACCATCCACCCAAGTGCGTAAAATGTGGTCAGAACCATTTTACAAAGGACTGCCAGAAAACGAGAGACACACCAGCGACTTGCGCCCTCTGTGGAGGCCCGCACCCAGCCAGCTACCGCGGCTGCGTGGTTTACCAACAGCTGAAAAACAGGAGAAGCAGCCAGGAAGAAGCCGTCCGAAGGCCGCCACCAATCAGCCAGACTGACTACCCAGCCACGATGCCAGCCGCCCCTACTGCTGGGGTCCGGCCCGAGAGGAGCTACAGAGATGCGGCCTCCTCGGAGACGGTCCCCCCTCCCATGCCTGCTTCAGGTAGTATCGACATCGCCAACACGCTCACCTCATTTCTCACTGATTTCAAATCTGTCATCACACCCCTCATCACCCTCCTCACAACACTTGTTTCAGAGCTCATTCCAAAACTATCAAAATGATTCACACAACACACACAAACAACAAGCTAACACTCCTACTATGGAATGCCAATGGGCTGATCTCCCATAAAAACGAACTGGAAATACTTCTAAATGACAAACGAACTGACATAGCACTAATTACTGAGACACACTTAACTTCCAAACTACACTTTCACATCACGGACTACGTAACATACAGAACAGACCATCCTGACGGAACAGCACATGGCGGCAGTCTCATCCTCATACATAACAGCATCCAGCACACCGTCATACCACAAACACCTACCATGTCACTTCAATACACAGCCGTCTCTATTAATTGCAACTCCAACCCATTAACCATCTGTTCAGCTTACAGCCCACCCAACAAGGCACTGACACAACACGACATGACCACATTCCTCCATGGCCTGGATCCACGATTCATAGCTGGTGGCGATCTGAACGCCAAACATGTGCATTTTGGGTGTCGCACGACCAACACTAGAGGACGGCGACTACTTGGACTACTAAATTCTTCCAGTTACGACATCATAGCCCCAAGACAACCCACTTATTGGCCCACATCCATCGCTAAATCCCCTGACTTACTCGACTATTTTATTACATCCCATATAAACGCATCTCATACTTATGTGACTGCCTTAGACGACTTATCATCAGACCACTCCCCAGTTTTACTTGAACTAGCCTCCAAACCCCTGGCCCGGCCTCAGAGGCCATCATTAATAACAGGACCAATAAACTGGGACTGTTTCAGAGAAGAACTGGACGACAAAATAAACTTAACCAATACCATACGGACACAAGACGAACTTGACGACGCAGCAGGTAACTTCACATTGTGGATTCAAGAAGCTGTGACAAAATCGTGCCGACCACCCAGACGAAGACGCTCACACAACAACATATCCCTCCCACCACACATCCTGCAGATGATAAGAGAGAAAAGAGCGGCCAGGTCTCGATGGCAAAGATCGAGGTACCCTTCCGACAGACAGACATACAATCAACTCCGGCGAACCCTCTCTACAGAACTTTCCAAACTGAAACAAGACAGACATGAGACATATATCTCGACCCTAGCGGCTCGAGATAACTCACTTTGGACAGCGACGAAACGGCTTCTTGGCAATGCACGGGTATCACACCCCCTTCGGCGGAATGATGGGGCTTGGACTAGGTCAGACCAGGAGAAGGCAGACCTCTACGCTGATTATCTTTCCAAAGTATTCACTCCCCACGAGGACATAGGAGACGACCAACATACAGACCAAGTACTGACAGCACTTACTACCCCCCTCCAACCAACTCTCCCCCCAAAGGCATTCAGTCCTAATGAAGTTGAACTGACAATTAAAAAACTCCCCTTACGGAAATCTCCAGGTCATGATCTGATAACCGCTGAGATACTACGACAGCTACCGAGAAAAGGACTAATTTACTTGACGAATTTATACAACACAGTACTACGACTATGTTACTATCCCCTTGTCTGGAAGATATCAGTAGTCAGGATGATTCTTAAGCCAGAGAAAACCCCAGACCAGGCCTCGTCATACGGTCCTATAAGCCTGCTTCCTGTGATATCCAAACCACTAGAGAGACTTCTACTGGACAGACTAACCTACATCACTGCACAAGACAACCTTCTCCCAGACCATCAATTTGGCTTTCGACAAAGACATTCGACAATACACCAGTGCCATCGTTTGGTCGATTACATCGCCACCAGCTTTGAAAGAAAAGAGTTTTGCACAGGCGTATTTCTGGACATTGAAAAAGCGTTTGATCGTGTCTGGCACCCAGGCCTGCTCTACACACTTAAATCTCACCTTCCTCACACATATTATTTAATACTAAAGTCATTCCTAGAAAACAGAAACTTTAGGGTATCTGAGGGATCTTCCTCATCACATTTTTTGGAGGTCAAAGCTGGAGTCCCCCAAGGAAGTCCCCTACTCTTCTCAATCTACACAGCACACATTCCACAACACGAAAACACACTACTCGCTACATACGCAGACGACACAGCCATTCTCTCAACACACTCAGACCCAACACAAGCAAGCTCACACTTACAGGAACATTTACACCAGCTAACAGATTGGGCCAACAAATGGAGACTAAAAATTAATAGAGACAAATCTCTGCAAACCACATTTACTCTCAGACCCAACACTTGTCCACCAGTATACATTAACAACCAGCCCATTCCTGCATCAGACACTGTCCGATGTCTAGGACTTCATTTAGGCAGACGTTTAACTTGGACAACTCATATCAGACTGAAACGCACAGACCTCAAAAGACGATTTGGACGACTGAAATCAATCATCGGACGACGATCGACATTATCGCTTGAAAACAAACTTCACATTTACAACACTATACTAAAACCCATCTGGACTTACGGAATCGAGATATGGGGATCAGCCAAAAAATCAAACATACAACGCCTTCAGTCATTACAATCCATCATACTACGCCACATTGCCAATGCCCCATTTTACTTTTCCAACCTCACATTACATTATGACCTCAACATCCCATTTATACCTTCTGTTATCAAGACACGATATCAAAATTTTCACGACAAACTCCATCATCACGCCAATCCACTTATTCTCCAATTATCCACGAACACTCTCCCCACAAATCCACCAAGACGTCTAAAGCGGGCATGGCAGAGGGACCTGCTCCAGGACTAGCCTGGACTCCTCTTCGGTCACGTACCTCAGCAGTACAGCGACACACTTGCCACAGCACATCATCACGATCACTAGTGACAAATGTTGTCGTTGTGAATATGTAAATAAATTTAAAAAAAAAATTTCTCTCTCTCTCTCAGTGACCCTTTCTGTCATTTATATTTACTTTTGCTATTATTTTTTTACTTTATAATTCTAACACTGTTCCTCATTTATTTTATTATGATCTGTTTATCCTTATTTCTAACTGCTTTTGTTTCTTTAGGTGCTATACTCCCTTATTTGTTATCTTTTATTCAACTTGTTTGATACTTGTATCTTTTGTTTATCTCTTATGCTGTTATTCTTAGGGGACGTATGCCCCAGAATAAAAATTGTTTTTTCATTTCATTTCATGTGAAATTCCATGACAATGGGATCATCTATTAATGAGCGATCACTATCTTCATATTTAGACCTACCCCCACTGGCTTTCAAAATTTTGAGATGTCTCATAGCATATTTTTCAATTTGCCTTCTAAGAATACTACATGTGATATTCCATGACAATCCGATCATCCGTTAATGACAGCACTATCTTTATATTTAGGCCTACCCCCACAACCCCCCCTACCGTTCAAAATTTATGGACGCCTCATAGTCTATTTTTTAACTTGGCTTTTAAGAATACTACATGTGAAATTTCATGATAATCCGTCCATCCGTTAATGCGCTAGAGCAATTTTTGTGCTTAGCCCCCCCCCCCCCCCCCTCCAGTTGACCGCTAGGAACTCTCTTCATAAGAACCTTCCTCGGACTTCAACGAATATTTGAAAAAAAAAAATTAACCGAATTGGTCCAGCCGTTCTCGAGTTTTGCGCTTAGCAAAATTTAGCATTCATTTTTATTATATAGATATACATAGGTACATATATATTATATAGGGCGCTGTATTGACTTTGTCCTCTCTAATTCCCTTTGTTTATTTCTCTCTCACATACTACTTGTTGAACCAGGTTGTTTTCTTCCCGAAATCTCTCACTTCATTTTCGCACATTTGTCCAGCTAGATTTGGGATCTGACCCAATGTGCGCCGGTAGCTCAGTGGTATGCGTGCTTGACTTCTGAACTCACGAGCGTGGGTTCGTAACCCGACCGAGGCCCTTAGTTTATTTTATCTGGGAGGTAAAATAAACTTAAGCACGCCGTCCTTCGGATGGGACGTTAAGCGATGGTCCCGAGCCTGTACGATGTCAGATACTCGTTAAAGAGCCCTACCCTACGTGAACAAAAAATGTAGGGTAGGCAAAATTTAGGACTCCCACAGTAGAGTCGGGCTCATGTCCACCAGAGTGACGAAAGAGCGCTCTGGTAGTAGGCGATATGACTTCGTAGTTAAAGCCCGGGCATGAGTCATAAAACCTAACCTAACCTATATATTATATATGATTTAAAATTTAAAACAATGTACTCGATGCAATACGGTTTTTATTTAAATCTACATATGTAGATTTATAGATTTTTTAAAATTAATTACAACCATCTACTAAAATCAATCGATACGAGCAGTATCGAATGTTTTATTTGATACTACTCATGAGTAAACTTATCGATACTTTGTGGTATCGATTGAACCCTAGGAACAGATAGCTTTTATTTAGTGATTGTTCAAGGCCACCCCCCCAATCTTTGCTCGGTTTTCAGGCTGAGGTCTCCATGAATCAACTTCCCATTTACATTACATAGGAAGCAACTTTCAAAAACTAATGTCTCGAAAGCTCATACAAGAAAACTAAAAATACCGTTAAATCCAGATTTTTGGTGTAGAATCTGAAAATCATAATTAAAAGTTTGTAAAAATTATACCGACACTGCAAATCTTTCCTGAATGTTTCAAAGGCTGTTGACTAAGTATTTATTAGGAATAAAAAAATATGCTCGTAACATCGGTAAAGAAATTATTATAAATTTATTTACATGTATATTAAATATATAACTGAATTGAACGTGGACGAAATATTCGAAGTAGCTCGAACCTGTGTTTTGCATTCTCTTATATTTCCTAAAAAAACCACTTCTCTAGATTAATATTGGTTCATCTGCCTGAAGCTTGGTGAACTATAACTAGAAAATAGCACTTTTTATGGTTTATCGCAAATTGAACGTGGACGAAATATACGAAGTAGCTCGAACCTGTGTTTTGCATTCTCTTATATTTTCGAAAATCACTTCTATCTATAGTGTATATATATATATACATTCATAGTTGATCTTTTTTTTATGGGGCCGGGCCCTTAGGCCGGCCACACACATACAGTTTTAACTGTACAGTTATAACTGTCAGATTTAACTGTGAACTGAGATCTACACGTACAGTTCAATCCTTAAGTTTTTTCCATGGATTCGAACGAAGGACGATTTGGCCGCTCTCGGTTTACTTTTTGTAAATTTACAAAAAAGAAAAAGCGTAAACATTGGTGCAAGAAGTGGTTACAAAAACGAAATTTATCTTCCCACATAAATTTATTTCTTTGCGAAAAGTAGATCTTAAGCTGTTTATTTTTGTCACAACAGATTTCTTCGTCGCACCAGGTTCTAGTTCTTGTAACTTCTTCGCTAACTTGTTGTAGGCAGCATCTTTTTTGGCGCGGTCATGATACTCGCTAGATTTAACTTGCCACAGGCAAGGTTCAGATCTATATATTGCAATGAAATCAACCATCACTTGGTTCTGTTTACGCGACATGATACACACTCTCGCTCGACACAAATTGCACTGAGAACTGTACAGTTGAACCCCCACACACACTCAGTTCAGTTAATCCTTTCAGTTAAAAATATTGACATTTTTTTTTTCTCAGTTAAACTGTACAGTTGAGTTGAACTGAGACTGAAATCCAGTCACACGTACAGTTTTAACTGACAGTTAAAACTGTACGTGTGTGGCCGGCCTTAGGTTTTTTAACTGGGAGATGTAAAAGTCTGTAAAAGGACTCCCACAGTAGAGTTCACCAAAGCGACGAAAGAGCGCTCTGGTAGTAAACTATATTATCTCGTAGTTAAAGACCGAGCATGAATCATAATAACCAACTCTCTTTTTAAATTATTGTAATTCAATTTATAATTTTAAAAAAAATCTAATTATTGCCTTTACTTAGGCTATAAATCTGGGTCACTCTAGGAACTAGTCTTCTAATCTGTAGTTTCTAGTAGGTAAGGTTGGCAACACCGCTTGGATATTCCCTCCTAAACTACCTGCTCACTTGTTTTGTTTGGGTACCTAAGTTGTTTTCAATAAAAATGTCTAGTCGTGTTTTTAAGTTGCGTTGTTACATAATTTTTTAACCCATATTATTTATGTTGACTCAGTTATTCTTTAACTTTCTTCATTTTCCTTCTGTCTTCTGTATTCCTCATAAGTAAAATGTCAGTTCAAACTACAATTAAATTTCAAACTAAAAAGAAGACATTACATAGGGCTTGTAAAAAAGATGAAAAAGAAAACCAGAAAGACATAGATCTTAATAATACTTCAGCTAATTGTTTACCTGTAAGAACCGAAAAAAGAAGGAATTTAGCAGGTAAGATGAAAATTGTGTCTAACTTCTTGTACTTTTGTTTACATCTGTCATTTTATTGTCGTTATTTTATTTAATATATACTTTAACATGGCATTGAAGTGTACATAATTATTTTGAAACAGAAACTAACGGTGACTGCAGTCCGCCAAAATTGAACTGTAGTCCATCTAAACTGATAACCGACTTAAATTTGGAGGAGAGGAGCTCTGGAGAAGGTGAGTTATTTATTATTTTATTTAGAAATAACATTTTATACTTACTTTATTCTGTCTGAATTCCGGTTATAGTGTTTCGTTATTATTTTTACGTACTAACAGCAAATTTTTTATTTATTATACTTATATGTAGCAGGTTGGAACTGTGTACTTCTACACTGGTCAAATAAATGGAATTGATTGGGTTGTTATTTCCCATTTTTAAATTCATACAGCTCATCAGCAAAAGATAAACGCTAATCTTGTATTGCTCATTTTCGTCAGTTAGCTGTGATCGGGAATGTTTCGTTTGTTTGGTCAAGATCGACTGGATTATCAGTGGTAACGCAATGATAACGCTATTCGTAAACATCATTGAAGCATAAGTTTTGTGAAACTAGTACATGTTTTGTAATTCACATAACAGAACTATATATTATATGTATTTGTTTTATAATCATTCCCTATTACAATGGAGTTATGATAATGTTGAGGTAAGTGAACATTTTAAATTGTGTAATCGTTTTAAAATGAGTATTCGAAGTACAACTCAACGCAACGCCTCTTATCTAAAATGCTGTTTATATTCTTAAATAAATAGAAGTTGTGCTTCTTTGACAGCGCCGGTAATTCAGAGGTAGCATGCTAGTCTACTCAAGATCGCGTGTTCGGAACTTAGGTTTTTTTTATCTGGGATGTAAAACGATTAGCGATGGCCCCGTGCCTATAAGATGTCAGATACTCATTGAAGACACCTACCCTAAACTTGGGTAGGCAAAATTTGTTGTGCTTCAGTTGGCTGCCGATGGATCGCAGTAACTAATAGTTAACCTAAAAATGGTTTATTATTAATAATTCTGTAATAAGATTTAGTCTGATGGACCGGTATATAAGTCGACTATTATATTGTATTTCAAATGTGTGATTGTGTTAGTTGTTATGGTGCTGGGAGGGGGCGAGAACTTAGGATGGTGGGAGGTATTTTTTCACTTAGGGGGTCGTTTCCTTGCGCCGGCCTTGCATTATGGAGTTTTGGACCAACATATTATATTTAAATCAGCTACATGCTTTACCTCTCCCTTTCGGACGATTTCGCTGAAAATCAATCGGTGTCGTTCGTATTTAAACTTAAAAGTTAAATTAGGGATATTTTACTCCTTTTGCCAGTAAATAAATGATACACTTTTCAGATGATGTGAGGGAGCCGAGCAGGCTGTATGGCCGAGAGGACAAGATCCAGCAGATCTGCGGGATCCTGAAGGAGTGTCAGGAGAAAGGCAAGTCTGGCACTTTGTACATCAGTGGGCCGCCGGGGACTGGAAAGACAGCCTGTCTCAGCTATATCATAGCACACACACAGGTAACACACCACACTTATCAAGATGTTCTTCTTATTCTAAACTTGACAAAATGAGCCGTTCTCATGTTTCTGTCGTATCACATTCTTATGGACGAATTCCAGCGTTATCCAATTTGTGTATATTTGAGTGGGTAATGAGGGAGGGCTAGAGGGGTATGACAGGGATGAGACCAACTGCCGTTGGGAACAAGGACAGGGATCCTAGCTCAGGTAAACAGTTGCCTAGCAATCTCAAGATAACCGGTTCGAACCCACGCTTAGCCTGTACAGTTTATTCATATTGTGTCACTTTCCTGTTACATCGAGATTTTGATATTTGTCCTACAGGAAAGATGCATAACGTTAAAGTGTTTCATCACCTAGTAGAAAATATCAATAAAAGCGTATGTTTTTTTAAAATATTGTCTATTTCAAAAAATATGGAAAAAATATATATACGACAACAAATACTGAGTAGTAAGTAGTGGCTGAAGATGGCACCAATACCGAAAGTACTCCCGTATATTTTATATATTTAGTGTAAATGTTTTTACAAAACTTCTTTCTTCATATTTTCTTAATATTGATATTTTTAATTTTATTGTGAATGTTGTGTTGTGTGTAGGTGTGTCAACATTATCGAGTGGTCTATGTGAACTGCACCGGGGTCAGATCCTCTGCTGGTATCTTCAAGAAGATCGCCGAAGGTCTCTCCATCAATGTGTCCACAAGAACAGAAAAGAAGTGTCTCCCCGCCATTGAGACCTTCCTTCGGTCCACTCACAAAATTATGTAAGTCCTCCCCCTACTTTGTTGGTGTATCGTCCAGTTCACCGAATGGGGACGATACACAATCCCAGTCCCTCAGTAACCCCGGGCTCTTCTCACGTTGACTGGGTGATGTTGCTACAGTGCAAGGCGCACCTTCCTTTAAGACCTAATAAAAGTTTACTGAATGTAGTTTCTACATATTCGTCCCTTGAAACAGAATATTCTTTATTCCCACTTCAATATGGGATATGCAAATATTCGTGCTGAAATTAAAAATGGTGGATCATCTCTTTACATGAAAATCATACGAGATATTATTTATTAAATAATAATAAATGAAATTGAAATGTTCACTTTTCAATTTTTGTTCGTTATTTTGGAATATTGTTTTTTGTGACTCATGTTCGGGCTTTAACTACGAGGTCATAGCGCCTATAACCAGAGTTCTCTTTCCACCCTCTGGTATGGTTTTCCTACATTTTGATTATTTTGGTTACTTATTGATGAGCCGGTCATTATTTGTTATTACTTTTTAAATAATAGAAAGTTGCCTCAAATAAACAATATATCCAACTATGTATTTATATTTCAACTTACTAATTGGTCACTCCAAACTAACACAGGAATCAGCTGACTCTCAATCTCTCTTAAACGATATATATATTATATAGTATTTACTAAAACCCAAGAAAACTCCATGAATTACTCTAGGAATAGATAATTAAAATACACAATTTCTTTGTCAAACTTCACTATATATTCTCAAATACTCAACTAGTTTCGCCGTGTTAAGGCATTATCAAGAGTCACTTACAAATTGACAGAATTGGTTGACAGGGTAGAAGGTACAGTTATGGAGGGGGTTTTTAGGTAATGACGGGGAATCCCTTGTTTTTGTTACTCTATACATTCCAATAAACAGATATTTACAAGATAATAATAAATATAAAATAAAAAAGAAAGAAAAAAATATATATATAAAATCTAATAAAGCGAATCTAACAGTAAAGTGTTGGTATTTATATAGGTGTGACTCTTGAATTATATAAATGTAAAATATAATAAATATTAAAGTGAATAAAAACAAATACATAGAATTTAAAGGCAAATTAAAACATCAAATGAAAATATAGTATTCTCTGAATGTCAGTTGGCAAAAACATTTCCACAATCATCAGACTCTTAGCTACTTGATATTTAAATTAAGAAGGGGGGAATGGTTCAGTTCTATTTGTTCATTTAGCATTACAATATCGTTATTTTTGTTCAGTTTATTTATTTCTACCGCTTCTAGTAAATTCAAAAGTGGACCTTTTTGGCAGATATGTATTATAGTTGGTTTGTGTTGTGTGTCTATGGTATGTCCTGTTTCTGTGAGATGTTGGTGAAATGAGGAAGTGTTGGAGTTTGTATTTCTTGTGTGTTCCCTGTATCTAATCTTAAAGGATCTCCCTGTCTGTCCCGCGTATTTGGCATTACATTCTGGGCATTCCAATTGATACACTCCACATTTATCCATTAAATCTATTTTTTCTTTTGAATTAAATAATATTCTATCCAGATTGGGGTTGGATTTGAAGGCTGGATTTAAGTTATGCTTACTTAATTTCTTTTTTATTATTTGGGATAATATACCAGTGTAAGGGATAGAGTAATAATTACATTTTTCTGTTTGTGGTTTAGGGTAGATATTATGATAAGTTATCTGTTTTAATTTACTAGATATTAGTTTGTCTATTATACTGGTATTAAAGTTATTGCCTGCTGCAATTTGCTTTAATTTGGCTATTTCTTGTTTTTTGTTTGTGTTCGTTAGAGGCAATGAGAAGCATCTATGTATCATGGACTTGGAAGTAGGCATATTTGTGAGATTCCGGGGCGTAAGAGTCATTGGGGATTATGGCGTCCGTGTAAGTGTCTTTTCTGTATATGTTAAATTGGAAGGAAGTGTCTTGTCTTGTTATTGTTAGGTCTAGAAAGTTTATGTTGTTCTGTTCGTTCTCTATTTCTACAGTGAATTATATATTTTTGTGGAGGTTATTAATAAAGTTATTAAATTGGTCCAACTGTCTGTCTGTGCCTGTGAAACCAGTTAAGACGTCATCGACATATCTAAACCAAAATAAAATATGTTTTTTTGCTAATTTTGTTTTTAGTATTTTATTTTCTACATCGTCCATAAATATATCTGCTAAGAGTGGGCTGAGGGGGGAGCCCATTGGAAGTCCAGATTTTTGAAGGTACGTTTTTTTGTTAAATTGGAAATAATTTTGGTTGAGGCATGTATTTAGTATTGACATGATTTCTATGTGGACACTGGGGTTGATATTTTTCCTACATAAAATATGCTCTACTAAGTTGACGGTTTCTGCAGTAGGTATGTTGGGAAACATATTACTGACATCAAAGAGACTAAACTAAATTTTTTACCCTTAAGATTAATATTATTAAGTTTTTTAGTGAGGTCTATGGAATTTCGTACGGTATGATCAGGGTTAAAATGAGTTAAAAGTCTGAATTGATTGTTGAAAAATTTGGCCAACTTACAGGTAGGTGCGTTACTGTAGGAGACAACTGGTCGTAATGGAAGCTCTGGTTTGTGTTCCTTTATTAGGCCGTATAGTCTTGGTGCTTCGCTGTACATCGGTGTGAGTGCTCTTTTTATTTTCTTGTTTTCTGCCAAAATTTGGAGATCATTAACTATTGTTTTTACTGTCTTCTTAAATTCTTGGGTGGGGTCTTTGTCTAGGAGGCATACCTCTTGATTTTGAATGATTCCGTTCATTTTTTCTATGTAGTCTTGTTTCTTTAAAAATACTATAGTGTTCCGTTTATCTGCTTTTGTGGCTATGATTTCCTGTTCTATCATTTTTTGTTGGATGTTTTTCAGAAGTTTCTTCTCTGTTGTGTTCTTCTTTTTTGTCGGTTTTGTTTCTATGTTCTTCTTTATCTGATATTTTAATAGTCCTTTATCACTTATGTTTGATTTTTCTATGGCTAATTCCACGTATACACCGAGTTGTTCCTTTTCTTTTTTAACGTTTTGGACGTGTGGTGTGTATTTAGGTCCTTTTTCCAATAATTGTTGTTCTTCTATTGTAAAAACGATATCCGATAAATTTCTTATTCTGGGGTGAAATTGGAACGGTTTAATTTCTTCTTTATTGTCAACATTTATGGTCTTCTTTTTAAGATTAAATAATTTCTTTTGCTGTTGAAATTTCTTATATATAATGTTACTCACTTTTTCTCATATGGTGTGTTCTAAAATTTCAAATTCGGTACGGTGTAGTTTAAATGATAGTTCACTATGTATAACTTCCAGGTAATGTCTCAGAATGTCTCTAATAGCATACCACTTTTTAATTTCTTCTTTTAGCCAGATCATCTTTGAGAGTTTAATAACTTTCTGAGTGGTAACATTGTTTATGGATGATTTAATATTGATGAAATTAGGAAATACCTTATTCTTTACACATTCTCGAATAAACCAAATGTTCTGGGAGGCTTTTCTTTGTTTCAGGAAGATTCTGTAGAAGTGCGTCATCTGGTTCGCTTGACTGGCTGATTTCAAATAATTTATGGTTTCCAGATTTACTTTGTGAAGCTCCATTCTAGGAATAGATAATTAAAATACACAATTTCTTTGTCAAACTTCACTATATATTCTCAAATACTCCACTAGTTTCGCCGTGTTAAGGCATTATCAAGAGTCACTTACAAACTGACAGAATTGGTTGACAGGAAACCATAAATTATTCCATGAATTACTTTTGGTTAGATTTACTTTGTTCTGGAATCAGACTATCTACTTGATCTAAAACAATCCATGTTCCAGTCGTATAACCAAATAACACTGTTATAGAGACATGGTTAATGTGCCTCTAACATAAGGCCAACAAATCATTACTTAAATTTTATTAAAAATATTTCACATTGGATAATTTATATCTATTATTAATTTTTCACAATACAAATAATGTATGGTTCTCCAAGCAGATTTTTTTAGGTGTGATTTGGTTTTGTGCTCTTCTTATGTATTGGTTTTGTGTCTAGATTGCTAGTTTTGGACGAAATGGATCAGTTGGAAAGCAGGAAGCAGGGTGTGTTGTACACACTGTTCGAGTGGGGGTCCCGACCAGAGCTGCGGATCGTCCTGGTTGGCATTGCGAATGCCCTGGATCTTACGGACCGTCTACTTCCACGTCTTCAAGCCCGTCTGGAACTGCAGCCTATCCTGGTCCATTTCGCACCCTACACTCGTGAGCAGATAGTCCACATTCTCAGCCAACGGCTCCAAGAGGTATGCCTATTGTCCATTCATCATCATCATAGGCGCTACAGCCCGTCGAGAGCCTTGGCCTCCTCCAGGAAATGTCCCCATGCAGCTCTGTCCTGGGCCAGTCCCCACCAGCCCACCGCACCAAACCGTCTCGCGTCTCTGTTCACGGTCTCCAACCATCTTCTTCTGGGTCGTCCCACTCTTCTCGTACCCTCTGGTGTCACATTCACGAGTTCCCTGGGTATCAGGTCCTCGTCCAACGGAGTCTGGCAACTCTAATCCAGTGTGACAATTTTGGCTCTGTATAGAGTGCTTACAACTCCTGGTTGTATCGGATGCGCCAGACGCCCTCCTCCTGGGTGGCACCGAAGATCCTGCGGAGTATTCTCCTCTCGAAGATGTCAAGACGCCTACTAACCATTAACTTTGTGTTTTTTGTTTGCATTTTTGTTTTGGGTTACATACCATGAAAGAGACACGCCCTGTCATCTGTTTGTCATAGCAAACTATTTCCTGTACTATACGACGTGAAATGTTGAAAAATGTGTAAAAAGTTATGAACCCAAGAAATTAATAACAAAATTAAACATTATGTATGTTTTTATTATTATTATGGTATGTTTTTTTATAAATTAATAAACATATTATTTATATAAAAATATTGTTTATTTCACGAAATAAATATAAAATATATGGGAATAGTTTGGGTATTACATTATACTACCACCTTCAGACCCGATTTAACAAATACTAAATGGAAGTTCAACAAATTTACATTCCGAACTGTCCCTTTCTCCTGAAAAGTCTTAAAACTTCGAAAAACAAAAAATAAATTTCGTCTCAAATTGACAACTTAATAATAAAGGAAAATTTGAAATAGTATCAGTGCTGATTAAATACAAATATATATATATATGTATATATGAAAAAAATCGAAGATGGTAGCAGTACCGAAAGTACTCACATATATTTTGTGAAATAGACCATACTTCTAAAAAACATGTTTTTCTTCATATTTTCTATTAAGTGTTTCACAATATAACTGCAAAAAATCTTATCATTTAAAAAAGGGAAACATTTTATTTTTTTTTAAGAATTTATATATATCGTTCGAACATCCTCAGTCCACACATAACTGAAGCAGTTTGAATTTTCCAGCTTATCGGCCGAACAGCCGAATTATAAAATTATATAGATATAACTGCCGTCTATAGTACGCTTCTTGGTCAGGGATTTTTGCCAGTGGTAGATATTGCTGACAATCAAATGACAATGTTAACATTTTTTAGTCTTTCTCTCTGACTAATTCATAAAACAACTTCTAAGTTGAGAAACGCGGACATATTGTGGAAACTTGTAATAAATAAATAAAACAAACTTATTTTTGAAATATTGTCTATTCCACTAAAGATATATATACATATATAACTACCGGTTTCGGCTTTATACCATCGTCAGGTCTAGTTATGAACTAAGTCAGTTTGCAGAGAGCGACCCTTCAAATACATCTCAGGTCAAAGGCTATTAAAACTTGGGAGTCCCCTGGCTGCTGCCTGCTTTTTGGGCAGTCAATTATACATTGGACAGACAGGACGTCGTTTTAGGGAAAGAATTAAAGAACACACGGCCGAAATAAAGAACCGAGGAAACCGTTCTACATTCGCGACCCATATAATTGACAATAGCCACACTTTCGACCCATCTACAGGCATCAAATATCTCCATTATTGCCCAAAAAGCAGGCTACTTAATAGCTTAGAGCAATTAGAAATAAATAAAGCTAACAAAAGGAACATTTGTATGAATGACCAAATTTATTTCAACTATTCCCCTTTGTTAACACCCTAAACCAGTTCTGTTTCCACATATATGTTTGTATTATCTGTTATTAATATTTGGTTCCACATATATGTTTCAAGTTATCTAAATCTTAATATTATTATTAATTTTATTTCTATTTTTATTATTTACTTGTATTTGTACTTATTTATTTGTTATTTTCCCCGTATTAGTCTAGTGACATTGTTTTATGTAAATTTAGAACTAGGTTTTGTTAAGAAATATTTCATGAGTTAGCTAACGGTACAGCCGGGGGACTCCCAAGTTTTAATAGCCTTTGACCTGAGATGTATTTGAAGGGTCGCTCTCTGCAAACTGACTTAGTTCATAACTAGACCTGACGATGGTATAAAGCCGAAACCGGTAGTTATATATGTATATATATCTTTAGTGGAATAGACAATATTTCAAAAATAAGTTTGTTTTATTTATTTAATTCATAAAATGCCTTCGCGCGTTTTAGGTGAATTTGTTTTTGTGCTTGTAATCCATTTTTAATTTCTTCATCTTTTTGATACGTTATTAATTCTTTAAGTTCGATGCACTTAGAGCAGCAGTCGTCATATGTCACCTGTTTGGGATATTGAGTTTTACATTTTTAGAAGGTTGATCACTTTTTTCGGACATCATATTGAAGCGAACCGTGTTTTATCTGCTTGTGTTCCACATTTTAACACTGAATATGAGCTGCATACTTGCACTAAACCCATGATAATATTGTCCGACAGACTGGTGTTGGGAGGGTGCTTGGAGGCGCTGCTCTACAGTTGCTGGCCAGCAAGGTGGCTGCTGTCTCCGGAGATGTCAGACGTGCTCTCCATCTGGCACGTCGCCTCATACAGTCCACTCTCACAGGTCAAACAAGTAGGTTTGTTATTATTTAATTTTTAAGAGAATTTCACGTTTCAAGGCCCACTGAACCATCGTTTGACCATTATCTCGACGGTGTGTATATGAGTGCTTACATGTACACTTTGTGAGCGCTCCAACACAGAAGCGTTTGTAACAATGAACTTGACATATGGGATGAAGAATTCATATGTCCTAACTTGAATCTGATTAGAACAGTTCCCGAAATCCGACGAAAATTAAGACCACGTTACTTAAGACCTGGTACCGCATATTTTATTGATTTAATCAAAAAACAGTTTGAATTTTTTGATGAGTTGTAATGGAGCAGTGTGCAAAAAGAAAAGTAGGTGACTCAGTCTGCAATGTATTTCCCCAAAACGTATTAACTTTTCGCTCCCCCTTCAAAATCAGTCGACCGTTTGCGCTAATATTCAACAGTTGACTTACATAGGGCTCCTAAATCCTCATACTAAATTCTGTTTCGATAAATTCATCATATCGACAGTTATTAGGTTTTGATAACATCTTAAATCTTATTATTCATAACTCTGCATATTCAGTTTACACAATTTCTATTGTTATATTGATTATTGACATGACATTGAAAGGTAAAGGGATCTTGGGCAAGGCTGTCTGAGGGCTCTAATATTTTTAGTAAACATGATGTGTCTGTTCTAATTATATTGTGGACTAAATTACTTTTTTTGTAACGGAAACAATAATAGTTCATTTTTATAGATTTTTTTTTTTTTTCCAAGTACAAATATACAGAGAAGAGACATGGAAGTGGCTGAGTTTTAGTTGGCTCGTGTTCTCTTTAGTGAATAGTTAAATTAAACTCGTTGCTTGTGTTGTGTGTTGGTTTAGATGAGGTGAGCCCTCAGGAAGTGGTGACTGTGGTCAACTCAGTGTATGGCACCTCCGGAAGTCTTGCACATCCCGGCTCCTCCCAGTCAGACCCCGAGGATAGCTTCCCTCTTCAACAGAAGATACTCATCTGCTGTCTCGTCCTCATCAGCAACAACTCCAAGGTCAAAGAGATCACCGTTGGAAAGGTAACGTCTTCTTATTTTTATTTCTTTTCTTAACGATTATACTTTTAAGATAAGTTAGTGGTGTTATTGTTCGTGTAAAAATGCAATATCATGCTTTCAACAGAATATCACGTTTGAAGTTGCTCTGAGCACGATTTGACCATTTTCGCGATGATATCCGTTTGTCTCTGAGTACGCGATTAAACCTTTGTGAGCGCTATAACTGAGGAACGATTATAACAATGAACATGTTTAAGATGAACATATCACATGTCTTTCTCGGGATCCGAATTAATGTTACAAGATACCGCTTATATTAAAGATAGTCCTTTGATTTTGTTGGGGATTTGAAGTATTTTTATTGTTTGAAACATTTATAGAGGTAGAAGATTTTGAGTCCTTTGAAAAGTTTTTTACTTGATTTAGAGAGTGGTGAGTGTGAAACAATATGCTGCATTCGGACCTGGGGGAGGGGGGGGGGGGGGGGAGGGCGCGTTTCTTTATATGGGATTAAGTTAAATAGAATGTTTTCAAAAAGCTTTGATTTTATGAAATTAGGAAAAAGAGAGTTAATTCTTTGTAAAACAAATAAAATGGAATTGCGTGTATTACCCGGGTATTTGAGTGTAACCAGGTGTGTTGGGGATATCAAAGATATAGTAAATTTGTTAAATGATTATCCACTTATAACATTTATAGTAGTAGGAGACTGTAATGTTAAGAGTGGAGGTTGAACTCAGGATTTATTTGGTTTTTAGCATTAATCTAAAGGTGAATACAGACTACTCTGACGTGACGTGGGAATACGTCACGTCAGGCACTGTGGGACCACGTCAGACATGAAGCAGTGTTCACATTGGCCTGACTATAGCACATGAAACAACAAGTTGGTGTGCTTTGCATTTCCCGACCGTTTGTTTTGAACCTCCAACCATGAGTGTTGGAGTATGTAGGTTGAGTCCGTTGAGCAGTCCAAGCTGTGTTCAAATTGCTGAGGAGGATTGCTGGAATGATGATGGATTTGTATTAACAATTTTGTGGTAATCCGATGAGCTCCCACGTGCAGCTTGCAACAATGTTGCTCACTTCCATCTTCATCCTAACTTGCTCTTCAGAACACAATTTTTTCACATTTTTCACATTCAAAAAAGTTCACATTCATCGTCCTCGTTGTTGCGATGCAGCACTTTGAAGAACTGCTTGGGAGCGCAAGCCTTGGTTGTCTTTCATAATTGTAATCATCTCTTGTTCTTCTTCTTGATGATGACAAACTTTTTTTCCAACACAAGGCCTTAGGGGCTTCGCGGAAGGTTGAGCCAAAGAGTTTGGAGAATCTAACACATTTGCCGTGGAATTGTCGATGACTTCCGCCATTGTAGGGATTGCACTTTGCAATAGGTCGTTTCTTGGTGGATTGCATTGGGAACTTTCTGACGAGACCACTTGTGAGTCTGTTTCTTCAAGTGGACATAAGCCAATTTCTTCCCGTGTTCCACCATTATCATCATTATCCGAATTTCCTCGAGTTTTCCTTGTTACAAGAGTGGGCTTCAAAAAAGCCATTTCATTTCATTTCAGCCATTTGCTGGTTTCGATATTCCCGATTTGTTGGGTCGTACAGCACCGGATTTGACCTAACCAACTCAACTAACATGTCTTCCATCACTGGACATGGTATGTTTCTCTTCTGATGCCTTCCCATTACTGACAAAAAATCTAGAACTTTTGATATTCTTGCCACGCGTCATAACACGTGTTGTGTGAGGCTGCATCATCCAACGTGTTCCCACGTCACGTCAGAGAAGTCTGTATTCACCTTCAGTTATTTGTTTATTTTATTATTATTTGTATTATAATTTATGTATACTTACTTTTCGAGTTGATTTAATTTCATAAGCTAAACTGTTCTATATGTCGTTATTGCTTATTAAAAAGAATAAAAAGTGAATTAAAGGACTTTCTTATACCAACCACGTTTCTCCATCACTCTCCTCCCTCTCTCTCTTCTCTCAAACTCTTTTCTCTCATTCAAATGTCATTACTAGATATAAGAAAGTCACTCAGAATTACGCTGTTCAATGAAATAAAGATAATCGCTGATGATGTCAACTAACTTTCAAATACCCGGGGGGGAATTGAAAATGGTGCCTCCTTGGTTTCCGTCTCTCTCCCCCCCCCTCCCCCCCCCCCCCTCCCCTCCTCTTTAAATTGATCATTTTCATTTTATAATTTCTTTTGCAATTTATTTGGAGGGCGAATGAAGCTAATTGAACTAAGAACTTTTTTTTTGTTCTTTCTATTTTACTCTCCACAATATCTACAAAAATTTAGAAGTTGCAATTGTCCGGAAACTCATTGTATATTTAGATAAATATCGCAGAAACATTATAAAACATTTTATTTTCTTATATCTGTACAGTAACAGTGTTTGTGTGTTTTCAGCTGCACGATGTATACAGGAAGGTGTGTTCGAAACGAAACCTCTCATCCCTGGATCTGTCTGAATTCTTGTCCCTGACTGAACTTGTCGATTCCAGAGGCGTCATTAGGGTCCAAGGCAAGACTAAGAACAGGCTCTCTAAGGTAAACCAACTCATTATTACAAATCCTGTAACCGGTATATTGCTAAATAAATTGGTTACATCTAGGGGTAATAATTTAGTTAGTTTCACTAGCTACTTCGAAATTACCAATTTGTTTTTGGTTAAATGTATATCCTCAAGAACTGCGTATTGAGGTCGGAAGTTCAAGATCGGAGTTTTTTTGTTGATGAATTTACCTAATTTATGAGTCCGATTTTAGAAACTATTGGTCTTTTGGGGACATTATCTTTGTGAATCTTGGTGCTCTGACAATCTGGATGCTAGAGGATTCATAACAGTGAGGTTTTGTTTGAACGACCTTGTGCACGTGTCTCTGAATTCTGCTGTTCCAATGCAACTTTCTGCTATAAAGAAGCAGTCGCAGCAATAAACACTCACCCCATGTTAGTACTCATAGTTCTTTAATAATGATAATAATATTTATTTCCGTTAAATCATAACATGTTAATTGGATGTGTTCTATAATTCCATACCTAAAAATAGCTTATAAAATTTATATATGAACCTATATTAAATCCAATCATTTATGAGATAAATAATGTATGTTTTATTATTTAAAAAAAAATTGTGATGTGGCCATTACAGGACTTTCTTATACCAACCACGTAATGAGAGAGATCGCTATCTCTCCTCCTCAAAATCATTTTATACTGGCATTAATGGGTATAAGAATGTCTACTCTCAAGGTAACGCTGTATAATGAGACAAAATGAAATGATTTTGAGAAGGGGGGGGGGGGGGGGGAGAGTGCGTACAGATGCGTTGTTGGTATAAGAAAATCCTTTAATGACCATTAATTCCAAATATTTTTCCTAATTTTATACTTTTTCAAAAAACTACCAATACATAAACGATATTTTAATGTTCGTGGAGATGAGTTACGATTTAAAAATTATTATATAGTATTCCTTATTGACATTTAGTTTACATTCTTCGGGGTGCTATAACTTTTGTCGTATTGATCCTTTCTGAAATCTGAGGACTATATAGTTAATAATTCAAAAAATTCGGTCTGTCTGTGATTCGGTGAACACAATAACTCCCAGTAGAATGAATGATGTGAACCCAGAACCCTCTAACGACAACACCTATTTTTTTCAGCCAAAACCACCAAATAGAAGGGGGGATTAGGGGGAGGCTTATTAACTTAACTCTAATAACTGCCGATAGAATGATTGTATCAACACCAATTTTTATATGGGTGATCAAAATCCCTTAAAGACTACACGTATTAATTTCCAGGCTCAACTGATAAACCCCAATAACAGCCGATGTAATATGAGTATATCTACACAAAATTTAGTATGAGGATTTAGGAGGCCCTATGTAAGTCAATTGTTGAATATTAGGTCGACTGGTTTTGGAGGGGGAGCGAAAAGTTGATTGATTAATTCGTTCTGGGCAGGACATTGCCGGTGATTCTCCAGAAATGTCTTTAATGTATATTGACTTTAAGAAATGGGGAACAATATTCAGTTATTCGAGATTCTTCTTCCTGGTGTCGTCATGACTAGCCTAGACTTGTTGAGAGGGAAAATACATATTATTTTTTTCAATGACCATTATTAATGTTTGTAATATTAGTTTATTGATAATCTCTCTGAAGCTTCTTTTTCAATAATTATTTATTATTTTAGTGGTTTCTTTTGAAGTCTGAAGTTGTTAGCACTAGAGCTAGAAGCTTCTCTAATAGTGATAATGCACGACAGCAAAAATCTAAACTCCACTAATACTTTTCTAAAAACGACTTTAGTAAATACAATAGTAAAACTTACTAGTTTATAACTTACTATTTCACCCCCTCCCCTCAATATTATATATATTTTTTATATATAATAATAATGAAATAACATTATTGTTGTTATGTTATAGGTGACGTTGCAGTGGGATGAATCTGAAATCACCGTCGCTTTGCAGGATAAGAATCTTCTAGGCTCCATATTGAACGATGTCTCCTGTTTGAACTGAATTTATTTATGTCAGAATATACATTTCTGCGATCTGTGTCGATGTAGTGGAAAGCTAATAAAGAAGTTAAAAAAACTAGTTTTACTTTTATGTTGTCTAATTCCACAAACGTTTACATGAAATGTACCGGTTTCGGTACGGCACAAGTGAAGTTCACTTTTGAGCTTTGTGCTGACGATGGCGTAACCCGAAATTGGTACACTTATGTATATATATATTTTTGTGGAATTAGACAATATAAAATTTAATCAAGTTGTTTGTTTTACTTATCTGATTTGATTTTATGAACTGATTGTGTACCTGTTTGTATTTGTAAATAAAAATTAATATTTATTCCGCTCATTTATGCTGTTTTTGTTCACTCAATTACAAACATTTACTTGAAATGACCTTTATATTTGTACATTTAACATTATGGGTGAAGTGGTCCGACTGTCTCCTGCTGTCCTCGGCCGGGCTGGGGCCCGGTTCTTGCTTCTTCTGGCCCCATGCCTTGTTCTTCCCTCGGTTTCTAAAACTTAGAGTAGGGTTGGCCAATATGCTCGGACTTAAGGCCAAAAAAAAAAAAAAAAAAAACATTAATTTTTACTATATGTACTACCTGACCATCTGCTGCGTAACATTCTCTGGAAATATGGTAGCTTCATGAATTATCTCTCCCATTGGCTTCTTATAGCACTTCTCTCAAAGAATAATTTCTTTAAAAAAATGTATATTTCGGATATTACTGATCACAGATGACGATGCAGCAACGATATTTATATTTAAATTCAAAACCTCATAAAAGATGGCACCTATTAATGTTCCGTGAAATCGTTCGATGGGAAGGGTGGAGGGGAGCAGAGAAGATACTTAAATACCCCAATAACTGCCGATGTAATGAATGTTTCGACACAGTGTCAGGATTCAGAAGCCACTATGAGTCTAAACTATTGCGTTTTAGTCCATGTGGTCGCCTGGTTTTGGAGGGAGAGCGACACGTTATTGATTAGTTCTTACTGGGGAAGTACATAGCCGGTCATTCACCAACGACTTTTTTTATTCTTGTAATATATTTTTCAATACCCGAAAAGTAAGAGTAATTTTCCGCTCCTCACAAAATTTCAAGAAAATAAGAGAACAGTTTAAAATGGGTTTGTTTCTTCCTCGCCTCAAAGAAAAAAAATCGTGAGTATATATTACATGAGGAGCTTTTTATCAAAAGTGAACATTTCCATTTTGTAATATTTTTCAGGAACTAAAAAAAACGAATAGCTTTTAACCTCATGCATTTTTTTTTACATTTTTCTCCCTAAAATATTAAACACAACGCCACTTATATTATAGGTATACAAAAAATGAGTTATCTTTCTTGTCATCCAGGTTATTCCATGGTTTCAATTGGAGATGTGCTGTTTTGATAAAAAAAAATATGGAGATGTTAAGTTTTGAAAAGAATACAAAAAAACTTTAAAACTTAATTTATTTTATAGTGTGATTTTCATTAATAAAATATACTAATCGTATTATCATTTATATAATGATCGACTAGTATGATTGAACATGATAATAATAATAAAGGTTTCTGATTTTACACACGAAGAGAAAAAACTCAATTTGAATTACAATAAAATCTTGATTTTTAATTGTTAAGAACAAAACGACTAGTGCTAATAATGGACTAGTATGATTGCCTTAGAGGATTAAGTAAAATAAAACAAAAAAACGTTTGCTGTCATTTTTACACCTGGAGTTGTCAGCAGTCTTCCTCTACGCAGTCACAACTCTCGAGTTGTACGTCATCTTCATGTTGTCCAGCATGCTGGGTTATATTAATGGCTTGCATGTACCACCTGAGCTCGGCCTGCTCGTGCCAGTTATCACCAAACTGTATTCTTAAAAGTTGGGCAACGTCACATGCCTTTTCTTTTGTTATAGTATTATTCAAGGCGATTTCAGGAAAAATAAGTTTTTCCTCGTTTCCTGCTCGATCCACGATTTAGTTCGGAGGCACATTTGTCCATTTTAAACAGTTTTTATTCACGACAGAACAAGTTGGAACAGGCACATTCAACAAGTTGTAATCGGAACCGCTCAGGAAACCTCGCCGCAACGAGTGGCGGAAAGGTGCGGACCTGCACGAGCGGCACCTATCGGTAGGGGAGGGGATCATACATGTGGTGATCATTCACAAACCATCACCCGAATGCCGTCTAATGAGGAAACGGCATAAGCAATGGATGTAGGCTGTCATGTTATTAGACCATGAAGAGAAGTACAGTTTTGAAAAAAAAAACTACATTTAATGAAATATGTCTTTGGAAATGTTCAGTTTTGAAGGAAATTCGGCACATTTTATTAGTGATGGAAATGTTCGGTCTTGAAAAAAAAACCGGTTTTCAGATTCATTTTTCATGAGGAAATAATTACTTTTGACAAAAAAGGAGCACATAGCGTGGTGTAAAAGTGTATGAAGAAAAATAAACAGCAATAAAACGCATTTTGAAAAAAAGTGGAAATGTTCACTTTTGATATAAAGCTCCTCACATAGGTATATGTTTGGAAACGTCTTGTCGAGAACTTCAACATGATGTGCAACTCAATGTTCGTAAAACAAAATATGCCCTCGCAGGGATGCCCCAGAGCTTATATTCCATATTGGTTGTTTTTAAAAACATCGTTAGCTTCTCATGTTTAGAAAGAAAGGAGGAATGTTATAAAAAAAAACAAAGTAAATAAACAGAAAACATTTTTTATATTTATATTTTTGTTCCTGTTAAACAGTCTCACAAGGATAGTTATATATTTTTATTTATTACATGTTATTGTCCGTCACTACTGTTACTATACTGTTGGTTATCTTATGTTATGGATGCTGGGGGGATCCCCTAGCGCCCTGCGTCATTGAGAACCTTGGGCAGGCCCAGGATCGAGTTGATGATCTCCGAGTTCCTCTTCTGGTTGCGGTCCTGTTTTGGAAGAAGACGAGTCAACCAGATTGGCAACTGCCGTTCGTCCAAATTTTCATTTTTCTAAAAAAACAAAAAGAACTGGTAAGGTTATTTTGTAAATGATCTTCGAAGAATAAGTCTTATGGAAGTGGACTGGCGACCGCCATTTCCAATAACTAAAACTAAATTCATGTTGAGGCCTTTCAATACCTTCAATTTTATAACCAAATTGTATTTTTGACGTGTACCGCCTTTTTGCGTATATGTTTTTCCTGACTTTGGGGTTCCTGTTAAACAGTATTCCCTTGTCAAACCTCTTGTCTCTAGGCAAAAAACCATGCATACTAGAGCATGTGCCACTCATTTGCGCCATTAATGGCCGCCATTTTGAAGAAGAAAAAAATTAGCTTTTTCATAATATGTAAAATTAATTCAACTAATAGATGAATTCAGAATAACATTTATGGTTCATTATATTGGTTTTGAATGTTCAAACTGCCCTGCACGGTTCCGAAAATGGAGATAGACTATAAAATGATATACCTAGGCTTCTTGAACATATTCTAAAGCCTGCAAGAGGTCGCCGTCTTTCGACATGATGGACCGACCCTTGCTTAATGCTACTTATCAAAATTGGATAGAGCGAGGAGGAATTGTCGCATGGACACCGAAGTCTCCAGAACTTGCGGCCATGTTTTCTTTTTCTTTGGGATTTCTGCGAGACACATATGAAGGAACTCAAAAGTTTGAGAGAAATATCATTCAACGTTTCGGTTGCCTCGACGAGGAAGAGGACGTGGGTATGTACCTAGAATCATTTTAAATCAATATAATTACCTATAAAGTTTATTATGAATTCATGTATTAGTTGAATTAATTTTACTACATTTTTTTTTAGATATTGTATGGCTCATGAAAAGGCTTCTGACACTTGAATTGAAAATTCAACGAGTTATCGGATGGTGGGTACGAAAATAATTTTGGAATGGGGAGTTGCTGAGTAAAAGCGATTTGTAGATCAAAAACATTAACCTGAAAACGAGTAAGAATCGGATCATGGTTAGTACTATCACTCTTTAAAAATGTTTACACTGACCAGGAGGGGGGAGGGGGGGCACAAAAAAATGGAAAAATGTCGCTTCTACTATCGAAGAAGAATCTCCTAGGCCCACCAGCCAAGGATGTTCGTAAGGTCCATCTGTATTTGTAGAGGTGATCTTACCAGGATGCTGGCTACGAGCTGCTCATCCAGTTGTTGGTAGAGTGGGCTGGCGGATACGAGAGCAATGCAGAGTAGGAAGGTTACCAGGGAAGTCTTCATAGTGCGGTCTGGACAGTTCTTACCTGGAAAACATATATTTGAATATTATAATTAATTATTGAAAATAAAAGATTAATAATTGCAGTTCAAGGACTTATCGAGCCAATGTTAAGCTAAGAGAGAACAATACTAACCAGGAGACACGCCGTCCTTTGGATGGAACGTTAAGCGATGGTTCCGAGCCTGTACGATGTCAGGTACTCGTTAAAGACCCCTGCCCTAGGTGAATAAAAATTTATGATTCACACAGTAGAGTCGGGCTCATGTCCACCAGAGTGACGAAAGAGCTCTCTGGTAGTAGGCGATATGACCTCGTAGTTAAAGCCCGGGCATGAGCCGTAATAACTAACTAACCAGGAGATGATACTAATGGTTCCCCTAACGCGGCATAACGGCAGTTTTCCTTCCCTTTATTCGTTCATTTTATTTTTATTGGACAAAGAAAAGAAAAAAATAGTATGGAGAAGTGTGATCAGGTCACACATTGAAGGGTTTCGTAGGCGGACTTTGCGTTGATTACTACTAATATATTAATACACATTTGAATATAGTGGAAAAATTAATAGATGCCGTTCTTATGAGATTTTCTCGATACACATATGAAATATATATATTTCACGGTACGATGAAAATTGTTGATTCTCTATACTAACTAGGGAGCTGAATAGTTATAGTGTATAACATCTAGACCCGAGCTGGAGGCACAATGAGATGAGAAATGCTGGTGTCCGGGAGAAGCTAACACCCAGTCACTTCAATATAGAGTTTATCATTGCGGTAGTCGTTAGTTGTTGCATTTAATTATTATCAAAATGAGTACTAATTTATCAGTCGAAGATCTGTAAGGAGACGAAAAGTTTGAGTTCATGAAATAAAAGGTATATTTTTGGTGAATTCCATCATCTATATTTTTCCGTTGTTTCAGAAGGAAGAAAAATAATAAATAAAAAACAAGAAAAAATGTCAAAAAAAATGAACTTAATGTCAAGCTTCAAACATAAAGTAATACAAATCAAATGTTAAATGGGAAGAAATTAATCACAAACTAAATAAATCCAAAAAACTTTCGTTTGATTGAATACGACGGAAAAGTCTAGTGAAAATGTTGAAATCTGACACAAAAACCTTTCGGCTCACAGAAATGATCCCATTACTTCTTTATTCTCCTCAATAAATTAAATATTTGAATTAACAACTATCAATATTAATAATCCACGTAATAATACAATTAAATAATTGTAGAGTTCATTTAATTGATATGTACTCTATAGTTAAATGTGAAGAACTTATTTAAAGAAAAGTAAAAAAAAAGTTTTTACATTCCGCGCGAAAAACACATTTACAAAGAAGGGATATTAAAATTAGATGGCCAATATAGTGGAGAAGGATGTACTTATCTATCCTAGACTTTATTTCAGCATAGCATCTACACCGTTTCAGGTTAAAACTCTTAGCAAGAGACATTCAAAAAGATCGGCTACGCTGCTGGGTGGGGGGGGGGGGGGGGGGGCTTAACTGGTTGTTTTAATGATGTCTACTGAGGTAGGGGCTTGTTTAATTTAGTTATTGTGGTTCTTGCCCGGGCTCCAAATACGAGGTCATAAGGCCTACTACCGTTATTTCGTTTCTCTGGTGGACACAAGCCTGACTCTACTGTAGGAGTCCTAAATTGTGTCTTTCCAGGTTTATTTACCTAGGTCTAGGGTAGGGGTCTTTAACGAGTACCTGACATCGCTAAACGTCCTATTAGAAGGATGGCTCAAGTTTTTTTTAAATTTCCCAAATGAAAAACCTGAGGGCCTCGGCCGGATTTTGAACCCTGATATCTTGAGCACAGCAAGCAAGCATCCTACCGGGCTGCCCTCAGGGGTTAGAGGCTTCTAACATGATAGGGCGTTACATTTTTGTGGCTCCTTGTTTTTATGCAGAGACAAGCTTAGTTATAACTCAACGTCACACCCGAACAACGCTGAATATACCTGCTAGTAACATTAATTAGAAGTAGATTATGATATGGATTATTTACCTGAGTGTAAGATGTGGAGTTTGGGGGGTTGTGGAGGATCATATCCTGGGCTCCCTCTTATATACCTAACCTGGAGCCACCCCCCCACAACTGTCAGGGCCACCACTCACCAACAGACCCTCTCTACGTCACAATCTGTATATTTAGCTACTATATGTCCAAATTATCTCTACCATGAGTACGTGGGACCACAATGATCGCCTCATTCATTAACCCAATCTTCCCCGATACTACCAACTATGTTACAGGAAGGAAACGGAAATGTGGCGATGAGGTCGAAAAATCCTGTCCGAGAGATAAAATCAAATTCTAATTGTGTCCTACCCTCAAAACGAAAAGAAAATTAGTTTTCCGCAAGTGGTCTGTGCTTGTACGATATATGTCTGTCTGTAGAATTGTCTTTTCTCTTGTTCACGATAATCTGCAAAACTGCACTGATTTGAACGATTCTTTTTGGAAAATGTTTGCAACAACGAGAACTCAAGGACTGATTTTGGTGCATCAATTGCGCAATTTAGCTCATATTTTGTATCTCCAACAATATCGTCTGAAGATATTCTGGCAAAATTCTACTGATATGCCTGAACAATAATCAGCTGAAAAATAACTATACCTTGTACCTTAATGAATGACTTCAATTTTATTATAAGTTGCGAAACAAATATTTCACATCCGGTAATTTATACTAGTTATTAATTTTTCATTATAAAATTTATTTTGAAAAATGATCATGAAACATGGATGTAACATATGGTTCTCCATGCCGATATTTATTTCTTATATTTTCATGTAAGGAATTAACGGAAGGCTACGGGACCTTTCCACAAAAATCGGTAAGTTTTACGTCACACGGAATGGTAGCCCTTACCTAACATATTTTCGTTGTTTTTAGTCAGCAGCCAAATAATATGAATAAGATTGTTTTTGTACTTCTCATTTAATTGTAGTTTGTTGTTAGTTGAAAATTAGGGGCAGAAATGGAATACTCTGTTATTCGAGAGAGGTGCAACAAAGGGCTGCTCTTTCTTAGTCTGATGGGGAACAACGTATAAGGCACCCACCCTTGTACGTATTAATAATTAATAAGTATACACTCCACATCGACAATCATTGTGACACTTGAACAATGAAGATTCATGAATAGTGAAAGAGAGGATAAAACATAAAATATGAAGAAAGAGAGCCGTCGGTGAATCACCGGCAATGTACTTCCCCAGTACGAATTAATCAACTACGTTTTCGCTCTCCCTCCAAAACCAACCGTTTGGGCTACAATTCAATAGATGACTTACATAGTGGATTCTGTCTCCTCATACTAAATTTTGTGTCGATATATGCATTACATCGGCAGTTATTGGATATTTAAGTCGACCCTCTTCTCTGTTTCCCCCTTCCCTTCGACCGAATTTGCGAAAAATTATTAAGTGCTATCCTTATGGAGTTTTGAATTTAAATAAACAATGTCATCAAATTCACTTTCATTACTTCGGCAGTTATACCCCCTCTTATCCTCCTTCCCTTTGGCTGATTCCGTTTAAACTTAATAGGTGTCGTCCTTATAAAACTTTGAAGTTACATATGAAATTTCGTGTCAATACATTCATTACAACGGCAGTGATTAGAGTTTTTGAGTTAACCTTTCTCCCTAATTCCCACTCCTTTTGGCCGATTTGACTGAACATCGATAGATGTGGTCCATATGGGTTCTGAGTGACGTGTCGATACATTTATTCCCATCCGAGAGACGGCGTGCTCAAGGTTTTTGAACCTCCCAGATAAAAAAAACCTAAAGGGCCTCGGATTATATCCCATAACAATGACACCTATTAATTTTCATCAGAATCGGATAAAAGGAAAGGGGATGAGAGTGGGACTCAACTCAAAAAGCCCAATAATTACCGATGTAATGAATGTATTGACATGAAACTTTAAGTAAAAATTCAAAATGCCATAAGGACGGAACCTATTAATTTTCTGTGAAATTGGCTGAAAGGAAATGGGGTGAGAGGAGGGAGGCTCACACTAATAACTGTCGATGTATCGACACAAAATTTAGTGTGAATCAGAAACCGCTAGGAAAGTCATCAATTGATTTTCAGCCTAAACGTTGGATTGGTTTTGGAGGGAGAGATTGATTAATTCGTGCTGGGAAAATCCATTGCCGGTGATTCACCACCATTTTCACTATTTTTTTCTTATTTTCATTGTTTTCCCTTTCACTGAGTTGAATCCAGGTTAGCAACCACTCTCATAAATAGTAATTGTAAATGCAGGAAGTGTGATAAGTAAAATCTCAACAGTGGATTTGTCACATTCAGCTAATCTTTAATAAAAGTGTAAAATGTCATCAGATTACACTTTTTTTTCACTAATAGACAGTTACATTTTGTGGAGACTTCTGTTGGGGGAAATGAATCAATAATATCATGTCCTCAGACACACTCATACAAACGGAGACATAACAAGTCAAATTAATTGCAATACCGAAATTGTAAATAAATAGATGGTAAATATGTCGAAATGCCGTGTAACTCAATTAGTACTTAATATTAATAAAAAAGGGGTTATTACTGTGGATTGTTCTGGTTCATTTAACCCTGTTCTGGTTAGCGTTCAACGTCCATTGCAGACTTGAGCGTTATGTAACCAGGTGTCAATATCAGAACAGAACCTTCCGTCTCTCCAATTTTCAGATATATTTCCTCAAGATCTTCTTCTTATTGCAAATACTAACGACACTTTTCTCGGAGGAAAACAGCTGTAGTCTAACTTGAACAAATATACATACATACATATATCTATCTATCTATATTACCTGACGATGTAATGCCCATATATTATATCTACTACTGATTTCGGCATTACATCATCAGGTTTATATATTTATTCAAAAATTTGTAAAATTCTTCTTGCGAACCATCAAACCAGAGTAGTCTTTTTAAGAGATTAATCCAAAAATACAAATGGGGCACACCAATTTCGGGAAAATGTTTTCAGAAGCTCTAAATCGTACAGTCATTTACTATAAAGATACAATTCGTAAATAATTGTAGTCTGGGAGTGGGTGGAAGCAAAAAAAAAAATGTTGTGGTCATTACAGTATTTTCTTATACCAATCATCCTTTTACAGATCAAACACCCTACTCTCCCCACTCTCAAATTCATTCCATACTGGCGTTACAGAGTAGAAGGAAGTATCTAATGTGTTGGCGGCAGCCGTTATTTTGTTACATTGTACAGCGTAACTCTGAAAGTGAGCCAGTACGCCATTCCAGTATGAGGCGGTGTAAAAACAAACTTCAGAGTAGAATAAAAAAAACTACCAACAATAAAAGTATTTTTATATTTTAAAATTCGTAGCTTTACGAGACAATGAAAGATTACTTTGAAATACTTCCTACGAAAATGTATTTTTCATTTATTGAGGCGCTCTAACTTCCGTTGTATTGGTCTTATCTCAAATCTGAGGTTACATCTTTTTTTTTTTTTTTTTTTTTAGTTGGTTTTAAAAGAGGGTGCGCCTTGCGTTGCAGCAACATCACCCAGTCGACGTTTAGGCAAAGCTCGGGATCATTACATTGCCTGTTTCTGCTCCCGCCAGGAGCCGACGAATCGGCAGAACATCGGGTAGTCAGTTTCCGTCACCATCTGCCGTAGATCTAGTCCCAAGTACGATCTTGTCCCATGAATCAACTCCACCCTGGCTTGGTCGTACAGCGGGCATTCGAGGACCACATGTTCTGCAGTCTCGATACCGCCGCACGAACAGTTCGGGGTGTTCTTCCTGTGAAAGAAGAACAGCTTGGAGTTGAAATCACCATGACCTGATAATATTTGAGACGTCCAGTGATTAGGCTGTACCCATGTTGAGTCAAGGCGTACCCGGACGTCCGGGAAGTATGCGTACGTCGTTCGGCCATCCGGGCATCGTGACCAACGTTGTTGCCATTTTTCCACAATCCAATTCTGGACGATGTCCTTGCAGCGCACTGGTCTAGACTGTCCGCACATCTCTTCCTCTAGGGCTAGACGTAAGGGCTCATCAATATCTGCTCCTAAGGGCATGTTGCGTCTACAGAAATACGAAGCGACAGCCCCATCCAAGATCAAGTCAATGGGGGCGGCTCCCGCTAGTACCTGTAGCGCAGCCGTAGAGACAGTACGATAAGCCCTTGTAACTCTTAAAAGGGCTGCTCTCTGGGCTTGCGTCAGAATCGTGCGCTGCCGATTCGTGGGGCGATGCCACCAACCTGCAGCAGCGTACCTTGCTACAGCCACGAATACCCCTGTGTAGATGAGGTTACATCTGTCATTGGAAATTTAATAGCAATTTTAGTCTGAGTTCGACATGATCATGGAGTAAATCTGATAGGTTTATAAGTTAGCACATGTGACTTTTTGACTTCCAAATTTCAAGTTCATAGCTACAATCGTTTCTGCGGTAGAGCGCACACTAATTTCCAATTACATACAAACACAATCATTGAAAAATTCAAAAAAATTTGAATTTGACAACAGCCTCTACGTTCCACCAGACCATGTCGAATCTTTTCGCGGCTAAATGTAAAATTTAAATAAATTATATATATTTTGTGGAGAGGATGCCGGTAGGTCAGTGGTATGAGTGCTTGGCTTCTGAGCTCAAGGTCGTGGGTTCGAATCCTGGCCGAGGATGGGACGTTAAGTGATGGTTCCGAGCCTGTACGATGTCAGGTACTCGTTAAAGAACCCTGCCCTAGGTGAATAAAAATTTAGGGTAGGCAAAATTTAGGACTCCCATTGTAGAGTTGGGCTCATGTCCACTAGAGTGACGAAAGAGCGCTATGGTAGAAGGGCGATATGACCTCGTAGTTAAAGTCCGGGCATGATTCATAATAACTAACTTTATTTTGTGGCAGAGGGGGGCACCATGGCAGTCTTGCAAAATATTATTGACAATTAGAATAATGCAGCACGAAAAAAATGTTTTATTATTTAAAAAATAAAATAAACCAAATAGTAATAACAATATAATGAGTATATACATATAAATTGAAAATATGATAACAGAACAATGGAACCTCCAACATAGTTATCGATAGACTGGGTATCGAGTTGACAGTGAGACAGAGGAGAGAAGAGATCGATTGTGGTGGGATAGGTTTTTGTTTTGAACAGTGGCCTGTGACTTTACCGAGGTATATTGTCGTTTAACCGGACTATTTATTGTTGATTCGGGGTGTCCGGATAATGGAAGGTGTGGCTAGCAGCCGCTCAACCCGATCTATCATGGAAGGTGTGGGTGCTCGGGTGATACGCGGCCCTGACTGGAAATGGGGCAAGCAGGTTAGTTCAATTAACTTACATTATTATAAACAAATAATTGTATATTTACACTCTCTTATCGTGAACTGGAGTCCTTACGATTAGTGTTGTCTTCCTCAACTCAGTGAATCATCCTCTTTAGTAAAAAAAAAACCTTCATTTAAACAGCTGATCACTCTTCTACAACATAGATTGTACCAATTCATTTTTCGAACCTCTTGTTGCCTTTCTTTCTGAAACAAATTGAAGATGCACTTTATATTATGCAGTTAAATAAAAGAGAGAAAAGGAGTGCATCTTGCGTAATTGCACTCTGCAAAGATCGCAGTGAAACTTGAGTAGCTCAGCATGCTCACCTGTTGCATTGCTAAACAACTTGTATTTTCCATTGTCACATAACTTGTAAGCTAGCATCCTGTTAAACATGTAATTTAATTATTTTCATCATACTGGCAAAATTTAACTCAAGAAATATACGGGCTTAATAAGAAACTGAATATATGTTCTTCTATGGCACTCTAAGTTTCTTCGTTTTCACCAGAAAACCTTCATTTGAACAGTTGATCACTCTTTAGAATCAGTAGTTTGTAATTCAAAATAATTTCATCTTCAACCCTTTTTCTTCATCATATCTGAAACAGTTTTACATTCTGGGTAAGTTTCAATGAGAAAAAAACAAAAAAAAAACATACTTGTCTAAATCGCTTTGTTTAAAAATATTACAATGAGTCAGTTGGTTTAAAACAGGTTCAGTGTACCGATTTGATGAAACAACAATGGTCAAAAAATTGCATGGTAATACCTCCAATTGTTGCGAAATATATTATTTTAGTGTAGGTACTGAATAGTTGTGGACAACAATTCACCTATGAATTATAATGGCTTATGATAAAATGAAATAACACTTACAGAATCGTTTTCATTAACCTGATGTACTCCATGTTGGGGCAGAAAATGCGAGCTCTCTAAAGTCCCCTGTTATACATATTTTCGATTAAAACTAATCAAAGAAAAAATTACCGACCTCTCCAGTTTATTTGCTTTTTTTTTCTCCTGGAACAGTGATATCAATTATTAGATAATAAGTGGGTATATTATTCAATATAAAAATGCGCTTTGCAAAATTCCATTGTGTATAAAGATTACAATGACTCACATTAGATAAGACAGAAAACTCAATGCATTGCGCTCCGAAGTAAATATATTTCATAATAAGGTGCCTTGAAGAGATATGAAAAATAATTTTATCGTTATGGACAGTGATGAATGTATTGAATTATACGTTATAATTAAATGTAATCTGCGTTGAAAACTTAAAACAAAAAAAGACATATTGAGAAGACCTGGACGCAATGATAAGCAAGTTTTGGTTTAAAGTTACAATTCTTTATCATGACAGATATTGATATGTTGATTAAAGTTGTTTCTTGTAATCAGGTAAGAAAAATACTACATGAATATTCTGTTATAGAATATTTTTTCTTTTAATAAAAGAACAATATTTCAGTTTTGCTTGTAGTAAATGTTAAATTTGCTTCGATTTCTGTGAATGCATTTTTTTTTATTTATTAAGTACATGTTTTATAGTTCAATGTATTTCTGTCATGGATAATTCATGGACAACAGTAACAAGTTGGATATGAATTAAAAAGTTACCTCAGAAATATGAAGTATATTTGACGACTCCATCCTATCTTCTCATTCGGCCTACAGACAAATATGTTTCTATTTACCTAGAAATTAAATTAACTAAACAACTTTCATCCCAGTTACAATGAACAAATATTAAATCATCTATTGTTTTCGTGCATGTAAGCCATATTTAAATGTATAAGGAATTCAATATTATTTTAAATGTATGAATCGAAAAGAAGAGGAGACACATCACGAGCGTTTGAAAAAAAGGAGAGCCAACCTATTCGCTCTAAACAACACGAGCAGTGTTGCCTCTAAATTCTATCTCTGGAAAAAAAAAAATTTTTTTAAGGACGTTTTTTTTAAAGTCAATCTTGAATTTATAATATGGCTAAGCCCCAAACTCTTAAAATGATTGGAAGTCTCATGCATTTATAAAATTGTAAAATTTTTTCACAATATTGATACCAAAAATAGTTGCATAAAAGTTCCTTTAATTTTCATAAAATCAAGTTTTTGAAGAAAGTTTGTTAGTGAAAATTGAACCATAATTAATCTAAGATCATAAATAGATTCCGTTGAGGGGGTGGGGGGAGGGGGCTGGGAGGACTCTCGGTATTGCCGGACCGAGTGTGCTTGACCTTGGGTTGGGCCTCGTTACTCTGGTGGACATGAGCCCGACTCTACAATGGAAGTCCTAAATTTTGCCTACCTTAGATATTTATATACCTAGTGTAGGGGGTCTTTAACGAGTACCTGACATCGAATAGGCTCGGTACAATCGCTTAACGTGTCATCCGAAGGACGGCGTGCTCACATTTTTTTTTACCTCCCAGGTCGGTGCGATCTCGAGTTCAGTAAGCAAGTACGCATGCCACTGAGTAACCAGCGCCCTCCCTATAGTATAAGGAAGTCTTGGTATCTTGCAAAAATCCGAGATCGAGTTTTCAAAGGATTTGCATGTTTTAGGGTCCCCTGAATACGTTTTGACCCTCAAAAGAGCAACAGATAAGAGTCCACCAAATAAGATCATTGTTGTATTAATGTTATTTCAGAAAATAAGAAGAATCGGTGCCACAAGGACCACCTTCATTCTATATTTCTTCTGTGGCTATTTTGGTTAGGACCAACTAAAATATAATTTTCATCTTTACTTATGGTAAACCAACATTGGTATCTGGTTGATGTCTATCTACCGACATTTTTTTTTAGAGCGAGGTGCGCTAGCCTTCTGAGCTCAAGATCGTGGGTTCGAAACCCGGCCGAGGCCCTCAGTTTATTAAAATAAATCTGGGAGTTAAAATAAACCTGAGCACGCCATCGTTCGGGTGGGACGTTAAGCGATGGTCCCGAGCTTGTACGATGTAGGTACTCGTTAAAGACGCCTGCCCTAAGTGAATAAAAATTTAGGATTCCCACAGTAGAGTCGGGCTCATGTCCACCAGTGTGACGAAAGAGCGCTCTGATAGTGGCGATATGACCTCGTAGTTAAAGCCCGGACATGAGTAATTATATAACTAATCAGTGACTAACTAACTAATGTTTTTTCCGAAAATATGAAGAATCGATGCCACAAAGACCCCCCCCCCCCCCCCCCCCCCCCCCCCCTATAGTCTATATTTCTTCTGTGGCTATTTTGGTTAGGACCAACTAGAATATAATTTTCATCATGACTGACAAGTGAACGCCTCTATAGTGATATTGCTGCATTAATGTGTTTCTCTAGGCTATAGAGGTTACATTTAAACTAAAACGTAAGTTTCCGCTCTCCTTCTAAACATTCAGTCTCTATATTTGCTGGATCATTATCTTCAGTTTTTGCTCTTTTGAAGGTCCTTTGATCCCTAAGTTTGAGTCTACACGCCGACTCACCTGTTAGTTTCCGCTCTCCCTCTAAACCTTCAGTCTCATTATTTGGTGTACTTTTATCTCATTTGAGGTTGCCAGATCCGGGTCCATGTCAGGAATCATGGATCCGAGTTCGGGTCTGGAAGGGTGGGCCTGCAATCGTGACTCGACCAGGTTTAGAGGAGGCGTGGACTTAGGTGTGAGCTTTAAAAAATACACGCTTTTTACCTTGACAAGAAGTTTGAGAAAATCTGAAACCGTGGCCCGGGTCCTGCTCTGAACCAGAAAGTTCAAATCCCCAGTTCTACAGTCGTTAGGAACGTGCCTCGGTACACCCGGAACCGTCTACCAGCTTTACTAATGGACTATCATCGTATCTGGTAGAAACCTATCTACCGACATTGCTGCATTAATGTCTTTTCAGAAAGTATGAGGAACTGGTGCCGCATGGACCACCTATTTTCTACGTTACTTCTTCGGCAAAGTTAGGGCCAACCAGAATATATTTTAATATTAGTACCTGCTGAATGTATCTAGTAGGATAACACCTATCGATTTTCAGCCAAATCGGCTCAAGGGAATGGAAGGGGGGGGGGGGGGGGTTAGGGGAGAGAACTCAAAAACTCAAATACCTGCCATTGTGTATCGAGACAACATTTCATATGAAATTCAAAACCCCATACGAACGACACTTATTAATTTTCAGCGGAATCGCCAGAATAATAACTGCAGATGTAATAAATGTATCAACATGAAATTTCATATTTGGTGTCAAAATCTAATGAGGATATTATCTGTCAAATTTCAGCTATATCGACCGACTGGAGGGGGGTTCAGGGGACTCATTTCAAAAAGCCTAATAACTACGAATTAATGGACCTTATCAATATAAAATTTAGGCTTGGGCCTTTCGAAAAGGCTGCCCAAAAAATGATCTTCATAGACGAAGAATGAGTTCTTATTTGTTGCTCGTCCGGATCATTGGAGCTCTATCTTATGACTGCTCTCCATAAACTATTTGGTAGGAGTAGGAAACAATTATTAGGTTACGCTCTTTCTCCATTTAGTTAATTTTTCGGGAAACTCGATCTCGGAGTTTCGCACGATTCAATACAATAATTGCTCTTACTAAAGTAAAAAAGTTGATTTGATTGTGTAATGAGATTGAGGCTGGCTTTAGTATGGTCTTCAGGGACATAAATATGTGGCTAATGGAAAAATAACTTTGGGTTTAACTGAATGATTATTTGTTTTAGGACGGCGGAGAAGGTCACGTGGGGACGGTGCGGAACTTCGAGTCGCCAGAAGAGGTGGTGGTGGTGTGGGACAACGGAACGGCGGCCAACTACAGGTGTGCTGCAGACTACGATCTTCGGATATTGGACAGCTCTCCAACAGGTATCTTAGTGTTGGGCTAGCTGGGGCATACCCCAGGGATATTGGACAGCTCTCCAACAGGTATCTTAGTGTTGGGCTAGCTGGGGCATACCCCAGGGATATTGGACAGCTCTCCAACAGGTATCTTCGTGTTGGGCTAGCTGGGGCATACCCCAGGGATATTGGACAGCTCTCCAACAGGCATGTTAATGTTGGACTAGCTGGGGCATACCCCAGGGATATTCTCTAGGTTCTACCCTCTATATTGTGTACGTTACTACCGGTGTCGGGTTAGCCATGATCATCGGTATTAGAACAGTGGACTTGTTAATGTTGGAAATATGATGATTTCAACCTTGGTCGCTGCTTGGTTTCCCGATTCGCGTTTTTCTAATGTCCTCTTCGCTAGTATCGGCAATGGCTATCGACCACTGTTAATGTTGATACCTTATATAAGACATTACTCCTTGGATATATGTAGGATATATGGGAAGATTCTTATTCGAGGAACCTGTACTGCTTCACTAAAAGTCTGACGGGAGGATCAACCTTTCATTCTTTCGGATATATGATATGATTTGTACATTTTTGTTCATTATTGGTGTAGTTGATCATATCATGTATCCGAAAGAATTCAATTTTGAGCCTCCAGTCGGCCCGGTACAGTGAAGCAGGACAGGTTCTTCTAGCCTTTTCACACGTAGATCAATTTCAGATTTATCTAATCTCCTGCCAGACATTACATACAATTTGTTTTCATATTTCATATATATATATATATATATATTCTTATTAATTAGACATAATGTTCTGTAGAGAGATGTTTGATTTTTGTACGTACTAACAGAGAGTGATTGTTACTATTAGGTGTGAAACACGAAGGGTCTCTTTGCGACACTTGCAGACAGCAGCCTATCTTTGGGATCCGTTGGAAGTGTGCAGACTGTGCCAACTATGACCTCTGCTCCATCTGCTACCACGGCGATAAGCACTCCCTACGTCACCGTTTCTACAGGATCACCATCCCTGGTAGCGAGAGGTAACAGTTATTTTTATATCTTATCTCAGGTGACCAGATCTCTTGACTATAAAACCATAATAACTGCTTATAATAATCAACGTATCGGCCTGAAATTCTATTTATTGATCCGAACCCCCATAAGAGCGACTCTTATTGACATTCAGCTGGAGGGAAGAGAGGTTTCGACAGTAATATCTTCCAATGAATATATCGATATGAAATTTCTTTTTTTGATCGAAAGCCTCGTAAGGACGTTATCTATTTCCAGTCTGATTGGCCAAAGGGAAGGAGTGGGGCAAGTTCAACTCAAACCTAATAACTGCATTTGTAATAGCAATGAAATCGAATGTATCGATATTAAATTTTATTTTATGGATTGACCTCTTCTTTCTTGAGAGCAAGAACAACCCGAACTGTTCGTACGGCGGAGGTGAGACTGCAGAGCGTGTGTTTCCCGAATGTCCGCTGTACAACGGGCCTGGGGTGGTGTTGATACGCGGGGCAGGATCGTACCTGGGACTCGACCTACGGCAGCTGGTGACGCACCGTCGCACAGCCAGACAACACCCTATCTTGATCCCGAGCTCTCTCGGCTCGCCAAGGAGTGCCGCAAATGAAATTAGGATGGGCTGGGGGCGACCGTCGACGGTCGCTCCCAGCTGACCACAGCAACAGCTTTCTTTTTATTTTGTAAAAATATAAACAGTTAGGCCCTTTTCCCCGACAAACGGTTGTTTTGGCCTCCACGGTCGGCAGACCATTAAAAAAAGGATTGAGTAGTCCCTGAGTAACACTCCTATTCATTTTCGGCCGCAGAGGAAAAGAGTTTAAGAGTTAGTGAGAACTTAGTTGATTACAAACCATTGGAGCTGTGGAAGTACATTGTGAAGCGGTGATTCACCGCCTACTTTTGTCGGTATGATAAGAGCTCCCCCCTTTTCTAACCAATATGATGAAGTTAGGGACCGAGATTGGAGGTGCTAAACAACAATGGAGACTTCGAGCAATGGAGTGAGACGGGTTATTTCTCCAACAAGTTTCAAATTCCTCTCACCGCAATGGACTATTAATATTCAACAAAACCGAATATTCTACAATAGATACTTTATTTGGAACATATGCGTGAAGATTCTACTACCCATCCCTTCGATGAATAATGGAAATTCATTAATAGTTTATTAATATTATTAATAGATACCGGGTACAGCTATATATAGTTAGTTGACTAAACATCAATTGAAAGCTGAATCGGTATTTTGTTTCAGAGTTCTGGTAGAGCCCCGCCGGAAGAGCAAGAAGCTGGTGGTTCGAGGGATCTTCCCCGGAGCCAGGGTGGTCCGAGGAGTGGACTGGCAATGGGAGGATCAGGACGGAGGCAACGGACGCCGCGGAAAAGTGAACGATCTTCAGGACTGGTCGGCGGCCTCCCCTCGCTCCGCAGCCTATGTCGTCTGGGACAATGGCTCTAAGAACTTGTACAGGGTCGGCTTCGAAGGAATGGTATATGAACCTTCTAGCATTATAGAATATCACGGATTTTTTAAAAATTTTTTGTCAGAGTGCTTTTTTCTTTCTCCGCCAGGAGGCGACAAATCGGCTGAACATTGGGTAGCCGGTTTCTGTCATCAACAGCTGCCGTAGGTCGAGGCCCAAGTACGATCCTGTTCCGCATATCAACTCCACCCTAGGCCCGTCGTACTGCGGACATTCGAGGACCACATGTTCTGTGGTCTCGACTCCGCCGCACGAACAATTCGGGTTGTTCTTCCTCTTAAAGAAGAATGGCTTGTAGTTGATATCTCCTGATAGTATCTGGGACATCCAATGGTCAGGCAGTATCCATGTAGATTCCAGACGTTCCCGGATTTTTGGGAAATATGCATAGGTCGTTCGGCCATCCGATGATCGTGACCACCGCTGTTACCATTTCTCTACAATCGATTTCTGGACTGTCGGCGCATCTATTTCTCCAGGGCTAGACTTAAGGGTCATCTATACCTACTTCTAAATGTAAATTGCTTCTACAGAAGTACGAAGCGACAGCCCCATCCAAGACCAAGTCTATGGGCGATACACCTGCCAGCACCTGTAGCACAGCCGTAGAGACAGTAGGATAGGCCTTTGTAACCCTTAAAAAGGCTGCTTCTTGTACTACTCAAAAATGTTATTCATTTTCGTTATTTATACATTTATCGCAAAAAATGTATTGAATAAATGTTTAAAATGAAAATGTCTTACCTAGGCGTAGGATTATTAATAACTCAGAAAACAGAAGATAATTTTTTCTGTTACCAAGTAAATCCCTTCTGTTTAGTGATTCTAGAATCATGTGTATCCTAAATGTTATATCTGAGAAGGCATATTCAAATTATATGTTTGGCTGTTATATGTGCCACCATTTTTAATCGATGATGGGACAAACCGACATGAAAGCTAATAACCACTGGTATTGTCTTTGAAATACCCTACATACAGACAGCCAATTTCATTATTTGTTTCTGGGCTATGCTCACTGTCATTTATGTATTTAGTTATTAACATATTTCCGTAAATAGTTGTGTGATCTCTCTTTTCGGTGAACTTTTTTTTATTGGATTTTCCAGGACAACGAGTGTTGCACTTTTTCTAATTGTGATGTTTGTTCTCGCAGGCTGACCTCAAGGTTGTGAACGACGCTAAAGGTCCCTCTGTCTACAGAGAACACTTGCCCCTGCTCGGTCAGCACGGCTCCGGCAGGAACGGACCACATGGTCTTCAGATCGGCGACCAGGTTCGTTATACTATCGAGCCTTTCAGTTTTTTTTTCTGACCATGGGATTAAGAAGTTTTCTGGATTGAGAGGTAATAATGAAATTTTTAAAAAAGGAATCATGACAAATGAATATGGTGCAATGGAAGGAGAATATTGGTAGGTTGCAGTGTTGTGGGAAGGAGTGTTCTATCCTAGGGATGTGTTGTCTTTCTACTTCATATGAGTTTTGGATGTCTTTTGGGATGAGAAGGTTCAATAAAGGAAACTACTTGATACAAACTGGAGAAAGATGAATTTGTTGGGAGTCCTTGGATCTGAATGAAGAGCTCATGTTGAGCTCCCCCGAGAATCCTCCATGTGCCAGACTTGTATGATCAGTGATGGGAAACAAGGAATATTCCAACATTGCCGAGGTTTTGTGAGAAGGAGGTGGCCAGATGGTGTCTGGAAGATAGGGAGTTGGAGATGTCCATCTCAGGAGAGGTTTTGGTACCTTGAGGTACAGTCCAAGGTAGAACTGTATTTCATTCTAGAGCCGTCTTAATGTTGGTAAGATGGTGAATGAGTTTAATATTTTGCGATTGGTCCTTTTATTGCACTCCTGCCACAACTCAAAAATCCTCTTTTGAGAAAACGCCATTCCAAGTTTTGAATTATGCTCATTATTAAATAATCATTATTCAATTTTATTATAGGGAAATTGTTTTAATTTTACGTTATTTAACATGAAACCAATAACAATAGAAAAATACTAACTAAACAATTTTTTTTACTTATGTGGTATGAAATACTGATCTTCGGTCTTGCCAATACTGTCATATTTCATTGTATGGCAGTTTTGAACTTATCTCACCACAAGATTAATGCCATATCTCAAATCATGTCGGGGTTTTTTTTTTTTTTTCTTTTTTCGAGGTTTGTAGGAAAACACATATTGCTGAAGTGCCACATCTCAGGGGGTTGCCATTGCAAGGAGGTCGCCAGAAAAAATTTCTAATTTAAAACAGATTTTTTGTGAATTATAATAATATTCTTTCAAAAATGATAAAAAATAATTTCTTTAGAGTTATGGCGATGTTACCATTAGAAATAGCATAATTTCTTCTATAAGAGTTATACATAACTCAAAATTGTATTTTTTGAATTGTGGCAGTATTTAAATTAGATGTGCGATGATGGTGTGCGTGAACTGCTTTACTTGCTTCTAGGATGAAAGAAGCAATGAAAATCATCAGCGCAGATGTGAAATTTGTAGTGCTTAATGGAAGTCTGATTATTATGAAAATAGGAAAAAGGCTAGGAGAATCTTGGGGGAAACCAGAATTTACGGGGAGGCGAGGTCAGTTGGGAATGAGAACTGAAACCAATGAAGGGGATGCATGTGTTGACATGAAATTGTATATTTAAATTCAAAACCCCGTAAGGACGCCACCTATCAACTTTCAGCGGAATCGGCCGAAGGAAAAGGGTATAGCATGAGTAAGTCAGTTTGTTAGTCAACTACTGATGTTTAGCCCAAACGGTCGATTGGCCTGGAGGGAGAGTGGATACTTAATTAATTCGTATTAATCGAAGTATTATGCCGTTTGGAAAGGAGAATGTAGATGGCTTTTGGCGAAATTTTATTTATTGATCGAGAATCCTTTAAGAACGATACCTATTAATTTTCAGACGGCTTAAGGGAAGGGGAGGGATCGGAGCTTAACTCATAAACCCTCATTACTGCCCGTGTAATAAATGTTACTATATAAAATGTAGTATGTGGATCCAAAACCCCTTGAGGACACTATGTATCGATTTTCAGTCTGATCAGCCAAAGGGCATTTATGGCTTGAGCAGCCAACTGTGGCATAACTCAGAAGTCCTAATAACTGCTAATGTAATGAATGTATCAACATAAAATGGTTATGTAGGGATTGAGAAGTCTCTAAGGCACCTATTGGTTTCCAGCTAAATTGACTGAAGGGAAGAAGAGTCTAGAGAAGGAGTGGCCACGCCTGGTCTGGAGCGAGATTGAATCTTAGTTGATTACAAATGTTCAGTGCTGGGGAAGTACATATCAGGTGATTCATCTACCGCCAAGAACCTTCGCCTCAGATAGCAGACTACTTGTTATTTCATCTATGTGAAACATAATGTTGCAAGTCACTTATTACAATCAAACTAATGTTGCAAGTCACTTATTACAATCGAACTAATGTTGTTTTTTCTGTTCCTATTTCCAGGTGAAGGTAGACCTGGATTTGGAAATAGTCCGCTCCTTGCAACACGGACACGGGGGGTGGACGGACGGAATGCTGGAGTGTCTCGGCTCCACTGGAGTTATCGTTGGGATCGATGAGGATCACGATATCGTTGTCTCCTACCCTAGTGGAAACAGGTGGGTCAAGTTCATATCCTCGAATCGTGTCAGTCCGGTAGCTTATCCCAGAAATGGTATACTTCGTGACAGGAAGGTGCACCTTGGTCGCAATTACTTTCACTCCCAAACTGAAGAGGAAGAAGTAAATGGCGTCTATCCGCTGACCTATTGGCACTTTCAAAAAAACTCATCGGCGCGTCATTGTGGCTCCAACGGCTTCCAGCTGTTGGTGAGTGGATGTGTGGGTAAGAGAAGTTGAAAGTGTGCGAGATTCTTTTGTGTACAAACCGCGACGCCTCCAGATCTGGTTAATTTTGACGAAAATGTTGTATAATACTATTGACAAAAAACAATGTGTCAAAAGGCAACCCACTATCTTCAAAATTAATTTTACCTATTAAAAATGGAAATATTTAAACTTTTAATGGTATCACATGAAAGCTGAGTAAAAGTTTCATCAGAAATGAATAGCAAAGTTGGCCGTCTTATTGGGGACACCCTGTATAAAGCGGCATGACTTCTATTTCCGGCTGTGAATCTCGTCCTAAATTATTGAGAAATGTCATTCCTAGGGATCAAACTCGCTGTGAGGGCTCATTGTGAAGCGAGTATTGTCGGATAATTCCACTTCTACTGGCCTCACCACTTCTGTGTTCGTGTTTCAGATGGACATTTAACCCTGCGGTGCTTACCAAGGTATCCAGCGCCAACCCTCCCCAGAATCAGCACTTCAACGTTGGAGACATCGTACAGATCTGTAGCGATCTTGAGAGAATCAAGATTCTGCAGAAGGGTCACGGAGAGTGGGCCGCTGCCATGACACCTGTACGTTTGTCTGTTTTTAGAATTAGGGTGGCTCTTGCTGGATTCGGGCCACACAAACCTGGCAACAAAACTCTCCTTCTGCACCACGCAAAACTTACACAAATTAACTATTATAAGTCTCTACATAGACATTATACATACGTATTTACTAAAAACATTTTTTAATTGTACTATCTATTCACGTATATACATACACGATATTGCAGTCCTATGCTCAGTATTCACATGTTAAAGGGTTTGCAGGTATATTTCGGATTTATCTAATTTTGTTTTCATTTTTTGTCGCATCAACTGCTTTGTATAATATTAATATCTATTTCAAAATTATTAATAGCAAAACTGGATTAATACAAAAACTTGATTTTTTAAGAACTAGAAAAACTGTCTAAAAATGTTAGTAGATTATAATGATCAAACTCAGTGAAATATCTTCTCCAATACTTGAAAGTGAATGTGATTATTATTAATGTGAATATTATCGTATTATATAATCATTAGTTATTTTTGTGAAGTGAAAACTTGCGAAAATGAAGTTTTATACAATAACTGTGAAATTAGAGAAAATTTTACCGAGCAGTTGTTACAAAATCAGTGTGGAAATAAATCAAGTAAAATACTGGATTTCAGACACGAGACATGGATTTGATAAGTCTGGGAAGAGTGGGGACATTATGTATACACGGAAGTTATCCAAACGTCACATCTTGACATAGCAGCTTATCTAGTCGGCCCTTCATGTCACTGCTTCTTTGATATTTCACCAAAAAGCAACAGCTCTCCCAAAATAAGTGAAAAATAGATATGTCCGGAAGCAAAGATTTTAACAAACTACTGGAGCGAATTGTAAATATGTCGGCTGAGAACGCACAACTCAAAACTGATCTTAAGCAACTTAAGGAGGATTGCAGTGCGCTCAGACTCAGAATAAATAACATTCGTCCAATGGGGAACCGAAAACCCAAAGAGGCTTATCTAGGCGGAGTTCAATAATACAGGTACAGTTTCTGAAATTATGAAAACGCACGAATATTGCAGGCAACGGATTCTAGTGTACATGGGGACTATCCGGGGGAAATGCGTGCATCAAGAAGACAACTGAACGAAGTAAAAAGGGAGATACTGGATCGGGACAGGAACTGTCGGGTGGCTATCAGAGAGGACTTCATGCTAGTCTGGTCTAGGGAAAGGCTGAGAGGAGGACGGACGTGAGGTGCTGGCTCGGCTGTTGGATGAGGGCGGCGCGACCAGGAGGATGCCAGGGGGGCTTCCACCAACCCTACCATTGGAGAAGTACCAACATGCAGTCGCTGAATGGACGGACTGCCGGCCACTTGGACGGAATACACACCTTCATAGGAGGGGCGGGCTCCTCCGTCATAGCCATTTGTTGTCTGACCCCAGATCTACTAAATGCTGTTATTGCCTTCCTGGTGGAACCCCAAATATTTTCTGATCATCTCCCTATTATTTTAACTCTTCAGCTTTGCGAGAAACCCATCGAAGATAGTTGTGTATTACCTCTTTTACCTAAGTTGCGATGGACCGAACTCGCTGCCTGCTGTTTTCAAAACAAATTAAGAAATAAAATCAGTCTAGATGTCCAACTTAACCATAAAATACCGTTAATTATTATAGCCAATGCATAAGGGAATGCACCTCAATTAAGAATAGTAAGTCTGGTCCCTTTAACAACAGCCTTGGTTCTACTTGCAGTGCAAGAAAGCCAGGATGAGGGCATTCACTCCTAAATCTCTACCACAGGACTAATTCATGCATTGAAGGAAAGTACTACGTAGAAGCTAGTAAGCCATTTAATTAATTATGCCAGGAAAGTCGAAGGAGGTTCTACAACAGTATAGCCAAAGGAATGGGAGCGATCAGAGACGCCAAGGAGTTCTGGGGTAAAGTTAATGCCCTGATAAAGAGCAGCAATTACGTAGAAGGGCCTCCCATTAAGCTGGAGGACTGGAGACAACATTTCAAAAACTGTCCACTGCAAGGGGAGACAATTATGTATGCGGAGCCGAACTATGAAGATCCACTACTGGACGCCCCCTTCACAATGGAAGAATTTCAGAGAGTACTAACCAAATGCAAGAACAATAAAGATCAAATTCCCAATGAATTTTACAAGAATGCACCGGTGAAATTCACTGAAAAATTACTTCAAGGAGTTTTTTTCAAGAAGGAAAGCTACCAGAGAGTTTGCGTAAATCGATCATTTACTCATTAAAAAAAAAGGAGATCCAGAAGACCCCCGTATCTACAGAGGTGTTTCATTTGTGGATGCGAATTCAAAGTTGTACTCGGGTCTGATGTTAAACGAGCTAGCAGGGTGGGTAGCGAATGGGAATGTTTTAAATTAATGGCAAGCAGAATTCAGAAAAGGTTATTCCACCGCTGATAATATATTTAACCTGGCAAACCTGTTTACACTAAAATTGGATGTTGGGAGAAAGACGGTGTATGGGTTCTTTGTTTTCCTCAAATCCGCTTTCGATCTGGTAGACAGGTCAGCTTTATTTTGTAAACTCCTAAGAAGCTATAGAAAGGGACAAGAGCCTCGGTTTGGAGTAGAAGAGGACTGTCAGAGGAGTTAGAGGTTAGGGGGTGAGACAAGGCTGTCTGCTGAGTCCTCTCCTCTTCTCTAGAGGTTAGGGGGTGAGACAAGCCTGTCTGCTGAGTCCTCTCCTCTTCTCTAGAGGTTAGGGGGTGAGACAAGGCTGTCTGCTGAGTCCTCTCCTCTTCTCTAGAGGTTAGGGGGTTAGACAAGCCTGTCTGCTGAGTCCTCTCCTCTTCTCTAGAGGTTAGGGGATGAGACAAGCCTGTCTGCTGAGTCCTCTCCTCTTCTCTCTATTCCTGAATGATCTGCCTGACTGTCTGGGGGGAGGTATAAGGGTTGTACAAACTGTTAGAACGCTGTTATACGCAGATGACATTGTGTTGTCGGCGGAGGACCCAGAAGAGCTCCAAATGAACCTTTGAGCTAAAAATTACTTCCTTTTGTGGAATATGGAAGTGAGTCTAAGTAAGTCCAAGGTTATGGTGTTCAGGAAAGGTGGAGGGAGACTCGGAAGAAACGAAACCTGGTTCTATGAAAAACATAATACATCCCGTTAAAAATCACTTGACCTAGATGTGTAACCGCGACTGCTGCCATAACTTTAGTCAGGCCTGAAAAAATTAGCTGTAACAAGAATGATCTAATATGCAAATCTATAAATTGCGTAACCAATATGAACATTAAAAATAATTATCGCAAATACTTACATATAAATCTACAATTAAGCGATTAAAATAGCAAGAATCAAACTATAAAATATATATTTAAAAAAAATATCGGAGCGTGTAGAGGTGGTTGGAGAATATAAATATCTTGGAGTTATCCTAATAACGACAGTTAAGTTTAGAAGACACCTTAAGACAAGCTCCAGGTCGGACTAGTGTCTGACGGAAAATATTCTATTATTCCAGCTTGTGGATATATCTGCCAAACTCAAAAGTTAATTTTGGACGCCACTCAGAGATGTGTGATGTGCTATGGTCGGGCTACAGGAGGTATGGTGAGGTCGAAAAGCGCATATTCATAAAAAGCCTCTTCCCTTCCCAATGAACACCCCTCATTATGTACTGTACTTGGGGCCCGAGTGCTACCCCTCATTATGTACTGTACTTGGGGCCCGAGTGCTACCCCTCATTATGTACTGTACTTGGGGCCCGAGTGCTACCCCACATTATATAACTGTACTTGGGGCCCGAGTGCTACCCCTCATTATGTACTGTACTTGGGGCCCGAGTGCTACCCTTCATTATGTACTGTACTTGGGGCCCGAGTGCTCTCTTCAATATCCGTATGAGATGATACCGAAGAGACTGAGACATGGCCACTTCTCTCTGTCCGGTTCTAATGTTTGTTTTGTTTGTTTTGCAGACACTGGGCAGCATCGGTAGGATCCAACAGATCTACCACGACAACGACCTCAAGATAGAGGTGTGCGGCACCTCTTGGACATACAACCCCCTCGCAGTTACCAAGATATCCTACCCTTCTGGAGGTAACTAGAGCTAACTCACTATACTTCCATCTTCCATTTACAATTAAACAACATTTTTTTAAATTTAGGGATCCAGACATCCTGAAACTAAAAGTAAACACGGGCAAAAAAAAATAAATAAAAACAATGTTTTTTTTCTTTAAAAAACTTGAGATTGTTTTTATTGGGTTATTGGAAACATTATAGGTTGTTTTAAAAGGAAAGAATAATTTCAACGTAAAAAAAATGTAATTCTTTATTTTATAAAAAAAAATCATAAAAGAGAAAAGAACGTTAATTGACTGAAAAATAGCAAAAAAAAAGAGGGTTTCCTCCCTAGCTCGCATGACAGTTTGTAGGTAACACTAACGGTAACATTCGGCGGAATAAGATTCTTATATCTTATATGTTTTGCATTTATTGCTTTCTTATACCTATAGTATAAGGTAATATTGTAATCGTGCGAAAATTCAAGATCGAGGTTCGAACGGAATCTCACGTTTCTAGGTACCCTGAACACGTTTTGATCATTTTCGCGATGATGCCTGTGCGTGTATGTATGTGATTGGAAAGTTGTGAGCGCTCTACCTCAGAAATGATTGTAAATTGTGATGTAGAGGTCACTTATGCTAGCTTATATCTGATTAGATTTTGGCCAAAATTGGACTAAAATTGACACCACTTTAGTTCGGGGCCTAAGTATGTATTTTTAGACGTTTCCTTGATTTACCCGAAAACGGTTAGTCCTATCAAAAACTTGGTTCTTATTATGTTTTTTATAATTTTTTTCCGAGAAAACTACTATAGATATCAAGGAACTACATCTCTTGAAAGGCTTTTACTTATATTAAAAAAAAAAACTGCAAACTAAAAAAATCAAGAAATTCTTCCACACAAGAGGATGCCATTATGAAAGGTTTATTGTTATTTCCTTCTTTCCTAATTGCCTTATTTGTTAATAATAAATAATAAAAAAATGAGTTTAAAATAAATGAAGTAAAATTAATTTTATAATTACTTAAAGAAAATAAAAATAATGACTCAAATAATCGAGTGAAGCTCCTAAATGAAAAAAAACATATGTTATAAATAACTCTGTGTAAATAATCCAGACTATGTTACCAGCACCAATTAAAAATATCAAAATGTCTCCCGATCTTATTTCTGAATAAAAAATATTAATTATTATGTCCCGGAATTGGTACTTACCGCAAAGTTGTTGTACGCAAGGTCCATAAGTTTTGAGATTTACTTTTAAAGAGTTAATGAGGGAATTATAAGAAACTTTAAAACATAGTAACAAATTTTTCTACTTTAATAAAAAAAAATCTTAATGGCCATTTTAAAAATTATATATGTACAAAAAAAATCCTACCTTGGTGACGTCACACATGAAACTTATATACAACTATTTTCTACTATTAACAACAAAAAAATGGAGTCCAAACGCCCTCCACACCATCTCAATCCTTCATTGGTCACTTCACACCCATATATAACTGTCCACTCACTTCTTTTGCTAAAATTTACCACTAAACTGAGATAAGTCCCACACAAGTTCTACCTTAGTGAGAGGCGACCATCGACTGACTTTCTGCTTCCAAAGGCTTCTGGGAACCCCCAATTCGGATGTCTTTTGTCTTCCTGCAATTGTTTTTCTTCATAAATATTAAAATTTTTCGACGTTTTCTTTCTTCTCTTCCTTTTTTCTTTCTCCTTAATTATTTTTGTAACGTTGTTTTTTAAATTTTGACTCATACTTTTCTTAAAATTTGCTTTTATTCTTTGTGATATATACTTTCGGATCATTTTTGTACTGAACGGGTAGCCCTGAACCAATCCGAGCTCTATGATTCGATGCTTTTTGGAACAGGCTTCTTTTCAAAAATTTCAATTAGCTTTATTATTTGATGGTAGCAGTTTTCTTTCTATTTTCCTTCTTCAATCTTCCTTTATTACTGATCTGCTTCCTTCTGTAAATTTTCAAATTATCCTACCGAATAGTTTTCTGGTTATGGCTCTTCTTTTCTTGTATAATTATTTTCTTCGTTTTGCCTTCCTTGTTTCTCCTTCTTACAGTTTTATTTTCTTCTTAGATGTCTAATTGAGCTTTTCTATAAATTTGGTTTTTATTTGACTTTTATTTGTTCCGTTATGAATGTTTAAAATTTTCACTGATAACAAACACTTAAGGTTATGTTTGGAGCTGCATTTCTTTCCTTCTATTGTACTTTATTCTCTTAAATTTGGTTCATCAAAAAAATAAAAACGTTGCTTAGCCATTCGTAGCTATGGCAACTCTTGTTTACATAGCACTCTATGCAATAGAAAAGAGTTACTGAAGTGACACTATATATATATATATATATATATATATATATATATATATATATATTTGTATTTTGTACATATATATCGTAATTCAAATTGAAGAGTCTGACCCTAGGCTTAACCTGGTTAGCTTGAGATTGCTAGTCTAGCGGTTAGCTCAGGAGCTAGGATGTCTGTCCTTGCTCCCATCTGTACCAAGGTGTTATCGAACAACCATGCCATGCCACTCTAGCCCTCATTACCTTCAATTAGTACTCTACATAAATACTACACAATACAGTGTCGTAACATTAACAAAGAACATGCACCGCATGCGTTAACTTTCATGAGTAAGACAGTTCCTAGAACAGCTCAACTCTATCATTTTTACATTTCTTACCTTTAGTATAAAAAGTATTGTAAACGTGCAAAAATCATCGAGTTTTCAACAGAATTTCACGTTTCAAAGTTCCCTGATGATATTTTGATCATGTTCGCGATGGTCAATCTGTCTCTGTGTGTATGTGATTATTTGTGGGTGCTCTAACTCAAAAACGGTTCTAACAATGAACTTGAAATTTGAAATGAAGGGTACTTCGATCTAATTAGATTTTGGCCGAAATCAGACGAAAATTACGACCACTTCGGGACCTAAGTAGATTATACAAGATACCACTTATATATTTTTGTATAATGCTTAAGAAGAAACTATATATTTCTCATGTATACAATATTTCGGAACATACTACAAAAATACTGTTTATTACTACTCTGTCAATGATTAATTACTTTCTCTGACCTAATGGAGAAGTGTAAAAGTGAAACAGCATTAACTCAAAACTATCATTTCTGAACTTAAGTAGTTCCTCCGGAAAGCCATAGAAATGCATTTACCATATATAATAATAATAATAATACATGTGGCCATGGTGGCCGTGCGGGTTAGAGTGTTGGGCTTTGGTCGCATGGTCTCGCCGTGGTTGCGGGTTCGAATACCGTCCGGGAGAGTTTTAAATCGTGTATATAACTCCCCCCCGGGGCCATGGATGTTGTGAATAACTATATAATACCGTTATATAAACATGGCTGATATGCATCGTATATAAGGCCAATAAAAAAATGAAATAACAATTGGGCAGCTGTATTATTCTTCCATTTATTTTCTAAGATAGAGGGCGCCGGTAGCTCAGTGGTAAGCGTGCTTGACTTCTGAGCTCAAGGTTGTGGGTTCGTAGCCCGACCGAGGCTCTTAGTTTATTTTATCTGGGAGGTAAAATAAACTTAAGCACGCCGTCCTTCGGATGGGACGTTAAGCGATGGTCCCGAGCCTTTACAATATCAGGTACTCGTTAAAGACCCCTACCCTAGATGAATAAACATTTATGGTAGGCAAAATTTAGGACTCCCACAGTAGAGTCGGGCTCATGTCCACCAGAGTGACGAAAGAGCACTCTGGTAGTAGGCGATATGACCTCGTAGTTAAAGCCCGGGCATGAGTCATAAAACCTATTTTCTAAGATTCAAAACTTAGAAACTGACGATGGGAAATATACTCGAAACATCTGTGTATTAGTGCAATATAAATAAATAAGAATATAAATAAATGCAGTATAAATAAATACAATATGAATAAATAAGCAATCTCAACAAATAAATAGGTGCCATATGTATTACTTTATACATTCAAAATCTCCTTATGCTCAATTAAAATTGTATTTATTATGTATTTATATTAAAATGAAATGTATTTTCAGAACGATTGAGCGCAATACTGAAGAAAATTTTCGAGACTCACTCAACAGGGGACATCAACTTGGAACTGGTCAAGTCGGCGGCCAACGGGGATGTACAGAAGTGCGAAGAGATTCTGAAGAGGAAAGACGCCTCTGTGAACGGAATGTTCGGAGGCCATACAGCTCTCCAGGCGGCCAGCCAGAACGGACACATCGAGGTGGTCAAACTACTGCTCAAATTCAGTGCGGATGTCGAGATCGAGGTACTGCACTTCCACCATCTCTCATTAAAGAGTTAGTTGTTGCATTTTATCTGAAGAAAGATAATGATTATAGGGCTGTGGTACGGAAGTCTTGGTGAACATATTTCTCGATTTTGGTGTTTCTGTAATTTTTCAAAAAAAAAACTTGTATAGAGTTTGATGTTTTAGCTACATTTTGATCCATATTTCCACATTATTTTGAGTATCTAGATTAAAATAAAATTCTTGATTCTTTTGGTAAAAACTTTTCAAAAAAAATTATAAGCAACCAAAAGTAGGCACTCTATAACTACAGAAATAGGCAAGATCTATGGATATACAAAGATTGAAGTAGGTGAGCGAAGCCAGCCTACCTATGAAGCAGGTGAGTGAAGCCAGCCTATCTATGAAGCAGGTGAGAGAAGCCAGCCTACCTATGAAGCAGGTGAGTGAAGCCAGCCTATCTATGAAGCAGGTGAGTGAAGCCAGCCTACCTATGAAGCAGGTGAGTGAAGCCAGCCTACCTATGAAGCAGGTGAGTGAAGCCAGCCTATCTATGAAGCAGGTGAGTGAAGCCAGCCTATCTATGAAGCAGATGAGTGAAGCCAACCCTACCTATGAAGCAGGTGAGTGAAGTCAGTCCCATCCGAAGCTTCACCAAGTTTCATATCGTATGAAGTTTGGGGGAATTGAGACTCCCTGAATCCAAAAATTAAAACAATTCATATCTGTTTGTGTCGTCTATGTCTTTGGACACGATAAATCTCAATAGAATGAATATATCTATACGAAATTTTATATCTGTATTCAGAACCTCATTGAGTTTCAGCTAAATCGGCCCACCAAGGGAGGGGGGGGGGGGGCAATTCAAAACCCTTAATACCTGTCAATGTAATAAATATACATGACATGAAATTATATATAAAGATTGAGAAGTTCCTGACTAAGTCACCTATTGATTTTCAGCCAATTTGGTCAAAACGGGAAAGAGTTTAGAGGGAGAGTGATGACAAGTAATTCGAACTGGAAAAGTACATTGTCCATGATTCACCGATCACTTTTAAATATTTTTCTAGATGTGTTCGAGAATATAATATTATTTAGTAACATTCATCTTTGGAACGACTCGAGCTATACTAATTTTATGCCAAAATTACGTTTTTTTTTGCAGTTTTTCATAAATGTTTAATTATCTATTGATCGTGCGAAAAAGGTCCATTTTTATTTTTTTCGAAAAAGCAATTTTTCCGGAACAAATTCAGCACAAAATAATACTCCAATTTCTCCAAATCTCCATTTTCTTATACGACAGCATGTATCACAATTCGGGTTTCACTGACGTTTGTACTCGTGATTATCGTACTATTGAGGGGCAGTTATGGCCTTCAGGCTTCGGATAACATGGGTACAAAATCCACCCCCTGCAATCATCGTACATATTTCAGAAAGTTGCGCTGAAGCATCTACTTGTACCCCTGTAATATGTCAGTACTTTAGGTTAGGTTAGGTTTAACGACTCATGCCCGGGCTTTAACAACGAGGTCATATCGCTATTTCGTCACTCTGGTGGACATGAGCCCGACTCTACTGTGGGAGTCCTAAATTTTGCCCGCCCTAAATTTTTATTCATCTAGGGTAGGGGTCTTTAACGAGTACCTGACATCGTACAGGCTCGGGAACATCGCCAAACGTCCCATCCGAAGGACGGCGTGCTTAAGTTTATTTTCCCTCCCAGATAAAATAAACTAAGGGCCTCGGTCGGGTTACGAACCCACGACCTTGAGCTCAGAAGTCAAGCACGCATACCACTGAGCTACCGGCGCCCTCGTGTGTCAGTACTTATATTGTTCAGGGAAGTTGAGGTTCGGTCGTGTAACTAAAACAATTATACAAATAAATGAATAAAACAAACTTATTTTTGAAATATTGTCTATTCCACTAAAGATATATATATATATATATATATATATATATATATATATATATATATATATATATATATATATATATATATATATATATATATATATATATATATATATATATATATATATATATATATATATATATATATATATATATATATATATATATATATATATATATATATATATATATATATATATATATATATATATATATATATATATATATATATATATATATATATATATATATATATATATATATATATATCTATATATATATATATATATATATATATATCTATCTTTATATATATATATATATTCCTTTTCCACAGAGCCTACTCAATTCCAATGACCCAACAATCAAAAGATAAAGAACTTAAGATTATTAAGCGAATAGCCAAAAACAATAGCTACCCACAAAAAACAATAAATAAAATTGAAAACAAGGTCAAAAATTATAATTTTAGGAACAAACTGACCAAATTAGAAACACAAAATAAAGTTTATAATAAATGGGTCAGCTTAACTTACCACGGAAAAATTTCAGAAAAAAATGGTAAAGAGTTGAAAAAAGAAGGTTTCAATATCGGGTTTAAAACTATCAATCCCATAAGCCAGTGCCTAGAGAGAGGTAGGGACAAAACAGATATTGAAAATAAAAGCGGAGTTTATAGTCTAGAGTGTGCGACGTGCAGTCAATTATACATTGGACAGACAGGACGTCGTTTTAGGGAAAGAATTAAAGAACACACGGCCGAAATAAAGAACCGAGGAAACCGTTCTACATTCGCGACCCACATAATTGACAATAGCCACACTTTCGACCCATCTACAGGCATCAAATATCTCCACTATTGCTCAAAAAGCAGGCTACTTAATAGCTTAGAGCAATTAGAAATAAATAAAGCTAAGAAAAGGAACATTTGTATGAATGACCAAATTTATTTCAACTATTCCCCTTTGTTAACACCCTGATCCAGTTCTGTTTCCACATATATGTTTGTATTATCTATTATTAATATTTGGTTCCACATATATGTTTCAAGTTATCTAAATCTTAACATTATTATTAATTTTATTTCTATTTTTATTATTTACTTGTATTTGTACTTATTTATTTGTTGTTTTGCCACGATTAGTCTAGTGACATTGTTTTATGTAAATTTAGAACTAGGTTTTGTTAAGAAATATTTCATGAGTTAGCTAACGGTACAGCCGGGGGACTTCCAAGTTTTAATAGCACCCTTTGACCTGAGATGTATTTGAAGGGTCGCTCTCTGCAAACTGACTTAGTTCACAACTAGACCTGACGATGGTATAAAGCCGAAACCGGTAGTTGTATATATATATCTTTAGTGGAATAGACAATATTTCAAAAATAAGTTTGTTTTATTCATATATTACAAGTTTCCACTATAAGTCCGCGTACCTCAACTTAGAAGTAATTATACAAATATTTAGATTTGACCAACGTTTAGGAAACTATTAATTTCCTTCTTCAGGGCCTTATAATACTAGAGTGGATGTGTGTGGTGACGGCGGTACTCCAGTCATTATCAGGCCTTGAAGAAGGAAATAAATAGTTTCCTAAGTTGGCCGAATACTGAGTTTTTTATTTACACGACAGAACCTCGAGTTCTCTCAGTATTGTAAAGATACTGTCGACCTCGACTTCCCTCAGTATTGTAAAGATACTGTCCACTATATCAATCTTTATTTATGTATCCAATAAACTAATTTCCGCTCAAGCATTATCATTTTGTTGAACAATTTCTTTGCGCTCTTGTCCCCATATTTATACTCCTGTTCATGCCCTGCAGCCAATCGTTCATTTTCATAGCCTGCAGCCAATCCTCCATTTTCACAGATAATTTCAAAAATAACAATAACTAAACAAATCCTTGAAGATTTTCAGAAGAAAAAAAAACTAAATGAGTCCTTTTGAAGTAAAACCGGCGGCTCGTGGCTGGATTACACAGAGAGGGGACCTGAATGGGAGAGGGAGGATCCGGGAACTGTCTCCAATGTTTGTTTGGTTGGTTTTAATTGGAAAACCAGAGCTAATTGGAAATGGGAACTGACAATCAGACCAGCGCAATCTAACTAGCTGCAACCTCTCTTCATACTGATGAACAGCATACTTGTCTACTACAGCATACTATGCTGAACGTCAAGGGTTCGATCCTTGCCGGGGCCCTTAGGTCTTTTTTTATCTGAGGGGTTAAACAAATACCTGCAGCATGCTGTTCTTCAGAAGGGACGTTAACGGCGATCCCGACTCTGCAATGTCAGATAATCATTGAAGATCCCTACCCTTACTATACCTGGGCAGGCAAACGCGACTTTCACACTGGAGTCAACAAAACAGAAATTCGTCGTGGAGTCACCGGAAATGTTCTCCCAGGCGTCGTCCATATCCACATTTTAAATTTCGTGTCGATATGTCATTACACAGGGATTTATTAGGGGTTTTTAGTACAACCCCGCTCTTCGCTCTAGCCAATTCAAATATAAATACAGAGTCTTCTTTATGTGGTTTTGGATGTTCATATAAAATTTCGTGTCGATATGTCATTAGACAGGGAGTTTTAGGTTTTTTTGTCTTAATCAGCTTCAGGTAACATAAAAGTTGCTCCTACTACTTATATTTTATATGAAGTATGGTTTTTCGAAAACCGTCTTGAAATTACTTCTCGAACTTAGTTTTTAAAAAACATTTCGTTGGTTTATGCGAAAACAGTTAATCCTATCGAAAAACTAGACTTTACAAAAATTATTCCTTATGTATAAAAACTCCGTCAATATGTCTTCTGATTCGGGATAAGACCAATATAAGTTATTGCGTTCTAAATAATGTACAATATGGTTTGGTGTTGTAAGAAATAGTTCTAAGTAATGTTCAAATATTTACCTGAATTTGGTAAATTCACAGGAAGCAGTTTCATTGTTTCCAGATCATCTGAAGACTAATCTAAATTACATTCTACTTCCCTTAAACGATTTATTTTGTATTTACAATCGTTTTAAGAACATTTCTGTGCGGGTTTTTGTATATATTTTTTTTACATTCCCTATGCATCCCAGTCTCATTGCGCTATAACCGAAACATTCTAGAATACGACGAAATGAGAACAGGTTAAGTATGTAACCCTTGCGAATACTGAAGGATTACTTTACTATAGTCCAGCTTGAAATTGCGATTAATTGTTTTGTATTTTGGTTGTCTAGGACAAGGACGGTGACCGAGCTATCCACCATGCTGCGTTCGGTAACGAGCCGGCGGTAATCGAACTGCTGGCGAAGGCTGGAGCGGACCTGAACATTCGCAACAATCGTCGACAAACCCCCCTCCACATCGGGGTGAACAAGGGCTACTACGGAGTAGTCAAGGCACTTCTCAAACTGGGTTGCCATCCCAGTCTTCAGGTGAGTCTAGCTTTAATTCTTCTTGTGTTACAACAAATATCATTATATCGATAAACTGATATATCTTTTCAGCTGTAGCGATAAGAACGATAATATCGATATCTTTGGATGTTTATGCCGAAAGGTAGATCAGCCTTGAGTCGAATTGAACAGCGCAATTTGTATCGTTTTTGAGCTCACTAAAAATTGCAGCAAATTCTTGTGAAATGTAAATGCTACAGGTAATGTTATTTAATTCTATGAATTAATTATTTTTTAAAAAGTCACAGAGGTAGCATGCTTGTCTGCTGTGCCAAAGATTGCCTCTGGAGTCGGCCAGCAGCTATACGAAGTATAGGGAAACATCGGTCAAAAATCCGATGCGTTCGTCCTGGGGACGTTGCCGGCGATTCACCGGTGACTTTTTTTTTTCCCCACACTGCTCCATTACAACTCACCAACAAATTTAAAAAGATTTTTGATTAAATCAATAATATATGCGGTACCAGATAAAATGTAATTAGGCTCCGAAGTAACCCCGTCCTTTGGATGGGATGTTTAGTGTTGATGGTGTAGATAATCCGCGACCGGGTCGAATCCGGCCGTGGTCCTGAGCACGCCGTCCTTCGGATTGGACATTAGGCAATGGTCGCGAACCTATGCGATGTCAGGACATTAACGTTAAAGACCCTATCCTAGGCAACTAAACCTGGCAAAATTTCGGACTCCCACAACAGAGTCGTGCTCATGTCCATCTGAGTGGCGAAAGAGCCCTCTGATAGTAGGCGATATGACCTCGTAAGTATGGTATTGTGCCCAAAAACGTCACAAATGGCGCCGATCAATTCGTCTCAAGACTGGTGTTTGCTCGAGGATTACGTCCACTATCCAGCGTATATTAGAGATGAGTGGGCAGGGTGTCCTAAACGAGGATGTGGCTTAGTGTCGGTATAATTTATCCTGAGGGGGGGGGGGGGGGGGGGAGCCTAATGGGTTTTTGAAGAGGTTCCCACCTCATTATCTGGTCGGCCCGTTAAAGTCTCTCTAACTTCCCTGCTGCCGGCCAATCCTCCTTCTCTAATCTCCTTCCGTCCATCCTCACTCAGCACAACACAAGGAAAACACCCTCTCAGAGTCGTTTCACACCAACAATGTCTCTCATTTAAATTGTATAAGAAAAATGTGTGATAAAGCTGCCAAAAGTTGTGATCGGATCATGCGCAGAAACGCAGATCATTCACAACTGATTTTCTAGATCAAATGGCGTCAGATTTAGAAATGAGCAGACAGAACCAGTTCTATATTTCCATTCACCTGTCTCTCAGTTTATGATTTAAAATTTAAAAATTGTTTCAATGGACTATAATCAAATTGTGTGTTTATTTTTATTGAAAGTTAAAAATGAAGTTTATATTGCGAGATAAATAGTTTTATTCTAAACCATAAAACTTTTATTTTATACTACATTTTAATATTTAAGCTTAATTTTGTATGTTTTTAATTATTAACAACATTAAGGCATTTTTATACAAAATGTATTTGATAGCAGCAGGTTACAATAATGTCTGAATAAGTGTTCGTAGTTTATTAAGTCTTACAAATACAGGCAAAGCTTCGAACATGAAGAGAATGTATGCAGATATTTCAATCCAAGATTTTCTGACTGATCACACAATACCCATCATATGGTTAGCAACAAGAGTAACACCGCGACTTGAACATCACAAGACAGTTATACCAACATTTCTATACCGAAATGTATTTACACATGAATCCGGAATGTTCGCAAAATCTTACGTTCAAATTTATTTTATGTTTTTACCTTTTCACTCTATGTATGAAAGTCGCTGGTTATACAGTTTTACTTGTATAGCTGTGGCTTCAATTAAATAAATATGAAATAATTTATAACTATTAAATTTTATTAAAATTTGAAATAAAAAGAAACTAGCAAATCGTATAACCTTTATTGAAACAAAAACGTAACCTCTCATACTGCTTCAAGAGCAATGATGATGTTAACACTCCAAACGTTTTCTTGGCTCTTTGTTAAGATGAAACCTAGATAGCGACGACATCTATTTTAAATGGCAGTTTAAGTAGCACGTATTCCTAATATTTACTTTTTTTTTTTTATGAATGCAAAGATGGGATATGCAAAACTCAAATAGAAATACGGGTGAATTTAGAGAAAACCCTTTATATAAAATATTTTTATTAACAATTATTTTTTCAAAAGCCTAACTTAATTATAATTATTTACAAATACGCCTCCATCCTTCCCCCCTTACAGGTGGTCCGAATGGAATAAGCGTTCGGAAAGAGACAGATTGAAATTCTCCCCCTCAAAATGAAAACTTGCCTCCTTTTCTACATTTTTATTTCTGTGGGTTCAATTTTTCTTACTTCCATGTTTCCGTAATAGAAGTCAAGCGAGAGGATCGAAAAATAGTGTGTCCGAGGTGAGATTCTGATTATCCTTCCCTCAAAACAAGTACCTCAGTAAAGAAAAGTGGTTTGTTTTTAATTTTCTTTTCTTCCACTCTCAATAACTTATGCAAAAGTGCATAACAATTTTTTATTGTTTCTTCTTTCAAAATGTTGCTCACGGTGAGGACTCAACGCCTAATGAGTTTAATGGCAATCGGATCAGCTGTTTTGGAAGTGTGCACAATTTATTTTGTACATATAACAATATCGTAGGATGTATCGTATAAGAGGCTCTTTCTGGCCTTTTCCACTGAAATAGCTCAATAATAACCACATCTTATACTTTAATGAATGATTTCAATTGTATTTCAAGTTCCGAAAGTAACATTTTACTCACTGTAAAATTCTACCTATTATTCATTTAAAAAAATATTTTGATAAGTAAGTTTGGAAGCTAGAAGTCTTTCTCGTGCGGTAAACTTTTAAATGTTAATCATAAATAAATGATAAATATACATAAATGAAATAATAAATCTAATAATATAATTAAATAAACAATAAATTATAAATCACCACATTTCCTGTAGAAATTTGATCTCTTTTCTTTTACTAAATTTTGATTTCTAAAGTAATTTCCAAGAAGGGTCCTAAAAATATCAAAATTTCAAGACGTGCAATTTTGAAGAAAGTGCACGTATATTTTTAAAAAAAATTTCAATTAACAAACTTTCATTTGGATTTCTAAAGAGTTTTCTTAAAAACTAAATTCTTAACACTAATTAAATGTTTTTTTTTGTTTTATTTTTTGGTCATTTATTGAATTTAAGTTATATATTTTTGGGCATATATCCTGTACATATAAACAAACAACAGTACCTTCTTTGCGGATCAATTTCACCGTCAATTCACTTCTATTTAGTTCATCACACTTTAAGCCTCAACACCACTCTCCATGTTTCACTCAGCTCATCTCCATTGAACGCAGGCCTCGACTCTCTCTACACACGTAAAAAGAACAGCTGATGGCCGTGTTCTGTTTTTTTACTCATTTGTTTTAAAATAAATTTGCTTTTTATAGAAAAATAAATATAATTATTTTTTTAATATTAATAGTTTAATCATTTTAATGTGTGTATTTTTTTTATACATCACACTCTTTACAGCCCTTGATTATTTTCCTGAAATAATAATATTATTATACTTTATAACTTTCTATTCTATTTAACTTACATGAAGTAACTTCCTGTTTTATTATACTTTGTTTCTCACAGCCTGTTTAACTTTAGCCTCCTCTCTAGATTTCTATGTTTTAATATTTCTAATGAATAATTTAATAATAATTATTATAATAATTAATTGTCATTGTTACAATTGTACAATTTTATTTTGATAAATTCAAGTAAATTTGTAGATAAAAATTATGTCCCTATATTGAATTTTTGAGTACGTTTTATTGTTTTAAAAAATTATGTGAGAATTTTATGCTCTCAAATTGAAATGTTATAGTTACATATATAAAAAACAATCACATTTATAAATAATTCGTTTGGAATTGGAAGCAGTTTGTAAACACAAAATTCAAAAGGCTGTATATAGCAGGTAGCGGAATAACATTCAGTTAACCTTAGTAACAGAACAAAACAAGAGATGGATTAAATTTTGTTATTTTTAAATTTAAGTAGCAGTCTGCTACTGTTAGAATAACAGTTGAAATTGCTAAATAGCATCCGTCCACTAGTGACAAGGTACAACTTGGGTCCCATAGTAACTTCAGTTTCTAGAACCATCCTGTAAACATTCCAAGGGGATTCTATTTATATTCTAGGAACGCTTACCCGAAAATCATGTCCTTACTCCTTGAAAGTATGAATTACCCTTTGTGTTTACCTAATGTGCTCAAGAGCGAGGATTCGAACGCCGCCTGAAGCCTTTTCTGTGAAGTGGGATAAACCTTGAGCATGCCGTCACTCGGGTGGGACGTTAAGGGTCTTGAGCCTGTGCCTTATCAGGTTCTATTTAATGGACCCTACCTAGGTGACTAGGGACATTTAGGACTTCCACTGTAGAGCGGACTCTTGCGGACACTTGTAGTAAATAAATAAAACATACTTATTTTTTGAAATATTGACCATTCCACAAAAACTACCGGTTCGGGCATTACACACACCATTGTCAGGTTTAGTTATAAATACTAGGGTATATTAATGTACTGACGTTTATTTATAACCAAAACTAACAATGGTATAGTGCTGAAACCGGTAGTTTTTGTGAAAAAGACAATATTTAAAAAAATAAGTTTTATTTATTCTAACAATATAGTTTTTATACGTTTTTTAATTTTTACTGCTAATATAAAGACATTAGTGAGACCGATCAGTTGGCTGTATCTTGAAGCCTTTTCCCTTTCATAACAAAGAGATATCTTCCTTTGATTTCCATCTATCCTCTCCATACCTCTTTGTTGATATCCTTCACACTGAAATATTTTTTATTATCTACTAAGCTGGTTGTTCATTAGAACTATTTACTGGCAATTTCAAAGAAAAAAAAAAAATCATGAGCATAATAGCGAACGCTCTCAGAAGTATTCTTAAAATAAGTGAAAAGTTAGCTTTTTTTTTCTCTCTTGATTTATTTAAAATCATTCTCTCTTGTATTCTGTGAAAAAAACAATAGGGTTCAATGTCTTTCGTCGCCGGCAGATCTATCTAATACATATTTAATTTGTGAAGTTATTAAATTTCCTCTACCAGAGAAAGAAAACGAAGAAGTATTTTATATTTTATATTTTAACGTTGAGTTAATTAGATTTTTTAAAAGAAAATATTATTCAATTTTTTAAATATTTTTTTAAAGAGATCTTTTTATTTTAACATTTACTCTCCTCAAAAGAATAAGAAAAAAGCACAACCTTTTAAAAATGAAGGGGGAGCAATTGCCTGAGTACTCCTTTTAAAATCATGATTTTTTAAATATTTAATATAATTGAAAAAAAATTGTGATGTGGCCATTACAGGACTTTCTTATACCAACCACGCTTACAGATCACTCTATCTCCCCTTTATCAAAATTATTTCATACTGACATTGCAGAATATATGACCACAGACGCTACTATGTACTACAGAATGTCTACTCTCAAGATTACGCTGTTCAAAGAGACTAGATGAAATGATTTTGAAAAGGGGAGGGGAAGAGAGTCTGTAAATCCTGTAATACATCACATATCATCATCATCATCATCATAGGCGCTACAGCCCGTCAAGAGCCTTGGCCAGTCTCCACCAGCTCACCGCACCAAACCGTGTCGCGTCTCTGTTCATATATTTTTCTTAATTATTCAAAAAAAAAAAAACAATACATAACCATATTATAAAGTTCGTTGCTTTGAGTTACGATTGAAAAATTACTTAGGGGTTAGGTTAGGTTTTATGACTCATGCCCGGGCTTTAACTACGAGGTCATATCGCCTACTACCAGAGCGCTCTTTCGTCACTCTGGTGGACATGAGCCCGACTCTACTGTGGGAGTCTTAAATTTTGCCTACTCTATTTTATTGACATTTAGTATACATTGTTAGGGAGGCTGTAAGTTTTGTCTATTGACCCTGTCTCAGATGTAGACTTGTTAAATATGGACATTTTATAAGGAACAATTTGAATAAGAACCAATTTTTCGATAGGACTAACCGTTTCCGGGTACATTAAGGAAACGTCTAATAATGTGCGTTTCAAAACTACATTTCTAGATGATTTTCTGTTTTTTTTTTGTATCTCGAAAACCGGATGACCTACAAAAAATAGTATTTCATATAAATTATGTATTTCAATACTCTCTACAATGCCCCTTATTACTTGAAAAGATTTTTGGTTAGGTCATAAACATAAGTTGTATCTTGTTAGGTCCCGGTGAAAAATGATCTCAATTTACGTATGATTCTGGCCAAAATCTAATCAGACCCAAGTTAAAACATGTGACCCCTTCGTTCCAAATTTCAAGTTCATAGCTACAATCGTTTTGGCGGTAGAGAGCTCACAACTTTTCTAACACAGACACATACATACGCCCAGATATACATCATCGCGAAAATGTTAAAAACGGATCAAGCTATAATGGTTGTACATTTTTTAAAATTTTATCGCAAAAGTTTTGATAATGCCTTAATGGCTACAATTATCAAAAACAAAATATATATATTTCGATGAGATCTGCATTTGTTTTCAAACCACATTCATCAAGTGAACATGAATGACGAATTCTAGTGTTTACTGAAAAATTGCAATTTTTTTACCATCGCCCCTCTACCCCTGCCCTCGTGGCTTGTTAACTTGATCTTCCTTTTTACAAAAAAGATTTTTACGCAAAGATAGAAAAAGTAATAAGAGTACGAATGTTATCTTGCGAACGGACATGTAAATACGAGTTTGAAGGATGCTCCGAAAACTGCATGACACTGTGGCCGGTGTTTCCGCTGGTGCTGATTTATATATTTGTATTGTTTGGAAGAGGAGATACCAATAAAACTGTGAGTGACATGAGAGCCATCTGCAGTCTCTCCCCGAACTATATTGGTAATGTTTAGAAAATTATTATTTATTTATTACCATTTGTTTAATATTTTGTTTCTGGTTTAAGAAAACTTTCTTAATATAAAAGTGGTCGGTGAATCGCCGCCAGTGTACTTCCACAGCACCATTTAATCAATTAAGTTTTCCTCCAAAACCAGTCGACCGTTTGTGCTAAAGAAAATCAATAGTTGACTTATAGAGGGGCTTCTGAATCCTCATACAAAATTTCGTATCGATACATTCATTACATCGGCAGTTATTAGACTTTTTGTGTTAAGCCTTCCTAATTCCGCCTTACTTTTGGCCGAATTGGGTGAAAATCAATGAGTGTCGTCCTTATGGAAATCCGGATAATAAAATTTCGTGTCGATACATTCATTCTATCGGGAGTTGTGTTCACAGCCACATACAGAAATTTTACTTTTTTTTTTTTTTTTTTTGGAATAAGGGTTCCGAAAACATGAAATTTCGATGTTAACTCAATATCGAACTTTTTACCGATTACCTAACTTGCCCTTTACTTCTAATAGCTGGGGAAGTAGAAACGGACGACCCAGCTCTACGGGGATGAGCCCAATGAGCCCTAATGTAGTACTTTTTCTCTTTTTATTTTTGCCCTTGTTTTTTGCTAGGTCTGCTTATCACCCTTGAATTTTGCGCAAATTTTGATTGTGATATCAAGATGAGACAGACATAATTCTTATATGAACTCTGTCTTTCAGGTTACAAAAAGGAGGTACCTTGACCACTGGGCTGAAAGGACCCCTATAATATGGAACATGATTAGTATAGTTTACTAGCCAATAGGAATAGTCTGTGTACTCGTATGTAGGATATAATGGTTACCTCTGTGTTGGTGGGGAGGGACAGAGTAGTGTTGTCCCAAGTTAGTATGGCAAAGTCAGTCAGCCATGACAGGTGACGTCCCCCCTCCCATCTTCTGCCATGGTGAACATGTCCCCAACACGAGCTCTGGTTGGGGCACCAACAACCCAACTCCAACTCACAGCTTCCTTCTCTAGTTTTGTTTTGTTTTGTTTATCCAACTTGCGTGCTCCACCTAGTACCGTTTGAAGTCGAAACTGTTGCACAATCAAAATTATTTTTAAGCAGAAGATTATCCGGCGTTGCCTGGCAGTACCTTTGCCTTGTGTTACTTTGCCTGAAGCTGATAACTTGCGATATCCGGACAAAGTATAACAAGCTTATTATATCTTCCCCCCTCTCTCCCCTCCCTCTCGGTTTCTCTTGCCTCTTCGCGGTTCTTTCACTATTCGAAAATTTTATTTGTTTCCGTTCATTCTAAAGAAACTCAAACTCCGCCATCTTCTCTTCTTCTAATCAGTGATTCTGAAATCATATGTACCTACCAGTATGTATGGTGGGGACAAACAGACACGAAAGCTAAAAAGTCGTTGGTGAATCAGCAAAAATTAACCAATTACTTGTACTAAATTTTGTCTCGATAAATTCATGACATCGGTAGTTATTCCGTTTTTTACATCGGGCGCCACTCCTCTTTTCCCGCTGGCCACTTTTACGGAAAATTATTAGATGCTGTCCTTAAAGGGTTTTGAATTCAAATATAAAATTTCATGTCGATACATTGACTATATATTACAGTTTTTGTGTTAGGCCCTCCCCTAATCCCCCCCACCCTTCCCTTTGGCCGATTTGGCTGAAAATCAATAGGTGCCGTTCTTATTGGGTTCTGGATGCACATAGAAAATGTCGATACATTGAGTTGTATTCACAGACACACACACAGGACATACAGCATTTTTTTTTTTTTCATTTTTGGAATCATGGGTTGGAAAACAAAAATTCCGTTGAAAAAACAACATCGAATTTTTGACTGATTACATAACTTCCCCTATACTTCGTATTGATGGCAAGTAAAAACCATTCTTATGAAAAAAAACAAACATTCTATTAGAAATGTAATTTGTAAATATTGAACAGAAAGATACCCTTTTTTATGAGGTTCTGGACACCCATATATAATGTTGTGTTGATGCATTCAATCCATCGGGTGTTACCATAGTCACAGACAGAAAATGTTTTTTTATTTTAAATTTCGACATCGAAATCGACTGATTGACTAACTTCTTCTACACTTCGTAAGTAATGGAGTCTCTGGTCTGTTTGTGTTAGTAATTGTCCGTTTATTGGGATAATAAAATGTAGCAAGTTGGGATGGGATTGGATTGGATTGGTTTGGTGGTCTGATGTGGCCCACATTAGCAGCAACTGAGGCAGATCTGAGTTAGGAAGGTGGCCTCTCAGACCAGCCCTGCGCCCATTATTCTCCTCTCCTCGTAGTTGCCAATCCCATCTCCACTATTTGACGACTTTTGTTCCTTCAACTTTTGCACATGATACTTAGCCTTATTTACTAGATGTTTGTTGATGAAGTTCTTAGTTGGAGTTTGTGCAGTAAGTCACAAACAAGCCTGTCAACAGTTTTTGTCAAAAATGTTCATCTGTAATACTATATTACAGAGAAGTGTAATCAGGTCCTCAATGAGGGCGCCAGTAGTTCAGTGGTATGCGTGCTTCCATTCTGAGCTCAAGATCATGGGTTCGAAACCCGGCCGAGGCCCTTAGTTTATTTTATCTGGGAGGTAAAATAAACTTGAGCACGCCGTCTTTCGGATGGGACGTTCTTCGCTTCAGTATTCTTCTTTAACAAAAGAACTAAAAACAACGGTGTGTCTTGAATTAATTCGTCATATATACTCGTATATAACAAAGGAAATTGATTCCCTGAAATTCTTCTCATTGCGTTGTAAAAATAATACTCAGTACAGAGATGAAAAATTAATAAAAAAAAAAAAAAAACAACGCTAGAGTTTTAATCTTTACTCAATTGGATTCACTACATATATTCTATAGTTTCCAAAACTATCTAGTTGAGCAAGGCTCCTGAAAGAATTAAACTAAAAATTTAATTGAGCAAAGATCGCAACTCAACAATCTGGAAGACTAAGGGTGTTGGCGTATGTATATATGCTCGTGTTTGTGTGGTATGAGTTATACAAATAGTAGGTGGTACTTGTTTTTTTGACCATTTAATTAGGTGGTACGCCAAATAAAAGTTTGGTAACGGCTGACGTAAATCATAGAGCTGTCATGGCTCTAATTCCAGGGTAGCCGCCTGAGCACCGTTATGAAGCCCTTGATCCGATTATACCAGCCGAGAGTCATATTATATGGTGTAAAGTTGGGGGGTCTCGTTAGGGGGGACCCATAAATACTACCCCCCTCCCTCCCCCAACTTTATTTCATTAACGCCCTCCCCCTCTCCCTTTGTAGTTTAGGGGAGCCGGGCTCGGTTACACCGCTTCATCCCAACTGTCCCAACTGATTACCAGGTTATCTCTCTCGGTTCTCTTCTCTGCTAATCTCTGGATACTGCTGACTGTCAAATCCCCCATCCTTCGCTGCTTTTCTCCATTTCTAGCACTGTAGACTTAGGCGCCTCGATTGCCCGGATGTTCACCATCCTTTGGATTTAATGGATGAGAAGAGCTAAGGTTCGAATTCTTTATGTCAACACGAATTTTCCATTGAAACAGAAAATACTGATACAGGAAACATACGAATTTCTGTAGATGGTTTCTATGAACACTTGAGACAACAACAATGGCCTCATTACCTGAAAGAGAAGTAAAGAGGGTAGAGGTAGATATTTCAAAGGCAGGCGGAGGTGTATAGATGGAAATGTAGAGGAACAGACATTGATCCTTGCATTGGACCTGTCAGTCAGGCTGGTCATTCATCCTCCAGGATCTCTCATTTATATCCTGGACATCTTCCTCTTCTGGAACATGTTCTTCAGACCTCTTGTGTTGGGACAGACATTGTTCTTTGTGGAACTCCACACAGATGGAGCCGGCTAGCACCTGTCAATGAGTCTGGACATTCATCCTCCAGGATCTCTCATTTATATCCTGGACATCTTCCTCTTCTGGAACATGTTCTTCAGACCTCTTGTGTTGGGACAGACATTGTTCTTTGTGGAACTCCACACAGATGGAGCCGGCTAGCACCTGTCAATGAGTCTGGACATTCATCCTCCAGGATCACTCATTTATATCCTGGACATCTTCCTCTTCTGGTACATGCTCCAGACCTCTTGTGTTGGGACAGACATTATTGATCCTTGCAAGACCCCACATAGATGGAGCAAACTCTCACTTTTCAGTCTGTATGGTTATTCATTCTCCAGGATCTCTTACTTATATCCAGGACATCTTCCTCTTTGTCTCCAGGACTCTTGTGTTGGATCAATAATTGATCGTTGCGGGACCCCGTTCATAAACTGATGTGCATCGTTTAAGCAAAAATTCAAGCTACAAAACTTAATAACTTCCAAAGCTAAAAGTGTGTTTATTCTGTTAATTTATGCCATGAAAATGTCTTTCTCCATGCCAGTTTCCCTCAAATAGTTAACCAAACATATGTATAGGTAACAACAAATGTTCAATTTCCGACTGACTGCACTTTATTGCACCGGATGTTGGTCTGCACTCAGAGCTGCCTTATTTAATACTCCGCCGTCTAATCGTGATCCTCCTTCCTTCCGTAACTGCCCTTGTTACGGACGCCTCTCTGCCCTACTTAGGGTCACTTTACCGATGACCCCAAGATTCTGTTTTCGATTGACTGCACTGCAGAGTGGCTGCACTATATTGCACTGGATGCCCGCTCGGTCTTTTAATCCCCACCCCTTCATCCTCTTTCCTTCTGTAATTGCTCGGTTCTACTTTGATAGACTCTCTCTGCCCAACATAATTACTCTCCTCCCAGGTTTTCTCTCCTTTCCCCATTGCTCTGCCCACGTTTAAAGACGGGACGGAACTCCAGAAGGATCTGACTCCCTTTCCTGTTCTACCTACAGTTTAGTTTAACTCTCCTCTGCTCCGAACGGACAGACTGACCTTCCACGTTGTTTTTCTTTCTTGATTAGATTCTAATTTCCTCTTCTCTTCCCCCCCCCCCCCCCCCCCCCCCCCCCCCCCTCCCCCGGAAGATATCTTTGACTTGACTGAAGTTTCGAGGCTGAATCACGTCTCTTTTGACACTCCACTCAAGTTACATTTTTTCGGCATATCTTCCAGGGCTGTCCTCTATTTTCCGACGCTATTTTGGGTTGATTTCCCGTCCTTTTTTGAGGACACAATGAACAATTTTTTTGACAATTGGTTCATTTGGAAGATTTGCCGAAAATATGGAACATGGAGCATTCTAGAGAAGCCTAAGAATCACTCCACTCAAGTCTGATCACAGGAGGTAGAAAATTATGCAACCGTATTTCCTCTCTGAGTTGAGCCATGTTTTGAGGATCATCCGATAATTTTTCTATAGAAGGAGGTGGATGTCCTGTGAGAAAAATGGTTATTGAGTTGAGGTGGAGGAAGCTGATTCAAGTGTAGCTGAGTCAGGAGTGTTTGGTTTGGCAAGGCTGAGAGCTAACTCCGGAGATACGAGCAGACTGCACCCTCAGTTAGCTCCCCTTCAATGTTTGCCCACTCAAACCTGCACAACATGCTTACGATTTATATTTTGTTGTAGCTAATATATCATCATTATTACCTCCAAGGAGAACTACATTTTGTATCGCTTCTCCAATCAGTTTTGTAGTTATTTTTCAAACTTTTTCAGAACTTAGTTTGGTTTACCGGTAGAATGCTCACTTAGAGAGATGAAACTTTCTGTGTATACTACTCGCTCTCCCTCTAATATGACGTAGGAGCGAGGTGCCTATCTTCGTGATTATCCATGTCAGGTTACGTTACTCGATTATCATACTCACACCCCTCTCAAGCTAACCCCAACCCCCACCTCTGTGTCGCAGGAGCGACGTACCTTTGGACGAATGCGACACAATATCATGGCCTTCGATAGAGCGTTTTGAAGAAGACACGTTATTTCTATATTTTTAGCGACATTTTATCTATCGATTATGCTATGACTTTTTATTTTTTAGACCACTCAATAATTAAAAAGGCCGGCTCATGGCTGGATTGTTGTTTTGCCACTACCCCAGGAGAGGTGGCTTCTCCTCCCTGTCAATCCTCTCTCCACTCTTACCTCCCCTCCTCTTCTCTCTAATAGCAGTTTACCAATGGGGGGGGGGGGGGGGGGGGGGGGGGATGAGCCTTACCCCCACTCCCAGTTCACTGATAGAAAGGCGGGGGTTCTCCCATCTCCCCCAACTCGTGGCCTTCACTATATAATTGGGATCCCAAGTGTAGTGGTGGTGTGCCCTCTTCAGTCTGGACTTGTGCAACTTCTCCCCAGGTCCAACACTAAACTCTGTTAGGACTTTTCCTAACTTTGCTCCTTCTTGACAAACCTAATTCTGATCCTTTCAGAGTCGTCGAGCTAGGGTGAGTTGGCCAAGGAGGGGAGAGGGAGAGAGGGGCAGCAAATCTTTACCGGGCGAGTCCCACCATATAGGGCAGC